>CM067087.1:42448589-43648589 GCA_034008185.1 Gorsachius magnificus
CACTGTGAGTTTTCATTAAAATTATTTGTGTCAGAGTAACTAAAATTGTCCTACTGGTATCTTTAAATTTTGGTCACAAGTGAATTATCTGTTTATCTTTATTTTGCTATTTCTTAAATCCTCTTTATTCAAAACTGATACCTACTTCCATATACAGTCTGTATGAGTAGCATGGTGAGCTGCTGGATTCAAGTTGCTAGGTTCAAAAAAGTTGTGTTGTTTTACCTGCTGTAAATTTTTATCAGGTTCTGTGTATAGGTATATAATAACCTCCTGAATGATATTTCATACTTGCCTTGACTTTCTATAGGAATCAGGACATACATTACCAACTGCTATTGCACGAGCTATTCTAGGGTGTGTTTGCTCCTCTTCTCAATCCTTATCGGTCCTGAAGTTGCTAATCTTGTGATAATTGTATGTTCTTTTTGGCTTTTTCTTGGTTTGGGGTTAATTTGTTTCATTCCTCACACAGAAATCAGTTTGATCTGGGTTTTTTGAGACAAAGTTTTATCTTGGCATCTTCTTCTGTGATTGCATTGTGAGCACAAGAGCCAAAATCAACAAATGTTTCTCGGAGATGCCCAATGAAATAGCACGTAGCTGGGACTTGTATGCCTCACTCAGAGGCAGAGATAGCTGGGAAAGTGTAATATGGTGGTTGATGTTTATTTTCTCCCCCCAAAGTTGGCTTTTGGCTGGAAAAAAAGTGAAAAACATTGCCATGAGAAGGAGTGCAGCAGCTTTTGACCTTGTGCCTACTCGACATCCCCAGGATGAGAGCTCTGGTTTTCTTCTTCCAGGGGATTCAGCATAGTCGCTACCATTAACTTGCTACTTAAAAATTGTCTAAAAGGAAACCAAAGGTGACCTTTTCCACTCAGTGGAGATGACTAAAAGCAATACTTAGCATGATGCCCAAGACAGCATCTGTATTCAGCCTGCTTACCATAAGGGCTCCAGCAGGACTGCACTTAGTGACAGCCCTCCAACAGTGGACAGCAGGGAACGTTCAGCCCCCAAGTACCCAGTTTGTCCTTGTTTTCATTTCTTCCTCTCTGAATATGTATACAGAGTAAATGCTTTCTTTTGTCTTTACCAAACTGCTTCATCTTATTACTTGATTTTCTCATGAGCAAAAAAAAAACCAAACCCCTTTTGGCCTTTTACCACCACTGATGAACTTTTTTTTGGCCGCTTTTGGTTCATTTTTTTCTGGCAACTATTTTAAAAAAAAAAAAAAAAAAAAAAAAAAAGCCTTTTCCACAGGATGTAACACATTTGTCACGCACTGCAGAACATGATGCTAATTATTTGAAAGCACAGTTATTTTTTTAGTCTTAAACTGTACATGCTTGCTTTTGTTACAGCAGGAAAAATGAGGAGGCTCAGACTGTGTGTGTGTGCATAGGTATGTACAAGATTAAGCCAAAATTTATCTGGTGCTTTTTCTTGTGCTGATTCTGTTACCACGGTTAATTGTGTGTCTTGATGGTGGCAAAGACTGGTGGGCTTGGATCCCTGGAAAAGATAAAGTACAGGGTAGGTGTTACTGCTTGTCGTCAGTGTAGGTATCTCTGTGAAGTGTCACCAGTAATTTTTCTTTCCTCGTGCAAGAGATAAGGGTGATAGAGCTGGAGGAAGAGCTGTGTTTTATGTTATACCTTAATGATTAAAACATGTGTCCAGTTTATTGAAGACACAGGATTCATTCCTCTCTTCTCCTGGGCATGTTTTATGACTTGAAGATGGTCTGTCCCAGCAAACACCTAAAGGAGAATGAAAACTCTTGCTTTTTACTCCTGTTGGGCGCTGTCAGAAAACACCAAATATTCTGAGTCCTTTTGAAGATTTATTCTTGCAAATCCCTGGTTTTAGCCAGGCATAGGTCTGGTGCTTGCATTGAGTGTTGAGCCTGGTGGGGCTGGAGCAGGTCCTGTGGGCAGGTGGAAGTTGGGCTCTGGGTGGTCAGAAAGCTGCGGGGCCACAGCTGGGCAGTGCAGGGCAGGGGCTTTCAGCATCGCAGCTTGTGCTGATGCACTTAAAACCCTAATCTAGATACTCAAATTCTCTTTTTGGATCCTACCCAAAAAGATGATAATTTGGTCACTCTACCCTTCTGTCAATAGTCCCTCTGAAGACTCTGTGAATAAGCATGCTGGTTATCTTTTTTCACAACAGTAATTACTATGCTGTGTTGTTTCTCTTACTTGATATTCATGCTGTACCTTTTCCTCATATCCTTACCCTGGCTGTTCTTAACGTGCAATGTCAACTCCTGTCCCCATTGATGGAAGCTATGGACAAGATCTCATCTGGATCACTGGAAGAAGATAAAGGCCCCAGATAATTCATATAAAAAATAATTAACTGTGCTCAACTGCAGCATATGTTTCTCCAAGAGGCATCCAACTTGTTTTCAGGGAGGCTTAGCATCGTGGACAGTTTAATGGGGTAACAGGCAACTAATAAACAGTCAACAGCAGAAATCAGCAATGTAGCTCAAAAGCTTTTTGATTTATTTTTTTTCCCTAGGCTTTTCAGACACTTTTACTTTTTCACTTCAGAATAAATCTAACAATCTTCAAAACAGTGTTTATCT
Organism: Gorsachius magnificus; assembly: GCA_034008185.1. Taxonomy (NCBI): domain Eukaryota; kingdom Metazoa; phylum Chordata; class Aves; order Pelecaniformes; family Ardeidae; genus Gorsachius; species Gorsachius magnificus. Next base: position 42,451,192 of record CM067087.1, read on the forward strand.
AAACAAAGCTCATGGTGTATAATTCAACCTTACTGCAGTGCTATGCACAGATTACCATTTTTCCCATAGTAATTTCCTAAAATAACTTCTTTGTGTTTCCTTATTTTGTGTGTGAATTCCTTTTTTTTCATTATTATTATTTTTGAATGCCAGTCAGAATCACTGTTTCCACTTTGCTGAGCTATGGAAACCAGAAATCCCTTGCTATGGAGCTGATAGTATAAGAGGATGCTGCACGTAGGTCAGCAAATAATCTGAACAGTGTCTGGATGGGATGCCCAGCAAGGATTGGACCTCCTTTGTATAACATAAAAGCACCGGAGCAATGCAAAAGGCTTCCATAACCCTATTTGTTCATGTGCTAATGAGCAGAGTTGGGTTGTGTGGTCTTTTGTATCCCTTAAGACTTTCCTGCTTGGTCCAGCACAGAGACGCTTGTGGTGCTGCTCGTTTCCAGTGAGGCTGCACACTCGTGCAGTAGTGTGGTGGTGTGCTCCCCCCTTGTCTCTGACTCCCCCTCCTTTGGCCTCTTTCAAGTGATAACCACCTGTGGCTGTGGTGATAGATGCATCTGATAGATGTGTCTGGTCGTGAAGGATGCACCCACCGGATGTGGGGGAAGACAGATAACAATACAATAGCCAAGGGCTATTGTGGAATGTGCCCACCTAAGCACAGTGGTCAGTATGCAAATATGACTATGAGCCAATTATTTTACCCCCATAAATAGTGAGCAGTCCAAGAGCCCTTGGAGCTCTCCTGCACGGCAGCGGGCTGCACGCCAGGATCTCCCCTTGAGCAGGGACGCCTCTCGAGGTTACTCCTCGAGGTTGAGAGATTCCTTCCCGTAACAGATTCTTGGTAAGTGACTAACAGCATGCTAACTTGGAAATCTTAGCTAAGTGACATAAAGGATTGATTGCGCATATATAATCCTTTAGACATAAACCGTTGACCAAGTCTGGGACTAGGATTGGATCCAGCCGCACCTAGACTCCTCTCTGAGGGCGTTTAGAAAGCAAGGGGATCTTTTCTGAACCTCATGACTCAACGGGAGGGTCTCCCTGACAGTCTTGTCTGGCCCTGTCCTCTGTGCAGTAAATAACAAAGTGTACCTTGCCATCGAATCTCATAAACTATTGTAGCAGTTACCACTGAACTTTGTTAACTCACTGTTTTACACCAATAAACCACATTATTTTTGCCTCCCTCTCACTCCATCCGCGACAACGTGGGAAAACCTGTAACATTAGGGACTTAATTTTTTCTTAACAAAAAAAAATTTTTTTTTTTTTAAAGGTAGGTGGTATTACCGATCCGTCATGCATCTGTTCTCTTTACTAAATCGAAGGAATTGACAGTTAAATTGTTGCAGGTCTTGGTTAAGTTCAGTTTTACAAGGGGGTGTCAAGATAAATATTTATTAAATCATGAAGAATGAAGGATTTAGACAGAAAAGTGAGCAGTCACAAAGTTGTTTGGTTTTTTTCCTGGAGAGTTTATATTTCCTAGTTTCCTTCTCTGCCTAAAATTCTCTATTGAGGATTTTCCTGCGTGATCCCGGTGTCTGTGCCTCACAGTTGTGTGGTAAGGATAAACGGTCAGTGCCAATAGAAGGATAATTACCTTTGTGTTATATTAATGGCATGCTTTAGGGTAGAACTGTTTGTGCTCGTCAGAAGACAGACAGGAAGGAGATCTGGAGTCCCAGGCATACCTGACCCTGCTCTGTGTGTGTAGCTGGAGAAAGCATTGCTGGCTGGTCCCTGTTCTTATGAAATGGCTAATGAATGGCTCAGTGGGCAAATCTAAACCCTAATGTGTCTAAAAATTGTTTCTGGTGGGAATAAATTTTTTTCAATGACCTCATGTGGGTTTTATTGTCAAAGCATTTATTTGCTTACTCATAGATTAGCCAGAGGTGTTGCTTGCTGCCAGTCATATAGGCAATGGAGTAAATGCTGCACAACTTGGTCTGCAGTTCTTTGTCTAGTGGAAAAGACTCTGAACTCATACCTATTCAGGTTACTTTTGCTGTTTGGGATGAAGCTCTTCCAGTTTTGGGCCAAACTTTTAAGGAATATTTCTGTCTCTACAATAAAGCGAGATGTGTCCCTGAGCTGTGTGGCCAGCACTGCCAGTTTTTTTGATATCCAAATGGATTTTGGTGGGAATGTAGGGTCCAAGTGTGGATCTGGACCTAAATGGTTCCAAAACATTTCAGTAGACTGAGATATTTTATCCTTATCCTAAGGTAAAGGAGATTTTCTTTATGTATTTCTTTAATCTGCTCTTTGTTTTTGAAAAATTACTTATCAAATTTCAGTGCTTTAATATGTTTCTTTTTTTTTTTATCTTTCATTTTGGATCTTTATTATCCCTATTGTAGTATTTGAATAACTGTTGTGTGTGCGTGGTTTACTTATGGAATAGTGATGGCATTGAAAGATACAAATTGTGAAAGCAGAAGCAGAGTTATTGTTATTGCTCAGGGGTGCCCCTGAAAGTACAAACAAGCCTGAAACATGATTTCCCCTTTTCTATTTTCAGACCTTCACATGTGTGTGAAACTACTGGGAAATATTAACTGTCTCTCATTTATATATGAAAACCCCCAGGTTTTTCAACCAGGCTGCCTGCACCCGCTTTCCATTGATTTTTAGAGTATTTGGTTTTCATGGGTTTTCTTGTTTGTTCATAACATAGAACTGAGTAAAGATGGGTTTATTTCCTCAAAAACTTATTACTGTTATGGAAAGGTTTCATTCAAATCTCTTTCTACGTTTACTGCTGCCTCTCTTTTAAAGTCATGAATCTCCACCAATGAGGACAAATAACTAGCAAGGCATTCTTGATTATTCTGACATCCCATTAAATTATCAAGGGATCTTTTATTTTCTGAATCTGTGTGTTGTCTGGAGAACTTCTTGATCTGTTTTCTTCTTAATGGTTCCCTTGAAATGTGTATAATAATTGGACCTATAATAATAATCTTCTGTTACACCTCTCTGCAAAACAAATGTAATGTGTTGTCCAGTGCCTCTGTGGTACAACATATGCTTTGCTCTGTGTTTTTTTGAAGATTGATTGTTAGTGTAGAGACACGTGGAGTAAATAGCTGGTAAGAAATAGAGCTGTGCCATATGGTTTCAAATGTTGTCGAGACACTTGTGGTTTTTCCTTCATGTGTTTTGTTTGGGTTTAAGCATATGGTGGTAGTGAGCATGCTAGATAACTTCTGCCATAAAGCAAATGCAGGATAATGCCAAATATATTTACTGTATGTATATTCATGGTATCATCACACAAGTATTAGTTAGAAGGATAATGCACATATATAGAAATAGCAACAGCTATTTTTTTTTTTCCCCATGAAAGAACTGCTTATTAAAACATTGAGGAGTAATAACTACTTGTGATTCTTTCCTCTCCATGTTCTACATAATGGAGTACTACACATTTGCAGTGTAAGAGTAATGTATCCCCATCTACATTTATTGCAGAAATGACAAATTATGTTTTCCAGTTTTGTCTAAGTGAAAGTTCGGTATATTGTCTTGGAAAATTGGTATCTGAAAACCCGGCGTGAGGTAGATGCTATAAGTGAAAAATAGGCAGTACCATTTCATGGAATGATCTTGGTTAGTAACATTCTTGGCTCATAAAAATAATTTTAGTACTGATAATATTTATATTGATGCTAAACATCCTGACAAAACACTGTAAATTGATTTTATTAATAATATAATAGATCATTAATGACAATTGCACTTGAAAGGAACATAGACATACTGTAAATGAGCTTTCCTTACTACACTGCCATTTTGAAAATTATTTGGTTTATTAAGGAGAATAACAAGTAAATACGCAATGAGAATGTGCACAGGCACCTTGTGAGAAGTACCGCGGAGTGATAGTGTGCTTAAGCTGAGTTTCGTGTAGCAGTTGCCTGTGTTTTTTCCTCTAGCCATAGCCCACTGCTCTTTGTGGTGCGGAGAAAGTAGCTTTTCAGCTGGAGCAATTTTTAGCCTAATAATCCCTTTATACTGGGGTTCTTATCTAGATTATTTCATTAGTTTGAACAATGTCTTTTCAATCATAATCCATAATACCTGTGTTATGGAGGCATGGTGGTGCCGGAGGTGAGCAGTAGAGAAATCTGCTCTGCTGCCTCCTGCGAGCCTGTGATCTTCCTGCTTCTGTGACTGATGGTGTCTGCTGGTGTGCCTGATATTTGGGGGGGAAAAAAAACCCAAACACCCTCAAAAAAACCCCCATAAGCTTGTGACAAAAAGGCAGCATTTAGTATTAAACCTCTTACTGCTGTGTCAGATTGGACTTCAATTTTTCCTTTTTTTTTTAGCCAGAAAACATATATTGTTACAGTCAAAATAAAATTATATAAGTCAGGAATCAGGGACTTTTAAAAATGTTTGTCACTTGTTTTGGGTTTTGAGTTCATGGGACTTGCCAATAACATTGGTACCTCATTTTCATAGAAAAATGTATTGCATGAAAGGAAGTGAAAAAATTAGGCACACTTAGGATTTTCTACTTGAAACACTTATTCTAGTAGTAAGCCATACCTAGAATTGAATAAAAAATAATGTAGGAGCATAAAAATGTGCAAAATGGTTAATTCTGAAAACTGGGGTTTGACTGTTGGGGAAGACCAGCCACACACAGGATTTGACCCACACCCACTGAAGACCATGAACTTCTCCAGTGACTATGGAGATGGCAGAAAACAAATCCAACCTAAATAAGCAGGAAAAGAATAAGGGTGGGGGGATGGGGGGAAATTAAGATTAAGGTATGCAGGTGGTGGTAGTAAGTCAATAGGAAGCAGGGGGTTTCTGAGTGTCGGGAGATGTAAGGATGATGCTTAGCTGAAGTGTAGCAACGAAGGGACATGTTAAGCACGAGAACATATAAAACCTTTAGCACCTTCCTTCCTAGGTAGAAACCACCTGGACTTGGGAGGGATATAAAGTGTCTGTGGCTTTGAAAGTCTGTTACAATAGGTCTTTCCTCTGCATGTTGGAAGGGAGCAGGAGTGAAAATGTGGGCAGGGGGGAGGCTGGATATGATCCCCTGCCCTGAACACCGAGATCTGCAAGATGTGGTTCCTCCAGGTCCCATCTTCGTGTCTCTCCCCCAGGGCTGCAACTTGAAAATTAAATTACTTCAGTCTGTTATTATAGAAGCTGTAAAACCTAAATCTATGGTCAGGATTCAGCTATTTAGCATGGACAAGGACAGTAACTTTTTGTAATGGTAAATGAACATTTAAATGTTTCAAACTGCCCTGTATTTTTTTCCAAAAAATAGGATTGCCAAAGTACAGAAACTAAGAGCTAAAATGTTTATTATTATTATTATTAATGGATTTCATGTATAGAAAGTGTAGTTAGTTAAAACCAGTGTGATGTTATTGATTATTTTGGGTTAGAGAGGGTCCTGGTTTATAACCCAAGCGCAGGAGAAACTGAAGAGGAAAAAGTATGTACGGTGTGACCTGGTTTCTTAAGAACTCAAAAATGGTTTAAGAACAGAAAACACAAGACTTCAAAATTCCTGGAAATTCAGATATATAACATATATGTGAAAAATATATATCTGAATACATATACATCTTATGCATCTTATCTATATCACTTCATATATATGTATACATACATACACATTGTATATGTATATAAAGTAGAGGGACTTAGGTGGGAGTTTGCTACCTGTTTCCTCATGAACAATTGTATCTGTAGATCCATTGCTCAAACTTTTACTTACTATATGAATTTGCTGACAGTGTGTTATGGATGACATGGTCATCCTTCATGACCAGTTCAATCTTCAGCTAAACCCTGGGGCTTCAGCCTTGTTTTGCAATGGTTACCACCCCTCCACCCACCCCCCAAATACAAAAAATAAATAAATAAAAAGCCACGCAGACATTGTTTGCACAGTGTTTGAACAGGATTGTAAATGAAAGCAGACAGTCTGCTCATGCTAACAAGAGGGCTTTGGCCAGATGTGAAAGCCTGGCCTCGGCTGGCAGCCCCGTGCTGAAGGTCAGAGCAGACAGACTTCTTGGTTTGCACTCAGACACTTCTTCCTACTTTGAGGTTTGACTCCTCAAACTTAAATCTTGGGTCCCATAAGCTGAGTTTTCGCAAGGAAACTGAGGATCTCTTGATCTTCAGGAAAAATCTTCCCAATAAATTTTTAACTTTCTACCTGACTTGCTTTTCATGGTTGTAATGAACATTTTCTCCTGCTTCCTGCAGCTCCCCAGGCAGAGATGCCGTGGGTGGAGGAATGTGGCACATTCAACCGTCCCCCCAGTTTTCTGCTCTCCGTGTGTCTTTTATCCCCAGCTCACTCTCACGCAATTATTTTCCCATACCAGAACTTTGCTATAAACTATATGTTTGAAATACAGAAAAAAGACCTTCAGGAAGTATATCTTTATTATCCTGGAGAAGATAACATTTCAAAAGCAAGGTGAAACAGGGAGACAGAAAAATAAGATTAGTGAAAGACACAGTATTATGGACCAGCACAGTGACAGAGACTGATTATAGTTTAAAAGATTCTGTCCTTAAAAAAAAAAAGGAAGGAAAAACCTCGAACCCTTCAATCAGAGCATTTCAGAAATATTATACAATAATTTTTACATACTATCAGAAGCTCTTGTACTCCCCATGTTGTCTCTAATCTGTAGTAAATTTTGGTTTTGATTAAGTCTTCCTAATATGAAAATCACTTTGTTGTTTGTTGGGATTTTTTTTGTTTGTGTTTTTAGTTGGTTGTGTGGTGTTGGCTTTTTTCTTCTCAATTTTTTTTTTGCTGTATCTATGCAGGGTAAAGAGCCGTCTCTCCAGGGATGCTGTTCCTGGGGAGGATGCCCACACTGACCCACCTGCAGCTACGCTACCCCAAACTGCAGCTCTCGGCATCCCAAAGGAGATTTCAAGGGGAGGAGGAGCCTCCTGACCAAGGCTTCACAAAAGGACATGGCTACCTAAGACAACAGTAAAACTATTATAAGCCTTGGTGGAGGCTGGTTAGACGTTCACACAGCAACCGAAAAGAAAGAAATACAATATTTATTATTCCTTCATTAATTTTTTAAAAATAAAATTTATCTTAAAAATATACATAATATTAAAAAAATCTTAAATTTTTTTTTACAAATCTGTCTCAACAGAAAAATAAATATATTGGGTAAACCAAAATATTTGATTTGATTTAAACTGGAAAGATTTATGTTTTCCTTACTAAAGTTTTTGGTCCCAAAATGCCTAGAGTGTCCAAATTAAATGTTTCAATTTTTTTAAAGTATCACAAGTGGAAATGAATTAATGTTGACCCTTTTATATCTATATTCACGCATATATATGTGTGTATACTTGTATATACATATGTGTGCACACGTATATATGCACACAAATCTTATTTATGTTTGTGGAAGAAACACTACAGAATAAGGGGAAATACTTGAAAAGTCTGCAAATAGTTCACTGAAATTTGTGGTCCCTGGCTGGCGTTCCTCTTCTGTTCTTGTGGTGGATGGCTGAACAAACGTGAGTGACTGGATTAAAGACCCAGTAGTTGATTTTTGCATCAGACTGTATTTGGACCAAAGTAATTCACTTCTGTTTTCTTATTATAGGAATGAAAGAATAAAAGGATCCCTCCCCAAACAGCTTTTAGGATGTGCTATGTTTGAGTATTGTGCTTATGATCAAGTTTATCTGAACCATTAGAGACACCGATGCAAATATTTGACTGTTTGCTGTAGTCATATAGGTTTTGATCACTATTGCTAATATTTCAGACTATTTGTGTCCTGCAGTCTAGAGCAAAATAACATTTTGAAGCTCGTCAAGATGCCCTGGTGCACTGGAGAGGCGGTGGATCGTAGCAGGTGCTGGTGCCTGAGCAGGTCCCCCTTTCTAAAGCGCATTTTGGGGGGCACTGATCCCAACAGGGCTCCACTTACTTGTTTGTGTGATGAGAAAAATGCAGTTTTGGCATCCTGAAGCTTAATATTGTGATTTCCATTTGTTGACATTCAGAAAGCCTTGGGTGGGGTTTAGATTTTACTTCTCCTGCACTTTGCTTAGCAAAACAGGATGCCGCAGATACAACTTGTTTTTGTTTTCAGTTTTCTTTGAACAAGTGATTTTATAGCTACTTGAACATGAATTTCAGAGGGTAAGGGGGTTGCTTGGCAACTAAACTGCAATATTTGCACTGGTACCTGCGGTGTGGTTTCCCTGCTTCCCGGGGAGAGCGCCGAGCGGGTGGCTGTGATGTTTCTCTTTATTTGCTGCTCATGCCGCTAGGTGCTGAGGTTTGATGCTGCTCCTTGCTCATGTTGCTGTCGTGCCCTGGACCCAGAGTATTCACCAGGAGAACTTCTGGTGGGCAGCATGCAACTGCTCACCCAAATTATGGTCCCTTTCGCAAAGGTCTTACAAATTAAGTTTATGAAATATTCAGCCTTTGGAGATGGTAAAGGAAAACTGCATGGCTTGTCCCTTCTCTTTAAATTGTAGCCTGTCCAACTTTCCAATCAGAAAAGAAAGATCTAGGACTATGTCCTTTAAAACTCATCCTTACCTTGAAGATCCATTTAGGCGAGTATTATTTAAGAAGTGTTTTTAAAAAGAAAAAAAAGGCATTGCAAGAAGGTCTGAATCCCTTTTTTTCTTAGAGTACTAACAAAGATAGTGGTAAATGGTAAATGACAGCCCAAAAACTCAGTCCAGTAGTATGAGGCCAAGCTTACAGATGGTATTATTACTGACAGGGACTGGGCAATCAACAGGAGTAGTTTTCAGAAATCTCTATGCTCTATTCCTTTTAAACTGAGTCTTAAGGTGACAGTCTATCTTTTATTTATGGCATCTTGAGCTAATCCGCTAATTTTCTGGAATTTAGAAAAGCCAGAAAGTATTCCAAGATTAGTCATGCTACATGATATAAAGTGCAGACAATGGGCTATGTTTTATTCATTGGTGAAATGCAAAGATTATTTTCAAATAGAAACATTCTTCCAATCCTCCTACACCACCATGTCTAACAACAGTTTATACAAATGCTCTCTTAAGAACACCTTTTCAAAACCCCTAAAAATAAAACAAGAAACCTAGCAAAAATGCCACCTTCCCCTTTTACTTTTGCTGTATGGACATTCTTGTGGTGCTTACAAATTATTTGCCCAGTACTGAAGTGGAAAAAAAAAAAAGCTGCAAAAACGCTTTACTGGAAATGATAAAGGTTTCTCTCGCCTCTATTTGCTCTTGTTTATAAGTCTGCAACATTTTGTGCTTGATGGAAGACTCGTGAAATAATCTTTACTCTGGTATTTGTGACTTGAGCCTGAGACATGGAAAGTATTGACTCAAGGTAATACAAAAAAAAGTAACTATGCACCCAGTGTTCACTGAAGGAAAAAAAAAAAGGCATGAAATCCTCTGTTTACTGCTAACATATCACTTGATTAGCATGCTGTTTTCTGTTAAATGAAGGTGATTTAGAAGTAAATGTGTGACAGTGTGTGCTTGCAACAGGCAAGGAACTTGGTAAAAACTTTCCTGGTTTGACCTGTGTTAAGAGCTTTAAGGGACACAAAATCATAGAATCATAGAAGGTTTTGGGTTGGAAGGGACCCCTAGAGGTCATCTAGTCCAACCCCCCTGCAGTGAGCAGGGACACCTTTAACCAGATCAGGTTGCTCAGGTTGCAGCCCCGTCCAATCTGGTCTTGAATGTTCCCAGGGATGGGGCCTCCACCACCTCTCTGGGCAGTGTTTCACCACCCACATTGTAAAGAATTTCTTCCTTATATCTAGTCTAAATCTACCCTGTTTTAGTTTAAAACCGTCACCCCTTGTCCTGACACAGCTGGCCCTACTAAAAAGATTTTCCCCATCTTTCCTATAGGCCCCCTTTAGGTACTGAAAGGCCATAATCAGGTCTCCCCGCAGCCTTCTCTTCTCCAGGCTGAACAAGCCCAACTCCCTCAGCCTGTCCTCATAGGAGAGATGCTCCAGCCCTTGGATCATTTTTGTAGCCCTCCTCTGGACCCACTCCAACAGTTCCATGTCCTTCTTGTGCCGAGGGCTCCAGAGCTGGACGCAGTACTCCAGGTGAGGTCTCACCAGAGCAGAGTAGAGGGGCAGAATCACCTCCCTCGACTGGCTGGCCACGCTTCTCGTGATGCAGCCCAGGGTACAGTTGGCCTTCTGGGCCACCAGCGCACATTGCCGGCTCATGTCCAGCTTTTCATCCACCAGCACCCCCAGATCCCTCTTGGCAGGGCTGCTCTTGATCCTTTCTTCCCCCAGCCTGTATTGATACCGGAGGTTCCAGAGGAGCCTTGGAAATGTGGCATGGAGGGGTGGCTTTTTAGGACTCCCCCAGATTTGCCTATGCTAAATCGTAGAATGTTTTGGGTTGGACATTAGGAGGTGTGAGAAGTTACACCCCCATGTGGCACCACTGCCACCTCCCTGCCTGGCACAGCCCAGAAAGTGGCTGGGGCTGCAGGTGGGCACCAGCCAACCTAAGGAGTCTCTTTCCTTATGTTGCCTATGCGTATGTTTGTACCTGCAGGCTGTGAATTAAAAGAAGCAATTAGAGTGAAGTTTTCAAATGTCAAGTACTTTGATTCTTCACCTCTCAAACTTTGTCAGCTATGAGAATGAGAACATAAGCAGGGAGAATGCTTTTCCCTCTGAAAAAGCCACTAAGATCTCTTAACACTGAATTTATACACAAAATACTGTTGGAAATGTATTGTCATGTGTGGCCCATAAGCGTATCAATCTTTAGGGAAAAAAACAATCAAATAAAGGCAAAAGGACTAGTTTTATAGCATCCATAGCCACTGTTTCAGGTCCTACAGGATGCAGTTTAAAGGAAAGATCCCATCATGTTCTCTGTGCAATTCCTTCAGCTTTACCCTTGAGCCCATAAAGAGTATGGCACAAGTGTTATTTTCTTTCTCAGCATAAGCATTTTAGTATGGAAGGGTTCTGTAATTAGCTAGGGTTAGTTTCAGGAGGTGAACTGATTGCTACCTCCTACTTTATCCTCCAGAGGGAAATTTTGATCATAAAATTCAAAGGCTGACCTTGGTTTGGGTTATATAAGGAATATTGCATTCAGTTTGACCTTCACAATCTAGATTGAAAAAGATGAAAGGATTAGCTGAAATTGAACACTACGCCTAGCATCCAAGAAGGGTAGAAAATAGCTTAAACCATGGTACCTATAAATTATACATGAGAAGCCTTGTATGCTAATGTTATAATCTTATGTCACCAGGCTTCTTGCATTAGCTGGATGTGTAGGTGTCTTATTAGGTGAATAGTAACAGTCACTTTAAAAATAACACATGCAATGAATAATCCTTGGGGGGGAGGAGATATACTTTTTTATAATCTGAAAACCTAAACTGCATAAAATATTTGCAAAAACATATAGTTTTATATACATACAAGATTTGTCATAAGCCGTAGTGCTTTTCCACCTGATTTTTTTTTTTATTATTATTTTCCACCTATAACATCAGCAAATTCATGTAATTTCAAATTTAATGGAGGGAAATGCACTGTGTTTTCCATGCCCTCCAGTTAACATGCTCAGCTGAAGGCAAAGCTTTGTCACCATTGCTGCTTGGCTTGTTCAGGCTCCCACTGAGGCTGGGTCACCCTCACCTGGGGTTCCTTCCAGCAAGCATTGGCATAGTCTTAAAGAAAGGTACTTTCAGTAATTAACTTGATAGATGGTTTCTATCAAACAACTCTCATCCGTATGAACTGCTACTGAGACACTCGATGTGAGAAAAGGCAAATAAAATTTGACCCGAAATAACGCCAAGATCTGCAAACAGCTCATATGTTGAACAAATAACACTTTGTCCCTGCTTCAGCTTGCGAGCAGGCTGGCTATGCACACGGTGATGCTGTTCTGCAGAGGTGCAGATTTCGGAACTGGTTCTTACGGTTTGGATTAGGTTTTAAAATGGACTTTTCCAGTTTTGTCAAGATTGCCCATCCTTGATACAAATGTTATTTATTGAATGACAAGTATCAGAGTAGAAAGTTTTCAGGTGGAGAATGGGGATTCTTAGAGACTTTCCCCTAATATGATTTATGAGAAAAAAAAAAAAATACTTTCTGTAGAATTTACTGTTGCTTATACAAAAAAAGCATGTTAAAACTCTTTTCTTTAATGAGCTTTTTTCCCTTCTGTTTTGGGGTGTAATGTCTGATGGTCTATAGAGTGGTATCTTATGATAATGTTATGTAGAGCCACTGCTTCATTTAAATTCTCATAATAACAATCATCATGCCAGTGTAAAAAATACCTATCTATTTTTTCTTGAATATTTTGGTTTTGATGCTTTGTTTTCTAAAGTGTATGTTCCTGTCTTCAAATCTTCCACCAGGCACCAACGTTTTCAGAATAGCTGATATACCTGTAAGTTAGCAGACCAAGATTTTTTTTTCTCTTTCCAATCCCCAGCTATTTCAATTTTTTTTTTTTTTTTTTTTTTTTTTTTTTTTTAAGTCTTGCTAATTCCATTCCCTAGGACTTGCACTGCTGATACGGTGCCTTTGGCAAACTGCAGCACCTTAGCTGTCATTGCTGGGATTTTTATCTTGGCAGCAAAAAACTGGGCAGACCTGTATAATCTTCAGCATATTTATAGTGCTGATTTGATTTATTGTTAGTTCTGACACAGAGGTGCTGACTGTTGACATGTAATATGCCTATTGATTAAATCAGGTGAGAGAAGACACTGATGATAATGAAAAAATAGAAGTTCCCCCAGGATAGGCCAGAGCTGCTACACTTACCTGCCTCCCCCATGCTCCCTAGGAGTTTTCAGAACCTTGAAATACAAATTAACCTGTAAAAGTAAGGGCCCAAAATACTGAGCTTCACCTTGACGCATGAAACCCCTGGACCCGGGGAGCGCAGTGTTTTCCAGGGTGTGTGTCCACACAGCACTTGTGATTTCTGTGCATTTAAATTTTAAGAGCATTTCAATGTATTTTCTAGGTTTTGCTACATATCTTACTAGCATGTTCTGTGATTAATATGCTGAGAGCAACTTCTATTTCTAGGTGCAGTAATTCAATAATATTTTAAAGCAACATAAAAAATGGGTTGGCGTGCTCTTAGTTGACCACAGAGTTGGCTGTTCATTGCAAGCTTGGATAATCTCACTTGTCAGGAAGCCCTAAAGGTGGGGGCCTGTTCAATTCTCAGGCCAGTTAAACTTTTATAAACATTTTAGACTGAAACATGCCTTTTACTTGCCAACACTTTTCTTTTTTTTTTTTTTCTTTTTTTTTTTTTAGCAGCATAACCTTGTGCGAACTGTCTCCCAGCTTGAAATGTGTGAATAACCTGCGTCCTCTTATGCTGACTCTAAGGGATGCTCGGGATGCTCAGGATGCTCTGTGGTGAATGCTCTCAGCAGAATTAATTTGTCTTTAATAAAGGACTAACGCTTAGGTCCTTTAACTAAGGCTTAAGTTAGTGTAATTTAAATTAGTCCTTAACACTAAAATAGACTAGACATAGTAAAAAATTATTAAACTATAACAATAAAAGCATAAAAAGGAAATATATACTTACTAAGGGGAATCTCTTTATACTACATACCAATAAGTACATTGAATATATTAAATGACAGCTTTCATTATATCCCCTTCCCGTCCCTCTGGTAAATATTTGCAGTCTTACCAACTCATGCAGGTGAATTCCCAATGGCCGAGAGAGACCCACTTGTACCCTATACTAAGGTGTCCTTGCGAAGGTGCTCCACTTCCAACCAGAGGGGAAGAATTTACTAAACTGGACTAAACCATTGTGCAAACAGAGAACTGTGTGACCCGTTTACTACATTAACCATCATCTGCAACTGAGGCTATGCCTAACATGAACTTGCATATAGAAATGGCTCCATAGAATTTGTACCAGGGAAAACTCTCATTTAGAGTTTTTGAGGCCAGATTGGTTAAAATCTTGCTTCTTGTACATCTTCCTTCTTTTAACATGAGGGTAATAAGAGAGCATGGCACCATCCTTTCACTTTGCTGTGTTTCCCAAACTCTCCATGTAAATGCATACTAAAAATTGTTTCATCTTTTTAAAATACAGAAAGCTAGAAATAATAATATTTGCTCTTATGAGATGTCTTTCAGAGCTAAAGATGAAAGTGCCTGTAGGAGCAGTTAATTCATTAATCAAAGAGAGTGTAGATGGGGCTCTGTTAATATTCTCTCAGATTTTTTTTGTGGAGAACTCTGCAACTTCAACTAATAATTCATATTACAGTCATAAAGGTGATTCTTTTTGCAGGAGAGTAAGTTAATGCATGGAGATAAAAATTATTATGGTAAGGTATCCGGTAAGTAAGTTCAGACACCTAAATTCTTACTTTGCTCCCTTTAAAACTAGACTGGCCTCTTTAATGTTGCTCTGTATTACTAGAAAAATCTATGATAATTCATATTAAATTTAACTGCAGGGTTTCCATAGAGATGATGTTTAGCATAAAAATAGCTGAAACATTTTGACATTGATTCTGAGACTATAGTTCATAACATCTTATTTTAATACTACTGCTAACCCTCAGCAACACTAAAGTATAGAGATAAATCCTTCATTTCAGTAGGACAACTTGTGTAATGAAATATGTGGAGGTAACAAAATTTGTCTCTAATTTAAAATAATAAAAGTTAACTTCTCTGTGAATTGTAATATGTAACTTAACTTCCTACATCAAGGATGGGTTAAAATGAATATTGTAATGTAAACTTCCACAAATAGGTAAGATGTTTATAGGCCTGTAGGGAAGGGCAAGGGAAGAGAAAATGTTAGTTAATATAGATGTTTGAATTTTGTGGAAGAAGGCAGAAGCATTGATTTTGGTCAGGTTACTTTACTGGCAATGACTGCAGGAATATTTTCAGTGTAACTAAAAGTGTTTCTAGAGGTCAAACAAAATTATCTCCCTGAACAGTCTACTGAGCAGCTGATGTGAACAGAGATTTTTTGGGTTTCATCCTAGAAAAGGAGCCAAATCTGATGAACATTGGTGAAACCAAAGATTCAGTGTTTATAATATCATTACACAGGAAATTTAGTTTGGGTTATTTGCATTGTGTGGTGGATTTTAGCAAGGTAGTGTTGGCTTGGCAGCTGAAGGAAATCCACAGAGTTAAAATTACAGGATATAGAATGCTTCTATTTTAGTGGGGGATGAAATGGTGCCTGCAGCATGGTGATGCCATTGGAAGGTAAGAGCTGGGCTGCGCTCAGCAAAATGCAAATTGTCCCATGCCAGTTTGTGTTGTGTTCAGTGGGTGGGAAGTCTTCCCCAGCTGAGGGTCCGAGGGCTGTGATGGAGCAACCTGCATTGCTTAAGCATTTATGAGTTTTGGGAAGGGTTGGATCATCCTGGTAACTCAGGGTGTTAAGAAACCTTGATTTTGATGTGATACAAATTGTTGTGGCTGGGGAGGCCTTTGTAGACTTCTCTTTCTTTGGCAGCATATCATTCTGGATAGCCAGTTCTGGTCTGTAGATAGTTGCTGGTGCATTTGAATGAGGGTAATTTAAATGCATTCGACTGAGATTAAATAAAGAATAGGAAAACGCACTGATGATGGGAGAGGAGACAGTTGATCACATGTGCAGATGGCCAATCTGAGATTACATATCAGCCACTTGAGTTCCGGAACAGAAATGGAGAAACTCTGAATTACTGACATACTCTACCATAAATTTTACCTAGAATCCATCTTTTGTATGCATCTGGAAAGCCTGGGTGAAATTTAACAATGCATACTTGGTTGAACCATGCATATGTTCAACCAATTTCATACAGGTGCAAGTCTGGAGGGAAATCGTTTATATGGGATTTAGAATTGTTACAGTAGGATGCATCTCCAGTTGACTGTAACGCAGAGCTGTTTAATTTGCTTGCATTAAATACCATATGTTCTCTCTTTGTGCCAAACACTATACCAAACATTTGCATGCTGTTGTCAGTAATATTTCCTTTAGGAGTAATGCCATGTCATTTAAATACCCACTCTCTAAAGCTCTGCTCTGTTTCTGCAAAATGTATTGCTCACAGACAATTTTAGTCTAGGAGCAACATGACTGTTCTTCCTTTTGGGTGCAAAAGCACTTCCATAATTCAGGCTGTCAAAAAAAGTATGTAGGTATGTCAGCAATGTACTGCTACTTAGCTATGGTTTCTTTCATGCCGTTGTGTTCAAAACAAAAAGCTTTTCTAGGGAAATTAATGTTCTTCCTTTTTAACTACATATCCTAATTCAAGCTAATATCCCGCTGTGCACAAATACCTCCAAAACTTAAAATTAAAATATTTTGGCTTCAGGAAATGAAGATAATCAAGTGATTAGTGGACTATGTGACTAATAGGGCATTTGCCTTTCATTCCCAGTGAATACCCATGACTGGTGAATCTCTGCAACCATGAAATGAATGCAGCTATATCCAAGAAACTCGTAAAGGAGGTGCTAAAAATGCTTTGGGATCCCTTGTTAAAAACACTTCAAAGGAGCAAAGCAGCATTAGCTGCAGTGGCATTTGGGGCTGGAAATCCTGATCTGTGAGGAGCTGAGGCTGCTGCTGGGAATCGCTGCCACGCTTGGGTAGAGAGGACTTAGCACACTGCGCAGGAGGGAGGAAAACAATTACAAGGACTATTCCATAAATTTTGAGAGTGATCTTCAGAAAAATCTGGCAATACATTATCTGTCCAAAGTTGCAGCAATACTGATTTCTATTCCGAGTCACTCATTACCCAAGGCCCCCGTTTGCTGTGCTATCTCATCCCTTTTGTCCCAGCTCTGCTTCAGTGATGAAGGCAAGAGCGGTAATCCTGCGGGGTGTTTGGGGACTAATACAACGTTAAAAAAGAAGGTATTGAATAAATGCATTCTCTAAATTACTCCTAGTAAATTTAAAAACCCACCAACTCCTAGGGGTTTTACAAAGAGCTGAAATATTTGACTGTATATTGTCATCCTTTAAATTGCTGTTACCTCTTCCTCAAAATGATAAAGAATTTAAAGTTGATTTTTCAGACAATTGTGAATTCTAGTATGCATGTTTGGGTTGGGTTTTTTTGTTGTCTGTGCTAATTTTGCATATTAATCTGACATATATGTGCTGCTTATACAGTCTGTTAGAAATCTTTTTATAAAGAACTCAACAAAGATTATACCAGTATCTCATTATTTCTGCTTTTGAGTCTCCAGATAATCACAGGGAACTTATTTGGGTGCTAATGTGGAAGTTGTTAAGTGGCTGTGCATGACTTCCACTGAAAATCAGCGCTAATTAAAATATAATTATTTTAAATTGTCGTGATACTTCAGAAACAATATTAGAAACAAGGAAGGGGAAACTAAATGAATTGATTTCAAATGAGATCCTCACGTTGTCCCGGCAATTATGGTGGTTTCAAATGCAATTCTTCTGAAACAGGGGTTAGATAGATAGAGGTCAGGTAGTGCCTGAAGCAGATTAATAACCTGGTCTGGTCACATTGTGAAGCGTTGTTGGGCTCCACACTAATTAATTGCTGTGATTTGTCATTACTGTAGCAAAGACTTTGGTCTGTCAGGCAATGGGGCACAATCTGCTTTTCACCAAACTACCATGAAGAACCAGGGAGCTTTAAATGTCATAAAATTATAAGTGTGAAGTGTAAAACAGCACCAGTGCAAAAAGTCAGCATCGTAGTTTGCTGCTGCAGGAGGCTCTGGGTTGTTCAAAAGCTGATTGCACAAAAAGGTGAACAGGTCCCCAAGCAGACCCTACCAGGGAGGGAGGTACCCTCTGGTGTCACTGATCTGCCAGGCAGTTCACCAGCTTTACTTGTGGTGACCATGTCTGCAAGCCACTGAAAACGTGGCTAAAATCACAAAGGAAGTGATTTCTGAAACCACATTAAAGTCTTTAAGATTAAAGACTTTAATATTAATTAATTAATTAAATTTATATTAATTAATTTGCATTAAATTAATTAATAATAAAGGCTTTATTTCTTTCATTTCTATTTATATTATATAAACATATATATTTCTAACGTAGGAAATAAGTTACAAAACCTGTACTCGTATCCAGTAGTAACTGGACCTACAGTGGTAGAGAAAAAGACGATTATAGACACCAGTGTCTGTACGGGCCTGTCCTCTGTCTTGTTCCATGAAGATTGTTTTAAAGGCATCCACCGCTGTATCCCTCTTTCTTAAAATAACTGTAAAAGCAATAATAACAAAATGAAGCGCTTGTGAAGTGAATTTTAAGGAACTCTTTCAAATCATTACATTTGAAATTAAAGTTGTGGTACTGGAAAAAGCAAGAGACAAATTGGAGGGAGGGGGGAGGATTCAGGTTGGGAATATTTTGTGAAAAGGAGTGCTCTGGCCAGGGGGAATTGTGGTCATAAGGTTAATATAATGGGTAAAGTAAGATTAAATACATCTTCTTATTCATGGAAAGACTGGGAAAAGAAATAGAAATGTCTTCTCAGTTTTGGTGCTTGAATGATTAATAAGTTTTGCAGAAAATCTAGGGCTAGATGGAAACAGGTCCAGGAAATGCTGTATTTTCCTTTGCAGCAGAAATATGTGTGATATGTGCAGTTTTAACTGCTGGGATTGCTGCTAGCAATTTACTCACCCCATTATCAGTGAAAAGATTTCCATTTAAAACAAATAGGATCAGACGCTCTTGCTGTAAGACTTTGGGAATACATTTCTCTGTTTACGTGCTGTTTTGGTAGTGTTATTGAAGACACGTGAGAAAGAAAAAACTGTAAATATTAATCTATATCTTGTTTTTTTTCTTTCTAATTTTATTAAGAAAAAGTGGTAACAACTTCAGATTTGCTGTGATGAGTTTTAGGTTGGAGCAATAACTTGCAATGCAAACTGCAGGCTCCTTACCGTGAGGAGTTTTTAGGAAAGGCTCTGAAAAAATTGAAGTTAAAGCTGAAAGCAGTGGTTCACTATACTGTTTTTTTTTTTTGTTTTTTTTTTTTTTTTTTTAAATTAAAGGGATGACATCGTGCTCGGTTGCAAAGGAGGAGCTGCTTGTATTCAGGTTTTTGGTAAATGAGGTGTGCGTTATTTTCTAGTGATCCTTGATTATCCACAGTGACAAAAAAGAGAGTCATTGTGAAAAGTCTGGTTGTGGAAAGTGTTTGAGCTGCAGCTTGATTTTTCCAGACAAAGTTTTTTCTTCCAAAAAACCCAAGAGGCCCAACTGACAAGGATAAGGAAACTTATTCTTGAGGTTTTACTATTAATCTTGAAGACTGCAATGTAATCTTCAACTATTTTCAACAGAGCAATAAGCAGCAATCTCTGTTCCTAGAGATGCACAGATTTTTTCCCTTTTTTTTTGTATTTTTTGTTAACAGTCCTACAGTTTCAGACATCCCGAGCTCTTTGAGATAATGGAGAGGAAACCCTGCAGATACAGTGACAGAAATGGCAATTACTGTAACACCAGGGCTTGGATATCTACATCAATCACATCGTGCTTAGGCTCTGAGATCTGCGGGCTTTGAAAAGATGCCCCAGAGGAGGGAATCTCTGTGAGTGAAAGGGTTAGCCGCAGCACCCTGGATAGGACCATAACCTTCCAACTTCTTCAAAAGGTGACAGATTTAGTGCCAGTGAAATCAGGGGGAAATACAGAGCACATTGTGTATGATGTGATGTGAGAAAGACATGAGATTTCATTGGAAGAAATAAATGAAAATTTGGAGAGCATTTCTTGGGCTGTAACAGAAACCTCTCTCATGAGACTCCAAAAAGTAGCTCTGAGAAGTTCACCGAAGATGAAATTGTTCAGCCAAAAGGGGAGGGTGGGATGTGTAAATGTGAAAAATATTCAGAAATTCTGATTGCCCCAGCTGACATACGTGGGACAGAAAAAAAATAAATGTGTATTTTAATTCATATAGGGCAATTGTACTAAGCACCTTTTGTTTGTAAACCTGATTTTGTAACGACTACTAGTTTGGGAAGCAGACGGCCCTTGCCTGTTAGTCCAAGCGCCTTTGGGGAATTGCGCATTCCAGCATAGGAATAATAATAATGATAATAATAAAACCATATTGTCTTTAATCTTTACTAATAATTTTTCTTTGCTTATTTTAGAAGTGGTAGTCAAAAATGTGAATCTTTCAAGGCCAGTGCTATCATTAACAGTAGGGACAGTAACCTGAATTAATTTGCAGATTCAGCCCCTCATTTCCAGGTGGGTTTCAGGAAGCATCTCTGTTCTCGGTGAACTCGGCTTGGACTCCTCTGTTTTCTCCAACATCCCTATGGAAGAATACAAGCACGGGTGAAGTTGGAGCTGGGGTTGGATAGGCATCACTCTTCAAGAACTTTATTTCTTCTTGTAAAAAGTGCTGGCTTTGTACTTTCAGGGAGAAGGCAGGAGTTGTAACTGAGCTTAACCCAGCACGATACCCAAAGCCAGCGTGTATCAGTCCCCATATACAATACTGCTCAATAATTTTAGCCTTGAAGTATGTTTTCCTCTGTCAGCTGTCTTTTTAACTCACTGCTTGCAAAGCTATGTAAGAGCACGTGCTGACGTCTCCTTCTTGGGAGGTACAATTTCTGAGGCTTTATCCACTTTCGCTCTAGAGGCTTTGAGGGGAAAAAAATAGAAAGTTTCCTTCTGATAACTGTGTATAATTTGTGTTAATTTACAGTTACTGCCTCAATAATTCATTTAACAAGTTCAGCCTTTACTGTGACAGAGGATTCATCTCGGAAACCCAAGTGTGTCCATATGCTTACACGTGAATCTGACACACTGCAATGTTTCTGCTATTAACTTTACTGGTGGGTAATGGAAGCTCATACCCTTTAATGTGGTGCATCTGACTTTGACTACTATCAAAAATTTAAGGTGGCAGTAAATAATGAAATACCTTTGTTTTCTCTCCAGCTCCAAAGAACAAACAAGACAGGGATGGGGAGAGGGGAGAAAAGAATATTAATTTTTAAGCTATTTCTTATCTTGCTCAGCCTAGGGGAGATGAAGGAGAAATCCAAAGAGCTCGATGAAGAGGTGATGCTTCTGCATGCTTCTCCTGTGCTGTGGTCCTGCACAGAGCTTGGGTAAATGTTGGGGTCCTCATGTGCTCACCTAGCCTGCAGCTGTGCAGCTGGGCCTCCAGAAGTACTCATCCACAGCTATTTAAGGGGGGGAAAAGTCTCCATTTCCAGGACATATGTCATGCTCTTTTTTCAGAGAAGGATGTAAAGCCAAGTTCAACCTACCTTGAGCTGGCAAAGCAAAAGGAAAGTGTGAGTTAGACCTTGTCCTGAGGGTGAAAAACTGAAATTCTTTCAGGCCTTTCCTATGTTTTTCCTACCCTGACACTGGCAGGTAAGAAAAACCAATGACTCTTGTCCCTATAGAGAGTTCTGCCTCAGCTGCTGCTTAGAGAGTGTACTGATGGCATTGACTTTCATTGGATTTGTTTTTGCTTAGATCACCTTTGAACCTGAGACTGTACAAATATGATAAATAGGGACATTATAAATTGATTTTTATATAAAATCCTAGTACAGCCTCAAGGAGAAAAAGCATTTTTTTATTATGAGTCTGTAATTTGAAATAATGTATTTGGTCACTATTGGCAGCTTTTTCAAACACTGGGGAAGGATGCCGATCAGATACAAGCTGGCACTGTTGGTATTAATTGGGATCCCTGAATGCCTGAGGGCTGGTCGTTGTGAGATTGGTCATAGCTGGTGATGTCCAGAGCCTGAGAGCAGGGATTTAGCATGTGGGAGAGGGAACCCAAATTCTTCTGGTAATGTGGTGCTGTGGTGGGCCAAAGAAGCCTTCAGAGGTAGGGCTTGAGTGTGCTAATGGCTTCCAAGTGGCTGTAGGGCTTCCACACCTGAGCTGGCCTTGCCCAGCTCTTCTGCATGGGTGGCCTCGCTGCTTCCAGGTATGAGACTGACACAGGCAAAGGGCACAAGCTGCCACATGGAAACATCCCGAATCCACTTTCTGCCACCACTGTGAGCAAAAGAAGAGCGAGCGAATATACAAACTGGATCTGCTCTGTACGAATGCCGCAGAGCATGACTGAAGTGGTCTGTTACTTTACTCACCGCTGAAGCACTTCTTTGCTGTTCAGCAGAAAAAGTGTTTTTGTGTGGTGTGCAGTGACAGCCGTTTGGACGGATGGCTCTGTCCCCCCAAACCAAGTGCATGGGGGTGCTCGCTGACACAGCAGCTCGTTCTGCTCTCCACTGGAGCAGCATCCAACCACTCTCCAGAGCAGCACAGGATCTTCCTTTGGGTGGATACTGCTGTCTGCAAAACTCGGGCTTTTATCCTGTCTTAAAGGTTATTTCAGCTCTGCTAGAAAACAGGACTCTCAACGAAGAAACAAATAGAGTGAAGGATCAGCTGTGGGAAGGGTAATGAGTTTCATATTCTGCAAAGATCAGAGATGGAGCGCATTTAAGAACGTCAGGTATTGGAACATTTCAGGTATTTAAAGATGATGCAGCTGTAGTTCAGTTTGGAGACAGTCTCATTACTTTGTAACCAGAACATCAATTCCCATTTGAAGCATATTGTCCGGACTATAAATATGTTTGCCACTCGGGAAATTTTACGTAAGCTGCCATTTATATTGCTGGGTGTGCTGCTCAGCAGCTCACGTTTTAGTCTGTACAGGCTGCTGTCTGCCTTTCCTTCTGCCCAGTGCCTCAACAAATTGCTTTTGCTGTAAATCAAACAGAAATTTGAGCAATGATTTTTCTTACTCTGTTCACAGCCTTAAGGTTTGTGGCCCTCTCTGGACGCTGCACTTGCCAAGTCCTTTTAGCGGAGAATGCAGAAGTACTTGTCTGTAGCAACAGGGAGCTGCCCGTTTCTATATGCATATCTATACATACACATATATTCCCTCTCCCACCACTAAGGACAAAGATGAGGTGTATTTTTTGGCCATAAGCTTTAGAAGTAGCCACTCCTAATTTCTGTAGTTACTTAATCTTTATCATTATTTCTGTATGCTCTGATCTGAAGTCTTTAGATTATTTCTGCAAGATTTGAACACTCAACAAAGGTGGTGAGCGAGTGAGAAGCTGCGGGTACAGGAGAACCGGGTGCGGTGCAGAGGGTCGTTCTGCTGGTTCAGGTGGGGAAGAGGGAGACCAATGGCCACCCACTTAAATTATAAAAGTAGGCTTCAGTGCTGAGCTGAGTCTCCACTTATCACCACACTTCTCCCAGTCTGCCAGAGGTTGAGTGCATCAATTAGGCAATATTTAATTAGCAGCTGGAAGTGCATGACCAAGAGAGGCTCTGGGAAAAATCTTGTCAGATGAAAGCCATTCCGTTTTTCTGCTCTGGAGTGGTTTATGGGTCCTTGAATCCCAATTCCTTGAGCTTCTTCACTGGCAGTGCTGTGTGTGAGCGCTGCTTTGTGATGCTGCAAGCCAGGGGTAGCTTTATTGATTCAAATGGGTCAATAAAAATTTATACTTGCTTAGTGGACAGGCCAGAGCTTTTCACTTCATTTTTACAGATATTTAATCAAGGGAAAGCATAGAGAAGGGAGCTATGCATTTGCGCTTCAGAGAGAGGAAAAAATGCCGCATAGCAGTTCAACAGGTATCCTGATTTTGTTTGGGAAAAAAGTTGACAGTTCAACAGGTAATTTTTCTCCAAATACAAAAATACCTTTTTAATTGCGACCAATCTAGCATGATTGCTTTTATTTTAGAGCATCATGATGATGAATCATGCTGGGATAATTGGCTTGAATAAACTGTCCCCACCTATGCAAAAAAAAAAAAGACGGCAAAATTGGATCTATTCTGAACGTGTGGTGTTCAGGCAGGAGGGAGAAACTTCCAGTGATATGGAGTCTGAAGGCTAAGATTATGCTCATCATCTGCACTTATCAGCGCTTTTTAAATTTTACTTCATATGCAAAATGTGCTGGAGAATTTCACCTTTTAAAACAAACCCACAGTGCTGTAAACAGTCATCCCTGTTGAGTACTGAGTAAAGTCTAGAATAACTTCTGAATATTGTCCAATTGTCCTGGTCTTGTTCAACTGCTGATAACATGTGGGAGAGTTACTGGAGACAAATACTGCTTGGAGTTTTGGTCCCTGGTGAGTTGCTCTTGAAGGTTTTAATTTTGTCGAGATGTATTTGTAAGGTTTAAGAGCATTTCAGTAGATTTAATCACAATGTATTAATACAAATTTTTAAAATTCTAATTTTTTGCAGATAGGGTTGTTGAGGATTTTGCAGACTTTTTTTCTTGTTTCTGTGGTGTTTGTGGACATAAACTTTTTGCAAAGAAGTAAAAGCAGTTTTTTTCTGACTGAGACAAAGATGACTACTTTTAGAGACTCCTGCTTGTGTCCCAGACCCCATCTACATGTGAGCAAACAGCTCCAGACCCTGCTCTCATCCTTGGAAGGAAGGTTCACACCATTTTCACAGAAAGGGAAGAACTGCAGATATTGGTGATGGCAAAGGGGAGTGCCCTGGTTTCAGACCATGAAGGGAAAAAAACAACACATTAAGAACACATTTTTCTTGATAACATATTATTGTTTTAAAAGTATTACATTATGAAGCCAATATCTTAAACCTGAAGCGTGCCTATGTGTATGATGAGGGAGGTGTGTTGCTGCTGTTGGCTTTGCTCACAATGTCTCTGAAGAGGGACAGAGCTGTTGACGCTTCCTGGTGCTTTCCCACCTCAGCGCTCCAAGGAGCTGACAAGTGAGGAAGACCTAAAGCAATGCCAGCTCATGTGTGTAGTGGGACGAGAGGCCTCTAACTTTGCCTGGCAAGGGAAGGCAAGAACTTGGAAGTGAGAAGATGGCCTTCCTGGCCCTGCTGGTGGGGCCTGGAGGGCAAGAGATGCAGGGTGGGGATACGATGGAGGGCATTTCCCTGCCTGGGAGCTGCTGTCCCACCCCCCCGCCAGCCCCCTTGCAATCAGCAGGGAAAGGCTTTCCCTGTGTTTGTGTGCAGCTGCATCATGGGGGGGAAGTTGGGTTTTGGGTTCGGTTTTTTTTTTTTTTTTTTCTGTTAGTATCTGAAGTGCTGCTGTTATGCAAACAGTATATATAATTTTTTTTCTGACGTCCCCTGTGAACACAGTGAGGCTCTTAACCTATTTCCCCATTGCAGCTTGCTGCTTCAGTCTGCTGGGAGGTGAAGGTGCTCCCAGGCACACACCTCCTTTCTCCTTCCTTCCAGACAAGAGTATTTTAGTGTCAAACTAGATTATGAAATTTAAGAAAGAAAACTGTTATGGAATGATCATCACAAATATTAAAGTATAACTGGAAATGAAAGATTGGAGGTAAAAACTGCAAGATAGTTAATTATCATTGCATAAGCACACAGAAATGGCTGTATGTACAACATTTAAAATAATTTTATCAAAACTGTATCGTTAATATTAGAAATATTTGGCTAGGCGACAGCAAAATTGCTGTATTTAGTATGAGTTAGTCAGACTACTATTATACCCAGAAAAAAATGCTCAGGAGATGACAAATTATTGGTATTAAAGAGGGAGTACTTCTTATA
Source organism: Gorsachius magnificus (assembly GCA_034008185.1). Classification (NCBI taxonomy): domain Eukaryota; kingdom Metazoa; phylum Chordata; class Aves; order Pelecaniformes; family Ardeidae; genus Gorsachius; species Gorsachius magnificus. The sequence goes on from CM067087.1 coordinate 42,476,883, forward strand.
ATTATTTCGCTTTGCACAATACAGGAGAGTCTAGAGGTTCATAATAGATTTTTATAACAATAAAGAGAAAATTTGAATCCTTACCAGTAATCAAGTAATACTGCCATATGGCAACATGATAAATTAGGTCTGAAAGGAGAGCTATCATTCCGAGCCAGCAGTCCCATGAAAGATTAGATTAAAATAGCTTAGATGGAAAATGCTAGAAAAAGTCATGACTGTGGATGGATGAAAAAGGATGAGTAAGAGTTACCTGGTAAATGAAAGGGGAGAAAGAGGAAACAGGATGAATGGCAAAGAACAAAAAGTAAATGGCAAAGAACCAGCTGGATTTGGAGCTATTAGACTCACGCAGCAGCAATATTACCTGTCCAGGAGCTTGGAGGGGGAGAATGAATAGCGTCGGTCTGTGACAACTTAACAAGTTGTCGCAGGTCTCTGGAGAAATATGGATGAGGTTGGGATATTTGGGTCTGTAAAGAATCAGAACAAATACGTGAATTCGAGTACCAAAATACGCCGTGTAGTTCTGCTCCCTTTCCCAGAGAAGGTGGCCATGGTTTAGCATTTTGGTGATGTTTTGGGAGTTTGAAAACGTTGGCTGCAATGTATTGAATGCAAAGCTTGTATTTATGAGATTACACAGGTTTTCACTTAACATTCCTTTCCATCCTCTCCTTTTTTCTACTTTTCCATATTATTTTGCCTCCTCCAGTAGGGAAACCAGTGGTAATACTGTGAGAAGTGGAAAGTGCCTTTAATCTTCTCGGCTTGTGTGCTGTTTCTCCCTGCGCTCCAAGGCTGTAGAATAGGGTGTCCTTGGGCTGTTTGCAAACTGTGTGTGCTACAGGATAATCTATCCCAGCAGCAGGGATTCCTGTAGAAGGACAGATTAGCTGAGGGTTAAACAGGCTGTACTATGTCTTTGGCAGCTATAGCTCAGGGCTTGTGGGACTGAAGAGTTACCTTTGCGGGGTGGCACGTCTCAGGGCAGGGACCTGTGCTCCTTGAGCTTTGTGCCCAAAGGCAAGTGGGAGTGCAATTAGGTGGCCAGCATCTACTATTACAATATCTGGGCTGATGGATGCTGTGCTTTCAGAGGGATAGAGCTGTTTGGGTATATGTAGGACTCACTCCTTTATTTTGTTTACCCGAATGGGTAAAGATTTTGGTGTCTCTAAGAGTACAGAGGTAGTTGAATGCAAACTGTGCATACATTTTGGAAGGGGTCATGGAGAAAACAGTGAAGTTTGCTGTTTCAGTTCCACTTCAGAGTTTGTGTATTCCTCTCAGCTCTCTGTCAGAGTTGCTCACTTTCAATTTATGCCTCAAAGACACAGAATAGCTGTGTGCGGGCTGAAAAGCCTGGCAAGGCGATTGTGTGCATTTGTGACTAAGCGGCATGAGAGGCACCGAAATAAATGATTTTTTAATTTGATGTGCTTATTGTTTGAAACCTGAGAATCATTTTCCTCTTTATTCAGCAGTGAGCTTTCTTCTCTCTTTTCAGAAACAGCATGAATAAAGAGCTATAAAAAATATTGAAGGTTTAGAATTCATAAGAAAGTTCATAAAAGTATTTCTCTGACTTTATAAATCATATTGTCCATTTGAAAGATTTTGCTCTAATGACTTGAAATAAATTGGAGTCTGAGGTGTTTTTCAAAAAGCGTTTCTCTGAACAACAAAATAGCTGTACAAAATACTGCTGCATTTGGCGGCAGTTAAATGTACCAAAAGGAGAACAATTGATCGAGAACCCCAAATGTATGATGCCCTCCTTCGAATCAATGGTGGCATTGCTGAAGATGTCATCATTAACTACAAGTGGGTATATTGCCATTCTGGCAAAGGTGGTTTATGCAGATTGAATTATTTCAGCGATGCTCTTTTCTTCCGATTGACTTAGTCAGCTCCTGTGTACGTTAACATCATTCATTTGAATTGATGGCAGCACCCAGCAGCTCCAACTGGAGACGGGGCAGCTGCGTCATGGGTGCAGCAATTGCACACGCGCCCGCTGCCCATCAAAACACCGAATAATACCACGGTGTGACGGATGACCGAGAATATGTGAGGATTTGTTGAACACAGTGTCTATCTCAGTGATAATTTTTCTGCCTGTGAAGCTCATGTGCTGTTGAGGGGGAAAGAAGCAGCTCAGGGTAATAACCATAAGATGATGCTGCTGGGGATAAGGCTGTTCACAGCTCCACGCTGTCATGATTCCTGATCACACAGTTTCTGTTTCAGAGAATGAAGCATAAATAAAATCAGCAGTCCTGATTTTTGCAGCCACCTCTGTGTTATGAGTTGAGACTTGTTGCAAATATGGCATTTTAGTGCTCCCTGATCCATATTCACCTGTGTTAATATGCAGTTTATTAACGGTGCTTGCTAGTCAGACTGTGCATGTTGTGCAAGCGTGTGTCTGTTCACCTGTGTTTCCTTCTGTCATCTTCAAGGCAAATGCTCTTGGTGCAGTCCTTGCAAATGCATTGGAGTAGCATTTCAGATACACTTGTCTTGGATTAGAGTCTGTGCTATCCATTAATGCAGACATACCCTTGACCCAGCCGTTTGTTTCTGCCACAAAACTAAGCGCAGTGATGAACTGCATTTGCTCCTGATGTGTACAGGTTTTGAGTTAAAAGATACAGTAGAAATAAAAAAAAAAGAGCAAATTGTTTTAAAATGTGCACTAAGAGCAGACAGAAAATACTTGATCAAAACCAGATGGAAGCTGCACAATAAGTGAATGAAACGATAGATGGGGTTGGCTTCTGAGAAAAGCAACAAATGGGATAATGCTATTCATATACTGTTTCTTGCTTTTTTTTTCTACAGACTGAGCATGTGCACATCATAGTTACTTAGCTGTAACAGGGATATATACCTTAAGCTGGATTTTGCCAAGTTGGGGATGAGCACGTAAGAGAGGGCATAAAGAAACTTGCCCCTGGCACTCCCTACCCCAGCTTAGATGCAGTCACAGTCTGTATATGCAGCCAGCTCAGTCCTTTAGGGAAAACAAAGCCTCCCAAAGGTGCCTGCTTTTCTGGTTTGTTTTTGTTTTGGTGGTGTGGTTTTGGGTTTGGTTTTCTTTGGTATTTTTTCCTCTGCTCGCATCACACCCAGGCCATAGAGTCTATTCCGTACTGCTGGTGCTTTTTCTTGCTGAGGAGAACAACAAAGTGGTCTTGTGCTTAAAAAGCCTGGCTCCCACTTGAAGGCCTATTTATTGGAAAGATCGTCTCCAACAAACATTGTTATGTTACAGAGGTTATGATCTCTCTTTCTAGCAGGGGAGAACCACCCCAAGAACTGGACAGTGCCAGTGCATCAAGAGCCATGGTGCCTGGCTATTCTCCAGGCTGTGCTGGCCAGCCTCTGGCCAGCTGGACCCAACACTTCATCTTCTCAGGAGGCTGAGCACAGCCCCATTAGTGTGATTTAATTTCAGCCTCTCTGATATGTTTTCTGAATGCTGCTTCTTTGTCTACCCACTTGCAGAGATACAGCCCCCTGTCCCCTGTACTTCAGACCTCAGGACTGCTGATGGTCCTTCACATAGGCAGAGCACAGCCTGAGTTCACCTTTTAAAGACATGGACTAATCACGAAAGCAAAAACTTAAGGGTTAAGAAAATTGATTTATGTGTATTTTGCTAGTGGCATTCAGCACAAAACAATTAGTGCATGGTCTGAGCATCTGGGAATGCTTCAGAAAAGAGCTACTCAGAGAGCTGGAGTCTTTTTCCTACTGCATGTAACTCTCTGAAATCTTGGCATTTTTCTCATGTTTGCTCACCTTCAGTCTTCAAACCAGGCTGCTGCTCCTGCCAGCTCTAGGTAGCCTCTCCAGAGAAAAAATTTCTTCTGTAATACTTCCCTTCACCTGTTTCCATGACAAAGAATAAGCACTTTTTCTTACATTGATTCACTGATGAGTTATTTCATCCTAGGAATTAATACTCCAGAGTACGGTTTGTGGTACGTGGCAGCCTATTCTTTGTCCTGAAGAGCTGTGTGTGAATAGAGCATTGTCAGGATTTAATTGCAGCCTATTCTTAGGCCTGCCTTAACAGCTCTTGGGCTTTTGATTGAAGGTGGAGGTAAGAGGACATCAGGGAAGGCAGACAAATCAAGTCTACACATGCAAAGAGGAGAGTGCTCAATAGCCCTTAGAAAGCAGAAGCTCAACTTGGGGACATTTTTTTTTAAGGTTGACTCAGCACCATTGATAAGTTTTTATGTAGGTTGCAACTTGGCTCTTATGGATGTAAAAATGAAGAGACAAGGCCAAAGTAGATCTTAAATATAGTTTGCTTAATAGTCTTTTAGGGTTTCTTCCACTGTTGTTTGTATTTCCAGTTTTGTTTTTTGGCTGGCTGCTTCCTTGCTTGTCTAATTTCATGATGAATCAGTGCTTTGGGCCACTGTGATGGAAGTAACAAATGTGTTGACCGAGCAGTTCTGCGTGCACTACTCCCCCGAGTTTTTTGCAAGCCATATGGAAGGAAATCACATGTTGAGAAACAGATCTCCATAAGCAAGAAGAGGCTATAAAGTAAACTAAACTGATGATCATGATTTGGCCAAGAGTCTGTGTTTGGGTCTGTCAGCATGTTTCGCTTGGTTGTAACGCAGTGGAAGGAAGCTCAGATAAAAAAATACCATAATTTAGCCTATTAATTAACAGGAAATGATGCCCTGTAGCTTAATGGCTAGTGGGAGGTGGAGCTGAGTGACAACCTAACAGTAGCCAATTAGGTCAACCAGCAGGCTTTTCATTTGCTTGTTTTAGACAACCTTTAAAAGGGGTTGGGAACGAAGATACTTACAGAGATTGCTGCAGGTGGAAGCTGTAATTTGGGGTAATGCAAGAACAGAGTAGAACTGAATGCTATCAACAAAATTGTCACTAATAAGGGGGAATTTGACACTTGACTGAAACAGGGTGCTGCACAAGCAGCTGGAGAAAAAAGACGCTTAGGATGGATCATACAGATGTTCCTGGAAAACGTGGAAAAACCAGATAAGCCTGGAAGGAAGGAGAAGACTGGGGGAGCGAAGAGGAAGAGAAAAGTAGGTGAGGAGAGAATTGAGGTCATCGCAGTGATAACCATTAAAACAGGACTGTTTGCTAAGGCCTCCCACTGTAAGATAGCAGAGAGCATGCTTTCTGGACCAAGAGATGTTCCTGCATACTTCTATATGGCACTACCTACCGTTGCACAGTAGGGTTAAAGAAGTTCCCACTGGGGGGCCTAAAAGGCAGCCAACATGGAAACGCCATGTTATTGCATACTTCTTGTCATCACCATAACTGAGAAAGATCCTGAATAACTAAATTTAAGGGGAAAAAAATAAAGTGGCTAATTCTAGCTCTCACTCTGAGATCAATGTGGGACAGAATAAACCCAATATATTGAGGAGAGCCTGAGGCTTTTTTGGTGCATGAAGAATGCCTGATGCACGTTTTGAAATTCAGCAGATAATGTTTTTTCCATTGCTGTTATCACTCTAAAGATAACTCAGCTCCTCCCTATCTTTTTCTTGATGTTAGTTCTGATAAGTATGCATTTCTTTTTATGACCTAAAGCAACTTTCAGAAGCATCAGGCTTTTCCTAATTTATATATTTTCAACCATGTAACAGAGCAATCACAATCCCAGTGGACAGCATGCGTTTGTGGAGGACTGCATCTATTACATACAGAACCTTACTCAATTGATAACCCAAGAAGGGATGGTGAGTTTTCTGTACATATTTCGTGTACTCATCATTAAGAACACTTAATATGTAATTAATCAAATCTGTAGTTAAAATTAACCACCTTCAGAAGGGATGAAAGAGTTGTTCAGAGGAAGATGTCCTTGCACAGGACAAAACTGCTGTTTTGCAAAGAGGGAAGGGAGAACTGTGTGCGACGAGTGAATAACTCCTGAATTTTAAATGGATGTATTTGTTGGAGGTAAGCAGAACCTGTGTCCTATGAGTTGATTAAATGTTATCCACTTAGTGTGTGTGTGTGTGGTGGAAACAAAACAAAACAAAAAACCCCAAACCACCCCCTCAAAAAAAACCCCAAACCAATCCAAAACAAAACCCAACTTAGCTTAGGAGCTGTGTTTTTGTATTATAAACCAAGGATTGTCAGTTAAAGCAAAACCTCTCCTTCCAGCTGCAGTACAGGTTATCTGCATCGACATGAGGCAGTCGGGGTGTCCCTCTCCTTCACAGCAAGCCCTTGTCATGGGACTGCCTCCCTGCTGTCCCCTTCCCTATCACATGGTCATTAAGGTGGTAGAGGGTACACCATCCATCTTCCCTAACCTATGTCCTTTTTCTCTATCAAATAAGAGTCAAAATTCGAAAGCAGACTTTGATGGTCATTAAACTTAGAAATGAGACTGGGAAGATGTTGGCAGCAGCTTCTGGGGTTGTGCATCCCTTGCAATAACTTGAGGCAATGTCATGCTCTCATTTGCACAGTTTATAAGAACAGGAGATTTTTAATTTTTTTTTTAATTTTTTTTTTTTTTTTTTTTTTTGCAAGAGAAGGCACAACTGGAGAGGTAGGAATACCAGAACACCTGCTAAAATTCACAATGGGCAGTGAACCAAAACAAGCAATTATTCACAGAGTTTTAGTCCCAGGGCTTTCTCTTCAGGTCTGGGAGCACTTGCAATTCACTTGCCTGCTCTGCAGAAGAATATTTTAGTATATTTATTTTACATATGACAGAAGGTGCTTAAATATAGGATTTACGCTTGACTCTGTGCTTTATTTTTGTAAATTTAAAGTATTTCAGCTATTGTTCCTTGCAAAAAATAGGTGGCTGAACAAAAGTAAACAACCCTGTTCCTTGTATGCATCTATTTGGGAGGAGATGGTTCACTGGCCATCCAGAAAGAGATGCGGAAGGACCTGAAGGGCCTCAAGCTGTGGAGCAGATGTCCAAGAGCCTCATGGAGGGGCTGGGAAACCTCCGTCCTCCTGCTCCTAAGTCTGAGGAGGAGAGGCTGTGCAGCTGAAACTAAAGCCTTTAAACTGGGATTGTCCAGCTGTATAGAATAGACAGCCTCAAAGAAATTAAAGTCCTAGTCTTATAAAAGGAATTTGGCACCAAAAATATATCCAAGGAAACTCCATTTCCACGTTGTCCTAGGAGGGAATAGTCTGTCTGGAGCCAGCAGTCGAGATTGGCATCGGTTGTTCAGAGCATTCCTACCATGGGTACTTTCTCTCCTGATGTTTATGAAGGGTGAAATATCTATTTTATTACAATATACATTGCCTTCAGCAGTCAAAACCAGTTTTTGGCCCAATAAGAAATCCACAGGAAATAAATACCAGAAAGCTTTCTTTACTCTAAGATACTTTGGGAAAATCCTTACGAGGATGTACTTCATGGTGTTATTCTGGTGTAGGAAAAATACCTTTTTTTTTTTTTTTTGAAAAGTGTTGGAGAAACTAGATGCCTGCTGTAGAAATCGATAGAGAGATTCAAGAAAGCTTATCATCTGTTCTTGTAATTCTACCTTTTTTTGTGGATTTTTTTTTTTTAAAATCTCAATTCATCTCATGCAAATGCTTGCAGTTTGGCCTTTCTAGACGGCAGTAAGAATATCTATACGCTCCTGGTATTTGCTTGCAGAAGGGGTGTATGAAGCGTAACTGGCTGGGCCATGCCCAGATTGGTGCAAAGGACGGATCCGCTGCCAGTCTTTGCAGCAGCCATTTCTCATGCACATCTCTGCACGCGTGCGTGCGTGTGGGTATCCAACAGTCACCGGATAAAGGAATTGTAACCATTTCTTCTGTCTTTTTCCAATGTAACCATCAGGACAGCACTTTCATGAACTGCTAACTGAGGTAATTTTCTTGAAAACTATGCGTGTGGATATGCTATTCCCCCTTGAAAATGTTTCAGATATAGCACTGAATTAAACTGAATTTTTCACAAGCAATGAGGATCATCACAAAGCATAGTATTTTTTTGCACAATTCTAATATTTTATGAGCCATTTTTTACATATCACTGGTTAGGACAAGGGAGAAAGATAATATTTTGGAAGGTTAACTTTATGTTGTTGCAAAGCCTGTTTGGCTTTTGTACATCCATAAAAATATGAATACAACAAAGAAATCTAATTTCTATTTGTGCTGTATGATTAATGTGTTGGAAAGTGAGTCACAGGTCTCTGAAATCAACACAAAAAATGCCACTTACTTTATTTTTTTCTATTGATTTCAGTAGCCATTAGATTTAGACCCTTAGACTTTCACATCAGGAAACCAACTTTCAGAATTCTTTCAGACAAAAAGAAATGATCCGTGTTCTTAAATATTAAGTCAGTCTTCTAATATAATTACCAAGGGTAGAACATAATGTCTTCCTGCCCCTGCACTCATCTGTGTGTCTGCTTTGCTATTTCCAAGTCTGGAATGTGCTTTCTGAGCGACGCCTGTCAATTATCTCTGGGCCTCTCTGTTGGCTGACTTACAAAATGCCAATGCACGGAAAAAATACAAAAGCGTTGTGACTAATGATATTGATGGGAACCAAGACCAAATAATGGTGTCTGGAAAATGAAGCTGTACATTCAAATCCCCTTAGAAAAGTTTGGTAAAGCACACAGGAACTGGCTAACTACTTTAGAAAAAGAGAAGGACACACTTTGTTCTTGTACGTATTCCTGCAAAATAACATTTTCTCTTTAAGTACCTCTTGGAATTATTTTGCCTGGGTGGTTATTTGGAACTGTCTAATATTTTCATATTTGGAGGAGCAGTTTTGGTTTGGGTTTTTTTTTCCTCCTTCTTCCATCCACCTTCTTTTGTTTGTGCTTGGTAAGGCACTTCCTTTTGTTCTGATTTTATATTCTTTTCCCTGAGAGAGTAGTTATATCTGGTTTTATTTTCTTGCCTATTGTTTTCCTAAACTAATCTTCTTGTTTTCTTTCTTATGTCTTCTTGTTGTCTTTGCTATTTCGGCTCGTTGTTGTATGTGTCTTCACTTACAAGCTTGCCTTTATCTAGCTTTGCTTGAGAGAAATTGCTCATTTTAGCTACAGTTTTGAAGCCGTGCCTATTCTTACTTATACTTTTTTTTTATTACCATGACAAATCTTTTTATTTAACAGGATCTTGTTATCTCTGTTGCTGCATGTCCTGAGTGGGCTTAAGGCTCCTCTGCTGAGTTTGCTCGTGCATATTTTATCATCCACTACAAATGTTAACGTTTGAAGGACGTGCAGGCCACTTGCTGTAACCAACTATAGTGTTTCTCTCTAATTTTTCACTTGAAGTATGTATCTTTTCTGTCTTTGAACGATCTGCTGCTGTAATTTTGATCGTACAGGGACTGAAGGTGTGTTCATTCAGTACATAAGGGAGTGTGATGCTGTCCCACGTACAGGATGCTGAGTCAGTGCTTGGTAGGCGTCTACGCAGTCATATATGCTAATGACAGTTATTTTCACAAATTATAAGCAAAAATCTATTTTCATATTTGCTTGAAAATTCATTCAAAAATTTACCCTTTTCCTAAAGCTGAAACCTTCCCTTTTATGTTTTTTTTTCCTCTAAGTTCCTCTTTCAATTTTTTTCTTAAGTTTGTATTATATGTCCATTTTTGGTCTTCCAATTTTATTTTTATTTTTCCTTTAGTTTTTCAAATCTCAGCTCTAGCTGCTTTCTAAAGGTAATCAAAGCTAGCATTTAATAAGCAAAGACCCTAGGCCTCATTCATTTGCTACATTATTGCAAGTGCTGAAGAGACCATGTAAAAGGGGTTAAATCAAGCATTCAACATTGTTAAACCTAGTTTAACCTCCGATATATTCACAGGAGTATTTCTGGAGAAACTTTGAAAAGGCAAAAGATGCTTTTTGACCTTAAATAGCGTGATTGAGATTGTTCCAGAAGTACATTACAAGATGGAATTTTGCAGCCTGTGTTATGTATGGTATTTTTATAGATAAATAAATGTATCTATAAATAAATTATATTCTAAGGTTACACAGGGAACTACACATGAACTTAAAAAACTTTACTGGAAGTTCATTTGATCATGCCCAGGTACCATACACCTCTTGCAATGAAAACGAGCGTGTGCTTCTTGATCTATCTGGCTGTAAAGGAAAAATGTTTTGAACTGACTCTAAAAGTGCTGTGCACAATTCACAGTAATTTCTCTTAACCAGTAGATGCACTGCGTAAATATCCCTTGGACCAGTGAGTACCAAGTTGGGCTTCATGTGAACGGAAATCGGAAAATTGGGACTCTTATAACAGAAATTGAACTTCCCATCTAAAAGATGCCAACTCTCTACTGGAAATCTCCCTAGACAGCTAATGAGTACCTTTAAACTCCTCAGTATCTTTGAAAACAAAACCTTTAGTTACACAAGCACTTTTAAGGCTTTAAATCTGTAGGTGAAAGATTTGCATTTATGAAATTAATAGGAATGTTGTACTTTATTTTTTTGTATCCAAAGTTTTCCCCTTTATATTTAAGCCTTTTGCTATCTGCCCCTTCTGCAGCTCTCATGTGCTGTTAGTCAGTAGGAGGGTCCTGTACAAGCCAGTATGGACTCCCTGCTCCTCCAGTTCAGTTCACTTTGACTTTTCCCAGGAATTAAACCCATTTACTGAGCGCCAGCCTGTGATGCTTTAGGACCAATATAAAATGTGTGAGGGAATACACCCAACTGTAAGTTTGTAATGTGGAAATTGCTTTTAAATAAATCCAAGAATGAGCACCACATTTATTACAGAAGCGCGCATGTAAGAGCGATCGTTTCTTACTGCCGGGCTTTATAACACACATAGGTACATCTACTTAATATAACATGTCAGCGTAGCTTAGATGCCATTAAAAAGCTATAGCAGGCGATGTGCTACCAAACCTGAGGGATGCTAACACTTCTGACAAGATTAACAGCATGGGGAAATTGGACTCCCCGCATTGATCAGCAGGTTTATAGGACAGCTGCCATGGCAACGGGGCAATATATTGTTTTCATCTATCAATCATCTCTCTGGGCTTGACTGGGAGACATTGAGGCTGCAAAGGCGTTTAGTTGGTGTTTTAATGCAGGATGTTCAGCATATCTTTAAAATGTAATTGCATTGTGTTTTGTCCTTTGAACTCTTACACATCCCATTGTACATCTCATTTCCATTCTGTTTCATTGCCAAAGTGTTTTATAAAGGTGCGTTGGACTGCTTTCTTGGTTTCTTTTAATTTCTCTTTGAAGTCATAGCCGTTGAGGCTGGAAGTAGGACTCCTACAGACCAAGAAAAAGCTGAAGTCTGGGAGAGATCTGTCAGGAGTGAAAAGGGTTTTCTTGACAAGCTGACAGGCAAAGGGTCCATTCAGTACGATAGTTCCTTCAGAAAAACCCATTAATTAACAATTGTCATCTGTGACAGTCACAGGTAATTCCCACACCGGCAGGTCTTTGCATGTGCCAAATGGATTCCCGTTATTCCTTTGATAAATGGACCATGAAATCTAATTTTGCCAGGACAGAAAATGATATTGCTGTTTATGCCAGATTTTGAAATGTATCGAAATGAGCAGAATGTTCCCGTAGACGGAGGAGGCAAGCATCTGCAAAGCACCGGGAGCACACAGGTGGTCCTCTCGGGAAGGAGCAGTGCTCTGATAAGCAGCAACAAGTAATTAATTACAAACAGCAAATTAGTCTCACAGGACAAGTGTTTGAGGGTCATAATCAAAAGGAGAAAAAAAAACCCAAACAATTTTACTGATGGTTAGCTGCAATGAGGTAATAAATAAGTGAATGCTTCAAAGACAACAGAAAACAATATCTAACTTTCATTCTGTACAATATTTCTGATTAATTAAATTGATAGTGGATATGAGTATGCACTAAGCAATATAAGTTGTTTTCGTATGAAGACAGTGACTTCTACTGCTTGTTTGTCCTTAAATGGGGGGATAGTCTAGGAAGTTTTATGCAGGTATGGCATTAACAGTGACATTAAGTAGAAATTCAGGAAAAATACTTCCTATTTGCAAGATGATCAGAGTTGTCTATCTAAAAGTGCATATACAGAATTCATGCTTTCCTTAGACACAATAAATTCAAATGTCCCGGCAATTATTGAGAAAATTTGCTCCCCATTGAAGTTGATGAAATTTCTGTTCTCTGTTTCAGTGAGGCCGTGATGTCCTCTCTGGAGTATACGCATGTGTCTTAGACATCTATGAGCTTCAGGACATCCTGAAGTAAGTCTACCTGAGTTGATGCGGTCTTCCCAAGGCTTAATCATCTTTGTTGTTTCATATGTGCTGACTTTTTTCCTAAGATAAATTGGTCAGACATGTATTTTGGAATGCCTCCAATTCTTGTTTGAATTCATAATGTGCAGCTGAGCACATGCTTTTGAATCTTTTAAAGAACAAGCATAGCATGAAGGCTGAAATGATGCATGCATCCATGTATTAATTATGGTAATAGAGCAGGGAGTTTGAAATGGTCCAGGCATGAGCTCCTTTGCACCAATGACGTAGCTTACATGCACAATTTCACATTTCAGGATTTGGGATGTAAAAAATTGACATGAATGATGTTGGGATATTATGTGATTTTTCTGCAGCAGAGGAAATAACGATGCTAAAGGGAGAGATCCGCACCTAATTTGCAGTAGAGCTCTCCTGAGGATTTTCCTGAAGGAAGAGAGTGTAGGGGATCAGGTTAACTACCTAGGGGGTAAAGAAAGTGGTGCAATGGGAGGAAAAAGTTTTCTTCAAGTATAATTGTAAAGTGTCTTTCTGTTACATGACTTCCCAGTGACCGTGATTGTTTCTCTATTGCCCTTCCTCATCCATTTCTCTGTGTGTATATCAATACTGGTGCCTTGCAGACTGGTGGTCTAATTCCACCTGATGCCTCTGACAAAAATAATGATATATTACGATGAGTTACTCCTACAAGACAGCTGATGCTGTATTTGATATATTTTTTTCCCCTGCTTTATCAGCAAATACCAATCCCATCTCTTCTTGCACCTGCCATCTTAGATGCCAGTATTTCCTCTAATACGTGGTTCCATTATTCCTTTCCTACTTGATTATTTCTACAACTTTCAAGTTTTGCCAGCATCAACTTTGTCATATTCCAAAAGATAGTGACTTTCCACTTTATATTTTGGAGTTTTCTGGTTCTCAGTTGGTAGTAGCATACATACCTTGTATTTGTCAGTCATCAGCGTACTGCTGCCTACCTTGATTGATGTACTTTTATCTCTTGTAATTTGTCGTATCTTGCTAGCCTTCTCTCTCCCCTTCTTTTTCATGAGCAGGAAACACTGGCTTCTGCTCTCCCATAAAAATAGTTTATATATCAATCAGTTATATGTGAATTTGGCCTTAACATCTGTGAAAAGTGCAATGTGTTATGATGTTCAGAGAATACATAAAAGTGTAGAAAAGTTTGTTCCTATCTCCGGTCCATAAATATCCATTCTATAAAAAATTATTTACAGTCCTGTATCTGTGGCACATAAGTGCTCAAGTTACTCCGTAATATTCTTGGAAGGCTTTTGGTTGTCTGTCCAACTTGGATTTGTGTGTGTGTGTGTATGTTTGACTTATTTTTGCAGCTTCTATTGCTATTTTGGCTTTTTTTAAATATGTTTTTATTGTGCTGTAAAGTTCTTTCTCTCTTTTGCTAGAAAGCTGGGTAATTTCACTTCCCTCTGTATGAGAAACGTGTGATAAAAAAATGTATGACTATTACGTCAAAAAATATATAGCGTTGCATTTGCCCCCAGCCTGCTTTTCATTTTGCCTTCTGCAAGCCTTTAAAAATATCTGAATATGGGAAGAAGGCGTTCATTTTGCAAAGGCAGCTTTTCAATTAAGTTTCTTTTCTTGATCAAACTTAGCTCTCAAGGACTTTCAGTTTCTGCTGTCTCCAAGAAGAAAATTACTTTTACTGAAAATCATACTGTTCTAAAATTTCAGAAGTACTTATTAGCCATGGTGTGCATGGCTTTTAAAAAATATTTCAGAAATTCACCAAAAACTCTGACCTTTGTTTCACAAGATAATTCAGCTTGATCTTAACATTAAAGCAGCTGGGTAAGCAGCAGCAAACAGGCGGGACTTCTCCAAGCTTCTGGTTACTGTGAAATAGAAACCCAACTCATTTAAACCATTGAAAGTTAAAGAGACCCAAAGAACACAAACAGGAATTCCAGGAAAATCATCTTAGCCTCCATTTCATGTTCATGCTTATTTTACGTGTACTTTCTCTATTTGAATGAATTATATGTACCTTTACATGATAAATGGGAGAACATAGATGATCAGTTTTTGGCTGGCTATGACCAAGGAAAACAATGAGTTAGTTTAGATCTTGGTGAGTGGGTGTGAATCAAGCTTTATGAAAAAATGCTGGTGGTTTTTTTGTACTTGAAGAACATCACCCATCAGATATCAGGATTGTTGTTGTTGTTATTATCATAATCGTCACCATCATTATTATTAAACATTACTTCCTGAGCAGGGAGATCTGGTCTGTTCAGAAGATCAGGATTAGATTCTCTGTACAACACCACTTCCTGCAATTTTTCTTTTTCAGCTCAAAGTTTTCAGGACAACCTCAGGTAAGACATTGAATACTGTTCTCAGCCTAAGAGAAGTGAAGTAGTGTGACATTTATCTTCAAGTCAGGGCTTGGCCTGGACATGTAATTAATGGGGTTTTTTTGGTTTTGGTATTTTTTTTTTTTCATTGAGTTGACCATAATGAAAAAAAGGATAAGAAACACCTAAATACTGTAAAACCTAAAAAAGAATAAAAAAAAGGAGAGGTGGGGTAAAAAAAACCCCAAACCTGCCACCACCACAAAGAAAATCCAAGCAATCTATAGGTAATGCTTAGGGACTATTTGCAATGTGAAACCTAGAAAAGGATGACTATTGCATTTGGAACAAAATAATTGCTACAATAACAGGAACAGTAATTCTGAGAATGTGAAGAAGAAAAATTTTATTTAAGTGTTGAAAAATGAAAAGCTAGGAATATATGTCTTTCAAAACTTAGTTTAAAAATTATTCAAAATAATGCAAAGTCATATGACTTGGAAGTACAACTTTGACAGTTACTACTGGATCATAGAAGATTTTAGTCTTATGTCGGAATATAATGCATGAGCTAGAAGGCCTGAATCTTTATTTGAATGCAGATGCCCAGAGTATTTAAATCCAGTCAAAACAATATTTTTCTGTGGTAGCATGGTGGCTGTACAGTGGTTGCATTTAAAGTAACTTGCCATTTTTATCCTAAAAAAAAGTAATTTAAGTTATATGCCAAAAAGGCAAAGGATTTCATTTATTTCATAGGAACACTAGCCCCATTTTTTTTATTAAAATTTTTCATATTTTTCTTATGAAAAATCTTAATTTCAAATTATTCATAGCAAATGTTTATATGGGATTCAATTTTCCCTAAATATCAATTTTAGTTAGTTATGAAAACTTAAAAAAAAAATCTTGGAATAAATTTTGTGTAACAAATGCATGTTTTGAACACTTGAAAATCTGTTTGGTTTTATCTTTCCTTCTCCTGATTTTTTTTGTTGTATTCAGCCAAGCTTCCAAGTGTTCAGTGCATCATGTCAGAGATGGTTAAAGAAAAATATTGATTAAGAAACTACTAAAAGATGGAACAAGTCAGAAATGAAGTGATCGCTTTTCTACATGATGAAGTTTTCTCAGAGAGCATAGCCTCCAGTCTTGCTCTAGGGTGTCTGGGTTTAAATGTGCTTTTAATGAGCTAAGGGAGGAAGCTAAACAATAGGAGTAAAAATAAGCAGATTTTATAAAATTATTCAGATTTATTTGGCTGAACAGGAAAAGATGTTGGAGGGATCTATAAGAGCTAGATGAAATGGAGGAAAAAAGATAAATTATGCAGGTACATTATTGAGGTTATCAAATGGTTAATGAAATTAATTGAGAGAGGGAAAACGATTCAACGCTGCTGGGTGCAAAACCAAACCAGGATTTTTACCTATTTTAGTGCTGCTCAGGAAAACAAACAAAGGATTAAGTGTTTTTAAATTACAGAAAGGAAATAATGCTTCAGTTATTATAGAGAAACTTGTGAATCAAAGACTGGACCTGTTTAAATCAGAAACAACTAAGAAAGATGAGAAAGGTGATTTTGGTGGTATGTATGGTACAAAGAAGTGAAGTTTCTCATACTTGCTGTATTTCATAATTCAGGAGTCAAGGGAGACCCAAGATGAACAGCAGCAAAAATAAAATTGATTAAAGGATATACTTGTGCTATGGCAGTGGGAAATATAGCAGATTTAGGTCAGAAACAAAATTCATAATCCTAGTGTCTAAAACCCACCTTTGAATCTAGGACAGGCGAGCATTCTCAGGATCACATGCAACATCACAGATGGTCAGGGAAATGCTCCTTTTTTTTTAATTTCCCCCCCCCCCCCCCCCCCCCCCCCTTCATTTTCCCAGCCTCAGCCATCTCTTCCAGGAGCTGTCATGACCTCCTTACTTGAGCAAGTGACTTCCACCTGCACACCAGGTCATTTTGGAATCCAGTCAGAAAAGATACTAATTGGATCAAGCTTCCCCATGAAGACAAGTGATTATATCTGATGATGTGGGTATGGCTATTTCTTACACACATTGAATTTATATTTGACAAAAAAAACACCTTTGTTTTGATGAGAATGCAGATACTGCATTTCTTGAGGTGCCACAGGTATTCCTGTCCTTTGGTCCAGTGATGGAAATTGATCTCAGGGTACAATTGCTCCTCCAGTGAGCTGGTAAAAATGGATAAAGAGCTGCTGTGATTTCTGAAGACTTACTAACAGCTTTTGTGGTCAATATTTCCATACGATCTTGCTTACCAGATTTCTAGACCTAACAATCAATAAGTCATGACTCATGTCTTGGTATTTTCCTGACTACTTTCTAGTACTTCAGAACTGTAATTTCTTATACTGCACTTAAAAAATTGGCTTTTTCAAAAGCCATTTCTTGAAGTGGTTGGGGTGAACATTGCTATTTGAGATCAGCCCTTGAAAGAAATAGGGTTTAAACTCCACGTGAAAAATGCTTTACTGATGTACTGCAATACATTCAGCTCTTAAAATATATTCAGCTGCTATTTTCAGACTGTTCTCAAAGAATTTAGGGTTCATCTTGGAACATCCCTAGAGATTTGGTAAACCAAATACAGAAAATGCCAGTATGTGCTTTAGAAATGTAGACTAGACATATGTTTCAAACCAAAAAGTTGACCTGTCAATATTAGGAAAAGCGACATTTAATACACTGGATAATTTTTTCAATGACAGCTCTTGATCAGATCATTTTGCTATTAATTTTGACTGGGTTGAGCGGATATTCTTTAATTTCGGTGAAAACTGTATGAATTTACACATTCCCTCTTTCCTCAAGGAAAGGCATCTTTCCTCAAGGGGCATATCTCATAAACAGCTGATCGCTACTTGGACAGCTAGTGTTAGTTGCTTTGTTCATTATTGCAGAATCGAGTGATTTTAGAACATGGTAGACTGAATGAATACACACTAAAACTTCTACTACTGATTATATTCTCCTTGGCCTCTTGTCATCCCATTTCTTACCAATCAAATTTAAATTAGTTTAAATCCATGTACTAAACCCAATCAAAATATATGCAGTGTTGTTCTGTACGCTAGAAGATCCCTTTGGAATATGAATCAACATGTGGGGTTCTGAATAAGGGTATTGAATCAGTGGGTTCATATTGCATAGTTGTAGTAAATCTAAGTGTTCTGTCATGTTTGGGGATTTGAAAGCGAAAATGTAATACAAACAATGAAATAATTAATACCAGTCAAGTTCCTCAGGCCCCTTGACCATCCTAACGCTCGGATATGCGTGAATGCATGACATGAAGAACTGATACCTCTTCCCCTTGAGCTGCCTTTCAAAAGGGATTAATCTGATTTATTTCATGGAAACTTTGAGCTCCATTCAAAGACATCCTGCATTTCAGGAGGAAAGTAAAATTGTAGAATAAATTTCATTCTGCTGTCTCCTCCCACCTAAATCAACTCACCAAGTTATATTTAGCAGAATGCCATGCTTCTGAACTAGTGAAACAAATTTGTCTGGGCTTTCAATGGGGCTCAGTAATGATGAAAACTGATGCCCTGAATGCAATTTTTTTTTTTGTCTTTTACTGTGCACTCTGGCTTTACAAGCTCTTGAAAATTGCTATAAACACAGTTGTGCACTGTATTTACATACAGCATAAGCGGAGGAAAGCATAAAACTCTTATATGTATTTTACAGATATATACACATTTTTGAAATGCTTATTGAAAAAATGTGGATTACCCATTGTATTTCTGTAATCTTCATAACATATGAGACAGAAAAACAGAGATTATGAGGGATTGTCATTGTGATCTGGAATGTCACCAGTCTTAGAGAGACGAACCCAACAGGTGAAGACAAATATGCAACTGCATAAAAATAAGTGGTTTGACCCTGTCATGTGTCAGTCATTCATCCTGTCTACACCTGAAAAAATACTGAATTTTATTGTTCCATGATGTTACTTTCAGATGCTCCTAAATAACCCCTGTTGTTACAGCTGCCAAGACTCACCCGATGAAACATATTTTTATTCAGTTAATCATCCTGTTTTTTGGAGTCATAAAAATAAGGCAACAGTTCATCTTTTCTAAGTGGTAGAAAATAGAACTTAAAGCCTCTAAGTCTGTTGTGATGTTAGTTATTGGGAAAATGTGTGTAAAATCTGAAAACAGAGAAGAAGGGACAGATAATCTAGAATATTTGCTAAACTGTGCAGTCCTAGATCTCTTCTGGAACTAAATGACACATTCAGTCTAGGAAATAGAGGACATAATCCCCTCTGGATATGTAACCCTGTATCTTGACCTTTTTAAAGATAAAAGCTAAGTTGTGCTTCTTGCCTTCTGTGCGTAGAGCTGTCCCAAAGCCCTAACAGAATAAAAGTATTCTGAATAGTTAGGTTTGGGGCATGAATTAGAAATGTATTGAAATGATGGCTAAAAATTAATTTTTTTCCCCCCTTATCTCCAGCAAGGCCCCCTTTTGATAGCTGGCACTCTGATTATTTTCTGAAATTTAAAAGACGTTTATGTCCTGGTCTGCATGAGTGTTTGCCCTTTGAGGCCAATTCTCCTTGGTGGTTTTGCTGTTCAAGGGAAGAATTGGACCTTTCTGAGTAAGAGAACACATCATCTGAATTAGATAAGGGTTTTTTTAATCCTCTCAGGCAGGTCTCAGAAGCTGCTTCAATCGGCAGAAGAGATCAGGATAGACAAATTTTACCTAGGGGTACTGGTGCAATTTCTGTAATGGGGATGAAGGGGGAAATAAATGACAACCTTTGATTGTCCTCTGGCAACATCAACAAATAATGTTTGCATCTCCTACATCACACAGGACTCAGAAGAATTTTGATTAAGTAAGGACGGCTTGTCACATGAGACCTTTTATTTTTCTCGAGAAACTTCTTTAATCTCAGGTTCCTTAGTAATTGGATTACGTCTACGGCTAGGGATGGAGTTGTTTTTCCCAGCCAGTACAAATTATATTTATTATTGCTTTTAAATTTTATGCATTATTATTTCTATACATTTCTTTCATGATCAGCTCCCTTTTTGCTTACACATGTGTCTCTGTGCAGTTTTCACCAAAAAGATTCCCCAAAGAGTCATTTTGTAGGTAGATGATGGCAGTCAGAAAAAAAAATTCTATTTCAAGGCCAACTTCTGCTTTAGTTCCAGCAAATCCGTGAACTCTCCTGAACACATTGGATGGCTGCTGCCAGCAGTAATATCGCTGTTTAGAGGAGTAATTTGGACATGCACGTTGGCTATGGTTTCTCAAAGCCTGCAACCTACAAACTCATTTCACATGTGTGATTTCCAGTGCTTTAAAATACAAGGGGTGCAAGTTATTTATGCACATTAAGTCTTACATGATTAAGACCTGAAATTATATACTCTTCAAAAAAGCAGTTTAATCTTGTATTGTTCCTGAAAAATGCCCAAAAGAGAATAATCAAATCCTGGAAGTGGCCTAAGCAAGAGACAGCACTGTGCTGGAAAAAAATGAGGGGGAAAAAACCATCGGCCAAGCACAAACCAGTGCCTTAAGGGCTTGTGTCGGACTCGCTGTCATTTGCAATGATGTTTCCATACTTTTCTCTATGTGAAAGGGGAGCACTGGAAGTATTTTAATCCTTTCTTTTTTGATCCCTGTGCACAGGGAAAGAGATTACTACAATCCTTTTAAAAAGTGGTGTTTTTTCTTGCACTTAGATGTGTTGTCTGTATGCTCCCATGTAAAAAGTTATTATATTTTGGCATGGATCAGAACAGTGCAGAAACAGTATATGTAATTTATTTCATTGAGCTAAGTAAGCTGTTTTAAACAGCTGATGCTTTGATCTGACTTGCAGATGAGATAGAGATAAACAAACATTTCCTAACATTTTGACTATGTTCTTACTTGCAAGAATAAGGCATTGTCTGTAAACAGTGGGTCTACTGGTTAGAGTAATATATTTGCATAAATAACACATAAAAAAGGACTGTTTATCTATTTGCCTCCTCCCCTACTTGAATTACAAAACCTGATTGGATTGCAATGCATGCCTGAATTAAAAAAAAAAAAAATTATGGAGTAGTTAAAGTAATTGGAGTTATTCTTGTGAGTAGATGGGGACACACGTGAATATTGCATAGGTATTCATAAATAACAATATTAAATTAATGATAGCCTGTTTTCCTATATAATGTTCTGTTTGTTGTTCTGTATCTGCTATTATAAATCATGCAAGTTGTTCCTCCAGCTTCTAAGGTATGCGAGTAGTAGCTTTTGCTAGGACATGAGTTTAGGAATTTGTTTTTGCCAAAAACATCTGGTTTACAGGCTGACTTTTACCCCAAGTGAAAAATGGCATGAGGAAAACATTGTTACCATTGGAACTGTGCTTGGGTATTTGTATGGATACCATGGTCTTATTGAAAAACATGAATATTGCCAAGAATATTGCCAGCTGTGGAAATAACACAGTGAGTTGGAAGTGATGGAATTACCTGCTCAGCAAAAAAAAAAAAGTTTGTGGAAATAAAAATTTAAAGATTGAATTCTAGATACTTCCTCCTGTGCAGCAGTCAGAAGGAAGACAAGGGATGAAGTGAGAAGTGTGAGACTATTGCAGTGAAATAATCTGAGGACTTTATTTGAATGTAAGGCTATAAAAGAAAAAAATGAATAGGCTCACAGAAACAAGGACTTCTATTACAGAAACTTTCAGAACATGTGGTATTTCAGTATAAATACTATTAGCAAAGAAAAGCACAGCACCCCATTTCCAGAGGGAGAGGGCCAATGTGGTATTCCTAGCTAACTGGAAAGTGTTGATATTACTGGCAGGAGAAACAAAGCTGCTGCACCCATGGTGCTCATGTTCCCATGGGCAAGTCAATGGAAATGGTCTTGTAGGCACATGACTACAGTGTGAGTAACAGTCACAATTTTGAGCTCTGAAAGGCTTGTATTAAAATGTATAAAGCTGCCTTTTCAGGCCAGTTATTGCAAATATTTTTCTTTCTTTGGTGGTCTGCATTGTGAACCATTATTCAGAGAGAGGCAAGAAATTGTTATGTTACAACAAAACAGAAGAGCTGCCACGTATCATAAAGGGTCCCCTGGTTTCCTTTATGTTCATAACAGTGGCAAATTTCTCTTTCTGGGTTGGCATAGCTGTGCAAGCTGGCACAGAGTTGGGAAGGTCACTGATCCCCCACATACACACCCGAAATAAGATTTCTTGGAAGCTTGCTATTGTCTTCATGTGTTGTACCAGCCATGTCCACAACCTTCCCCATATTGATATTCCTTTGTTCTGACCAGCCTTGGCATGTGAGGCTTCTCTCATGCAAGAGGATTGACCTGGCTCTGGGGAGTATCTGGACATCTATGAAAACCTCTTTCTTCTTGTCTTTGGAAGAAAAGAACGGAGGAGAGGATTGGGGCAGGAAGAAGCTTTGAAAACAAAGGTGAGGGTCTCATTTCTAGTCGTTGAAATAATTAAGCACGTTTGCCTTTTGCAATCAGATCTTCAAATTTCATTTTAGATCAATCAAAGTAATGTAGACTATCAGTAGATATTATCTGTTAGGTTGAATTTCTTTATATCTTTGTATTTCTTTATGCATTTCATAGGATTTAAGGGAAATAGTTGTGGAAAAAGTGCTCTTAACTGCAGGTTTTCATTAAACTTAATGTCTTTCTACTAAATTCAATTTTGGGTTTACTGTATTTTCAGCATTTTGTAAATAGAATCTCCCATTGTAGAAAAATTGTGCTTTTGATAATACAGGTGTGTCCCTTGCTAGCTTTGGGTTATAATTTTTATTTTTGATGTAATGAATTAATCTAAAGACCAAAAATGCTCCTTCCAGGTTCCCCTTCAGCTGCTGCCTAAGAAATATATATTCTGTTGTACAAAATTTAAGACAAAAAAAAAAATTAATAGAAAAAGTTTTAATTCTCAGGAGCCTGAAGAAATGGCATTGCAGCCTTGTGCTTAATTTTCACGTATCTCAGATGAAGGGCACAGAGTGATTTGTAGCAAACTCAAAGCAGGGATAACTCAAGAAATGAGCAAAATACACAGGTTAGAAAATTCAAACTACTTCTTAATATGATATTAACTGTGTCAGTGTCTGACTTGATATAGAAAAGGAACAGAAAGAAAGGTGCTGGTCTGTCTTGGACAAAATCATATATAATCATAGAATTGTTTGGGTTGGAAAAGACCTTTAAGATCATCAAGTCCAACCGTTACCCTAACCCTGCCATCCCACCACTAAATCATGTCCCTAAGCACCTTGTCTGCCTGGCTTTTCAATACCTCCAGGGACAGGGACTCAACCACTTCCCTGGGCAGCCCCTTCCAATGTCCAACCTAAACCTGCCCTGGCGCATTTCCCCTCATCCTATCGCCCGTTAACAGGAAGAGACCGACCCCCACCCCCCTTCTGTCAGGTAGTTGTAGAGGGCAATAAGGTCTCCCCTCAGCCTCCTTTTCTCCAGACTAAAGAACTCCAGTTTCCTCAGCTGCTTCTCGTAAGACTTGTGCTCCAGACCCCCCACCAGCTTTGCTGCTCTCCTCTGGACATGTTCTAGCAATGCAACATCTTTCTTGTAGTGAGGGGCTGACTGGAATGACAAACTCTATTTTCCTAAATAGGAATACTCTCCAAAGCTGCAGATGAGCCCAAATTCGAACCTCGTTTTGTGGTACTGGGGAAGAGTAGTGGGTTCTGCACCCTCCCTCATTGTGCTGCGTACCCCAATATCCCTTACTCTTCAATGAACAAAAACTAGACTAGGAAAGACTCTCTTGTCCTTCAATATAAAGTTGAGTGTAACTGTACATCCCAATTAATTTTTATTCCATGATTGGAAAAAACTTATGGGCTTATGTAATTTTCTCACAGTTCCAGTCTTTACCTCAGTAGGATCCTTTTTAGGATTTCTCTCTGCTCTTTAGCAGTCATTTGGGGTGAAATGAGTCAATGTGTTCGCAGTTGTAAGGGTGTGGACAGGCAGACCTGCAGGCAATGGGATATGACATAGACTAGGGATGAAAATGTATACATTAAGAAACAGCGCTGGAAAATGACTGCAAAACTTAACGGTTGCTCCTCTTAGACCAAAGCACAGATTTTACACCAAACTTCACAAATATTACTGCATATGGCAGGTACATAGTTACTGCAGAAACAAAGGGTTATGTGATATATAATGGCACTGGACCGGTGTTAGTCACTGATAAAATCTCTGGCTGTTGAGTGTTCTGGTGATGAGGATATAAAACAGGAACTGGAATTTAAACACTTTAAAATGCTTTTCAAAAATGCCGTTTGAAAAGTTCATCCTCAGTCTGGGTACAGTGAGGGTTTCAGAGGTGGGAGCAGACGCAGGCTGGAAGCAACCAAGGAGCTATTTTGAACAGTTGGTTCCCATGTGGGTGATGAGCAGTTCTGGAAATAACTTCTTTCTAAAACAAAGCAGTGCAATATGTGAATTCAGAATACAGCAAATGGTTGTTTTATTTTTCCAGAAATTTCTACTCATACAGTTGAGGACAAAAATATACCTCTGGGGAATTCAGGTACAATGCAAAAAAACAATTAATTTTTTTTATGAGAAATAATATGAGTAATGCATCATTACTGACTACCACAGCAAAAGTTTATAGCAGTTTCATTTTTAGCCATTAATAAACAGACTAATCATTAACATTCATTACTGAGGAATGTATTGGATATTATAGTATTGAGTTATTATTGCATTATATTATTGAGTTGTTATTCTGAATACACAGCATGCTAAATGTGGTATTTAATTGTAAATTACTACTTCATTGCTCCATATTCTAAAGACGGTACAATATTTCACGGCTTTAATGTTTTATATCTTACGCTTTTGTTTTCCACCAGGTACTTTTGTAAATTCTTTTTCCATAGGACCTGTGTTGCTGTTCACCGTTTCACTCCAAATCACTATTTTGATTTGAAACCTGTAAGAACTAAAATGGGAGGGTGATAGCTTAATGTTTCTTGAAATGACATGTAAAACTTGGAAGAATCACAAGACTTGTACTAGAGCCTTCATGCACGTTTCCAGAATATTTTTTGTATAGGAAAGGTGAGGCATTCAATAGCTTTTTCACTTCTGGGTGCATGAGCACAATTATTGCACCTTGGCTTTTTGTGGAATGACGAAATGATTACCTCTTTGCTGCAAAGACCATGACATTTAACTTGCTGAAAAAATTTACTGTTAATATTTTTTATTTTTATATATGTATATTACCTTATAAATATGGTATTTCCATTTGGGATTATGTTAATGGAAAAGTTCAGCTTCACAGTCAAGAGGATACTAAAAGTCATTGGCTATCAGGCTTTGGTTCAATTTGGATATGTGTAAAACTCCGTAAAGTGGGCCACAGTATGGCAGCTGAGCACCTGGAATACGAGCTGCAGATTTGACCCTTGCAGTCTTTGCAATACAGGAAATTTACTCTGGTGTTGGGAGATATTAAATTTCTGAGCTTAAATATTTATTATGTATCTGTATAAAGGAACAATAGGTTCAGTATACCATCTGAAGGCCAGGGCTCCTAGCAGCTGTAAAAATCACAATAATATGACTGTTGTTCAGTTGGTTATGTGAAATGAGTTTGTGGTCTTGGTACAGTTCTTAGCTCTTGACAGGGGCCTGGGTCACCAAATCGCTTGTCAGGTCTCTGCCTTTTATCTTGTCTTCCATTTCAGTAGGGAAAAATGTATATGGAAAGTGAATTAAGGTACTTCTAGAAGAAGCTGGCATGACCAGTGATGAATCTAATAAACATCTGTTGTGATGTGAGGTTTAAATTGCCTTCCCTGAGGAGTCAAGAGAGAGATATTAATCTCAACCCAACACATACTGTGTTTTCAAGGTCTAGGCAGTTGACACAGTTGACACTTAGATTTCATCCAAAGAACATTCTCAAGAGTGGAGATCCCAGTAGCAAGAGTATTGGGGGCAGCAGGGAGAAGGAGGAGGAGTTTGTGGATCTCAGACCTGTAAAGTCTTCACTTTTGCTTCTGTCTTAAGTGACTACAGAGTTTGAGGTTGCTGGAGTAGAGAAAGGAATAAAAAGAAGGTGAAAAGGAGATGGTTCTAGTCATAAAAGTTGCGGGAGAGGCATGACTTGTTTTACTGATGTAAAATTCCCTGGGTGCCTGAGTGACTTGACTTCTTCTTAGTCAGGAAAAAATCTTAGAGGTGCTTCTAAAAGGGATATTCTTCTAAATGAATTTATCTAACTGCAAAGTGCTAAAAATAGATTTCATCTCCAGTTGCTTCTTTAACTTTACGGTTTCTGGCTTTGGCTTAGGTAAACTATGTTTGATGTTCCAGTCTTCTGCATCACCTCTATGGGGGGTCTGTTTCTTAAAAATGTGCGTGCATTTGAGAAGAAAGTTTTTTGTTGGCTTTTCCCTTTTGCATGAGAGTTTGTTCCTGCTGTCCTGCAACTTCAGGATCTGCTCCCCTGCATACCAGGAACATGTATGTGGAAAAGATGTGCTGACATAGTCCTTCAAGGGGACCAGGCTATTGTTGCAAAGGGTTCAGTATTGTAAGACTGTTTATTGTACAGCCACAATCTGGAAACCTTGGAAGATTTGTATCACCCCTTACAAAGGCCTGTCCCCAGGCAGTACAAGCTAGCCCGAAGGTAGGGGGGAAGAATAAAATAGCCAGAAGGTGTGCAGGAACATCTCTTCAGTGATATTCTGCCTTTCTCCAAACACCATAATATTTTAGCATGCACTTTAATATATAAGCCAATACTGTTTTTTCCCCTCCAGAAAAACTGAACTCCTTTTTTCCAAGGTAAGCTCTTAGAAGTCGCCTTGTTTTGATATTCTGTACATAATAAATATCCCTATATGCTAATGACACAATCCATCAACAGAAATGAACTACTGATGCATAAAAGGTTGTTAACTGGCAGTACAGTGCCACTTACAGAAGCTCCTTCTCTTTTAAGAAGGCTCAATTACCTTTCTGAAACCACTGGGACATCACAAGGATAATGCTTCCTTTCAAGAAATCTCTCTCTTCAAGCTTCCTACTGATGGAAACCCTGTGTTGCTGAAAGGTGGCAATTAATCCTTAAACAAAGATATATTGCTTGTCATAGGTTCCTGCTGGTCTCCAGTTACACAAGAGCCATTTCTATCTGCTAAAATCTGACTTTCTTATGTTATTGTCTACTCCTATCTTATAAACATCTGACATACATTTTCTTCTAAATAAGAATTTATTTTTTCTTTTACCATTATGGCAGCTCTGGGAGGTGTTTTTCATTTCATAACAACATCCCTGGGGACAAAGAGCTAATAGTGAGACTAAATTCCCTAAAGCAATTTTCTGTGATATCCACACCCTCTCCTTGTTCTATTGGTACAATCAGAAGCTAGAGATGGATAAAAGCTACTCTGTTACAAGTTCATCTCCTGTCAGTGCAAAAGTTGTTCTCTATAGCTTATTTCCAGTGTTTTGACCAATCTGTTATTTTAAAGTTTATTGTGGATGTCAGTTAAGAGATAGAAGTTTCTCCTGTTATTCAGCCTAAATTTTCATTGTCCTTATTTCATCACCTTTTTCCCACTCCCCCATCTCTACTTTCTTGCAGCTTGAAAGTAGAGAACCAAACACCGTTAATACTTACAGGAAAGAAATCATTCTGTAAGGAAGATAACTAATTGTGGAAGTCTCATGTAAAGCTTCATTTCTTAATTTTAAGACACAACAAATTTCCTCCTAGGTAGGAAATCTAAAGACTGCTGGAAGAAAAGTGCAGGCTTACAATCCTGTTGTCCCTTGCATTGCTCTAAGACACTATGCCTTGCTGAGCAATGTGAGACAAATTACCTGACAACTGTTGGCTTCTCGATGGGTTTTGTCGGGTTCTTTTTCTATTTGTGTAAGACAAACATTTGTTGTCCACTAGTTTTAGCAAATCTAGTGATACAGTATAAAAGCAAGAAGTGGAGGAGAAATTTAGACAATTCTGATTGCTCCTTTTGCTGTCCTTCACAGGGTTAACAGCTGTCAAGCCCACATACAAGACAGGACAGGCTCTTATCGTGTTGAAAGGGAATAAACATTGATGCCTCTGGAAAATGGAGTTGTAGGACATGTCCTCAACCACGAGCCTTCCAGCTGAATCCTCTTCTGAAGGAGCAGAGCTGCCTTCCAAGGCAGTTGTCCTCCAGCCCAGGAGGGAATGGCAGATGGCAGGCCAGTTATGGCAGACTGAAAAGCCTTGTGCATGGAAAATGGTATTGTGGAAACATGGGTGAAACGGGAGGTAGGAAGAGGTTAATAAGTAGTGACAGAAGGAAGGAAGAAGAAATCAAAGTACAAAACCCCCACCCCTCAGTCCCTCTCTTTCAGTTCTTTGGCTTAGGGTTGCTAGCTCTGGTTGGCCTCCCACAACTTTATTTTTTTCAGATCTATTCCTAGCAATTTATTTAACACTTCTGTTTGCTTTAAAAACTGAAAGTACATCAAGGCTAAATATAAGCGTATCTCCAGCTCTTTGTTCTCTCCTACAAAGGTTGTAGCTAAGATTCTTTGCTACCTTGCACCTTGAGATACTAATTACACATGTCAAATTAGGTGTGGACTGCTACTACCAACATCAGAGAAGAGTTTTGTTTGATGTCTTACACCTTCCCTCCACAGACTGAAATCACTGCCAGAGGTGCAAGACATACTAATACCTATATGGGAGTGAAACAATGCACTGGGGATGCACTCCCTGCTTTTCACATGCTGCTTTTATAAACTTAGGCAAGTCAATTAACCATTCCTGTTCCAGTCTATCCCTGTAAAGTGTGGTCAGATGCTCGTACAGCATTTACCTGAGGGAAATTTGCAATCTTAGTTCAATAACAGTTGTGATATGCCTTTTTATTCTTGTGGTCGATGCGCCAGAAAGAGAAAACATATTTGAGGTAAGCTTGACAATTTTTTTCAGTGATTAAAAAAAAAAAAAACACTTCTTGTTTTCCCCATAAACCTCCCTAATGATCCATTTCCTTCAGCAACTACAGTAGACAGCTGCAATCATCTTGTTGCGCCTCTGTAACACAGCGTGTTAGCCAGTGTTCGGCGCTCTAGAGAAGATTTAAATTCCCTCTTGCTCTGCTGTTGTCTTTCCCCACGTTTCTTTCCCCTGCCCGCTCCTTCATGTGCAGCCAGGACCCCATTTCTCTGGAGATTGGCTCACTCACCTGTTTGCAGTAGTTAAGGGTAAGCACCTTCAGGAACCCTCGGACTCCAGCTCATACATTCTTCTGAGGGGGACCTTTTGTTTAACTGCTCTTTACGTCTGCCTGCTCTTCTGCATAGATAATAAATAATAATGACGATAATCCTGTATAAGATGTTTCCCCTTCAAAGATAACCTGCCATGCTAGGGAAGCAGGGATAGCCATATACACCATTGTGTTTGGAGAAGAGGGCCAAGCCTATGTGTCCTGATAAAAAGTCGGGGCCAGCCGTGTGTGACACATTTACTGGGGACTGGGTACGAGCTTTCAGGAAATGTCATATAGAAAACAGGTTTCAGAGAAGGAGTTGTTACGGAGCTACCACAACTTTCAACTTTGAGCAATGAATACTGTAAATGTAAATGGCCATTATAAAATGCAGTAATTGTGATTTCCAGGAGGTTTACTTTCCCATTTTATCCTGCTGTTTATACCCAACCAAGAGCTGTAGCAATATAAAAATACATAGATTTGTTCAAATGCTCACTAATACACTGTTTAATTCAAATTGGTTTTATATAGCTTCCTAAATTCTATTTCACTTTGTTATTTTTGGATTTATTACTGCTTTAGTTCATAAAACTGCTGGATTCCAAAATCTGAATTGCAGTCCCTCTATTTTTCTCTACTACAATAAGTTGTATACAAGTATTCTTGATTACTTTCCTTTACTTCCTCATGAAATAATAAAGTAACAGCTTTTTATGCTCCATTTAAATTTTGAGTGCCAGCCAAGATCCTTCTTTCCCTGTTTTAGCATCCATTTAAAGTGAGTTTTCTAATCAGCTATGCCCTCCACATCGTAAAGCCTCCCCTTGCTATCTTTGTTGATAACTCCAGAGATTTTCAGGCTGGAAAATTATTGGCCATGCTTCCCCAGTTATGCTTCCCCTAAGAATCTTTGCCCTTAGGAAATTCATGCTCTGAACTCCTATTCCCTGATCTTGAGAAATATATAGATTTCATGAGCAGTTGGTTACATGTAACTTCGAAGGTCAGCATTCAAGGAGGTTAGAAAACTTTAACTGAATACTTACATGCTCTACAACTTCGTTCACTTTTGTTTTCTGTAAATTTAATTGATCTTAAGTTCATTTTCTCTCTGAATGGTCTCTCTTACTTTTTGATAAAAGCCCTAGGAAGGCAATGTTCAATTTTAAGTGCAAATATTAGGTTGAATCAAGACTCCTGTTGATTTAAAGAGGGGGTTGATAACTAACCAACCTGTGTGTTCAATAAAAAACCCATAAGATTTGCATGCTTAACAGAAGACTGTAGAAAACAGACAAATATGTGTTTGCATGCATGTGCATGTGTACGTCTATGCACACATCTGCAGCTGGGGAGCTCCTCCAGACAAATCTGCACTTTTAACCATGGGTACTTTTGCCCACAGCACTGCTGCACCGAGTGAAGCAAAGCCCTTTGCACCCTTCTCAGGGCTGCTTGTGATGCCAGCATTTGCTCCTCCAGCAATGCTCAGCAGAGACTGAACTATGCAGTGTCTCCAGTTCAAGTCATGTGAGGTAAAAATAAGGCAGAGTGACTGGAAATCAGAACATGACTGCGATGGTTCAAAGGATGAGGGGAAAAAAAAAGCAGAACTCAAAGTAAGCCCATTCAAAACTGCTATACATCTGGAAAAGTAGGTTTTCCCTCAACAGTCTTCTCTCATGAAAAATTTCTTAGAAATGAAAAGCAAACAAATAAATTGAAAACTAAAATGCAGCTCCACACATCCTATTTTTTGTTATATTCCCTAATCAGCAACAGACTGATGTTACAAATGAAAAACTTGTATTATAACTGTGAAAATAAACTCTGCAAAGAAACATCAACCTACATTCAGATCCAGGAAACAGTGCTCAACTCGGGCTGTAAAATGAAAACAGTCAAGAGCAGAGAGAACTCATCATTGTGAGCTGGGTTATTATGCTCATATTTGACCATTATCAGATGTGAGATGTGATTTCTAAACATGCCCATAAGCCTATGCTCTTAGAAATGGATTCACTTTTAGAGGACACTACAATGTGTATATCCCCACAAACACCCAATAGCTCTTCTTCCTCCTTTCTCTCCTACCCTCTTATTATGTTTAAACATTAGTAAGACCTTTATTCATAAGATCTTTTTTCTATGTCTTCTGAGATATACCAGAGATGCTTTTATGTTAAATATGGTATTAATTTTAATGTTGTAGTTGGTGTTTGTATTTTGTCTTGTTTCCAAGAAGCTCTGGTTTTTGTAAAGCATGGCTGAAAAATTTGTCATCTGGTTCATTTCTAGCAGTGCTTTTAGCAATCTTCCTTTATTCTACTACTTTCAAGGTCAGTTGGCTCCTTATTTAGAGAAACAAACTTTGTAAAGCCCCTCTTAACAGAGCAGCAACTTGAGATTTTGTCTGTTTTCCTCTCTGTTCCAGTACAGTTCTGCCTGGGCTTTATAATACATCTACTTGAAGATAAGAAATCTATTATAAGACACGACAAGGACAAAAGCTCCTCTGGCTTGTATTGCAGAGATAGGGTTAAAATGCTTTTTGTGCAGTGTGTTTTGCTGCAACTTGTAATTTCCACCGATACTCCATCGTTGTGGTCTTTCGCTCTCTCCTCTGCTGCCTGGTACAACTCTTTCACTTGCTTCAGTTGGTTTCATCCTTTCCCTTTTGTCTTTTGTGTTTGAAGGCAAGGTCAGAGAGCCGCTTGTCTGCACGGGCTCCCAGCAGAGCAGGAGATAGCTGACGTGAAAGCCAGCTCCGACCGCGTGGGGGTACGGAGGACGCCTGAAAGGGAAGTTCTAACAGGAAAGAAGAAAGCTGGAAGGACCCAGAGGTTTAAGGCATAACCCTTTGGAAACAAGAGGTCAGATAAAGGTTTAAAATTGTATATAGTTTTCTTCTGGCTTTGATGAAAAGTTCCTTTAGAGCCTTGCTGGAAGAAAGGACTCAAAGTGATGGGAGGGTTTGCAAAGAGCACTGATTTTTTTCTGCCTTATCATCAGTATTGCACGCTTTGCAATATCCAAAGTCTTTTACTTTGCTGTTCAAAAGTCTGTGGAGGGAAGAGTAAATTATACCCTTCAATGACAAATTGGCTGTATAAGTAAAGTGCACACACAGAAAATTAATTATAGCAACTTTAACTCCGAAGCTATCCTTCTTCCTTCCTCCACCCAAAGAAAGACTAAGGTAATGTTGCCTATAAGAGCTTGCAGCACTATTAGTTCTCATGTCATGTAGCTACATATTGTGCTTTGAACACAGGTCATATACTGTGGAGAGGTGACAATTTCTTTGAGCTGGGTACCTGAGATGGTTCCACACCAGCCAGGGCTGAGGGGACCATCAGGCACTTTGTTGAGTCTTTACAAGTAATATGATGTACTCAGGTGAAACGTATCAAATAGTCATGCCTCTGCTTATTTAAAAAAATTCAATTCTATGAACTCTTTGCACAAAAGAGTCTGCTTTGGCAATTTCTTTACCTTTTCTCCTTTTTTTTTTTTTTTTTTTTTTTTTTTTTGGCAGCACAGTTGCAGAAGAGTGATACTCTGATCTTCTGCAAAGAACTGTAATCTGATTTTCTGGTTCAAAATTAATTTTGGCTTCAAATATGACCCAAAAGACATACAAATCTTAAACTTGTCAAATCCTGGATAAAATATTTCGGTTCATGCAGACTGACATTTTTAACCAAGATGTTTGATTGTAAAAAATGCTCATAATTCCAGCTTTTCCTTATAAAGTGCAAAGGGAATAGTTTTAGACATATAATTGTATACCTAAGTGACCAGTGATTCGCTTGATCACTTTACACATGCAATATATGACATAACTAAATCATGTAGCTTTGATTGCTTTTATTTTGTAAATGCAAGGATAAGATTTAAGTTATTAAACTGAAATTATTAAAGCAGTGCAGGGCATCTGCATTACAAAATTCAGAAGACAGACACATTTCCAGGAATCAGCTGACTCTGGCTGTTTAGATACAAGACCAAACATATGAAATTTGTGGTTTCACTCTATCCCCATTCCTGACCACTTCTTAAGAAAGAAATCCTTCTTAAGTAAGAAACAAATCCTTCCTTCATGTGAGGTATCCCTAAAGGCACAGGCAGCCCAATCGACTTCAAAGGGATTAAGTAAAGGTTGGCATGTTCAAGACCTAAATTGTAATATTTTGAGCCTGAATTACGTGGGGTTTTTTATCATCTGTGAAATATATTCTCTTTGAGATCAGTCAGTCTCATTCAGAGAGCAGAGTAGACTGCATACCCTTACATTTCTAGAAAAGCTATATTATGGTGACTTTGTTCACATTTTACTTATTGTGAGACACTTCACTATCACCCTATCCAAAACCTGAAATATTTTGCTGATGAAACCTATGTAGCCAGTATTGTTTTTTGCATTGCTTTTGTGAGAACTGCCAAATAATAATTTATGTACAAAAGTTATTTGCTTTTTCTTCTGAAGTGTAACTATTAAAAAAAAAAAAAAAAAAAAAAAACCAAAAAAAAAAAACCCAAAAAAACCCCAAAACAACAAAACATAAAAACTGTTGAGAAAGACAGTTGTTTGGCCTCTCTACAAAAATGTCTTATATGATTCAAATCAATTGTACGGAGGAAAAATCCAATGCATCCAAGCAGACAGCTTGGTATGCTCTACAACACATTATTCCAACCCACTGCAAATATTTATAACAAAAGAGATAACTGAACCTTAGCTATACCGGAGCAATACTGGAAGTGGTCGTATGAATATACTCTGATAGTTTATATCTTAAGTCAAGAAAACCATATGCATACTGAACAAAGTCATAAGGGGTATGCAAAATATGCCATTTCACTTCCACAAGCTGTAACATTATTATTTTGGGACAATTTTTGAATGGAAATATGAGGGAGGCTGGGGACCCTTTGCTTTCCCTGCAGCTGGTGATGATGAGCACAAGGCGCAGTGTAGTTCAGCAGCAGGGTTTGGGTAGGGCTGTGTGTGCATGCCCGTGCTTTGCATAGACTTACACACAAAGTCAAAAAGTTCAATTGGTTATTAATAGAGAACTAGTTTTTTTATATATTACACAAATTGTTCTTGATAAATATATTATTGGATGAATTTAGGCTAGATTTATGTGTAATTTCTGATCTGAAGTTATGCATTCATTATTCACAAGTGTTTGATGAACTGTTTATGGAAAAAAACCCAACAAATCTAAACATTAACTGTGTGGTTTTTAGGATGACTGATTCACCACCAGTGACAAAATTGTTGTTTTTTCCATGATTGAATAGCTAAACTTAAAAAAAAACAATGTAGCTTAATCATAGAAGTGCTGAACCCTGATATACCTAACTGCATTTGTTGAGACAACTCAAAATATTTATCCTAAGAAAAAACAATTATCAGTCACTAATGGAAATAAAGATCTGTGGTAATCGTGGTTATGGAGTTCGTGACCTATTTGAACGTGCTCACACTGAGCAGCAGCTTGGAACTGATAGGCAAGGCTGGAGCCAGTCAAGACATGCAACGAAGCCACACAGAGAAATTGCAAATAACCACAGCATAAACAACATGTAGACAAAGAACTGATTGCTTTTGAAATGGTTCAAGGTTAGCAGGACTATCGTAAACATCTTCAAACTACTGATCCTGAACTCAGTTCAGTTCTGCCGACTTGCCTCTCACTTCATTCAAAGTCCAAGGACTCAAAGGTCTAAGGCTATGGAGAAGTCATTGATGCATTTTGTGATGGCTATGTGGTCAGCATTGAATTTGTAAATTTTCATTAGTATGGTAGAAAAAATTTTATAGAAGCACAGATCTATAATACTGCTAAGACTGACCAATGTTCCAGTGTGTTGAAAGCTACATGGCCAGTCCTCCATCAGCCTGGGGAAAAGAAAATGCAAATCCACAAGGCAGTACCGGAAATCTTCAGGAAAACTTTGTGTTATTAATATCTAAAATGCCCCTAGCCATGTGATTAAGCAGCAATGACCTGGTTATATGGAAAAACCTACAGAAAAACTTACTCAAGCTATTTTATTTGATTGTTCAGTCCCCTGCAAATGATGCCCCTGGCTACAAAATGCAAATTTACCTCAAAATATTCTTGTTCATATGATGAGAAAAAGGTCTGCTGCCCTTTGAATCTCAATAAGCTTGGCTTGAGAACCCTCTCCTCTGCACATGTCAAGTTATATATATACACATGAATATGCATATATAAATTATATTTTAAATGTAAACACAACACCTATTTATTTATATATATTTAATAAGTGGACCTGTAGACAATTCTAAAGGTAAAAAAGATGCATCACATCAATTTTTGCAATTGGGGAAAACAGGGATGTTATCCCAGGACAAGTATGCTAGTACTTCTGAACTTTGTAAACATAGGCTATCCCCTTAAGGAGATGAAAAATGACGTGAGCCTCTCATCATGAGCCATGTATCGCACAGAAAGAACAATTAAGACCTTAGACATTACTTGCTGTTCACTGCTCTGTGATGGGGATGTAAAAACCCTTTTTTGATTTCAGTAGACATTTTCTGGTTAAAGAAATGTATTCACAGACTGGGGCCATTATTGTTGTGAAGCAGTGAACTTTATATACTGGTGAGATCAACTTAACTAGACCTGAACCTGAATGGCATCTTCTACTGCTGGGGGAAAAAAGACAGACACAAAGATGAGAAGCAGCAGACAACTTCGCATGGCTTGTTTAAGCAGGTCATCCTTTATAAATATCACCAATGTGGAAAGAGAGCTGTAGAGCACGTATTCTAAATGTTGATTCCTCTAACTGAATTACAGAGCCATACCAATGGCAGTTGGAGGGGACCTCTGGAGAGCTGTGGTCCAGCCTCAAAGCATGACCTCACTTGTGGTCCTTAAGTGTTCTGCCTTGTTGCATCTCCGTGCCCTTGCACCAGGCAGTCTCGGTGCACCTCTAGCAAAGCTTGATGTCCCATTGACTGCTGGTGGCAGGGTCCTCTGCACCTCCTGGATAAATTTGATATACTTAGCTCATCCTCCAGTCTTTAAGTATTTTCCCTAAAGGTTTATTTTAGCTCAGAATGTGATTTGATTGCTAGTGCAGAAGAAAGATTATTTTTTTTCAGATTTATATTAACCTAAACATATTGGGACAATATCTGTACTTATTTATACCTCATGCAGTGTCAGCGAACGCAGAAGTACCAAATAGGCACAGAAATTGGTGTGTTGGGCTTGTGTTGTACTTTGGACAGCACTTGGTAATCTGAAGTGACATCCAACTGAAAAATAGCAAAGTGCGGTGAGCCAGAATATAGTGCTTTTGTAAAGGCATATTTCCTTCTTCATCATCTGGTTATTGAAAAGACAGAGAAGCAACGTTGGACTGTGGTGCAGAATTAGAGGTGCATGCATATTTGTAAATACGTATCTCTCGGTGCATGCATGCATGTATGGACATATGGATGGTAGAGAACAATAGAGCTGCTTGCTGAGAGAATGGACCAAGCACAGAAGAGAAATTAGTACCAATCAGTGGTTTTGACACCATTGCACCAATGTTTTTGTGTCCTTTTGGTGCAGTTAGGGAAATGCATGCATTCTGCATTGTTTTCTTATTTTACAGGTGTTAAAAATGTTCTATTGATGTGTAGCCCATATCCTGAGCATGGCAGCCTGGTGCTGTGCTCCAGCCCTATTCAAAACCTATTAGAGGAAATCTTTCTTATTGACTTCAGAGGCATGTGAGCTGCACACAGGGTTGTGCTGAGCAGTCCAATTTATTGAAGTTATTCACATCCTTGAACTGATGGGACCCTTGTGTAGCTGCCTGGTGAAGGGGGCATGTACAATTCTCAGGCCTAGTGATCTTGTGTTTGATTAGGGAAGTAAAAGTGTTACTTCTCTGGAACTCTGCACATCTTAATTCTGGGCTATTAAAAAAAAAAGTTCGGGGGAAGTGGTGTGTAGGTCATCTGCCAGCTTTGTCTGGAGTTGCATGTGTTGCTGAAACCCCAGTCTGAGTCTCTTGGGATGAAGGGAAGAAACTTCTGTCAGTTATTTCTGATTTTGAATCAATTATTTTTTCAGATATGTGGCAGTTCTAATATTTCGCCAAGAATATCTTGTAGAAAAAGCTAGAAAGTGATTATGGGGCATACAACATCTCAGTTTACTAGGCAAGTGGACCTACCACAGATATTGCCTCACCACTGGGTTTCTGCAACAGCATGTTTTCCTTCCCACATATGGTGGATCCCATTTGGTAGCTCTGGAAAGAGCCCAGCAGGTCCTGGTAAGGTTTCACAGACTCCAGCCTGTGGGTGCTCATTGATAATCAGGTTTATAAGAGTATGAAGTGTTCCCATGCTGTGTAAAATCTTCATCCCTTTGCTTTAGGAGGGTATTTTGATGCATACTGTGTTCCTGGTTTTGTTTTTATTTGATATGAGACTATATTTTATGGACTTAGCTCAACCTTCTCTTTCCCTGTCACAGCTAAATCCATATTAGAGGCTACTCGAGGAGAATTTATCTGGCAACAGATTTACTTAAATGCTATCACCTGAACCCTCATCCCTACTCACAGCTGGGGAAGACCTGGAGGGACTTGTCTGGCCACTCTTATGCTGCCAGGGTGGTGATGGTGGTCATTCAGCTGTGCTTCCCATGGGAACTGGGCTAATGTACTGAAAGAAGTGAAACCCACGGGCATTTCTGTAAGCTGCAATTTCTAAATGTGTTTTATTATTATTATTCTTTAGATATCTATTTATCTCTTCTCCAACAGGTCCTGGAGAAAAAGGTCTACCCGAGGCTGTCTAACCACTTGGCACCATATTAGCTGGACTGGAGAGAGGCTGCAGACGGGGGTAGGTGTTAGCACAGGGGGATACACGTATTAGCATTGCTTTGCTCATGCGTAAGTGGTGTGAAAGAGGCTTGTAATTCCTATGCCTGGATTATATACATATGCAAAGAGTATGCTAACCACGCAGCGGGCATGC
This sequence comes from Gorsachius magnificus, assembly GCA_034008185.1. Classification (NCBI taxonomy): domain Eukaryota; kingdom Metazoa; phylum Chordata; class Aves; order Pelecaniformes; family Ardeidae; genus Gorsachius; species Gorsachius magnificus. The sequence goes on from CM067087.1 coordinate 42,514,890, forward strand.
CTCTTCCACTGCCAGGAGAAGGGGCTGTATCACATTCTGCAAAATAAAAGTGGGAGCAGCTGGTGCTGATGGAGGGACTAAAAAGGTTTTGCTGCTTTGATGCTAGGAGCAGGGCTGCTCTCCTTATTACCTGGCTGGGGACCCTCTCCCTACCCCAGGCTCTGCTGCACAAGGGCTGCTCCCTTTCCTTGTCTTGCTTTAAACCGCAGTGTACTGCTGTCAGTGTCACTTTATATTATTTTCCACGGGGCTGGCGGAATTCAAACAGATATCTACGTGTTGGCTATATTGATTTATTCCTTCTTGCAGTTGTTGCAAGCCTTCATTGCTTCAGTAGTTTTCCTGTCTGTCTCTACCTTGTTTGGGTTTTGTGCTGCACTGTTGTTCCCTGCATTTTTAGTATTTTTTGGTTTTGTGCAGTCGCTCGTGCTGAAGGAAGCATCACCTGCTGTTCTGTCACCTCTGCACCGCTCACCCGGGCTGAGCTGGGCAGAAATAAGGTAAGGAAAGAGGAGAGTTCAAAGCTTCATGTTTGCAGTACAGCCACACCACCCCTGAAAGCTTGATTTCGAATGTGGACAGGGCTTTCATTTCTTTATTTCTTTTCAGAACAGCAACTACACTGCCAAGCTCATAGCTGACTCTGTAACAATTACCTTCACTTCACAGAACCAGTAAATAAAAAAGAGAAAATGTTGTCAACGTTGTCAGTCTTGACCCATGTAAATTTTACTGCCGTATCTAAAGAAAAAAAACCAAAAGAGATGCTGACCTTTAAGCTAAAAAGGATGTGACTGTAATTTCATGAGTTTGTTTTTCCCCACAGAAAAAAATGATTAAGGAGAAAGAACATTGTGGGCTTGAACAGGAGAGCATTCTCCAGGGGTGGAAAAGTCTACTTCAGATTAAATTATTTCCTCAATTTATTTAGGAGAGCACAAATGAAACCTATCATAGGATGTTGGCTACAAACTGTTCTTGGATATCTTCAGGACAAAATGGAGCAAAGGTATTAAAAAAGTGAGTGAGAACAAATTATAGCTATGGTTTAAAAAAGAAAAAAAATTTCTTTTTTAGGGGAGACTGCACAAGAAATGAATATAAATATGTTTAAAAAAATTCTAAAGTAGTCATGGTAAATGATCAAAGACTCAGAAATGGATGAGCTACTTTTATATACACATACTTTTAATTCAGCTTTTACATACATTTGAGTTAAAATAGTCTTAAAGTAGTTGCTCTAGTACAAAGGCTTTCATACATCTTTAGACCAGTTCTCCACTTTTTGAGGTTTTGATCACCTGTAAAACACTACCTATAAATGAAAAAATATAGTCCTTTCAATTTTGAACTGGGAAGGTAACATTTAAAATGCTACATTAAGCTTTTGAGCATGGTATTTCTAAAAAGATAAATAAAAGAGTTGTGAAGAGTGCAAATAAAAGTGAAAGGTTTATGATGTTGGACTTCAGGAAAGCTGAACGTATTCAATTTGGAGGAAAGGAATGACAATAAAGCAACAGGCTGCAAATCCATAAAGTGATTTCACGGGAAGGAGAGGGACTAATTGCTCGTCAGTCTTCAAGGTTAAACGAAGGAGTTATGGGGCTAAAAGAGAAAACATAAAGCAGGAGGCTTTGACACTTCCTTCTATAGGAGTGTGTTTTCAACTACTAAACTTTTTGCTGAATAGAGATGCCATGGGTTACTTTTTTTTTTTGATGGATTTGTATGGTTCAGACCATCTAAAAAAACAAGTTTGAGTTGAAGTTGCCAACTTTCAATAATAAGATTAGGTAAAAGCATAAGGAGTAGAAACAATTTTTTAGAAGCAATGATTGCACATGTTAAAACATTTTGATTGTGCGCCTTGATATTATTTTTTAATATTCTTCCTCTTTAATTAAGAAGGGAAAGAAAATAGCAATTCTTCAGGGGAAAGCAAGTACGTATCTTTCCATATTTTGAAAGTGCTCGGAAAGTTAGGAAGCAGTAATAAAGTAATAAAGCAGAAAAAATTTATTCCCTTTGCACCCCTTCTCTTCTTTATCTTTCTCAATTTTGGGATTCTTCAAAGCTTCCAGGGGAAATGTATTGACAGTAAACATGCTTTTCTTAGTTACCTTCAGTGCCTCAGTAGTAATCCATGGCCCCTGGGGATCTGCAAATCATTAACTGAAAACAGCTATCTAGATAATAAAAGCTGCAGGAAAACTGATTTAAAAGTTACTTTGCAGAAGTTATGATTACTGAGTCTTGCAGCAATATACATATGAATTGTCTCTTGACTTTGATGGAGTCAATTAAAGCCACTTAATTAGCGCAGTTAGTAATCATCTGCTAAAATTACAGACTTTCATTTCTCTTATGATTCATCTATTTTAATACTATTTAAAAAATGACCTGGTGTAGACAAATTTGATTAAGCATTTTCTTTAGTTTGCAGCTTGCTTTTGCACTGAATGACTTTTCAAACATTTGGCAGGCCTCTTAATATTTTGGACTTTTTACAGCCACACAATTTCTTGTGCAGGTCTCTATTTTTCTACTTGCTTGTGGTTCCTGCTTTGATTCCTTGTTATCACTCATGCTTAAACCTTCTTCTGAACTCTGAGACACGTGCATCCATTTTCCTTGGCACTTTTTTTTTTTTAAAAAAAATGGATTTATTAATCATGAAAGGCCAGCAGTCTTTCCTTATGGGAGACTGTTGTTTAATGCACTAGACTAGGCTCCTGGAATGCACTTTGATTTTGAAATAAATCTGTTCTCTCTTTCAAGCAGTTCCTGTACAGGGAAACCTGATAATTCTGCTTTTAACATATATGCCAGGGAAAAAGGCAGTGGAAGAAGCAGACCCTGTAAATCCCCACTGCTGGCACCATGCTGGAGAGGCAACGGGCTCGTTACTGCCTGGGAGATTGGCCTTACAAAGTGGGGTAGGAGGGACCTTGAATCATACCAGGAAAAGGAATCATAGTAATAAAGTTTTTTGATATTGATTCCTCTTAACTTCTAGAAGCAACAAAAAAAATGTTTTCACACTTAGCAGGTATTCTGTTATTGTGCCCAATCTGAATGCTTATATCTAATGTATCACCTGTAGCATCCCCAAATGGGCAATTTTTCTCCAGCTGGGAAAAGATTCTCTGGCACACAAAGCACTCCTATCAGATGGGGCTCACATTTGGTTTCTAGAGTTGGTTCTGTAATGACAAATCCCTTTAATTTTGACTTGCTCATATTTGTCAAACAAGTGGCAATCCAAAATATGGCAAGAATTATTTTCAAGCAAAGTGTTTGTTTTGACAGTATTGAAAAAACAGAAAAAAGGAGCGAGATTACCCTGTGACAATATATCTTTTTAGATCTCAGAGTCACTGAGTCACAGAAGAGGCATTTACAGCTCCTTGCATGCAGCACACACCTCTAAAATTGTTTACAAGAACAATTGTTTACAAGAAACATCTGCCAAGCTGACCTGTGAAATTCTGCGGGTTTTTTCTATAAAAATTATTCCATATTCATGCATCCTCTAAAGGATGGGGTGGGTGGAAGATGGCTTTGAACCACCTCTGCTTTCCTATTTTCTTGGTCCCTGTTGATTCCAGACTAGTTTTACATATGGGCTGTGCAGCCCAGGAAATTACTGTAGCGTTCACAAGGGCATAAGTTCACAACAAATGATGCAGGCCACGAGCAGGAATTGCTCACAGGAGAGGAAGCAGGAGGTGCTCTGAAGGTGTCCATACAGCCAAAGCAACTCCTTGTATCTCTTTGGCCTTGGAGTGAGCCAAAGTACCTCCTGGGCACCTGAGTAAGCATGGCACAGCTGCTGAGACATGGGATGGATAAGGATTAATAAGAGTCCGACATGTATGTCTTTAAGAAGATGCAGTGGTGATTTTATAGTGCAATTCCACCTCCACCAACTAAACCAAGCTGGCAGGTTTTATTTCTCCTTGGGAGGCTGGGGACACATTCTGGCTACATGACATACTTTACTAATTTGCTGATATTTCAGAAACTCTTTTCTTTTTGCTGAGCAGCCTGGAAGAGTGTCTTATCTTTCTGAATTGAAGTGAATCTGCTGCATTCTTTTTTTGTGTGTGTGTTTTCTAGCTTTTTTTTTTGCGTGGGGTTTGGGGTTTTTTAATGATTTTTTTTTCCCCTCCTCCCCTACATAGGTAATAGAAGTGTCTGTCCTTCACTGAAGAGTTTTGGTTCCCAGAGCTCTCATCATACTTAGCCTCAATTTGTTCAACCTTAAATCTTTCACAAAAAACTGTGCAGGGAATTGTCTTCAGTTGGGCAAATTCTCTTCTCAGTTGCATGGGTATATCCAGAGGAGTCAGACTGAAGTCAATAAGATATTTCAAATATATTTTGGCCTTAGAATTCTAAATCTGAATTTAAATTTAGATTGATAATATAAATGCAGCCCAAATTAAATGTGATTTAAATAAGTACATTTGCTCAATAAATATATTCTTTTGGTTTTTAAATATTTCTCTGATTTGAGTAATGTCGAACTGTATAGACTTTATCTATGTGTGTACATGGCCTTGTCCTTGTGGGAAACTTGTCCAGGCCTGGGATCCATAAACCATCACAGCAAAGTCAGTAGACGTATATTATATCCATGTGACAGACTGAATTGTAAGAATTGTTACAATACAGAGATCAATAATGCGTGTTGGAATGCTGTTATTAAATATAGCAATGCCTCAGTAAATTAAAAACCACATCAACATTCTATGAACCAATGTTTTTTAGAGGGAGAGTAAGCCATAGATCAAGCTTTGACAAATTCTGCTACTGTGGAACAGATGATTTTTTTGCTAGCAGCCTGCATTCTACCTATAGGAGAGAAAGGAAAGTAACTCACGCTATGAAGTATTTTAAATGAAGCAAAGGAACACAAAGCTCCAAACAGCAAAGTTTTGATTCAGAAGCAAAACTGCTCAAATGTTGCTGCATCATAAATTTTAAAATATGTTCATTTCTACTTAGGAATAATCCCTGGTTTAGGGGGAAAAAAGATTCCTTTTTATATTTATGACAATCTGGAAAAATAAAAATTAATTCCTGCTGTCTTTTTGCACACAAAATTGTCATGGAATTGCGATTCTATGGGATTTTTTTTTTTCTTCTTCAAAAAAAAATACAATAGTAAAATTGTAACATTTAAAATTTTCAAAATGCATTCCAACTGACATCTTTTTTTGGCAAGCTGTCTTCATTTCACAATCGGTTTGCCAACTGAAAGTTATTACAGGTTTCATTTCTCAGGAATTTGGCTTTCTCATTATTAATGCATGTTGACCCTTGAGCCTGAACTCCAGCTTCCATGTCCTTTATTTCCATTAAGTTCAAGTTTGAATGCCCTATTTGCTCCTCAAAAAGCAATTGCCATTGCTTTATTGATGAATTCAAGAAAGAGATCTTGTAATGGGAAATTCAACTGTGAAGTGACCACTGTCAACTGGACTTAAGTAATCAGGTGGAACAATTTGTTATATTTATTGACAGATAAGATTATTTTTTTTTGTCTTTATTTATGGCTGGTTTTATGCTACTGATATGTTTATGCACTGGCAGTCATTATCAAAAGCATTTTGAAGTTACCTTCCTTACTGTGCTAATAACTCCACATTAATAAGGAAGCCACTAAATTACTGGATATAATAATCAGTGAAATAGTCTGTATTTGTGTTAAATACTATTTGGAAACAAAGTATTGGTAGTTTTTAAGACTAAAAAGATTTGTTATAGCAGGGAAAAGAATTATGCCAGTAATTTTCAACCAGGGACCTGCTATCCCTTGGGCATTTGCAGGCTACTTTTAAAGGACCTTAAAAGCCATTGACGGTACGTTTCTACTCCGTGTAGAGCGCTTCCACTGGAAGATAGCTAAAGAGATGCCCACAAGTTACAGAATGTTGAAAATCACCAAAAGGTGAGTGCTTTTGAAAATTCTACTTTTTCTATAAAGATCTCATAGCTAAAATGGAGAAAAACAATAAGAAGTGTTAACTTTTTTGTTTGACACTAGCATTTGTTCGGAATTATGCAGCCTGTTTTCACCATGCTCCAAAACTGTTTATCCCAAACTGGATGCTTTGATTATAACTCTTTCTGTTTGTAGACTTCAGGAGAGGTCAGGTTTTTGCATTAAAACACATTACATGGCTTGTCATTATTTGTCGGCATCTTCTCACTTATGGTAACTGCAGGATAAACTGAAAAATATTTTCCCAAGAAGGCTTGAAATATGATATCCAGGTAAAAAGAAAATGATGTAATGATAGGAGAATGACATATGGCTTTTTAGTCAAATGCTATATTAATAAACAACCCAAAAGAGGAAAAGACAGAGAAGAGGAGATATTAGGAAAGATAAGCAGAATAGTTAGGAGGATACTAGTAGTTAATACTTAGGGACACTATTAAAGTATCTTAAAACCTTCTCTGAAATATTGGTTTACACATATATAGTCCCTCATTCCCTGTGTATATATTCATTGCATGTCCCTATAAATCCCCATTATCTCTATTTACTAGTGCTCCATTTTTTCCTGTACTTGTGACTGACAAGCAGAAGTAATATAATCTCGGAAGCTATACAACATTACTTGATGGTTCAAGAAGTTGCTCCCAATATATCCCACAGAAGACAGCACAGCTAGATTGCCAGCCTTTTACTCAGTTATCTTCCTTGCCTCCAAATGATGTGAAAACATTTTAATAAAACCCAGTGTGAAAGAGATTGGCTTTCAGTGAACGTGCATTGTAGTCTAAGACATCAGTAGAGAATTTTTTATCAAAGGATATTCATTCCTCTATTATTTTGATATTAAAATGAAAACTAAGTCTTTCTTTTTATAAATAAGATGAAGAAATTTAGTCCCTTCCTCCACTGACAGGTCTTTATGGACACAGGATGCTAACTTGTTGGTAGTTAATGATGTAACTACAACCACCCTTTTCTGCTTTCCCTAGTAAGTTGAATATAGCAGTATATTGATAGTGTCACTTATGCAAAAGATCAAGGCTGATACAGAGGCAGAAGCATGGACATAAAAGTGCTGCCAACCTCCTTCAGCGATGAACGCTCCTCTCAGCCCTTGGCACTTACCTCTACACCTTCCCTTGCTTTTACAAATTTAGCCCTTGAGTGCGATGCAGATCAAGGACCCACTCCGGCTGAGCGTGCTGTGCTCCCTGCTCATTCACAGGGTCCATCAGCAGTATCGAGGCAGCTGTTTGCAGCCTCTCCTCATGGATGAAGAGCCTGAATTATATCTCTGAATAAATTCCTCATGTTCTCCCTGTACTATGGGGACAGACCACGGGACTAATGGCAGTCATCTACCAGTTGAACACCTGGGAAGTTGATGAGCAGGTACAATTTCAGATCAACTGAATTAGCTCCAAAATTGTCTGAGCCTTATCCTCCCTCTTGCGTTGCACATTAAACCTAAACTACCAAAGCCTGGGGTTGCACTCCAGCGTCAGTGCAGATGCTCATCTTAAGTGGGGGCGCATGGAAGATGAGATAACATGCCACCACCAAGCCTCTCCCTCAGCTGTGGCCCTTCATGGCAATGGGGAGAAAGGAAGAATTTTACAATTAAATGTGTTTCTAAACTCTTCTTCAGGCTGCATTTCAAGTTTGTAGGGCTCATTTAAAGCACTGCAATTTGTTCCTGTGACTACCCTGCCACAAGATGTTCAAAATTAAACCTTGCCTTACATTGTTCTGCATGGTGCCTTCCGACCCACTTACCAAAAGAAAAGGAAAGGAAGCATCTTTAAAATGTAAACCTATTAAATGTGATAGCTGCATAGTCCTATACCTGCTGAAAAGGATGTCGCATCTGTGGCGGTGTGCTCCCCCCTCGTCTCTGACTCTCCCTCCTTTGGCCTCTTTCAAGTGATAACCACCTGTGGCGGTGGTGATAGATGCACCTGGTCTGTGTCTGGTCCTGAAGGATGCACCCACTGGATGTGGGGGAAGACAGATAACAATACAATAGCCAAGGGCTATTGTGGAATGTGCCCACCTAAGCACAGTGGTCAGTATGCAAATATGACTATGAGCCAATTATTTTACCCCCATAAATAGTGAGCAGTCCAAGAGCCCTTGGAGCTCTCCTGCACGGCAGCGGGCTGCACGCCAGGATCTCCCCTTGAGCAGGGACGCCTCTCAAGGTTACTCCTCGAGGTTGAGAGATTCCTTACCACGACAGATTCTTGGTAAGTGACTAACAGCATGCTAACTTGGAAATCTTAGCTAAGTGACATAAAGGATTGATTGCGCATATATAATCCTTTAGACATAAACCGTTGACCAAGTCTGGGACTAGGATTGGATCCAGCCGCACCTAGACTCCTCTCTGAGGGCGTTTAGAAAGCAAGGGGATCTTTTCTGAACCTCATGACTCAACGGGAGGGTCTCCCTGACAGTCTTGTCTGGCCCTGTCCTCTGTGCAGTAAATAACAAAGTGTACCTTGCCATCGAATCTCATAAACTATTGTCGCAGTTACCACTGACCTTTGTTAACTCACTGTTTTACACCAGTAAACCACATTATTTTTGCCTCCCTCTCACTCCATCCATGCCAGCATCATAGGACAATACATCCAAATTGATACCTAATCTTAAATTACTCATCTGTGGCTGTGAAATTCAATGGTTTTATGCTGAGAGATCCCATTATAAGTGATGTAAGTATGACTTTGGTTGGCCTGCTTATTTCTGCTGGTTTTCTTATGTCACTGTGACAGTTTCCAAGTGTCTCTAGGCTGCAGGACAGTACCAAGTATTCTCCATATGAGGCAATTTCACTCAACAGCCTTTTTCTAGTAGTTTCCTCATCTTTGTAAACCGAGGTGCCCACATGTACTCAAGTGTCAGTGAGTTCGGTTAAAGGTTCTCATATCCTGCCGTCCATCATCAAAGGCTATGGAAAAACATAATTATTTTTATGTATCCCATTTGAAAGGTTGGTCATCCGTCATAGTTGTTTACATGTCAAATACAACATCTGAAGTCCCCAAACTCCACCAAATAAGCACATGCAGTCAAAATATCTTTCAAAATGTGAAATATGCTGCTAAGATGCCTCTAGATTATGTCAACAAATATAGTACAGAGAATAACTCTTCCTATATAGTAGATGTATTATGTAAGCAACCATGAAAAACTTTGAAACACAAGATATTTGAAATCTCATTTGATAGAGATGCTTCTCGCTAAAGCAATTTCTCTCAAAGAAATGTGGATCTAATTTGCCAACTGTGATTTGAAAGAAGAAATATATATATTGATTTTTATATTTTTTTTTTTCCCCCACAAAGGATAGATTTTACTCCAGAGCAGGGGAGGAGGAGAGGGGACAAAAGTAAGCAGTTGTTTTAATACTTCATTGAAGGGTCCCTGTAAGCAGAGATGTTCCCCTCCACAGATGCAACAACTCCACACGTTACCAAATGGTTTATTTTTAAACCCTGTATAATATTGCATGTCATGCATTATCTCCTAATAAATCCTGACCATAGCCAAAGGCTTCTGTAATATCCAGTCATTTAGCTTCCTTACAGATTAATTTTAGATTTTCTTTTTAAAGGTAGAGTTTTTTAAATGAGCTGGTAAGAAAAGAACATCTTGCCGAATTTTTCACCATTTTTCTCCATATAGTGATTATGCTGTAAGACCCAGCATCTGTGGTGTTCATCTATATAACACATTAATGCGAGAGGAAGATAACAAATTTTCATAGGGTGTCATGCAACGAGGAGTCCTTCCTTCAGGACCATTGAGAATTACTTTGAATTAAAAAAGGTATTAAGATGAAGCACAATGGAAACATTTGAAAGAAATCATTGATTAACACTTTTTCTTAATAATTTTTTCCCGTATTTTCCAGCTGCATTGATAACCAGAGACAGGAAGAATGATGAGTCCCAAATTTTACTGTGTGAAACCGCTAAAACTAAAAAGCGCAAGCGTTTGTCAGAGGTTCTGTGATTCCCCCTGAAGTCAAAACAAGTAGCATAATTTAAAGTATGATTATTTTTTTTTCTTTCGTGATATTTTGAAGTACATTTCTGAAGCCTGAATTTTTAAGAAACTGATGTTTCTTAAAGCCTGATGAGATATCAGAAGCCTGATGAGATATCATTCAGGGCAAGGTGATGCTGAGCTTTGTCCTTGTAATCTGTTATTTTAACGATGGTACTTTGGAGCCTCGCAAGCTTTTCGTTGTCACCAAGTCCAAGGAAGATATGAAAAAGCTAGATAGGAATGACAGGGAGATTAATGGACAAAGAAACCCATGGGAAATCTCTAGCTGTTTTACTTCAAGGGCTTAACACTCATTTTGTACCTGGCCTCCCAAAAGGAGCTGGTGTTGTCCACTTTAAATTGCAGTGTTTTCTTTGTAATAACGTACTAATGAGAAGACAAAAAAAAAGAAAGCGTTTGTTATCCTTAATAACTCATGTGTACAACAAAGCACTTGGTATTTATTATTTTCCTCGACTGTAAGTTTTATTTATGATACTGTTGTTTCTTCCCCTTGTAAAGTCTACCATTCTCTGTCTAGTTCAGTGCTAAAAAAAGAAACAAAATCTTCTGCTCTTCCTAGGAAATTCTCTCTCAGGTTTGAGCATTTTCCCTCAGACCGTCTCTGTTATTCCAGCAATGTAAATACATCGTTTCATTGTTGTTCACCTTGGATATTTAAGTCTTGACTTTGATACATGCGCAAACAGGGGCTTTGTTTGAAAACAACATTACGAGAGTAGAATACTTGCATTTTGAATCTAAATCAAAATGTGGTTTTTTGCTATTCAAACTCCATGCTGCATTCTGTAGCTAAAGGAAGATTCTCTTTCCAGTGTTTTGCAGATGCCAGCGAAGCCGAATCACTCTCTAACTTTGCAGTTGCAACCCCTGTACGCCCCTCTCTGCGTTACAGGCCAGGTGAACACACGTTGATGGGCTGTTTCCATGCCACTTCAGTCATGGTATTTTTTTTTCCTATATTTTGATTCATAATATGATATATGAAGCAAAATCAATAACGCTTGCCTTTAAGATTGAGAGCCCAGCTGAATAAATAATTCATAAGTCATTTGATCAATGTGACTTCAGAGAATATCCACCAGCAGACAACAATTTTCTCAGATATACCCATTATTTGAAATTATCTGACTATTGTCTTGGGTAAATTTTTAAGTCCTTATATTGACCAGAACTAATTTTAAGTAAGCACTTGCTATTTGTGCTTTGCTACTTATTTGTGACCTGCCAGCTCTGAGTCACCTTGTGCTGCCTGGCTGATTGGATCAGCAGCAGAGCTCTTCCCCTGCAAACACTTGATGAACAAGCGTGAATAAGCCTTAGGAAAAAAATAGTTCTTGGTTCTGGTTGCAGGAGGAAAGCAAAGCAGGTTAAAACTTGCCTGAAGTGAACTGATTTCAACAAGAGATTGGGCACTATCCATCCAGCTCCGGATGAATGGTCCAGCGGCTGCTACGCCGGCGTGCTCCTGCGGTGCTGGCATCATCCCTGGAGCACAGCAGCCTCTTCCAGCCACTCAGTCCATGGGACCAGGTTAGAGCTGGATGAAAATAAAGCATCCAAAATAGTACATGCTGGATCAGATCATGGATCCATTTCTGCCACATTGCAATGCTTCTGCCGTTTGCATTTCCAAATTTTACTTTCTGGGGCTGTTAAGGCCAGATTTGTGCCACCTGCTTATGTGATGCCTGGCTGGTGGGGCAGCATAAGTTATGAACAGCATGTATAATTGTATCCCTGTATTAATCTTGCTCTTGATGGACTGAAACTCCAAGCTGGAGTTTCCCAAGATGTTAATGATTTTTGTGCAGAACAGAAAAACATGGATTCCCATTGAACAGCACCAGCTAAAGCAGCAAGGCAAGAGCGCATGAGCTTTCAGACTGGGCTTGAGGGTAGGGTTGAGAGACTTCAACAGGACTTGTTTCTTTCCAACTCCTACCTCTGATTGTACCCCTAACAGTATTACTTGGGGGTAATTGGGCCACAGCTGGGGGCAGACTGGACCTGTCTGGACAACACGGGGGCTTCCCCCACCTCCTGGTAAGGCAATTAAGTTTATGTGGGGACCTGATGTTTAACTGAGATAGGGTGCTTGAAAGCATGCAGAAACAGTGCTGCAGTGCTACTCAGAAGATGATTCAGCCAAGAGCTAAGGAGTATTTTTGCATTTCAGACAGATTGTCAACTGAAGATTCATTATGTGTGTGTGTGTGAGTCTGAATGGAATTATTTGAGGAATTTTCATTCAGTCGGTTGTTTTTTCATCTGTAACCCAACACAAATACTCTGTGTCAGAACTGCAACACACTGTTTCACTGAAAACTGAAGTAAAATGAATAGCAAAGCATACTGGCCAGAAGAGCATGAAGTGTAACACCTTTTGTATCAGGTTTGGAGAAATATGTGTAATCCCACAAAAATATTTTTTCAAAAATAGGAAAAAAAAAATCTCTGGCAGCATTGCTGTAATTACCTTGTTTGCTCTGTGAAGAATGGATCCCTCTTTCCTCTTGCTAAACCCCTGCCTGGCTGCAGAGTGGTGGTGGCACTTTGGCTGGGGTAGGATCTTCTTCCTCTGATGGGCAGGCAATGGGTAGGTGAAGGGGTGGAGAAATATTCAATTTGTCTACCAAATGCAAATGCATAATGGCAAAGGAGAATGAAGATCTGTAATCACAGTGCTAATAATGGTGCTAATAGTTAAATATGCCCCATATCAAGCACTATATTTTGTCAAGTTACATACATAACATTTATTTTGAGAATAGCTGTTTAGGGCATCAGCAAGTGTCTCTTTCAGGGTCCTTCAGAGCTTGTATATGCTTTCTCGAAAAGTGTCATATGAATGGAAAAAATATCCGTGTAATTAAGAATAATGCAGCCCTTCTCAAGTGATATATTTTAAGGATATATTGTCTTGAGTAGTAATCCGTTATCCTACTTATTCTTTATTGACACTGTGGAAACAACAGTTACAAATCCATTAATCTTACTGCTCCCTCTTTTAAGCTATTCATTCTGGAGTATGTAATACATTTATCTTTCAGTCCCATGGGTCTGATCTGAAGACTATTGAAATCAATTGAACAGTTCGCAGTCCTTTCAGGGAATAGTGGAAATGCATTAAAAAGATGTTGGGACACATTTAAATTGAAGATATTTCTTGCAAGGTAAAGTTCAGCAAAATGTCTGTGCTGGTGAATGGCGGAATCTACTATCAAAAATTTTTAATTCAGAAATTAAATGCAAAGGTGGAAGCACTGTCAAAAAAAGGCATTAATCAAAAGTTACCTAATATTCAGGCTTCGTTTGCATAGTTTCCACACCAGGTATCTAAAACACATCTCCACATGTAAGCCTTGTCCACATCACATCTTTTGTCCCAGTCTTTTGTTTTCCTCCAGCCTTGACAAGTGCTACCTTACCCAGTAAAAAAACCTGGTGACGATGACTTTCCTAGTCCATTTCTTGGAGCATATAATTTATTTTTATGAATTCTTAGCTAGGTTTTCTATTTTAAATTGTTTCAGAATTAAGTGTCTTCATTTCTAGTGCTATTAACAGCTTATACATCCCTGAATTTATTATCTCTCATTCAGATTTCCAAGTCTTGTTCCTGCCATGATCACACCAGGACAACAGCTCTGATGTACAGCTAATAGATATTTGGCCCTGAGATCAAGTCATGCAGTTCTTTGCTCATGTGCAGGTCTACTTTTTATCTTCTCCCAAAACCTCTAAAAACGTTTCTGACTAGAATATTTATTTATAAAAGAGAAGCCAGGGTGCTGATGCACTCTGACCACTTGCTTATCCTTCTGACCTTTATTTTCTTGTTTTGGTGTACTCCTGTCTTGTCGTTTGTCTTCTATTCTGGTGGCAAGTTTCTGGGCTGGGGAAATTCCCCTGTAAGAGATCTAATTCCTCGTGTCCCTACTCCATGAACAGAGCTCCAGGCACCGTATTTACACAGATAATAGATGATCTGTCATATGTCCTTATATAATGCATTCTAATAGACTTAAACTGGGAGAGCATTTTGTAAGTTATGTGTAGGAGCTTCATCATCAAATCCTATTTGTTTTTTGGATTTCTGTTCTAATTCCCATGAATCCGTTTGTAAATGTCCTTTTCTTCGCAGAATAATGTCAAACAAATTTTCTGATTGCTGGGTATTGTTTCTCCTGGAGCACGATGGATGCCTCTGAGGTAGGATTTGTCAAGTTTTTACGTCTGCTTCTCTTATCATGACTGAGCGTATTAGAAATATTTGGGGTTTTGTATACTTAGTTTGTCTGGAGTTTCCTAAAATATTTCCTTAAGTGTAAACTCATGGAGGTTTTGTTAGTGGACTGGGATATAAGATACCTAATTTTGAACTCTGACCTTGGGTTTACTGTAATCATGAATGTCTTAGGCTTGTTCTAACCTCAAGAAATTTTGCCAGGCATCTAAAGAGATAACATTATTTTTTTTAGGACACAGCCGTGACGGTTAAACACTAAGGCATCCCAGTGCAACAGCAAAAAGTTCTTTTGACAGAATAGGTGACTTCCCTAAACAAAATAATTAATGATTACTGGGATAACTATTGGTATAATCAGTTTGCAGCTATGCTAGGAAGACTGTGCTGGTATAACTAGCCCACAGAGCTGCACTGTGAATAAGACTTCAGCATTTCTCTGTCTCCATTTTCAGTCTATAAAACGGAGGCTTCCTGCGGAGGAATGGCATAGTTATCAATAGATTCATTTTATATAATTGGGTACTCTGGAGGTGCAATAAGAACTGACATAAAATACTAACCAGCCAACAGCCTGATAAACCACATAAGTGATACTGAAGAACAGAAGTAAATTCTGTACCATTTACATTCAAAAAAGCACCTCTGTTGATCTGGTCAGCACTAAGACAGTATGAAATGGTATTTCTCAAAGATGATCCAGATGTCCTGTGATTGAAAATATTCCCACTGCGCTGCTCTGTGGGCTAGATCTTTCTCTTACCTTGATGCAAAGCCTAAAACTGGTGGAGTTCCACATTGCTGATCTGTGGGACGTGGGAATTAGACCCATGGTAGAGCAGTAGTCATAACTAATTAGTTGAAATACCCGGTTGGATAGCCAGGATTCTTTGGAATTCAAACAAACTATTCTTTTGGTCTGCAGCTTATTACTAGTTCAGGGTTATGTACCTAAGCCAGTATAATCCAAAGAGCACCTGCCATACGCACACTGGGTTTGCTGACTCAGGTCTCTGCCTGTGTGGGTGTCTCCAGTGCCTGGTGTGGACACGTCCTGTGATTATGGGACTCATCCAACAATTATATCATCCTTTCTTCTCTAGAGTATGCTGTGCTGTAAGCCTTCAGTTTATCTGGTGCTTTACATTTTTTTAACTTTTTCTTCAAATGCCCCAGTATTTGTCAGCCTATTACATCTTCTCACTCTGCAACCGTGATGACATTTTGGAGAACAGAACTAAAAACCTGCGTTTTAGAGTTCATGCTTTTTCTCTCAGAAAACATGATTAAAACTATGTTCTCACTGTTCTGAAGGCTTAATTTGTCTTTCACAGATAGATTATTTAAATTCTCTAGTATTCAAATGTCAGTATTCAAATATAAGTCCTATTTGCTGTGGATCTCAAAAAAAAAATAAATAAAAGTCTTTGTTTCTTAAATATTTCTTTACAAAAAAAATTATCTTATAAAAAAAAAAAAAAAAAAAAAAAAAAAACCAAAAACCAAAAAAAAACCAACATTTGCAGCCATCTTTTGGATAAGACCATTATAAAGGTATTTGAAGCAAAAATCCAACATACAAAAATGCGTGTTGTATTGCCTCAGGTATATAAGAATGACTTACAGGATTTGAGTCTTATTATTTTCCATAACAGCTTAAGAATGTTAAAGAACAATTTAAAAAGTAGTCACTTGTTTCTTTGTGATTTTGTTGTTGAGGGCCTTGGGGGGTTTTGTCTGGATTTTTTTTTTTTTTTTCCCCCTTAAACTTTATCAAACCAGGATATGAAAGTAGGTCACTGCAGCAGGGTAAGGGCCTTGTATAGCAGAAAACAGCCCCACAGCCACCGGGGACAGAGCCGCATCGGCATGCAGTGTCACACTGTGGGTTCGGAGCTGGCTCTGCATAAGCAATGCAGTTCAATGTCTCTGGAGCCAAAAACGTTACGCACCCCATGGTGACCTGCTGCCCGTGGCACGTGCAGTTGCTCAGCCGTTTCTGCACCCACTTTGGATGTCAGCCCCAGCCAGGGCCAACCTGCGGTCTGCTGTGCTGAGCTGGGGCACCAGGGAAGGGCAAGCTGGTCTTATGCAGGATCGGATCACTGGTATTGCTTAATGTTTGCAAATGGTTGAAACCTGGTCCTTCTGCCATACGAAATGTTCTCCTGCACCTTAGGCAGTTTTGACCTGAGATTTTAGGGGCTGAGTTTGTGATTTTCCACATGGGTCTAGAAATGGCAGCTTCTACCTATTGGCCACCATAATGTTTCGGAGAAGGCATTGAAGTACAGTGGTGAATGTTTGTTTTCCTTCTTATTTCTTCCTTTTTAAACATCTGTTACCTTCAGAGTGGACGAAAGTTCTTGGGGAGGATTGGCACACGAGGGAGTTAATGCCGTTTAACCCCAGGACAGCACATCACTTCTGTGGAAAGCTGCCTTGCCTCTGATGTCTGCAGGAGTCTGGAGTCTGGTGAAAAGAGGAGCAGGTGGGACACTGGAGGAGAGATGCTGCTTTTGGAAGTCTGAATCCATCAAACAAAACCTTAGGACATTGTTTTAAATGCTGAAAACGAAGTGAAACGCTGATATGGCGCACTGCTTTGTCGAGTTAATTTGTGGAGTTTACAGATTCCCCAGAGGGTTGACTGGATATGGGAATAGAAAAGCTTTCTTAAAATATTACTGTGGAGCCAGATACTTCACTTTTTCTACCCTCCACAGCAGTGGATTCTTGTCACAAAATTTCGCATCCAGGATCTCTGATAAAAGCAGGACAGTTGTGAGTGTCTACAGAAGAGGCAGATCCAAAACCATCTTTTTGTTCATGTGAATTCAGAGTCCATCATTGCAAGAGGAGGTAAGAAAAGAAAGACTGAGGCGATTTCAAACACTGTAGCTTTAAATCACCGTGATGAAATTTTAGTTGGATCACAAACTGAACAAGAGGATGTTGGTGAAATAAAAGTAAATGCGTGTAACTTTTTGGACTTGTGCAAGGTGTTTGTATGTAGAGTCCGTGCCCTTCTTGACTGGACTAGGACACTTGTCCAGCTGCCTCACATAGTTACGGGTGTGCTGTCTGTGGGATTTCATTCGAAACCTTAACTTTACCTAGGATTTTTAACAGGAATGTTAATGGTAACTATAAACGCAAATGGCAGCTCTCTTTTCTTTTTATCTAATGCAAAGTGGTTTTGGAAATATTCATAGAAATTTCTTGTCTTGAAGTAGTTTCTGGTAAAGATAAAATAAAGGTCCAGTTCAGTTACATTTGACAAGCAGAGAAATGATTTATGAGTATAAATAAATGATCAGTGAAATTGTTATGTTTTATTTTAAATGTGCCTGCACATTAAGAGAAATGAGAGAACAAACTGACACCTTTCTTATTTATATTAAGTTGATATTTACATTAATTTTTAAAGATTCATTTTCACATGGAACCAGCTTTAAAAATATGTTTTCTGTTCCTAGAGTACAATCGTTACTTTATGAACATTTGAAATTAATCACATTGAGTAAGTTATTGGTAAATTATATCTACTTTTCCGTGGATGATCTGTGCTCAGACTTACTTCAGGTGCCACACACAGCAGCTGTCCTGCATCAGATGTTATTTTTATTAACGTTGAAGAGTGGATATTTCATTTTACCTCCCTTTTGGTTTAGGTTTAAATATTCAGCTTAATTTTAACTTCAGCTTCAGAAGCAGCAAAGAAAAAGCCAGCATTATTGTTATGCTTATATATCAAGCTTACTTTTTAATATTTCAGTGCATATTTTCAAAGCAAGGAAATATTTCAATCCTTCTGACTTCTTGCTATCCTTGCTGAGACTGTCAGTTATCGTATGGTGACTTGCTCACCACCACTGGACTGACACCACCAGTTAATTACTTTATGCCCCTAAGTAGCCATCGGACTTGCGGACACCACCGGCCTGAATGGAGAAGAGGTGGCAACCCCACTGTAAAAGGCTGCTTGGCCCTTTTGCCTCTCCCCTGGAGAGATCAAGGTCCAAGACAACAGCGATACAGCAGAGGTGACTCTGAAAGAGGAAAACCAGCACAGAAGCTTTATCTTTGCATGTTAATGCTCCTTTCTTGTCTTGTTGTGAGCCTGTTTCAAATTTAATTTCACAAGTTCAGACACATTTGCGAGTAATTATTTTCAGTGTCTTGCTGTTGCATTCAACTTTGCCAATGTAACCAATTCTCAGTTTCTTTACAATCGGATCCTTTCTGCTTAGAGGTGAAGCCTCATTAGCCTTCACAAAACAATATAAAAGGGAAATGTCTGAAATGATATGATTAGAGATGTGTAAAACTACTCATGGAAACACAGATACATGACAAGCCATTAAAGAGATCATTAAAAATATTCAAAAATTCAATTTAATTTGAAAATAAGAGTTTTGTTGTAAAATGCTTAAAAATATTTTAAAACCCTGTAACATAGTTTGAAAATATCCAGTGAATTTTACTTCCTAACACGAGGCATTGACTGACACACCGGTGAAAGAAAAATATCAATACTTAATCAAGTTGAATGGCAGGCTGTAACTTCTCCCATGCATGGAAATATTTAATGTATAAATTGTACAATTATTTGCAATGGAAGTATACAAAAATCCCCTTAGGGATACAGTGGTGTGGTGACTGCGGGTCTGCTCATACTCAAAAGTATAGCAATTGTGAGAACGCAGTCTTACCAAATGCATTCCTCAACTAATTTTGTCATGGAATTTTATTCTTAGAAATTAAGAGGAATTTCATTGGGTTTAAAACGGCTGGAGACTGGACCATGGCAAAGAGATTCCCGTTTGCAAGGACAAATGTTAAAGCTTGTGGCTTTAGACTTATGAATTTCTCTTGTGCCCAGACTGGACAGCCTTGTTTCATCCATGAGGAGCCAGACCGCCTTTGGACTGTTGAAGGAAGAGTCTTATCAACCTGGACAAAAATCAAACATTTACTAAGGTGCTGGCTCTTCATCAGGTGCCGCGTGAGCATGGTGGGACGAGCTGCCTGGTGTGTTTGCATCCGAGCCGCTCGGCTGTGGAGAATGCAGACACAGCGCTGGCAGGAACAGTGGCTCCAGCAATGAAATCCCAGTTGATGAAACTCCTAGGGTAAGCTGTTGACCTGATCAAACGCTGCCTGAATACCCCATGGCATGAGCCATGCCTGAGCACTGCAGTTGCTAATCATCGACGTGGCTGTGTCAGATGATGATCCGTGTGCCGCAGAAAGTCAGCGATCAATGGTCCTTGCTGCAGTGCTCCAGAGGAGTGAAAGGTGGGGAATCAGCTTCTGCGCACCTGGTCCCCGACCCAAAGGGCAGTGTTCGGTCTCTGAATACATTGGCTATCCATTCCATGGACGTCTTGTCCATAATCATTTGGCAGGCTGTTGCAGCTAGTATCTCTATTGATTTTTGCTTAGAAACACCTAGAGCTATTAAATCACTAATAAAATCTGAAGAGTTCAGTTTTCAGGACGTTTAACTCAACTGGAAACAAGGTTTATTTATTGTCTGATGGGCAATCAAATAGCTCTGCTCGTTTCTAAGTAAAGGCATCATACAGACAACTGACAACCAAGTCAAAATCCATCCAACAGAGCTCTAACCCAGCAACTGGACTCAATTTGGGCTATTAGTGTCCATGCATCTGCCTGTTTTTTCTTCCGCCTTTCGCTTCTCTTTTGGTCTTTAACTTTAACCACTTTAACTGGGGAAAAAACATCCATATATCTTTCTGAACCTGTGTTTCCTCAGCAGCAGACACTGCTATCATCAATACTGCACAAATCATGATGGACCCAGTTCGAAAGCAATCAGAAAGTTTGCCTTTCCTTTCAAACTGGGTCCAAAAGGCAAACTTTCTGATTGCTTTCTATTTGTTTTCCTTGTCTCCCGTTCTTTTATTTTCTCTGCCCTACTATAGATCCAGATGTTGTTTTGTCCATGGGTCCTTGCAGATTTGTTGAGAGGAAACCAAGGTGAGACAAAGCTGTAGGTGCACATTTTGGGGGATGATCAGGTGTGCAGCTGGGGCTGCCCTCTGGGGTGCATCCTATGCTGGCTGCCCTGGAAGCCTGCCCAGTTTGGTGTTTGCCTCTTCGGGAAAGACAGAAATTACCAAACAAAGGCAGAGTCAACAGAAGAAAACAATCACAGCACCTCTGTCTGGGGTAGAGATCATTACTGGCATAGGTAGAAGGCTAAGGTATGTAAATGGCAAGAATATGAGGAGATTTCATGTCTTCAGGTTTTGGGGTTTTTTTTACCTTTAAATAAAACCAAGTATTTAGTAAAAAAAAAAAATCTTATTTAATTGCAAGTCCCTCAAGGCCCTTGCAAAAAAAAGCTGTAATATTTCACTGCATAAATGATATACCTAAATCTATATCAGGCAATGTATCACTCTTCTATTTATTTAAATGATGAAAGATGGTTTATTATGACGAAGATAATTTTCTGACTTTTTTTCTTTTATGTTTTCTTAACAGGGATGACATTTAGGCTAGGAAAAAAATAGTAAGACCAGCCATCAATAAGTTGTTTTATTGGTTAGATTTTAATGTTATTTTTAAGCAAGTAATGAATTACTTTGACTAATAACTGTAGAGCCAGACATGATTCATTCTCATAATTAGGTTGACAGTCACCATCAATCCTGTAGTTTTTGTTCATCTGATTATAAAATCTTGTCTCCTTTTCCCATATAACATCTTACCAAATTGCACCCCATGAAATATGACGTGCTTGCTGGGGCTTTGCTTGGGCAGTCCTCAGAGTAACTTTTGCAATTACAGAGCTACGGCCGTGGTGGGTCAGCACCCAGCCCTGAGATTCAGGCTGGAGCCAAAGCTCGGGGAATATTGACAATCTGGGATAGCTTTTGACCTTTGCAGGTCATGGCTATTTTTGTAAAAGAGTTAAACCTAGGAAGCCACAGATGCAAATCAGTCTCTCTTGGAGGAGCTGAGTGCAGCCAAAGCACTTGTTGAGCATAGGCCAGCAAGCCTCAAGGGGACTGAGGTAACTTTGCACTCCATTTGATTACTGCACATACGTTTGAAGAAATCACCTAATGTGTGGCAAGAGGCTTTCATGTGTTCTATATAAGGCAGGTGGGTGATTTCTCAAATGCTGGCGTGTATGACACTGAATTGAAATAAACATCACAAAGAAGCTTCCTTACTTCTTTTTGGGAAGACTATCTACCCAGCAATAATGTTGAATATTTGAGGAAGGTACAGGCATTGGTTTATTAGGGAAATTGATTGCAACCCTTTTATTTCTTTAATTTCTTTGTTTATTTTTATTTTAGAAAAATATATCCATTTACACTGAGACGTTGTTACTTCTATAGCTAAAAATCCATTATCTACCTTTGGTCATATTCCCAGCAACAAGACAGACAAGGTATTTGAACCTTACAAGCACAATAGCTTGGAAAGTGTTTATTATATTGATGTGTAGGAGAATAAGTGTTTATTTGCTATCAAACCATACAGCTTAAAAAAAAATAAAGTAGTAAAAACTTTTTGGCATGTCCTAATAGTATATAAGCATATCACTTAATCATGAGCTGGTGTTGTGGGCTGGCTGGCTGTTAGGCAGCCAACTTTCATTGCTCCCACTGCAAGAAGAAACATTCCTCTTATAACAACTGGGTCACCTTCTTAACTGTGTTTTTATACTGTAGTTCACACTTTAGCTTGTTGACAGATTTAGAGCACTTTGTGAAAGTAATAATTGGCCTGGGAATATAGCTGGCATGCTTCCCCAAAAAAGAGCTTGAATTAGATTGCCTTAGGTCTTTCATTAACTGGTAAAGCTAATGCAATGTGCTACCGCAACTGCCGTGCCGTTTCAGGAACGCACTGAAATCCTGCTGCAGGAACCAGGAGGGCAGTGTGCGCCGTTCCCCCTCCCTAGATCGCCCTGGCTGTGCTGGAGCTTTTTGGCAGCTATTGCAAACATTAATAATTTTTAGCATTTATACAGTGGTTTCTCTCATTGGAGCTCCCAAGCATCCCTCCAGCTGACACCTCCCTGCTGTGCCAAGGAAGGATCTGTAACTCCTGCTTGGCTCAGGGGGTTGAGGCAGACCCATAGCATGTGGTTCATCTCCCTGTGGTGCGTAAAAACAAAAGTACAGAGACTTTTCACTCATCTGAAGATGCAGCCCATCGCGATCTCAACCCTTGGACTCTTATAACGGATCTGAGAAGGCTGAGAGATCCTGTGGTGCAGAGGGGAGAGCAGGAGGGACCTGCAGCTGGGTGCTAGGGTGTGAGGGGGTGTTGTGTTGTGAGTGCCCTCATGATGAGTCCAGAAAAGCTGAGCTTGATGCTGAAGTTAGGCACGGATGTCTCCTGCCCTGCAGCACTCCCCACCCTTTGTCAGGAAAGAAGACAGAGTTGGCCAGTGGTGAAAACATTTAGCTGGGGTTTGGGGTTTATTTTCATTTTGGGGGTTTGGGTTTTTTAGTTGTTTTTGTTTTGGGGTTGTTTCTTTTTTTTCAGACTAGCTCTTTTATCTCCAAATAAAAATATAATATCTTCATGAATTTGTAGAAAGATGCTTCAGGAATAGGGTCGTACTCTGGCTATTAATATTTAATGCCTTAATCCTGGATTTGGAGGTGCCTTCCAGAATAAAATGAGAAAGTTTTGCACTTTTTGAAGAGTTGCTAATAATGCAGGAGTAGTAAAATGTACCCCATTTGAGTTACGCATATAAAAAGCTCCTATCTGAAAAAGTATTTCTCAGATGATTCAAAGATCCTGTAAGAAATCCTGTATAGGTAATCTTTAGATTTATTGTTAATTACTATGGAATGGGTACTGAAGGAGCTAAAAAGCTTTATCTGTGCAATCATTGTATCTTTTCAAAATGGAGAGAGATTGGCTAGAACACAGTGGCAAGGTAAAAATAGAATTATGTAAAATAGGTTTGGAAAGGAAATAAAGTGCTTTTCCATCTAAGACATCCCAGCTTGTTCCATTCTCCATGATTCTCTTTCCTCTGAAAAAAAAAAGTCCAACTGATTATATACCTTATGCCTGGTTTCATTCGTGGAAGGTAATTTTAGAAATTAATTTCCCTCATTAGGATGTATAACTCAATACTAATTTGCTGAAATAATCTAGGGAAGCAGGGGTAGACTTATCTTTAGATATTAAGGTATTTCAGTAAGAAACCCTGGAAGTTTATTATTTCTGTCACTTTGGAGAATTTTTGTTGAGGTGTCTGATTTGAAGGATGGTCTATGAAGTCCCTAATAAACACCTCTGCCCTGGAACACTGTAAGGCTGCTGTAGTATTACTTTCACAGATATGCTGCTGAATGAATCAAAACTAAGCACATGCCCTTAGGTTAGGCCATGTCCCTAACTCAGAAAAAACCTCCTTGTTCAGGAAAATCATATGTATGAAATATAATTTGTCCTGAAATGCTTCTGAGACCTATACCCCTGAAACAGCGACAGCAACTAAGTATGAAAAGAAAAGAATTAAACTGGAACAACTTTCTGGTTATTTGGTGTTTTTCAGAAGGAAATAAAACAAGAGAAGTACCACATTTGCTCTTCATGTTTAGGAGTGGATATATACTGATAGTAGTTTGCTTAGTAAAGTCATATGTATTAAGTTATAATCATAGAATCATAGAATCATCTAGGTTGGAAAAGCCCTTTAAGACCATTAAGTTCAACCATTAACCAAACACTGCCATCCCACCACTAAACCATGTTCCTAAACACCTCATCTATCCTTCTTTTAAATATCTCCAGGGATGAGGACTCGACCACTTCCCTGGGCAGCCCATTCCACTGTCTGACAACCCTTTAACTGAAAAAAATTTTCCTAATGTCCAACCTAAACCTGCCTGGCACAACTTCAGACCATTTCCCCTCGTCCTATTGTCTGTTACCAGGGAGAAGAGGCTGACCCCCACCTCACTACAGCCTCCTTTCAGGCAGTTGTAGAGGGCGATCAGGTCTCCCCTCAGCCTCTTCTTCTCCAGACTAAACAACCCCAGTTCCCTCTGCCGCCCCTCATAACACTTGTGCTCCAGACCCTCCACCAGCTTTGTGGCTGTCCTCTGGATGTGTTCCAGCACTTATGTATTAATGTAACCCTTTTAATCATTACTCCTGGAAAGAATACATGTTCCTCTATGTAGTTCAGTAAGTAAAACTAAAGTAGTAAATTAAAGCAGAAGTAGTCATTATATTCTATTAAATCCAGTAATGCAAAATGCATATTAGTTTTGCTACCAGTGCACTCTGTATAACATAAATACCTGGTGTATATTAAATACTTCAACCCATCAACACAGAAGCAGAGAGAGTATGTGAAATAAAAATACAGAATACCAAATCTTATCTAATCTGAGAATTGAGATGGCTTCTGCAATTACGTCTCCAGAAACTTTCTACTCATATTTTTAAATATCCTTCAAAAATAATAGAAGCATAATATAATTATCGCTGGCTAGAAAATGTTCACAAGTTAGTGTTATCTCCCAGTGGTTTTACTGATACAGAATTTGATACTGAAAGTTATCTACTTCTGCAATGATGTTGATTTAATAAGAGATTTGCACATCGATGTACATTATTAAAATCTTCCTTAAGTCCTTCCTAAAGATTCTCCTGGTGGGGGTTTTCTACTCCAACATCTCTCATTGTTAATCCCTTTGTCGATACTAGCAATTATTTTGTTGGGCTTCAGAGAAAGCTGCTGTCAGAAGTCCCTCAGAAGATGGAACTTACCACTGCAGATGCAAGGTAAAGTTTCATTGTGAGTTAAAAACTGACTAAGAGACATCATGTGAAAAAAGGAAAAAATGATCCTCCTGGCAAGAGGCAATGATGAGGTTCCAGCATTAATAGTGAGACCATAACATTTGTAGGATACCAATCTCTTACTATTTGACAAAGCTAGACAATATTAGAGGAATTTAAAAATACAAGTAAAATAGCAGTGCAGAGGCTGATACATCCATTGCCGAAAAATACACCTAAACATGATTTTGGGCATCAGTACAAGATTTTCATTTAATATGCATCAGTTTTCAAAGTAGCAGTTGAAGTCCTAGTGTGCACAAAGTATAAGCACTACAATTCAGACAAGGGAACAGATGTAATTCTGCTGGTGAAAGTTAAATGCTCAACCAGATTATTCTGATAGTAGCTAGTCAGTCTGTCAGAAGGAAAAGATATAGAAAAAAATATGGAGGTATTTCAGAAATACTGTGGCAGGCAATGAGAAGTGCTGGATTTCTTGGAAGACTGCTGTAAGAGCAGAGTTAAAATATTGAGATTAGATGCTCAAAGCAAGAGAAAAATCAAAGGAGATATGCTTAAGTTACATTAGCCAGTAAATAATTAATGGTGTACTGAGAGTAAACTAGGTGCTGCTATTTGCTGGTTTTATAATACAATTAGAACAATAAGTTGTCAAGCGCACAAGTCAGTAGAGGAGAAATACCTATGCATTAAAAAAAATATATGATAATAGTGGAAACCATTTCTGTAAGTTTACGTGTATCAATGCCCAAAGTTTAACTGGGGCAGGAAGCAGTTCCTGGGTGCCTGGATCTGGATCCATCCTTGGCCTTTCTGAAGAAATATGCATCAGCGTTCTTCTGGGCATATTTCACCCTCTAGTATTGGGTTAGAGGCTAATTTCCTCCGAGGGAAAAAAAAATCATTCTTTTGATTGTATTTGCCTATGACAGGGTTTCTTATAATTTTCCATGATGGATTTGTTGCTGCCCACTGGCAGGAGTAGAATGAGGTGGCCATGAGTCTGCTGTAGTAAGGAAATTCTTTTATCCTGTGATATACGTCTTGAAAAGGAACTGTAGATTTGGTTTATGCGTAGGCTGACACATCATATTCAGTCAACTAATAAGCAATATAGACTGTAGCAGAAAGAACACTGATGTTGTGGATAAAGATATGCATGTATTCAAATATCTTCTATTGCTTCTTTGCATTCACATTTAGAGATAACTGTAAGTGGTAAGCTATCCAAGTATAAAATTGCCTGGAAAATTTGAACTTGGTGTTTTAAACTTGGATTACAGTCAATCCTTGACTGTCAGGATCTTATTTCCATTAATGTGTTACCAGAACAGTGCTGGAGGGCCAGCTGTTAAAACCCTGCCACCAGCTCAGGGAGGAGATGGGAGCAATTTAGATTTCCATGCTCCTGAATATGAATAAATCACCCTGTTAACTCCTTTCTGCTAGAGTGACTTCTCACTGGGACTCATAAGCATACTTCACAAGAGCAAGGTTGTGAAGCTTTTTTAATTTGGAGAGAACAGGCTGCTCTCTACAGGGTATTCACCCTTCATCCCAGCTCCAAGAAACATAAGGTCCACGATGAGTCATACACAATACGCACAAGCCAAAATTTTCATAGTTGGATGCTGAAAGGTAACTACTGAGATCCTAAGGATCCAAAAAAAAAAAAAAATAATCCCCCAAACAACCCCCAAACCACCATACCTAAAGTATTTTAGTATAAAACCCTACTAGTAAAATTCAGATCGTTGATGTACACAGCACTGATTGCCACAGGTATCTGAGGCTGCACCCACTTCTGCAGTGGGCTTGCAGACACTCATCTTGGAGGAAAAAAAAACATTCCCTCATTAGCTGATGCCTAAAATCTCAGTAAAGGACCAGTTTTTGCATGACAGGAGCATAACAAAAAAAACCCCAATCCCCTTAAAACCACATACTCTCACCAATATAAGGTAGGGGAATGTCAGATTGGGACTTGAGGTCTAAAAGTCAATACAGAAGGAGGGAAGTTGATTAATGATCTTCAATTATAGCAAATAATGACAGAGCTTTGAGAAAACCAGATTTTGCTGAATATGCTTTTCAGTATAAGAAATGAAGCCATAAGTTGAGAGTAGAACATTAAATATATACAACTGATGAGAACTGGGAATACAAAAAAAGGGAAAGACAAGTTAGTGTGTTACATAAAATATGAACAAATGGTTAGCAACATTTTATAGTTAAAAAGAAGAATTTTGTTTAGCCTGTACAAGACTGTCCCTCTCAATTTTGAAACCTATAGGTCACTAAATTTATGCATTTATTACACACAGATGTGCACATGCACACTTGTATATGTACACCCCCCCCCCCCCCAAATCAATATGGCAGAAAGGCATAAACAGAACATATCAGACTGGGAAGAAACATAAACACTGATAATTTTTGGCTTTTAAAAATCCCTGCTGGACCATGCTTTTTACCAAAGTTTTATTAGCAACAGCTTGGAGGAGTCTGCATATCTTAAAGTATTCATATAACATACAGATATCTGAAATTGAAGCTAAGAAAACTTTTATGCTCATGGGACTTTCTCACACCTAAACTAAGAATAACTTTATGAACTTTACGTTCTACATCATTGTGATGTTCAAGGCTGAACACATGCAATGTCAAACGTGCACATGGATAAATGTGTGGTGTTTACTAGAGCTGTAATACTCCTCTGAAGTGATGCTAAGTTTTTTTCTCCTTTGGTTTAAACTTTTTTTTTTTTTTTTAACTTAGAATTTTTTACTATTGCCACCAACCAGTCTTCAATCTGGGCTGAAAAACTCGAGTAAAAATATTGTCTTGCTTATTTGCTACTTTAAGTAAAGCATACAGGTTTCTTTAATCTAATACCTTGATTTTGACTGCTTCATAAAGAAATAAAAGATTGGCTTTAACATTTTAAAGAGTCATTAAAGCAGCAAAAGAGATAAAAGAAAGTTAAAGGGCATGCAAAGATTGAATTAAAACATTTCCCAGCATTTTGATGACAAAGTTTGACCATTACAAGGAATAAATCAATTTGCAGTCGCTGTGGACAGCTAGCTGAGACTGAAGTGGGAACTGTTCCACTGGGAAATGTGCTAAAAGATAAAAGGAGACATATTCCTTATTTTGTGTGAAGAAACATAGAAGGGATTTTTAGAGACAAAGAGATATGCAAACCTTTTTCAGGAAAATGGGGAGATCATGTCTGCCCTAGTTCTAACATTTTCCAATTAATATTCTAAAGATATTTCATATTTTTCAGAATTAAAGTGAAACATGTACATCAATTATGAAAATTCAATTATTTAGAGATTGAACAAGGTTTAGAAATGGAACAAGGTTTCATATACATTGTTTTTCTGTATTTTACTCTTCAAGGAATGGTGGGTTGCTAATCAAGATTCCCAAATCCATGGACATCTGACTGTACAAGTATTTCCCATTCACAGCTGTCCTCCTGCTGCCTCTGGTAAGCGAGCTCATTTGAAGGTGTGATCCAAATCAGATTCAGAGTTCATACAATAAAATTAATCTGAGATAAAAGAGACCCATATTTGTACATTGTTCTAATGACTCAAGAAACAAAGTGCCTTTGTGGAAAGATACCTTTGAACGTGCTGAGGACCTTAAGTCATTAGAAATCCTCTGGGGCTTGTTCCTTTAGGCCATGTTTTGCAGTGCCTTCAGGCACTCAGAGAAATAAAGCTGAGCTTACATGGGTTTGCCAAGGTGCCTGTGCAATTTAGGACAACCACTATTTTTTTCTAAGCTCTACCTTCTAAACCTAAAATGTCTTCAGGAACATATGTTGCCTGTGACTTTACCTGTCCCTTTTTCTACAGTATAGGGTTATGATTATGAGTATTCTACATTAGACCCGCCTTCTGTGTTGGTCCTTGTCTTTCATCTATGGCTTTCAAAATCTTCAAATCAACTATCATCCTGTTTAGGTACCAAAATGACTTTAAAGCTTCTGATCCTTAAGCCATTTTGAAAATAGGGGTTTTATTCTTCAGATGAAATACAAAAACATTACCCTTGATATATTACTTCTTTTTTTTTTCTTCCTCAGCTGCAATGTAAAATTTGAAGTGTATCTCATCACCAGGATCCCTGTTGTGCTTTGGAAATTGCTTGCACACCTGAGGCTGCTCTCTGTCCCTTCTTTCTCATTGCCAGATCCAGTCCTACAAACCAGGGCTGCAAATTGCAAGGTCCAGTTCTTTAAC
Source organism: Gorsachius magnificus (assembly GCA_034008185.1). Taxonomy (NCBI): domain Eukaryota; kingdom Metazoa; phylum Chordata; class Aves; order Pelecaniformes; family Ardeidae; genus Gorsachius; species Gorsachius magnificus. The sequence continues at coordinate 42,544,318 of CM067087.1, forward strand.
AATTATAACTTGTTTTGTTCCCAACTGATTTACTGGGGACAAAAGCAGCTCAAAGAAAAGGAAGATGCCATGGAAGACCTCAGGAATATGGCTGTGATCATGTCCATTGGTTTTGATGCTCTGAAGCGTCTCCATGTTTTTGCATCTGCCACAGAACAAAAAAAAAAAAAATTCTTTAGTTGTAAAGTTGGCACAGGAATCTGAAGTCCCCTCTTATGATACTAGGGAAGGCACAGTCTAACCTAACCTCCAAGGATGGAGTTACACACTCTTGGCCATCCTCTTCACTATAGCAGTGTGGGGTTTTAATTTGGAACATAGTGCTCAGCAAATTAACAAATACATAACTTATTTATTATTAATAAGTTATTTATTACTTTTTAATAAATAATTAGATGATCTTTCAGGTCAAAATAACTCAAACCATTCTATGATTCTATGAAATAAGTAGCACTGTGAGATGCTGAAGAAAGTCTCATGGTGCTACTGGGAACCAAGAGAAAAATGAACAGCATTAACTGCTGTAGAAATTATCCATGTGTTTCTGCTTGTTAACTGCATTTTCTCTTAAGCCAATATAAGCATCCTAGTACTAAGTATCTCCTTCGCAGCATGAGTTCTGGTTTGCAGAAAGCTGCCCAGGGTTTCAGCTGTGCCACTGATTCACGGGTATGGTGGGACAGTTTGTCCTTCAAGACCTTGCTTCAGCTCTTGGCCCTTCAGTGCCAGCTCTTGATCATCATTTATAGCAAGGTCCCAAAGTATCACTTGAAGGAGTGTCAAGAAAAAGGTTTGTAAGTCTGTTGAGTGGTTTATAACAGGATTGGAAATTTTCCTTTTTTTCTCTCAAGTTTTCTCATTTCCTTTTTATTCACCAATAATCCCTAAACAATTGCAGATATTTTGCATTGTTCTCAGAGTCATTTCCTGTCCTTATTTAAATTTTGTCACATAAATGAAGAGTTTAATCCCCCATAACCATATATCAAATAGCAAGCTACTCCATCTCCTCAACCTTTAGAGCACTCTGTAATTGGATTAACTGGCAGTTGTTCTCCCCTTGCTCAGCCTCAGCAGCCTGCAGGGAAGGGGGATGACCTGTTGATGAAGATACCACATTTATAAGGTTAGTGTGGTTAGTTACCCTGGGGTTTTGTTCTGCCCGCTTGTTAAATCAAGCATGAAGGCTTTTTTTTTTTTTTCCCTCTGTTGATTTATCATCATGAATCAAACTTGAAAAAGACCAAACTCAGGAACAGCACAAATTGATTTGTGTGGTTCTGACAGTAACAAGAGAGTAAAATAGCGAGGGGTGCCTTTTCCTCCTCTGCTTTGTATTTCAGGTGTGTGTTTGCTGCTAATTGAAACCCATCTCCCAGGCTGCAGCTGGTGGTGTTACATATGCAAGGAGGGCTCCTTCAGCCTGGTAGCTCAGGTAATGTCTGTTTGAATTTGGAAAGGTTTAATCTACCTCAGACACCAGATGAATTCTTTTATAGCATATGATCCATGGGAACACTTAAAAATGAATTTTCACACCATGGAACACTCTTTCGGCATATTGAAAGAGACTGACTAAGGTACTGATTAAAAGAACCTGGAAGGCCCTGGGCAATCCCACCACGCCAGCCTCGGAGCCATGCAGAGGATTGCTACTTGGCTGCTAAAGCAAATGGGTATGAGACTCTTGCATTTTATCAAACGAGAAGATATACCAACTGTCCTTTAACATAGCTAATGAACCTTGGTGATTTGAGCTTGGCTGTGTCTCTCTGCCCCCATCAGCTGAATGAAGGAAAGGCAGTTGCTTTCTGAAGTGCACAGGGCTGGGGAGATGCTCTGGGTGAGATGAGGGACCACTCTCCTCCCAGCTGCCTGAGCAGCCCAACTTTGCTTGTCTTTTGGGGATATGTCCCGGTGCTCCTTTGAGAATAATGTTGGGTGATTCCTATATACTTACAAGTATACTTGCATACTTACAAGCTAGTGACTAAAGACTCCTTTAAATAATGATGCATGGAAACAATTAATTAGCTTTATATATGTGTATTATATATATTTTTTTACAGCTGTTTGTTTCTCTCAGATATATATCATAAGACCTATTTCAACCCTGATGCAGAGAGAGTTTTCATGGTAAATAGTGGTACTCAGTGTTAGGGGTCTATACATACTGCTAAACTGATGTCCTCTGGACCTCTGTCTTAACGCTAGCAGCACAAAACATCAAAGTTATATTCCAAACAAATGTCCGGCTACCATTTCTAAAACCACATTGAAATGTTCTGACTTTGGTTCCACAGATATTTCCCTCCCGATCTGTACATGGAGTGTATTAGTGACTGTCTGGGAATAAAACTCTGAGTATTTATAAATAGTCTAAAGCCCAGCAGTCACATTTGGTGAAATCATCTGCTTAACTGTGTGCTGGTTGTGTTGCCTGCATAATTGGGAGACATGGTAAAATACTTAAGTGCTTCTAGTGAGCTTTGTGTCAAAGTTATTTTATAATAAATTTGTCTTCAGCGTTGTGCTATGTGCTCTTACCAACCAGGCTAGTGTCCCTTTTTAGAGCACAGCCCTAATTTCATCACAGATGAGGAAATATCTCTGATCCATATCCCTCCAAGGGAAGAATTTTTTCTGGGCTAATTGGACAAACAATGACATTTTGAAAAATTATAGGTTTTGAATGTTCCAAAAATATTCCTAGTATATTTGTGCTTCCTCCTAACTCAACTGCAGCTTGACCTAAAAAGCGCTTAACTTGCTGTGTTGTGATGGCATTTATTTGGGCAAATGTAGTGCAGGTGAGTTTGGAGTGCTTGGCATGTCTGATTCCAGCATGCCCTGTCAATGCTTAAGGGGAGGGATATTATTTTCCCTTCCCACACTCATTTCAGTTTAGTTTAAAAAAAAAAAAAAAAAGAATCCTACATTTCTAGCATAAAAACCATCAATATGCAAAATAGTGAAATCTATTCTTCTGTTCATGCTCCACGTGAGACCTTGAGTCCTATTGGGGGCTGCAGTGGTACAAAATGATAATGTTTCCATTTATTCTGGGGTAATTTAAGAAATAATCCAGTCAGCATATTTTTCCAAACATCCCTTAAAATAAATGTGATTTCATAAATAAAACTCTCCCGTAGCGAAATATTCTTCAGTGCAAAATGATTCCACTTGGATGGAGTCTTATGGGTGTCTTAGAAATGTTACCATTCCAAGGAGGAGATGTTTACAATTTTTTATCAGGTGGTTTTAATGTCTGGAAGAGGCGTGTGACTCTTATTTTTAGGCTCTGTCCTTTTCTTCCTTCCCCTCCAGCTCCCCCAATATTGGTGTTTCCTTAGAAACCCTGGCTGTCAGATGGCATCATAAAAATACAAAATGACACCAAGCTGCCATTTGGGGGAGGTGATTATTGTGCAAACAATGTGTTTTCTACTGCTGGCAAAAAACTTGGGTTTAGTCCTCTCCCTGAAAACAATAATTTCAGTCAAGATTTGGGAGGGGGAGGAGCACATCTCTGCTTCTCTTTGCATACCCTGTTGAGGACAAATATTGCTGTGAAGAAGAGATCATTGCTATGCAGATATATAACCTTTTTAAGTCCTGGACTGTGCTCCTGATGCTGGATAGATTTGTTGTCATGAAAGCTGTATGCTAGGGTTGCATAACTCTTTTGAGGTGTTTATGTACAAGCGCTCCCAAGGGTGATGTTTTACCAAACCTTATTACAAAACCTCTCCTCTCTGCAAGCTATCAAATTCTCAGTGAGTGATTAAAATTCAGTATTGTGCCTGGTCAAGGATAAGCTGAGGCTGTTTTTTATACTCATGTAAGCAAGCTATAGTACCTAGAAATTTCCCGATTTTATATGAGCCATTGGTATCCTCTGCTGTGGTCGTGTATAGGGTCCTGCATTAGAATGGGCTGGAAGGATTTTTGTTGTTGTTGTTTTGTTCAGCTTCTTTTACTTCTCTGCACTGCTTGTTTGGAAGTGCCTTGATTTGCCCCTTTTCCCATCTCCTTTCCCCCCTGTGTCCCCCAAAAATTCTTCTTCTGCATTACGCTTGGAATTCTTGACTCCTTCATCAGATGAGCTTCTCTAACCAGGTTGGGAAAATGAATTTGGTTTCATTACTGAAATGTGCCACCGCTACTGATTGCATTAAAGGCAATGAATGATAGCTGGGGTTTGTCATTGTTCTACATTAAAAATCCAAAGCTGGTTTCTTCCCTGTGTTGGAGGTGAGGGAGGTGAAGAGAGGAGGTTCCTGGCAGAGTATTTTTCACCAGAGACAGAAAACCTCTCTGCTGTCTTCCGCTACCCCTTCTAGAACACATGAAGTTTGGTGTAGCATCTACAGCCTCAACATTGTCAATCTCTCCCCTCACACCACCAGCAGATGGGAGAGCGGTGGGGCAGTCAGAGCAGGAGCAAATCCTGGATGGGCTGCTCATGAAGTCAACCATCACTCAGACTCATGGCAATACCCCAAGCTCTCACTGCTCCCCTGTGCTCTTGGCTGGGCCCTGTGTGGATTTTGCCCCAGACTTTGAGGTGTGAAGGTAGATTCTGGTTTGTTTCTCTGCAAATATATAAACTGCTGACATCCTCTGTGTTTGGGGATTGTGATTCATGAGATGAGCTAAGGTAAAATCCATGACAGTGGCAGTACTGTTGCTCTACTGGAGGGTTTATTTTGGTGGGATGTGCCCAGGGAACTGGGAGAAGTGTTGGAGCTCCCACCTAGTTGGGTTTAACCCTGGCAAGCAACTAATGCACGGTTTACACATTGTTTAAGATGTGATTTACAGTGTAATGACTGTCTAAGTACTCTGGAAGGATTTGCACAATGCAGTATTTTCTTCTCTGGGTGAGGGCTAGTGGTGCTGCTGCTCAGCTGCCCTGTGCCTGTGTCTTGCCAAGCATCAATTCAGGTGACGGGGGGCAGAACCGAATTGCCACCGCCACCTGCCCAGATTTATGGAAGCAGCTCAGAGGTATGGGTTTGTCTTCAAACAGGTCAGACGTGTGTAACACCAGGCGATCTGTGATTGAAGGAGGGAGCACCTGTCCCTTTACATTTTCTGGAAGTCTTGGAGCATTGGTCTGTAAACTCTCTATCAAGTGTTGCCTGACAGCATCTGGGAAGGATGTTCTGCAACATCTATAAGTATTCCCAGGCAACCTTTGCATTTACAGGAAGAGATATGGTTTGTGGGGTTTTTGCATCGGTTTGCTATAGACTTGTTTGCTTAGGTAACACTTCATATAGCCAGTCTAGACTTGCATAACTTACTTATTTCTCAGCTTTTTTTCCTTTTCATTTTGGTCATTTTGCCTCTTGGACTCCATCCTTTCAATTTTATCCACAGTGACACAAGGCTACTTTCATAGCATTTAGTATATACACCCTGACTTGTCCTTATTACCATGTAAGTTGTGTGTAATCTCAGTTACAGGGTCCTGAATGTTGCACTGTAAAAGCCAGACTGACATAACCGCAGGCGTCTCCTGATTTTTTTGAATTTTTTTTTCTTTTTTCCCTGAGTGCTCACCAAAATGAGCTGTTGCATGCAAATCAAACCCTGTAACTCCTGCTCTGTCAGCTGAGTTGTACTTAAGGAAATTGTTATCAAATGGGAGTGATTACTCTGTTTTGGTACAGGTCTTTCCTACTCTTTTGCTGTTGATCTGTGAATGTCACTTAGGATTTTAAATATACATTAGAAACTTCCTCTATTTTCCTGCTGCTGTTTATACTTAATTTTGTAAAGGTTTATATTTGTACCTGTAAGGGACTTTCTCTCTTCTCTAGAGATATGTGCACCATCAACAGTGTATACATCATAGGTTTTCTTCATTTGTGTATTATTATAGTCCATGAAGGGTTGGATTAATAAGATGTTTTTCTGGCTCAAACTTTAAATGAGCCCTCCAAGCCATCAATCTGATACTTGAGATTTTCTTGAGAGAATAAAATCTCACTGGAAATCATAGTACTGAATAAGCCCGGAAATTCAAATGCTCCACAGGCAGGAGATGTTGCTGGATCTGTAGGATGGTGCTCAGGGAAAAAGAGTTTCATCGCAGCCCGTAGCAGCAGCAAATGTGAGCCGTGTGAGTGTGCATGAGAAGGCGTAAAAAGTGAAATGAAAATCAGGGAAACAGAGTCATGAGACGTGGAATTAAAATAATATGAATTAAATGTGTGCAGTATCTTTCTACTCTATTGCCTGAGCGAGGGAGTGGGTGATGCAGGTAGTCCCAGGCATTTTCTTATTTATGCAAATATAAGCCAGCAACATTATTTGCATGTAGGTGTGAGTTAGGATTTAACAGTGTACCCTTATGTGGCATAATGATGTAGCCCTGTCCATAGGGATTTAAAAACAAATTCAGCAACAGAAATACCTTCTCATTTAATACCTATATATATACACACCATCAACCTGCAATTAGCCAAATCTATATATCAATTGCACAGGTGTTGAAAGAAAAAAAAAATACCCTGCCTTTGAAACAGAGAATTTGCCATACTGGACCAGGGTGGAAATGCCCTTATTTCAACACCTGTTTCAGAGGTTAAGAAATAGTCATTTCTGAGGAATGTACGAGAAACCTGCCACAGACAACCGGGAAATTACTTTTTTCACAGGTAAATGCTTTTTTTTTTTTTCCTTACTCCGTCAGTTAGCAGCTGACCTCTGGCCTGAAGCGCAAGGCTTTGATACAATTATTTTTATCCTAGGTAATGCAAAAATCTCAGACCTTCCAAAAACCTAGGAAAACAGATACACCTTGCAATGTTCCCACAGTACAAAAAGAAAAGGAAAGCATATTTCTTTCTCTTTTAGTTCTTCCTCTACAGAAAATTCAGATCAGAAAGAATCAGAGAAAAATACTTGAGGAAAGGTCACTCTACTGAGCTTCTTTGAAACTCAGATAAAAGAGCAATGATAATCCCATTGTAGAGTAGCATTAGATGCTTTAATTCAATCCTATAAAACAGAGTCTCTCCAGGGGACTTCTCAACCACAGACCACACAGAGACTTGCCTGCCCACACGAAGTTTTTGTGCTGGAAGAGAAGATGCTGGTGGCACCTCGAGCTGCCTGTACTGGGCAGCCAACGCCAACTTGTCAGCATGGGGAAAAGGGACGTGATGGTTTTCTTGGGTGATGATGGTGGAAAATTGCATGAACATGGTTATGCTGAGGAAGAACTGTTCCATTCTAGAAATGTGATACAAAGCCTTGCCTAGAGTAAGTTGCTGCTTTTGTAGACTTTTGGATTGTTTTTTTGTGGTTTTGTTTTTGGTTTGGTGGTGTTTTGTTTTTTTTTTTAAGAAGAAACATGGCACAAATAATTTAACGCTTGTTCACACTCCAGACTGGATAATGAAAGGGCTCATCACAGACCCTTGGCTGTGCAGCCCACCATGTTGGGGTGCTAACTGGGCAGTGATGCTGTGCCAGCCCCGTTGTGGGTGGAAAGGGGCACTCGGCACCTTCTCCTGCTGGTTAAAAACTGTGAGGCCAAGTAAGAGGTTTCAATTTTCCATTTGGATAGTTAAATTCTGCAATCTCTTCAATTACAAACCTCAATTATTTCAGGAACCTCCGCTTCAGTGCCCACAGCACAAAATCTATGTCAGTGTTACTAGGTCAAATCTGATATCCTTTATTTATGTTTATTTTATAACTGAGCAATAAGGGTCAGTTTTGGCTTGTGACAAAGTTCATTTTTCTGTGAGTAGATATTGATGGAATAGGGTACAGAGGGTTATAAAGTTATCACTCTGAAAATGTCTCTTATTATAGTGAAAATATTATGAATTCTGTCTTTTTCTTTTTCTTTTTTTTTTTTTTTTTTTAAACTTGGATTAGAAAACACCAAGTGCAGCTACCTTTGGTTCTCTTGTCTGACATGGCTTTGCCAGTCTGTAAATTTTCTTTCAAATTAGTAGACCGAGTTTTCTTATCAACCCTTAGCCAGTTACAACTACTGTCGCTCTTTTCAGCTGAGTTAATAAGTTTGTGCCAACTAAACAGAAATTTTTGTCCTAAATTGAGATTTTACTGAGTGCCCAGAACTTGCTGATATTGTTTTAAACATAAGAGCTGTTTTAGAAGTAGAGGTGGCAGGCACAGCTACACTTTGTTCTTTGACTGCTGTCCTCATTTCAGCTGGGATAGAGTTAATTTTCTTCCCAGTAGCTGGCATGGTGCTGTAGTTTGGATTTAGGATGAGAAGAATGTTGATAACACCCTGATGGTTCAGTTGGTGCTGAGCAGGGATTATACCAGTCAAGGACTTTTCAGCTTCCCCTGCTCTGCCAGGGGCACAAGGAGCTGGGAGGGGGCACGGCCAGAACAGCTGACCCAAACTGGCCCAAGGGCTATTCCAGACCATAGGGTGTCATGCTCAGTGTGGAAACTGGGAAGAGTGGCTGGAGGGAGCAACCGCTGCTTGGGGACAGGCTGGGCATTTGACAGCGGGTGGTGAGCAATGGCATCATTTGTTTTTCCTGGGTTTTGTTCTTTTCTTTGTTTGTTGTTGTTGTTTTCCTTTTCACTCCAATGTATTATCATTATATTTTATTTTATTTCAATTATCAAACTGTTTTCATCTCAACCCATGAGTTTTCTTACTTTTGCCCTTCCAGTTCTGTCCCCCACCCACCGGGAAGTGGGGCAGAAGGGTGAGTGGGTGGCTCTATGGTATGTAGTTGCCAGCTGGGGTTAAACAACAACAACTTCACAAAATTGCACTGGACAACTCAACAAAAGCTTGAGTGCATAAAGGATTATTTTCTTCTCATTTTTGTGAGGGATTATAATTTGGAGAATAACAATTTAAAGTAGAATAAAGACAAGACAACATGCGCAAGATAGAGCTTTTGAAAAATGTGCAATTCAAATTTATAGTCTATTGGGATTTAATGTGGTGCTATCTGAAATGCCATTGAAAGTGTTACTACTCACATATTTCCATGACCTGTTGATCTATACATGTACAGTCCACAATGTAAAATATTGATAATGCAGAAATATATAGAACTAAAAAGAAAATACATATAGACCCCAAGACAGCTAGGCTTAATTTGCCATGTTTTCTCACTAATATTTGTGGGAAAGGATCAGATATGGGAAAGAATGCTATATAGAGATAGATGCAGGTATGAAAAGAAACATGGTTTCAGCTCTTCTCTAATGGCAGTATCTGGTTCCACTAAGGATACTTCACATGTCTTCCTAGTGCTTCCTGCCAATAAATATTTTGACATTTACCCATCTTGGGGCTTTTGAGATCATAAGAAAGTGATACATAACACGCCAGCCATCTATAGGGTCCTCAGCAGCTGTCTAACCCATTACAGTTTTGGATGATGTCTCTTGTCAAGATGGCTAAGCCAGCTCTTGCCCATTGCATGAGAATTAAAACCCTTTTTATAGAAGGTACGGGTTTTATGAAGTGTTGCCTTGGAAAAAGAGAAAGTTTGCCTTTTTTAAGAAGAGCACCCTTGTTATGGGACAATGGGGCAGAAGAAGAAGCCGTGGCTCCTCTTCCTCCTTGCTGGTCTTCTGTATTCAGTTGTGGGAGGGGGGAGTTGGCAGAGGACGTTTTCAGCTGGACATATATTTATATATAACATTGTGTGTGTGTGTGGGGGGGGGGGGGTTAGTACATGTTTTTCACAGGGTTTTCCAAGCTCCTTGCTCCAAATGAGCTAAAGCAGCAGCGAGATCTCTTGTGGCCAGTTGCAGCAGCCTGTGATGGGGAGTCACAGCAGAGTGAGGGAACAGCTCTAAGGCCATCTGCCCATTGCGTCCTGCCTCTGGCAGTGGCCAGGAGCAGATGCCCAGGGCCAGAGTATAAGAACTGGGCAAACACTGAGAGATAATTCCTCTGGATATCCTCTCCTGGCTTCCAGTAATCTGCTGTTTAAGGGCTTACTGACCTGGAAGTGGCAGCTACATCACTGCATCTAATAGCCCTCAGTGGACCTTCCCGCTGCAAAGCTTGCCTCATTATGCTCTTGCACAACAGGATGTAATGACTTGAATGAGCAGTTCTAAATCAGAAATTTCTTCATATCTAGTGCTGGGTTATGGCACCTCAAAAGCATTCTTCTAATATGATTTAAAATGTTTCTCATGTATATGTACTTGTGCAGGTCATCATGCATGAAAACCCAGCCTCGCAGCCTCCCTGAAGTTAAATTCTAGTGTTAGCAGTGTGGATCAATAAATCAAAATACTCAACAAAATAGTTTTGTCCTGGAATCCAAAGCTGTGCCTGAAAAGTATTCACGACCTCAATGCAAAGCCCTGGATGAGTTCCCTTAGGCAGTGTTTCTGTTGTGTAGCAGCACTGGCTACTGCACCAAGGAGAGGAAGGGGTTAACATTTTAAAGGCCAGTGGAGATTTCTTTTTTTTTTTTTTTACAATAAATCTATATGCTTTCTCTCTCTTACCGCATATGAATCATATGTAGATATAAAACATCTGTTTCTTTTGAAAAGAAAACAGAATAGCTACTGTGAGGGAGGAGCATGAAAATGTGAAGTGACTCCTTCGGCAGGAATGAGGTACAGCAGATTATATTTTGACATTGCTGTGTTCTCCGCAGATGTTTTTAGGCATAGATGCATATAGTCTTATATAGGTTTTGTTGCCATAATCACAGATATAAAATAAAATACTGCTTTTCTCCCACACGCTAAGCTCTGGGTTTGTGCTCTGGTTTGTACTGAAGAGCGATGGGTTTATCCCAGCAGTGCTGGACTTTGAGGCAAAGTGCATTAAAAACCTGAACACAGAAGGGTCTCCAAGGTGTGTAAGTTGGCTTGCATATATTAAGCAACATATAATTGTGATGTGGCTTGTGGGTAGGAAGCATCCTGCTTTTATGCATGTTAAATCTTAAGGCAATGCCTCGTTACCTGTTCGACGAATATTAATCAATATACTGATTTGACAAAATTGAGGCAGCGTTGCAGTCAGACCTACTAACTCCTTATTACCAGTGTCTTTCTAAATTTGTGTTGTGCTACCTGGGCTCTTAGCCTCCAAAGTATAAAGGGCAATAGTTACTATAAAGAAAGATGGTTCAAACTGCTACAATTACATTGTTCTGGGGTTTTAAGTCACATTCATGCTTCCAACAGAGAAATTAATTTGGTTGTCACTGACAGAGCCTTTGCTCCCTGTGGATGTATCTACAGAACTGTTTCTTCAGGGGACAATTAAAATGTACAGTGCTGAGAATAAGGGACAAGAGTATGGACATAGTATAATAATAACAAATAACAGATTGTGCCCAAAATGTTCCTATCATTACTTGCTTCTCTTCAGATCTCTTTCCTAGCTTGTCTCTTTATTTGTGTTTGTTTTGCATCAGCAGGATGCAGTTTCTTCATGAATATATTTCCCCAAGTAACCTCACTAGAAATAACCCACATTTGATCAGACAGAACATGCTTTCATGGGAAGCACAATCCAACTGAGTAAAGAACCTTAGATCCAAAGTGTGTGTGTATATATATATTTAAAACCAAAACTAAATAAACTAAAAAATAAGCTTTCCCCCCAGTAAACCAAACCCTCAGGAATAAAAGTTTCTGTTGATACTCTATTTCTACCCCTTCTCTCTTCCTTTACTCTTAGTTGCTTCTAAATGCAAAGTAAACAGCAATACTGCTTCAATAAATTCTGGATCAGGCTCCTGCTGTTCCTATATAATCATCAAGAATGTCTATTTCAAAAATTTCACAGTGTTTTCTAGCTTTCTAGCAAGGAAAGCTGGTTAAATCCTACCAAGTTAATAGAGAGGACATTCTGCAGAGAGGGAATGAAAGATCTGATCCAGCTACGTCTGCGTAGCTACAGGCAAGCCCCTGCTTCTCAGAGCCCTAGATATATTGGGATAACAATGTGGCATCTCCAAATTTCTTGGAGACCCATGAAAAACTACTGTATCATCCATGTTCTGCTGCTGTATTACAAGCCTTCGACCGCCTTACAGGATATGTATACAAGATTGATATAACTGAAGTGCTTAAATAACAGCATCTTCCCCTTCATATGCATACATAATTTAGAGGCTATCTAAACCCCATGGTTATTAAGAATAAAATACGGAAGAAAATGTCATTGGATACCTGAGAGGCATGGGCGGTCACAGGACACTGGAGCCTACAGCAGGGAGCTGTCAGGCCATGGAGAAGGGATTCCACCTTCCTCTTTGCCACTGACACTCTTCAAAATCCCCATTCTGTTGTCTTTATAAGTCCTGAATTTAAGCCAATCACTGTAGCTGGATGAACAATTATTAGGGGAAAAAAGAAATCTCTACAACTTGAGGCACAAGATTTGCACCCTTGTGTGTTCCTCTATACTTGTCTTACTTAAAACTTGCATGATTTCCCTTCCTGAGATTTCTGTGGTCCCAAAGACCCTTTTCTGTGCAAGTCTTCGTCTTCCATCTCAGCTGAATTAATTCCCAGGGCCTGTCACAAGCAAACATCAACCACTTGGTTGTTCAGGTTGCTCTTCAGAGCTTGGTGCCAGTGGTTGCTCAGCGTTAGCTGGTTGTCCCTGAAACGATGTGGTGGCTGTAGGGACTGTCTGTAGTTTGCGTTTCTAGGTACAAATGCTTGGTTTTCTATTGGGCTTTCTTCTGGGGTTTGGTTGCCAAAATACAATGCCAGTGGCTACATAAAATAAAGATGACTGAGGTTAGTAAAGCATACTTGGCTTGCTAGCGACCGCCTTTTAACGGGAATATTCAACATGCAGATGGGCTTAGAGAGAGGTTATCTAAGTTCAAGTGAGAATTTAAATGTAGATTCATAGATTTTTAAGGCCAGATGGCACCACTATGATCATCTTGTCTGATCTCCTGCATAACACAGCTATAGAATTGCACCCGTTAATTCCCCCATCAAATACAACATAACAGAAACATGTTTCCTGCAGATGTTTTACTTCTCCGTTGGGCCAAATTTTGAACTGACCTCACATCAGCATCAAAATTAGTGCTCTTAATAACCCAGATTACTGTAATATTGAAGATGAATGCTTTCAAGGTCTCCACTAGAAACTTGTTGGCTTGGTTGCAAATTTTTTTTTTTTTTTGGTAAGATAGATGGAGCTGTACAGTTGTTTTTAGTAGTATTTAGTAAAAACTCTAGAGGGAGGATCTGACAACCTTGCCCTGTGATGTATCAGCATGTCAGAACAACATATGGTGAAAGGAAGAAAAAGACAAGAGAAAAACCCAAACCAGAGCTTTTTAGAAACATCCCCCAAATTGGGTTAGTGACTAAACAAAGGTTTCTTGCTACCAAAAGTACAGCAACAACAACAACAACAAATTTGGTCTGAAAATTTTTTCCAGCAGGTTTTCTTACTTTCCTGGAGAAACAATGAATCTGTGAAACTTTTCCAAAAAGCAAACCCATTTTTGATGAGCCCTAGCCAAATCCTAACGTTTCTGTGTCAGCCAGCCAGGACAAATGTTTCACAAAGTACCATGAGCCCAGCTTCCTGGTCTTTGTTCACCGAAACAACATTTGTTATTTTGAATAGTCTTATTTGGTCTGACAGGAGCTAGGCACGTGCATAAAACATACGCAACATGAATAATGATTGCAGAATTCGATGTTATGCATTTAACTGTTTTTAAGTAGGAATGATAAAAACTATTTTTGATGTCATTTTTCAGCATTAGCTGAAGTGAGTTATACTGGATCTGGCTCAGACACAGGAACTGCAGCCTGTCAAAAATTCCCGCTTGAGATCGAGGTGTTTCAGCAATGTTCCAGGGGGTATGGAAACGAGCAACAGTGGGGTGGAAAATGGTAATGGACAGTGACTGGGCAGGCAGTAGAGGACAAATATTAGCAGGAGAATGGATGATACAGATGTTAAAAGGCCTTTTGAAGGCTCGGCCTTCAATGCCTTTCCTCATTTCTCCTCTCTGGGATAAGAGTTTATGATTGTAGGGTAACAGACAGTGTGGGAAGTGGTAGTGTAACCCAGCCTGCTGTGCCACAGCCTCTTCCTGCTTCAGCTAAGAGGGTATAAAACAAATCCTGCTATAGTCATGCAACCTACCTGAGTGTCCTTCATATAGACACAACGGTTAATTGTGGGTTGCCTTCGTTTTTGCATAGCTTTCAGAAAACAAGTGCTGAAAGCAATAAAAAGCCCAAATAAATAAAACCCCACAAAAAAACCCCAGCCCTCAAACATATAAAATATGGAAGATGGGACAGTCTGGGAAGGGATGGTCTGTTGCTGATCTCCAGAGACAAACAACAAGACACATATGACTGTGGCCAAAAATACATCTGTATTTCTCACTTGCTTCCTGGCCGAAATTAATTTAATGTGCAATCCACTGAATAATCTGCACAGCCTATAAGCAGCCTGTGAGCAGAAAGTACATGCCATAGGAAGTAGGAAGAAAATCTTTTGGTGTTAGTCCACAGTATTTACAACTCCTGACAGGATGCCTTTTAGAAATGAGGGTTTCAACATGACTTAGCACACACACGCTGTAATTTGCCTGTCATTTCCCTGAAAGTTCATTGGCATTGTCAAGTCATGTTTAACTCAGTAAGGAAATATGGATTTCATCCTTGGTGACTTCATGAAGCATTTTGACAGCCTTAAAGTTTCCTGCTAAAACTGCAACCTTCAATCTCCTCCCTACCTCCTCTTGAATTACTGTACTTCTTCATACGACTTCATTATACAAACGGTCCAAAATGAATCTTAAATGATGTTTTCAAACCGTGATTGTTGTTAAAAAGAATTAAATGGCTGGTCATGCTGGAATACTTGCATACCTTAAAACTCTCTGAATACATGTGTGAGTAGGCATCCCTGATGCTACAGCCAAACAACAGGCGCTGACAAAAATCAGCTGTTGCATTGATATAGGACGGCACATGCCAAGCGTAATGGAGAACACTACGTGCTGTGTTGGGACATGTCAAGAGCAGTAGGACAGCAGTATTTTGGCACTCTTCTTCCCCCTTTTCACTTTTATGGAAGAGTAGGAGACTCTCTTTGCAGCACCGTGCCTTTTGGGCTTGGTCCAATACCCGTCGACAGAAAATCTCAATCTTTTGTCAACGAGCCAGGGCCAGCGACGGATCCGCCTTTACACAGCTGTTGTTACAGACTTCAGATAGAGTCCAATAAACCTTGTGTATCTGGAGAACATTTAGTTTCCCATGCTCAACCGTTTAGTTAAACATGTTTACAGACTTCATTAACAAAAATAAAAGCTGACAGATTAAAAAGACTTTCATTAATGTAGGAGGTGTGCTCCAAACTAAAAAAATGCTCAGGGCTGATCCCCCAAAGCTCAAACCTGAGTTATTCAAAGCACTGTCTGTGTGGTCTTTGGATGGGTAAATATTCCATCACCACATCAAAATAAGAATGTTTCTATGGAAATGTTCTTTATTATTTATTTTTCACTCTTCTATTATTTTTGCTTTTTAAATCTGATTTCATGTGCACACACAACATTTTTATGAACAAGTTCAGAATAGTATCGTTTTACCTGATAAAATCAAAAGGCAATTTTTATAAACAAAAACCTGTGCCATTAAGAAAGCATGCATTTCTTCGTAGTGTAAGTGAGCATAATTGCAGTAAAATACCACTTTTAAGAATTCTGTCTTCAGCTGCAGTCAGTGTGCCTGACGTACGACGGCGAAGCACTGCAAAATTGATTCCATGTTCTGTTTCTGCAAAAAGACAGGAGTCTTGTATTCTGTTGGCTGCAACTTGAAGAGAACTTAATCATCAGAATCCAACAGGGTACCATGCTGGCATTGTCCCTTCAAACTTGGTTTGAAGTTTCTTAACTTCAAAGTTTGGTTATCGAGTTGGAGGAGGGAAAGTTTGGAGATGATGTTTTCTGCTGACTGTGCAAAGCTGACTGTTTTCTAAACTCCACAAGTAGATTATTTACACCTGTTTTTGTCTTACTGCTTAGACTAGATGGAGCTGGCCAGGATATGGGATATGACAGGAGTGTATCACTGAACTTTCCATCTTGAGTGCTGGTTTAATCTGCGTCCTGATTTTGGCTGGGATAGAGTTAATTTTCTTTCTAGTAGCTGTTACCGTGCTGTGTGTTGGATTTAGGATGAGAATAATGTTGATAACCCAGGGATGTTTTCATTCCTGCTGAGCAGGGCTTACACAGAGCCAAGGCCTTTTCTGCCTCTCACCCCACCCCACCAGCGAGCTGCTGGGGGGGCACAAGGAGCTGGGAGGGGGCACGGCCAGGACAGCTGACCCCAACTGACCCAAGGGATATTCCATACCATATGGCATCATGCTCAGCATATAAGCTAGGGCAAAAGCTGGCTGGGGGTCCACTGCTTGGGAACTGGCTGGGTATCGGTCAGCAGGTGGTGAGTAATTGCATTGTGCATCACTTGGTTTGTATAGTCTTTTATCATTATTATTATTTTCCCTTTCTTTTCTGTCTTATTAATTTTTCTTTATCTCAACCTACACGTTTTACCTTTTCTCTTTTGATTCTCTCCCCCCCATCCCACCGGGCGGCAGTGAGCGGACGGCTGTGTGGTGTTTAGCTGCCTGCCGGGTTAAACCACAACAATCTGGAACACGGAGCATTCTTTAATAGCGGTGCCTCATACTTCGAAATGTACCCACTCCTGCTTTGATGCAGATTTAAGAGGATCCCACACTGACATGCTGTCAAAACATCACTGAAGTGGGAGAAGAAAGGTGTGTGCTAATGTGATAGATATGAGGAGAAGCAGGACTCCATGTGAAACCATTGTAGGGCAGAACCAGATGCCATAGGTAGAATCTTGTAATTGGGTATTATTTCCTCTCAGACTTCTCCAACGCCTCAGCAAAGCATTGAACGGCTTATATGGGGGGGACATTTGTTTTGAGAATTGGTGTGGTAAAACCTGTATTCTATATTAATAAGAAGATCTGGATATGACACTGTGAAAATATCAGTAGATCAAAATTTCTCATTTAATGTGATGTGTGTCAGTATACTGCAGTTCAGTCTCTGCTGAAGAACTAGTGTTCTTCTAATCAGTAGTAAATCAGTGTGGAGAATTCGCAAACAGCTAGAGAAGACCCTTCATATCTCCACTTCATCTTTCTACTTTTACTACCAGCCCCTTCCAGAATTCAAGAGTGGAAAGACAGTATCCATCCAAGCACCTCGTAATAACAATTCCCTAGCTGTACAGCTAATACTCCACAAAATCAACATTTGTTCTTGCAGATGGAATAACTCCCTGTAATCCATACATAAGTATTTCATTTTAGATGGACACCTGGATTCCAGTGATGAGTGGTGTAAATTCTAATCATATTTCAGAAGCATATTTCCCTCTTGATCCAGTATTTTGTTAGACACAAAATAACATTTCTGCTCATTTTGGATAGATTTTTTTCTTTGCTTTTGTCTGTTTAAATACAAAAAATGGGAACAAGTGGAGGAAAGCCTGTTGACTGAGACAAATCAAACATGTACAGAGTAATTCATACACAAGATTTAATTTTTTCGCTGCTTCTCTGTAAAGTTATGATAATTTTCTGAATCAAAATCTTAAGCTGCATGTTACTATGATCTATTCATGAAAACAAATGCTAGCTTCATTTCTCAACTATTATTTTACATATTACATATTACAAAGCCTAATCTCTCATTTCTTATTCCAAGCTCAGATTGTTGAGCTTTGGATATTCAAGAAATATGCATATAATTTAAATTAATGTAGGTCTCTCAGCTTTCCAGCCAGGACTAACCTATTAATTTCATGTTCCCACATATGAAACCTAAGCATACGGGGGATTATATGCAGAAGTGGAGCCTGGCAGTCTTATTCTGAGGTGCATCACTGTGGGTATTATAGAATCACAGAATCACTTAGGTTGGAAAAGACCTTTAAGATCATTGACTCCAACCATTAACCTAGAACTGCCAAGTCCACCACTAAACCATGTCCCTAAACGTCACATCTACACATCTCATAAACACCTCCAGGGATGGGGACTTCAACCACTTCCCTGGGCAGCCCATTCCAGTGCTTGACGACACTTTCGGGGAAGAAATTTTTCCTAATATCCAACCTAAATCTGCCCTGGCACAACCTGAGGCCATTTCCTCTTGTCCTATTACTTGTTGCTTGGGAGAAGAGATGGACACCCACCTCACTACAACCTCCTTTCACGTAGTTTTAGAGAGCAGTGAGGTCTCCTCTCAGCCTCCTCTTCTCCAGACTGAACAACCTCAGTCCCCTCAGCTGCTCCTCATAAGACTTGTGATCTAGACCTTTAACCAGGAACAACTTGTTAAACTACGGCTCATTGAGATATAAAAATGTAGCCATTCCAATTGGGGCTATAGTCTAAAATAACAAATCAAGAGTTCAGATTTAAAGTGGGAATAGCATGTCATCTCTGAAAAGAAGCTAAATAGGTTTAACAAGTTGCACTTTTTATGTTTCCAATTTACAGATCCTTTTTCTCTGTATCTATTTATTGAATATTATCTTTCTACTCTGCTTGTCGGAATAATACCTGAAGTTTTGTGATACACAGGCTTCAGCAGCATTATTGACTTAAAAAGTTCCTTTCTCCTTCACATTACATTGTATTCAACTCCCAAGATAAGTTCATGGATATACTATATAGATCTGATCCAATTTATTTCAAGAATAAGATATTGGTTGGAAAAAAGTATATCCTGTTATCTATCTTTAGGAATTATCTAAATGTTTTAAAACTCCCAGCCTAACTGTTTTTAAGAGTTAGGCTGATGGAGCTTGATGCCTCTATTGAGGAATCATATGGGAAATATGCCAGAATAATGAGTGACTGGACTTGATAAGCCAGGAGGTCCAATTTTCCTGATAATTTTTCTTAATTATGTTTTTGGGGGCTTTTTACTCTGGGCTACTTGGTTATATTGGTAGTAAAAATTATCCCCCTGTCATTGCTTTGATATACCTAACAGCCAAGTAAGTCTCTTCCATCTATTTCTCCTCATCTCCAAGGACCCCGCAGTCAAGCTGCCTGCCAAGGTATAATTAATTTATACTTTGTACCCCAAGGAGAAACAGCCGAATGTTCATCAGCTTGTATGTTCTAACACTTTGATGCCTTACTAGCTGGGATCTTATTAGTGTTTATTTGAATACCCATAATAAACAAAGCTGTATCCTTTGCCCTTCATTTCCTTCTTGAATGTAATAAATCACATTCAGGCACTAATCATGTTACATCCACTTATTATTATGGTAATTCATACTAATAAAGGGCCTGACCTTGCTGCTCCCACTGTAGGTAGTTGGGAGGGGAGGTGGGTATCAACTGCAATAGTAAAATACAAACCATAATGCCCAAGAATTGGCTGTGATTTAAAAAGCAAGTCTCAAATTTGAGTGCCAGCTACTGTATTTAAAGTGCTTAATGATGTAGAATTTCTGTACAGGGCAACAGAAGCTGCACAATTCTTAGTCCAGCTCATGAATACACTTGTGTGTTGGCTTGGGAGCCTGAACTTCAGCTCCATATCTGAGAGCTTCAGTCTTTGTGGTCCCTGGCAGAGCAAAACATCCATTGCCAGTAGTTCCTGTTCTAATTGACAAAAATGAATCTGCATTATTTTTTTAGCAATTTAATGGGAAAAACCTAAGTTTTTAAGTAATTGTAACTGTGCTAGAATGGAAAAGGTGTCTTTTTCCAAAATAGTGAAGTTGGTACAATTTTTATCTGGAGATTTTTATTCTTTTTATTACATTCTAATTTGCACTTTATTTTCTCTTCCAGTTCTAAACTGAGCTGTCAAAAAGCTAGGTTATAGTATCTAGGAAGTGTGCAGAGAGAAAGAAGAAAAAAATGTCATATTTCTATGTTCTTTTATCTCCTTAACTTGCCAGGAGAACTCAGTCCAATCCAGGACTTCAACAAGGAGAAAATACAACTATAGAACAGCACACAAAAAGAAAGAAAATAGTAAATAGTTATTAAATGTGATACTCTGTTAGGTTAGCATATGAATAAAGCAGTAATGAGTCTTGAATTACATATGACATACCTTTACATTCCATCAGAAACATTAAGGAGCTGAGTGCTGGTAGTGTGGCAAGGTCATGAAGGGGTTACAGAAATCCCTAGTCCACAACCAGGGTGCTACAAGTGTGGGGTGTGAATGTCTCAGAAAATGGATGGAAATGTAAGGCAATTATCCTCTTCGAGACCAAAGTCACGTGGACTCCATCACTGGTAATAAGGGATTCAGTGGCTCGGCATGTATGTGAAATATTCTGTGAACTTGTTTGGGGGAATGTTCTGTACAGCATATCTGCAACACAGTTATGAGGTAACTGGAATTAGAAAAATGAATGGCTTATACAATCCTGCTTTATGCATGAATTACAGAATTAGTAGTGACTCATAATGTGGAAGGCTGGATGCATGGACAGTAGCGTAGACCATAAATACAGGGTTTTTCTGTAAACCCTTGCTGTCAGGACATTACAGCTTGGCAGACTATGGTAGGGAACCAAGGCTGCTCTCTGGATGTCCAGCTCCTTTTGTGGCTTCCTTTCTCCTGCTTTGGTTTCTCCCTCTGGAAATCTATACATCTTGTAAAAGTCAGTATAGCGATGTACCATCCTGTACCCCAATGTGCAAAGGCAAATATATGGGCAAATTTTTTTAATCCAGAGAAAATAAAACACTTCCTCTGAGGTGGACAATGATCAGAACATTGAGGTAAAGGGAGCTTCTTTTCTTTAAGGACTGCCTGGAAGTGCCGTTTTCTTATGATTTCTGACCTTCTTGTCATTTCCAGTCATGTTTGTAAACAACAGAGCCTTCATGTCCCTAAACCAGTTGAAAATTACCCTTAAATAGAACATCTACAAAAGTCATCAACATAAACTTAATATTTACGTTTCCTGATGAAAATGTTATTTACTTACTTTCTTTTCTGCGTACCAGGGAAACATTTTTGTTGTTATTTGTAATTAATAATGCTTGGCATGTTTTGCTTAATGTTTTATTGCATATAAATTTTTAGAACTTAATTGAATTCAACATCACATTAGGAATACATATATAATAAATCCCCAAGTCATGGGTTTGGGTTTTTTTTCCCCTCCTCACATGCATTTAGTAAAAGAAACCTTTCCAAAATTCCCATCTGTTCTGCATGTAAATTCAGCTAATTATACACTGATTGACAAGGCTATAAAAGGACATTTTTGTGAGATGATAGGTTTAGCGGCCTGCTGCACTAAAAATTAACATGCGTAGGCATTCTGCAATTTTCCCATGGAAACTATATGTAGGAGTCAGGGAGATACAAAGACATACAACAGAATGTGCTCTGACTGTCACCCATGCAGTATCATAAAGGGTCTGGGTTGTTTGCATGTGTTCACCCATAACAGAGGAAACGTGCACATCGGGAGGGGTCGATAATCCAACAATAATGACATAGCTTCCACAGGAGCAGAGGTCAGCCTTGCCTGCCCCTTGCCTGAATAGCAGGTTATAATTCTTCAGGGCTCTGCTGTTGGCTTGGATGAAAGCTGGAGATGGTCCAGAGTGCTGTGGATGGCTACCCGGGCATGTACGAAATGGTCAAAGCAGATGAGCTGAATTTCTAGCCTCATTGAAATCCTGAAGCCCAACTGGGAGTATTAAAACAGCAGAAAGGGTTTTGTCTTTTGAGAGAACAAGGAAAACTTGGAGTTTTCAACCAAAAAGATGTCAAGTGCTTTGTTTTCTTAAAAAGATGCATATAGTGGTGGCGGTGGCAAGAGCAAAGCAGGAAAATACTCTGGTACCTAGAGAAATGCTGGCCTTTATTCCTACATATATTGCCATTGTTAGTGGTCATAATTTATCCAAAAGGATTACAGATTTAGCAGCTGAGCACCTTGGATGCACTGCTGCACAGTACTGATAGCTGCAATAATAAATTTTGGGCATTAGCAAACACCTTGGAATTCAACTTTAAATACTAGTCTAAAGATAGCCAAGATGTAAGCTGAGCCACTCAGTTCCTTGATAATAAGCAATATAGATTTTAAAATAATGCATTTTATGTTTCTTTGTTGTTTCTGTTCTTTGGTTTTCTTTTTTTTTGGATTTGTCGTCTATGTAGAGCACTTTCACTCTAGGCAAAGAAAAGGAGAGCTTGTATTAGAATATAACCGTCTTGGGTATTAAACCTAAAAAACCCCTTGTTCTAGAACAGCGGGGGTGTTTATGAGAGAATCTGGGAGAAATATTATCAGAAAATTTTGACAGAAATGGAAGGAAATTGAACACAGGAAAGGTCAAACAGAAATCAGACAATTTCTTAATTGTATTCTTAACAAGGGTAATTAAGCATTGGAACAGATTAATAATGGATGTGGTTCATGCACCATCAATGAGGATCTTTAAAATAAGATTGAATTTCTTCCTAAAATGTATGATCTAATTTCAGCACAAGTTATTGGGTTAGATGAAGGGACCAGGAAATAAAATCCCAATCTGTGGTGCAGAAGAAATGCTCACAGTATGAAATTTCTGATTCTGGAAGAATCCACTAGGAGAAAATTCAATTGTTCTACTAAAGTGAAAGGACAGTATAACAAGGTTAGAAAATTAACACGTCATCTATGAGAGCTGTAATCATATGCATGCTAAAAGAATACCATGTCATATTCCTTTTTGTCTGGTCGGTTTGAGTTGCTGGGAGGGGAAGAAGAGCTAATCCTCCACGGCAGCACATTTAGGAGTAACTGGGGCATTAGCAAGTTAGCATCTTGCAAAAAGTACACTGATGTCACTGTGAAGAGTACCCAGGTAAGATGTTTCTTGTACACAGCGTGATTCAGTATTCACAGAGCTACATTCCTGAGCCACTGCCCTCATTAAAGTTTGAAAGTACACCTGGTTTACGAGTCTCCCAACGCCTGTACTCCCATAAATCTTTTTTTCCTAATGTTTTAGCCTAGCCCATAGAATAACACTGGGTTTGTGTCTTTTTTTTTTTTTTTTTTTTTTTTTTTGTTAACAAAAAGGATTCTGATGTATTTTTTATATTTTAAATCTTTTTTTCAGTGTTAGTATAATACTCATTGATCACATCAACAAGGGGTTCCTGGTCGAGGTTCCCGGATGCTTGCAGGGAGTTTTGGATCTTTCCAAGTGGTTTTTTGAGTTTTTATGTTTAACATAGGGGGAAGGAAGAGGGAAAGAAACAGAGTTGAATTGCCTCTCAGATGCTTAGCCACAGAACCATGTCGCTGCTATTCCCCTTCCCTTCAGTGAACCCTATGGGTTACACAGGATGCAATCCAGGAGCATCATTTAGCCCTTACAGTAGCTGCCCTCAGAGGAAAAGCTGAATCTGGAAATGATACATTTTAGTAAATGAAGTGACTTTTTACGAATGGAACGGTTCATCCCCCAGCAGGCGACAACTGAAAACTCTGCTCCAGATGGAGAACATCAAGCTCCTCATATCGTAATTAATCTAAACCAGACTTTAGCTAATTTATTGTCGTAGTTCACAGAATAATGTCAATAAGGACCAAAACATTGGCTAGGATCTGTAGGGAACCTTAAATCAGAGAAAACTAATACCATTAGCACCTTGACAGCACTTCTACAGAGAAGAACAGAACTAACAACTCCTTGAATTCAGTCCAAAGTGACTATTAGTTTCTCTGGTCTTCTGATTAACATGACAGTGCGTAGTGCCGGCTGTGTGCAAATGTGGGTAACACCAGCTTTGCAATTCCACGTAATTTGGTGACATGTATGAGTGTCACGCACTGAGAGGGGGGGGAAATCATAAAATATTTGCAAATATTTAAATGAATGGGAAATTTATAATTTAATTTAGAAACAATCAAAAATTTTGGAGTTAAATATTGATATGGAGTGCTGAAAGGAGCGATCCAAACATTTCTAAAAACAACTGCTGCCTAATGAAGATATTGTCCAACTTTTGCATATAAACTTTCTTCTTTTTTTTTTTTTTCTATATTTTAGCTGTTACATTCCAGTAGCACATAAAACAAACTTTAATCAAGAAGGAGGTTCCAAGCGCCTCTTCATAGTGGAAACAACAGCAGTTTCAGAGCAGTTTAAAGCTGTAGCACAGAGAAGCTATGCACGAAGAAATGATTGGCACAGACAATAGTTGTCTCTTTGGCAACTGTCACTTCAATTTGTTGGTAGCAATTCACATTGGTGTGGTGGTAGTGATTTACAATAACTTCCCCCTTCACAACTGAATACATCTGTAAAAGGATTCCATGACAAATAAAGTGTAATGCGTATTTTTTTACAGTAAGCTTGTTAGAATATTGAACCATCCTACCATCAAAGAAACAGGCAAAGTATAGGGCACAGTAAAACTGCACATTAGAGGGAAAGCACAAAATATGTAATGGAACTGTCAAAGAGTGTGCTAGGCACTGGGGACTGAGAAATGAGAGAGAGGGATGTAAAGGACATTTTTTTACAAGTTATTTTCTCTATTTTTTTATTTAATTTTAAAATTTTAGTTTTTTTTTTCTTAACTTAATTAGTAGGGTTTCATCCACGCTTTTTATTGAGTTGCCTGGCAGGTTTTTACTCCAGAAGGACAGAATCCTTCCCAAGGAAAGTTTGGGTAGGTGAGCCCAACACCCCACCCAGTGCAAGACTAACTCCAAAATTAGACCACATTGCTCATCACCGTATCGAAGGAGGGGGTGGAGATCATGAGAATGGGGATTTTGTGTCTGCTGCCTCTCATCCTTTAACATCCCAGAGCTGGAGACAATCCAGATGGGGTCTCATGGCTCCATGTAGAAGGGAATAACCTCTTCCCTTGACCTGTTGTTTGCATGCTGGCTAAAGTGCACTAAGCCTGAACAAATGCTCCTGAACCTGGGAACAGCTCTGTGCAGAGGTAGGCAGGAGGGGAGGAGCGGGGTGCCTGCTCAGGGACCTTCCTGCCAGTGCCCATTTCTGCTTTCCAGCAAACAGGAACATAGGAGCTTTTCTCTTGTCTCCAGGAAATTGCACTTCACCATTTCAGTGCTCTTTATGTTTGTTGCCATTATTTCAAGGAACTATAGTTTCCTATATCTTGGGGTTTTGATGCTATGAAAGCACATAACTGATAATTTCACTTCAGCCTGGATGTTTATCATCCCTGGCTCCACATCAACAACCAGTTATTTCCCTCTGCATAGCGTGAGGGTCTCAGTGCAATAATAGGAGCATGTTTCAAAATAATGTAACTTCTGTGTGAATGAGACTTTAATTTTAGTTTGGCTTTCTTATAACCAGGGGTACAAAAATGTTTGCTGTTTTTTTTTTTCCTTGTTGCTTCTAATTTACATCAGAACCCTTAGTAAACACCGCTTAGTCACCAGGAGGCTAAATTTATTTAAATCAATATGTAATTAGGTTCCTTAATGTATTACCTTTCACTTCAGAAATTTAAGAAATCTAAGCAATTAAGTTTGTGGACTGATATCCTACTGTTTTCTTTTTGTTTCTGCTTGCCTAACTTTTACATGTAATTGATCATTTCTAGATCCAAGTATCACATTGATTTCTTTAGCTAGTTGCTCTACTCGTGTATTTTTAAGGAATGAAATGATTACATTTTGGGGTGGAAGAATCTTTCATGTTAACTTTCATTTTTTCCAGAAAGTGGAACATAAAATTAGAGGGTATGAAGCATGATATTATTAAGCAACAAGGCAATGCAAAGGTGTGTTTTCCTCTTACTTGTGCTTTGAAATTGTTTTGATTAAAAGAAATGAAATTCCTTCCATGAAAAAGAATATCTACAAAGCGTAGAAATCCCTATTCATAGGCAAAGCAGAACATTTTAGAAACTTCCTACTGTGGTGGGGCCAGGTAAACCCACCATATGATACTTCATGGAGTACTACATTTCATACAAAATACTTAATGCAACCTTTCTTTTTAGTTTTAGAACCACTAAATAAGTTAAAGTCTTCTATCTTTTTTTACAAGAAGGATCTGGACAGTAAATATGAGATAAATGAGATTTGTTCTTCCTCCCCCAGTATCAGATAAATGAATTAATTTGTTAGTATACAGCAATAGCATGCCTCTCACCACCCCAATGTAATTGCAATTGAGGGAAATTCTGAATATTAAATATATGAAAAATCAGAGCTGGGACAGTAAAGACTACATTTCTCCCGTGTTCCTTTTTAAAGTACCTGAAATGCTTCACAGTCACAGTGATACTCTCATTTATCCATAAGAAAAGATGATTCTTTGCATGGTAATATGTATGGATTATAATAATTCTTCCAGGAAGAATGGAAATGTTGCTTTTTTAAAAATGTATGGAAAAAAATAAAAGAGCAACCATTTTGGGAAGAACAGAACAGTCGATACATGCCTGCTAGTCTCATTTCTTTATATAAGAGATTTATTTATATATGTGTATGCAAATTCTTGACATTAAAAATACCCTGTATGCAATGTAATTTACGGTAAATAAAAGAAGCCCTGTAGCTACCAAAGAAACTTACTCTGTAGAAACATATTTCCATTGCATGAGGCTCATGGTTTAGAGTTTTGAGGTTGTTTTAAAAGTTTGTGGCTTTAGACGTTAAAAATTGAAGAAAAAAAATTAACACTAATTTAATGAGACTTGCCAAATAAAATGGTTTCCCAAAACATTGCAGATATTTTACCATGAACCCAACAATCATTGTAGCAAACAAATGTCTGTATATTGCCATTAGCAAACTTCCTGTTATTTGGGGGGGAATAAATTGTTATTAACTATTCTAATCCTACTAAACCAGCCTGGAGAACCAAAGCATTTAGCAGAAATAGCTTCAAGAACACCCTGTGAGTGAAATGGAACCTTGGGTAGGGCTGCCATCAGTCTAATGCTATCTCAGACCTAATTTACAGACTTTGGAGTCTTAAGTGGTATGCAGACCTTGTGCTGGCTCCTTCCACTGGCCCAAATCTCAGCTAACAAGAAGTACAAGGTGTTTAGGCACCAGCTCAAGAAAATGTTCAGGCATGCACATAACTACTGGAAATGTCCAAGTTAAAGTAAATATGTGAAGAAATATCTCCCTAGAGCAGAATCACAGAATCACAGAATGGCAAGGATTGGAAGGGACCTTGGGAGATCATCTAGTCCAACCCTCCTGCTAAAGCAGGTTCCCCTAAGCCATGTTACACAGGACTTCATCCAGGCGGGCTTTGAATATCTCCAGAGAAGGAGACTCCACACCCCCCTGGGCAGCCTCTTCCAGTGCTCTGTCACCCTCAAAGTAAAGAAGTTTTTCCTCGTATTCAACTGAAACCTCTTATGTTTCAGTTTGTGCCCATTGCCCCTTGTCCTGGCGCTGGGCACCACTGAGAAGAGTCTGGCTCCGTCCTTGTGACACCCACCCTTAAGATATTTGTACGTGTTGATGAGGTCCCCTCTCAGTCTTCTCTTCTTCAGGCTGAACAAGCCCAGCTCCCTCAGCCTTTCCTCATAGGGGAGATATTCGAGTCCCTTTATCATCCTTTTTGCTCTCCTCTGAACTCTCTCTAGGAGTGGTATTCCCTGGTTGTTTGGTTGGGTTTTTTTCCCTTATATCCCAAGCATTGTTAAAAAATGGGTGAAACTGGTCTCAGGAAACTCAAAGGCTCATGACTTTCACCCAGATAAACTGGTGGTGACCTCAGTACTTTAGTCCTGGCTTAGGACATAAATACCAGAGTGAAAGTGAAACGATCATAGATAACTAGTAATTGTCTTATAGTAAATCTGTCTCAGTAGCATACAAGTTATGTTCTGCTGCACTTTGGACATTCAGTATAGGTATTGCTGCTCAGATTTGTCTCCTGCTAGTTTTCAGCTACTTTTCCTAAATAAGGACAATATGGAAATGGTGCATTATGGAGTATGAATATCATTAGATCTAATTTTCATCCTTGACAGGAAAAGTGGCTGGCTGTGGTATTATAAGGACAGAGCCTGTTTTAGACTAAGCAGCCCAGAAGGTATTTCTAGTTATTCCAGCGCTGTGAACCTGAAATTGTACTTTCTAGTACTTGGTAATCCCACTCACACAGAGACATATAATTGTAACAAGTAGTGTGTTAACCCATTTTATTCATATTCACCTAAATTAGACGTAGAATGTATATTAAAAAAAAAACCAAATGAAAGAAAACAACAAACACTTGCTGAATGTTTCTGGATACCTATTTATGTCAGTATAAAAATTGTTAGATTTTTCTAGTTTTTTTTTTTCCCCCAAGACTTGGGAACAGCTTTCTGAGCTGTCTAAAAAAAAAAAAGTTGCATCAGAGATGACATTTCAAAGATACTACCCAATAAGTAAGATTACTGTGCCCGTTTCCCTGTATTTCTAAGCAGACCAAGCTTAGTCTTAGAAACAACAGCCCAATAATTGTGGCTGCTTATGACATTAATTAAGCAAGGCTATATGAAGCTTTGATTTTGTAATCTTTTCTGCATATGAATAGTCCAAAGTTCAATGTAGTCTAATGATTATGACCCACTTGAAGTATTTGATTCTGCAAGATGCTGTTTTGTGCTACAGCTTTCAGCTCCCTTTGACTTACAAGTGGCTGGAACGTTGCGAATCACAAGTACGAGTGCAGTTAAAAATGGAAGGAAAAGTAAATAGATAAAACAGAAGGCAGCATTTGGACTCTCACTCCTGCTCTCACAACTCTCTGCACACAATAGCAACATTTAACTTGAAGAACTGGAGGGAAAAACGTTGGGGTTTCCAATGAGCTAGTGCTTTTTTAAACATTGCACATTTGTACGCTACAAATGCAGACCTGCCAGACGCCAGTGCCACAGTTTTTGCATGCTCTGTGCTTAGCTCTTTTGGTATTTGGTGCTGAGTATGACCCTGGCACCTGCATCCACAGATGCACCCTCTGCTTATGCCCCTGATTTCATAGCACGTTCAAGTATGGCGAGGTTCAGCTGTGCAGGGCGAGGAGGGGTGGGATGACCTTGAAGAGCAGTGGGAGCACACACAGGTACTTGCTTGGTGCTGATAGAAAAAAAAAAAAGTCTTCCAGTGATCAATCCCACACTGCACAATTTCGTATTTTTCTTTTTCTTTTCTGTTTAGACAAGGAAGTTTGGAAGCATGGCTTAATGGCAATCTGCAAAATAAGCTTATCCTATGAAAGCATTTTTAATAAGGGTGTGCTACAGTAAGACAAATCAAATGTAAGCAACTTTTTGTTTTTAGTCTGATCTGCTTCAAGAGAAATGGCAAATTCAACTCCAATGCTAAGTGAATGAATCTATTCCAGCCTCACTGCATTTTCTGATGCAGCCTACTCAGACAAATAAAGGCTGTAGGTAAATACAGAATTTTAAAAATAATACTGCCACTAGATATGTTTTTTAATAAATACTGCATGTGTTTTCTGTCCTGTTTTGGAGTAGAAGAACAAGATTGATCAAATTGGATCCTGTTGAATCCAGGCTCCCAGTCAGGTTGATTTGTCCCAGGTTGCCTAGGCTTGGTTAACGAAACATAGAGGAATAGGGAGCACAAATATTTCCTGGTGATGGAGCTTCTGGAAGTTACTGGGACAAACTTCTCTGGACTGTGGGGACACCAAGTTAAGAGTCTCAGGTTATCTGAATGCTCTCAGTTCTGAGTTTGGTTGTCGTTTTTTGATAAGGAAAATCTTTAAACATCCCATTTGGACTGGAAAATTGCATTATTTCCAAAACGGTCTCCTTCCTGAATATGTTTTCCCCAAAATACTTCTGAAGTGTACCTTTTCATCCCCATTTTGAGATGAAAATAAATATTAAAGTTTTGGAATTGTCCCACAGGCTGGAAAATCTATTTTCGAACCAGCTTTGTACACAACATCTGCGAAATAAGAGAGAGCAGTGCAGAGATCTCATTCCCTACCTGGAGGATAAAGCCCAGCTGTTGTTCCACGGTTCAGAGCCATGAAGAATATCATAATTAAAAGACACTGACAGGGGCATCTCAGGTGGCACAATAAACTCACCTGTAACTTACCTCTATATTTAGCAAACAGGCTTTTATAAAAAGAACAGTAAGAATTAATGATAATACAGGTTGCTCAAACTCCAGAAGGAAATAGGGCCTATTTGCTGCACAAATTCTCCCCTTTCAGCTTTGTTTTCATTTACAGCTGTGCAAGCTGAGTATAAAATGCAGCTATTTTCTTTGTAGTATTTTATGTATGGTTTGAACAGTTATAAAAGACTGATGCAAGGCAGCCAAGAATTGGACCTTTGCTGTCTTCTGCTTGTTCCGCGGTGCTTGGTTTTATGTAGTACCTGTTACACTAAGCCAAAGTCACAGAGGAGGCTAAACAGTAAAATAAAAACCTGACATGCTCTACTAAATCTTATTCCCCAAACCAGAATCATTTTAATGTCTTAAAAGTTTTATCCATTGGGTCCCTGTGGGAGGAAAACGTTGGATTCATAGCAGATTTATTTTCCCTAAATTTCTGAATTTCAATCAAGTTTGTTCTAATAATTGTCAGCTGACCTGATTAAAACACACCTCTCTCCTAGTTGATTTAAATCAACTTGGCTGCTACACAGTAAGCTAAAATACATTTATTTTAGATGGCCATCTGGTACACTAAATTCATTTATTCTGGAGAACTTTGCTTTAATTCAATTACCAGGACCATATAAAGAACAGTTGGGGAGGGGACCATTTTTTATAATCATGCTTTGTAAGAATTGAAATAAATTACTGCCTTTAACTTGGCTTTTGAATTGGGGGGAAAGGGGGTTTCATATTCTTATTTTTTGGAGAGAGAAGTGTTTGGTTTGGCATAGAAGTTGAGCAATTGTTTTAGACTTAAAGGGATCAGACCACATATGAATCATTTAAACGGAGCAAAACAAAGGCGCTGTCATGTTACTGACTTAGAAAATAGTCCCATGTATCCTCAACTTCATGAGGAATGCCAGAAATGGATGCCATGCAGCATATGTGTAGAGCGAATGACAAAGCCCAAAATAAAGAGAAGAGAAAGGAGACCGGTACCCCCATAGAACTATTCAACCTTTAGTCATGTCCACAAAATTAAATGGCCTCAATTTAATTCTCAGCCAGCCATTTTTCAGGAAGTGAAAATTTTCAGAAACCAGAAAATAAATGTGAAGCTTCTCCACAATCTTCAAAGCAATTTTGAGAGAGAAAACCCATTCAAATGGATTTTCATTTGTTTTTTTCCTACTACTCATAGGAGGCAGAATTCATAAAAATGATGGAAACCATTGATAAAAAATACAAATTAGCACACATATATATATATATCATTGGCATATCTTTCATAATTCAACTCTTATTGCAAAAAAAGGAGTCTCTTTCTACAAAAGCTACATTAGATCAGGTAGCAACAGTTCCTGTTGCTTGCTGTTCTCATGTTATCTCTCTCCAGTGTGCAAAGTCCCAGGTAGCTCCATCTCTACCAGCATCTTTTTCTTGCATGTCCGTGACTCCGTCACACAAACAAGCTCTCCAACGTACATTTGTAGGCTACCTGTTTGATCAAATGAGTGAAAAAGTGTGAAAAGCTAACATGGGCACACCATAAAAAGAAAATACTGACTTGACATGTCAGTTGGCACAGGAGAATTAGAAATCGGATGGTCTTCCAGGTTTGCTGTGCTATAGGTGTAGGAGACAAATCTCTATTTCAGGTTCTTATAGGGGATATGGTGTAGACAACTGAGGAGTTACAGGAGAGCTGGAATATAAAGAGAGTAAGAGAGGATTTGCCTGAAAGCCTTAATTACAGTTTTAAAGCAGAAAACTTAAACAGGCTTTAGAATAAGAAACATTTTTAAGAAATGTATTGTGACCTTGCAAATTACTGCTGGTGTTACGCATAGTGCAAAATCACGATAGAAATTATATAAATACTGTAACTTGGTTAACAGTTTAAGTATCTGACTCATAAATTATCATGAAAATGGTGCATATTTTAGGATCCAATGAGGTCTTTACCCGTTGCTTGGCTTATGGTTGTAGATCTGAAAGATGGAATCAGAGACAGCTCACGTCTGGCATTTGTGTGGTATTCGGAGCTCTCTTGTCACATCTGTCAGCTGTTGGGCAGGAGCTGCACTCGGTAGATGTGTTGGCATGAAGATCAATCAAGTGTGTATGGATGCTCTTGTCTAATGGGAAAACGCACAGTTGTTGTTTAAAAGTTCCTGGTCTGCTGTTGGGTTTACGATAACATTTGTGACTATTCCTTACAAATAACATAAAGATCAAATTTGACCAATGTTCAGGTTAAGAAAAAGAAATAGTACTGGAAAATTATTAAAATTTATCTTAATGATTCTTTTGATATGTGTTACATGAAAAGCTTAGCTTTCTTAGTTTGAAGCAACTTTTTTTGTTTCGTAATTCAGTTATTGTGTACAAATTGAGATGAAAAATAAAAAGGTCAACACTGAATCAATTTTGAAGATAATGGAAGAAAATATTTTACCAGACTTGGTGTAAATATGTTTATTGATTGTCATTTTTGAAAGAATTGATAGATTTTTATTTTTAATCCTAATTTGGGATGAAAAACATACAAGGTCCCAAATATCAGCACAAGAAATCTGTTTCCTGCCCAGCTACACTCAAGAAGAAGATTCATTTTGCTGTAAACGGGTTACCTGCTCCTGAAAGGTCAATATAGAAATTGTCTTTTATTATGGGCCTGACATTCTTTTAAAAATTGTGGTTATTTTTTTGTGTGTAGGTAGAGGAGTGTTGGTGTGGGAGTTGACAAGAGGGGACAGGCAAGGTCTGCTAGGTTCCCCACCACTCAGCCTGCATCCCATCGCTGTCCCTGCATCTTCAATCATCCTGCACCAGGGCTGAGCTGCTTTCGTTGCAACACTGTTGTATTTTGCTCACCTTAGATCCAGGCAATAACCCGCACAGGGTTCTTACTTACCTTTCCTTTGTAAAGGATTGCAGTATTTTTTACAGCCCCTCCGTTGTTCTGGACTTTCAGATTTAATCTCTGTTGCTCGTGGTGCTGCATCGCCTGCCCTGGCAACAAGGCGAACTGGGGAGTCATGGAAGGGCACCCAGCTCTGGAAAGCAGCAGACGTGGGTGGTTACTGCAACGCTGGGAGCGCGAGCAGCTCGCACTGTCTCACTGTGATGCACTCTGTTCTCACCCACCTTTGTTTCATTAAGGCAATGCTATCACAATTAAAGTAAGAGTTAGTGCCTGCTTTAAGGCCATATAATCAGAATTAATGGGTTTCATCTCTTAAAACCATTGGATAGATAATCAGAACATATGTAGTTAAATAAATGTCATTGACAAAGATTTACCACGTTACCAAAATAGAAAAGAAGAAGAGAGGAAAAAAAAAAGGAAAGAATATTGGTTGGGTTTCACCTTTGCTACCATTTTAGGACCCCGCCCCCCTATAAATCCATCACTGTTATACAAATAGAGTAGGATTCATCTCTACTTGTTTCATATTTCTGGTCAACTAGGTCATATTCTGGGGAACAGAGGTCGTGAAATACATTCATTTTTTCATTCCTTATTTAGATTTCCTCAAGATTTAGATAGATTCATAGTGGCTGGACTTTGCCCCCTTTTCATGCCCTGGTCTCTTGATACACTCGTGTGATCAGTTGAAGCTGATGGGACTGTTGTTAGGAAGGAAATGTAGAAGCTGTAGAAATGTAAAAATGCATTAGTTATATGTTTTACCAAAAAACCCACAACCTGAATAAAACATTCAGACAACTGAATACTGCACAACTGTCTCCAATATGCTTGATTTAAATCTATCTTGTATCCCTTATGAACCTCTACTTATATAAAGTATATCCTTTTGGTAAGAATGACAACATTTTAAACAGAGAGAAAAAAATGTGCGGTGCAAAAATAATCTTTAGGATGGAAGCCTAGAGGAGAAGTTTGCATCTTAAAACAACATGGCAGCTGTACAGGGCTGAAACTATTGTAATTCCTGTTTCCATTTAAACTGTTGCATGGGGAGAGATGATCGTAACGGGTGCAAGCCACATGCACTGCAAACGAAAATCCCAAGATGTACTTTTGAAAAAGTGCAGGAAGTGGTAAACCAGATCTTCATTTTAAACTGGAATAGAAGGCTTGGATCTGTTTGGTCTGCAGGTGTCAGTAGATGGCTACGCATGGACTGGAGCGGTTGGATGAAATTTTCGTTCCTTCAGTTAGCTGCCAACCTAAGCACCTTTAAACACTACTTTGGCCAGTCCACCCTTATTTCACAGAATAACAGCGTTCACTTTACATATGATACAAAGACTGTGCATTGGTAGTTTAAGCAAATTATAATGAAAGGGAAAGTTTCTAAAGGCTAAAAGCAATTTTGTCATTGCAAAGTATTCACAAGCTTCCATTAAATATTTTCTCTTTTTAATTGCAAATGTCAGCTCGGAACGGCTCTGTTTTTAGTGCAGTTAGTAGCATGTTAGTTTTTTCCCTCCAGGGGAAGAAATGAATTTTCCCCCTCCAATCAAATGCCAATATAGAGCATTTAAATAATTTCTTTAGCAAACACATTTTTTCTGTCCCGCCTATGAATGAAAACAGAAATTTATTCTTTGTGTTTGATTTGTAGGTTTTTTCTTCTGCCATAGTGAGCTTGTATTTTTAAATATAAATGAAGTGATTTCTCAATGCAATTTTTAAATTCCAGTTTTCAGAGCAGTTTTCTGACTAATCTCTATACATTTATCTGGAAGGGGGGAATGTAAAAGTGACTGAGGACATTAGCAGTGATATGTATTCAACTTATTTCTGACTGACTGATATAATTGTAGCTCCCCAAGTTCTATTGTGATTGCAGGATTAGATACATACTTTTATTTCAGTTTAGTATATTGGAGCAATGCCTTCTGAGGAATAAAGAAACTAATAGTTTCTTGTCACTAGCAAGCTGTAATTACATGTATTTATATTTAACCTTTCCAGATACTACTCATTAACATTTACTTGGTACAGGCACAGTTTACATTTTGATATACTGCTTTTGTGTAAAGGTTATAATGACTATGGTAATCTTTGACTTGCCACTGTTCCCTCTCCTGAAAGTGCTGGGGCTATGTCAAAACATAAACTTGGGGGAACAAGGGTTGGAGTATGGATTTTAGTTTATTTTGCTAAAGAATTCTGTTATAGTAGCCATAGTAATACTAATAAAAAAAACCCCAACATAATAAAACCAACAAAAAAAAATTAACAAACCAGTTCTAGTCTTAATGTCATGACACTGTGAACTACTCCTAGATACATAGAATAGCTTCAGTTGTAAGAGACCCCTGGAGGACATCTGGCCAAACCTTATGCTCAAGCCAGGGCTGGCTTAAAAGTTAGATTTAACTTCAAAGTTGGACCAAGCTTCTCAGGGCCTTGGTCACACAAGTTTTGAACATTTTCCTAGTGCAGAATAAACCCAGCAGTGCCCACCAAGGGGCAAGAGAAGACACCGCTTTGAATTACTTTCCTCTTCCCTCCTGTGCTCTGGAGGGACACCACTTTTCTTCTTTTTACTCCCCAAGGATGGGAAGGTGCAGCTGGAAATACCGTCTTTTGCTGAATTCTCCACCTTTCCGATCTTCCCTAGAGGTATCCACAGAAAATAAAAGTGTCATGCACAATTGTAGGTAGCAATAAAAATAAATCTATTGTCATGACAATGACTGTTCTAATTACGGTCTTATTAGAATAAAAGCAAGGGGGATACTTTGAAAGACGCTGTTTCTAAGAAGGGAGAAATTTTATTTGCTTGGTTTTCCTTCTTCCCCAACTCCTCCCTCCTCTGTTGTTTGAACTTGCAAAGAAAAGAAAAACCATTTAGGAAAAAGGAATTGATGTAAGTGCATGTTGGCATTTATTTCTGAATGCTGTAAGGCTATTTTAATCTTATCAAGGTGGATTTCTTCAATGAGACCAGTTAGTGGAGTTGGGAATAATTAATGGTTCACCATGTATTGTACTTTTGGAACTGTATATTAACAGCATGCTCTTTCCCATGGCTTTCTTGTCCAGGTTGCCTAGGGTTTATTTTTCCTTTTGTTTGAATGGTAAGGAAGCTACTATCTTTAAAAATAGTTGGTAAAATTTCCTCTTATAGATTTGTCTTACAGACTGATCTTTGCTTCTAATGAAGAGGAGAAATTATCTTCTTCATTTATGCTTCCTGGTGGACTCATCCAAAGACTAAGTGCTTTTGGAGCTACCTGGTGTTACAATTTGATGGTTTCAAAGAATTTCTCCTTTGCAGCACACAGAATATGCACTGGACACAACTCACTCAGCTTCTCCAAATGAAGACCTTCATTAAAGCACTAAACAAAGAAAAGATATGTTGCCCCAAATTATTTTGAACTCTCCTTGGATAATACTTTTTAAAAAATTCTTATGTGATCAGCAGTCATCTCGTTGCAGATGGCTGATATTTCTAATTGGCGTAGGCTTTACTAACAGCTAATTGTCTGCTTAAAGCCAGTTGTGTAAACCAGGAGAAGTAATAGCCCATGAGACATTATAGGTGATTAGTAAAAATAAAGTTCCTTGAAATACTGAGGCATCAACTGAATGAAAGTTATATCTTCACTACAATCTCAGCAGTTCGGGAGGACTGGATGGAATTATCAAGAAAATTACAAGCAAAGTGGTTAAGCTACTCAGCATGTCAAAAAATGGCATGTAAAAACCAA
The DNA here is from genome assembly GCA_034008185.1 of Gorsachius magnificus. Classification (NCBI taxonomy): domain Eukaryota; kingdom Metazoa; phylum Chordata; class Aves; order Pelecaniformes; family Ardeidae; genus Gorsachius; species Gorsachius magnificus. The sequence goes on from CM067087.1 coordinate 42,581,161, forward strand.
ACCAAAACAACAAAAATACCCCTCTAGGTTATATTTGATCAAATAAACAGAAAAAATTGGCAGCTGAACAGCTGATAGCAAATAAGAGTGAGATGCAGAGTGAATTTTTCAGCTCTCCAAATAGAATTAATTGCTGGAAAACTGGAGAAGGGAACGTGTGTTTGGCAGTGTTATTGACTTGGGATTTTTCACACATGATCTCAGTAGCTTAGAAATATCCTGCTAGCCAACAAGTCAAATAAACCAGGGATTGTTAGGGGGGAAAAAAAAAAAAATGAAGATCACATTAAATCAAAATTGACTTTAATTCTGTCCTGAGAACAGCTACATGATCATACATTAATGTTTTCACAGAAGAAATTCGTTTAAAAAGCATGAACCTGAACAGGCTATAAAAATATTATAGCAAAAAAAAATCTTAGTTAAATTATTAAAAGCATCTAGAAATTATGGAACAATGCACTTTTTAATAACTACTTTATGCCACCATTATCCACTGAGCCTCATATTTTTAAGGACTAGAAGGGACTCTATTTCCAATGAGAATTTATAATGTCCCCACAGCTTGCACGTACCTTGTGTGATTAACAGCACCTTCTCCTCCACACAGACCTGAAATCGAGGTGTGTGCATGGCAGGCAGCTCCCGGTGACACCAAGAGACCCCCAGATACTTTGTTCAGTAATGAAATATTACAGAACATACACGATCTCTTCATTCATTTGGGAGTTCTTGAAACATCCTACAATAAAATCTAGCATTAAGTTTTCATTAAAAACAACAGATAGTCATGATCCTATCAGATCTTGCCATGGGGAAACCCAACTTTTGGGTTTTAAAAAACTAAATAAAACTAAAGACAAGTCTTAGAAGCATTAATCCACATGTCAGCATCCCCGTATTTGCTAACCTCCAACGTTTGGGGACGTTTGGGTCTGACATTGGATTGAAACGTGGGATTTTTTGAGCAAAAGTATTGTGTGATATAAACAAGGATGGATCCAGCCTAGTCATTAAATTCTGGAGGGCTCATGTCTAAAGAAATGTTTTGCTGTCAGCAGACAAATACCAAAATAATTGTTCTCTGGGGTGTGAAAAACACCGATTCAGATGCAGACACACACCCAATTCCTCCATTTTAGAGCATACTTAAAGTTTGAGATGCTAGGGACTGGTAAATTGATCAGGGAACCTGTGGATCATAGCACAAACTTTGGCCCATTTCTGTGTTTACACGATTTGAAACAAAGCTTTTAGGTGATTATCATTCCATGTCAGAAAGCGTTATGATTCACCCCTCTTTTACAATATCAGCTCATGCTAAAAAATAGGATGAGCCTTTGTGATGTTTCCAACTTCAGCTTAGGGCAGGTAACCTCGTGGAGGCTTCTGAGGTTCACAACTGGGGACATGCTGAAAGTTTCATTTTTGGTACTCCCAGTAGACCCTGCTGGGTTGTGCTGGGCAGAGCTGCTGCTCTCAGATGGTTCATGGAGGGTACCTGCCTGCAGTCACCAGAGTGACTTCAGAACAGTGCTTTCACTCTCAGGGTTCCCATTTGATGGACAAGACAGATGATGTTGTGGGTCCTGGGTTGACCTGAATTTTAATTACCTCAAATCTGGTACAGACAGACCTTGTTTGAGTAGAAGTGTTGACACAAAATACTTACATACAATTGTCTGTGCAGTTCTCAGTGCAAAATTTTGCAAAATGTCTTTGAGTCACCATGACCATTACAAATAATAAAATCAAAGTCTCATCCTAATTGTTTGATTCTGAAATTCACAGAGCGATATCCTGGAGGAATGATCAAGAATATTTTATTATCTTTATTTCTGCTGGAATTTTCTTTTATCTGGTCTCCTAGTTAAAACCACTAAACAAATGCCACCTGGCAACCATGAACAATTCATATGAATTAACACAATGTTATCACAGACATTATCACAGAACATTATCTGGAACAGGCAAATGTGCTGTGATTAAAACACCAAGGGAAATATTTTTTGGTTTAATTAATGTAATATTAAGAGTTATGGGTTTGAAATCATGTTTGCCTTGCAAACTGCAAGACTTCAACCAGTTTGCAACCAGGATGATGCTTTATGCAATCCAGCTTGTACAGAAAGATTAAATCTTTTTTCATGTAAGATTATTGCTTATGAGTTCTTATCCTGTAAAGTATTTCACGGTCCTCACCTGACGCCAAACTCTCAGTTAAGCCTCAGGCTGGACTGGCTGTGCCAGGGTGGGTGAGATCCCGCTGGGATCTCCTCAGCTTGGCCAACTGACAGCCCTGGAAGTGCAAGGAAGAGCTGCCTGATGCAAGATGCAGAAGAAAAGTGTGTGTGTGTGTCTTCTTCCTTGTAGCTAACCCATAATTTTAGAAACCTAATGGATCTACCTGAAAACTGCTGAAAGAAAAACCCAGTCCTTCAAATGAGTCACCTTTTCTTTCAGTGAGGTGTTATTGGGCAAGGCAACATACAGAGTAAATCATAGGAGTTTCCATCCCCAAGGTTTGGAAACCTCAGTCACTAATCTTTGAGTTTTGAAATTGCTTTGTAAGGAGATTGTTGCTGTGGTTATTGTAATGCTCGTATTTGCACGCTGATGTCCCTTCAGCTGTTCTCCGCTGACAAGCTGAAAGACTATTTTGGTGAAGTCTCAGTGGGAATGACAAACCCATTTATCTTCTGAAATGCTCTCAATGGGCAGCAGCCACCATCATGGCCTCAGTCCTGTACCTGCCGTTCTTCCATCCCCATGTTTTAACTCTGGCATAAAGCTGTTTTGGTCCGTAACAGGGATGGAGGTAGCTCTCCCCTCATGGCCAGTTGGGCATGGGGTGCTTCCTCCCAGTGCTCTGAGTGCTGCCTCAACCTGTGTACACCTTCTAAAGGGAGTCAAGATGTCATTGTGGATAAAGAAGTGGTTCCTGAGAGCAGGGGGTTATCTGGGGAAACTTCAGCAGTTACTAATGAAGGTGAGCGCAAACCTGAGGGAATGGGCTAGGGAAGAGGGAATCCTGCAAAGCCCATGTAGGCATGGGTGTGAAGAGGTCAGCAATGGTGTCAGGATTGGAGGTGCCCTGTATCCTGATGTGGTCATGATAATGAATGAAAACCAGTGCAGGAGAATCATCACATGCAAAATTATTGTGCTAAAATAGGCACAAGTTGCATCAAGCAAGATGCTGCCTCCTTCTCCCCTTGCCCCCCAGCCTGCTCAGGCTGTGGCCCTGTGCCGTGGGATGCTCCAGACTATTTTGGTGCATAAATGGCTTTTTTAACACAGCTGATGTTTCCAAAAATGTAGCAAGAATTATGTCAGCATGCAAGAAAAGAGATGACAAGCTTTTGAGGGGTGCTGGGCTAAAGCAGTCCTGGTGTGGCTTTAAGGGCTGGGGGGGGGGTGGGTCAGTCATTAAAGCCAGCTGGGGGTTTAGGGTGGGTTGAGGTTTAGGCTTTGATTTAAGAGGGGGGTGGAGGAGGGGTTTAGGTTTTGCTTTTGCTTCTGGAGAAAGTAGGGAAGAAAGTGTGCTTGGTCGTGGTATTCACACTGATTAAGGTAATTCTTTTTATGGCTTTTTTTTCTTGTTTGTATTTGTGTTAATAAGCATTTGTTCCATCTTCTGACACTGAAACCCTAGGTAAAAGCCTCAGCTTTGGCAATGCATTAGATGTTCTTTAAGGTGTTAAAAATAAGCAGAATTTATGTTTTCAGCAGCATTTTGGCACAAGTGTCTTCAGACAGTGAAGAGCTGTTTGCTAGGTACTCTGGTTAATGAAGTGTTCTTTGATAATTAATTTGTCAGATTCAATTTATTATTTTGTACAAAAAAGAAAGAAAACATTAATGTTGAAATTCTAGCTTTAAATGTAAAAGTTGGGGTGGGGAAGTGTGTCAGACAAAACTGCGAAGAATAGGAAAAATTAGCCCTGGTGTATTGGTGTTAGGGGTTTCGGGCTGAACCTGCTGCAGTCATGAATGTTTTGGTGCTGGATGTGATCTGTGCTGTGCTGTAACCATTTATATGTGAGCATGAGACCCATTTCTCATTGTGTAAGTTTGGTTTGGGGTTAATTCCATTCCAGGGCTTGACCTCCCTGTCTGCACAGCCTCAGTAATCAGTGGGCTTTTTTTTTTTTTTGTATGAAGAGATCGAATTTTCATTCCTTAGTCTCAAATATCTTAGAAAATTAACTGCTTTGCATGGAAACTTCTCTTAGTGAATGCGAATGTTATTGGAAGAGGTTTGCTCTGCACTGGGCTGCTGTAGGGACTTGGTCTTATGTGGCCTGGAGCCAATACAAGGGAAAGATAAAAAATACCAGGGCAGCTAAGCAGCAGCCAGTGGATTCTAGAGTTCATATCCTGGTGATAAAATACTGGTAATCTGTGAATTCTGGGGTTGTTTTTTTTTTTTTTAGGAAAACAAATTCCAAAATGTAGCTAACGCAATGAAGTCCTGAGCGCTTGGTGTTCAAAAGCCAAGGAACTAAAGCTTCTCCCCTGGGCTTCCTGCACATGCTGTTTTCAGGTGTGTTAATTAAATGTTAATTAATATGGAAGCTTATACTTTTCTATTTTTTGGTAGTTCCCCTCCAAGGTTTCTCTCTGGTGATGTAGATATTAGTAACGCTCTGCTTGGTTATTAGTTACTGTCGTGGTTTAACCTGGCAGGCAGTTAAACATGACCCAGGTGCTGGATCACTGCCTCCCTCACCAGGGGGATGGGGGAGACAATCGGGGGGGGCGGGGGGGGAAGTAAAATTCATTGGTTGAGATAAAGGCAGTTCAACAGGACAGAAAAGGAAAGGAAAATAGCAATAGTAATAATGAAAAGAATATACAAAAAAAATGATGCACAATGCAATTGCTCACCACCTGTTGACTGATGCCCAACCCATCCCCAAGCAGTGGTTGCTGCTCCCTGGCCAACTCCTCCCAGTTTATGTACTGGGCATGATGACACCTGGTCTGGAATAGCCCTTGGGCCAGTTGGGGTCAGCTGTCCTGGCTGTGCCCCCTCCCAGCTTCTCGTTGGCAGAGTAGGGGAAGCTGCAAAGTCCTTGCCTGGTGTAAGCCCTGCTCAGCAACAACTGAACCATCAGGATGTTATCAACATTCTTCTCATCCTAAATCCAAACCACAGCACCATCCTAGCTACTGGGAAGAAAATTAACTCTATCCCAGCCATTACTATGACACTATTAATAATGGCAGCCTGTTTCTGTGGTAGGCATTCTTATGTGTAAAGATTGTTCAAAGATTAAAAAAAAAAAACCCTCCATATTTTCTGTTGATAACAATACATGTGAAAGTTATGATTAGAAACTTCCTAAAGCTTTATGGATATATTGACCTTGCTGCTTGAGGCAGAAAGCATTTGGGTCCATGCAGTTTAAGAAACATTGCCCCCCTGTGAAAATTGTAGCTTGGTTTAAGGCGATTCCTCAGACTCATCTAGGACATCATTCCTAGCTGTATGAGAGAGCTCGTCCTTGTTGATGCACAAGAAAAAACAGAGTGGTTTAGCCTGCTGCTGAAGACTAACCTGGGCTGTTTGAACTGTTGGCAGGGTTTGTTGGAGACGGTATGGGTTACAACTGCGTGGATGTTCCCCTTGGAATATTGCAATTTTCTGCAAAAAATAGGAAGTGCTGGCTACTGTAGATGACCTAAGGGAATTGTCAACCATATGAGAATTAAAACGCATATGCACGTATATCTACTTTATTTTGATGTCCTCTAGGAGACTTGTTTTGCCACATACTTTATCTTCCGGCACTCTTCAGTAGTGCCATCACTACGGAGGTTGTGCTGGCTGTGTCATGTTGTGTGCAAAGTCCAAAACCTGAGGGGGGCCTGAGTGTTTTTTTATGTTTTGCCATTAAATTTCATTAGGATGATATGCAACAAAACAATTGTCATGAGATTAGTTTTGGTTTGGTTTTTCTCTCTGCATGCATTTATGTCTTTGCTATCCATTTTTAATAACCACAGTACTTTGCTTGGAGGAGATGCTGCATGTCCTTGGTGTGCTGCTTTTGTTTATAGGGTAAATATGTGAGAAAGCACCTAAATATTTTCTTAGACCCCTGAATGTTTCCGTTGATCTCTGTGAGGAGGAAAGCTGAAATAAATCTGGAAACCTTGCAGAAGGATCTGAGCCCGTGCTCTCCCTTCGTCCATCACTAGATGGCACGCTGTGTGTAGGAATGTACTTCTGCCTTAGCTGGAACTTGGAGATGCTGAGCCATGCCGAGCAGTGAGTTAATTTGTGGAGACGCAGAACTAACTGAGCAATGACAGGCAGCTCACTTGAAGAAAACCTGGGTGAAAGGGACAAAAGTTGAGCAGACAATTAACTCTGAGGAGACATCTGTGGTACGTGCTGAAGGGATGGATAGCAGGGAATGGGCACAGATGACTGGCATCAGACCGAAGGCTCTTGTTGGGGTATATGACACAGGCAGAAGTGAATGTTTGCTGTTAAAATGTGAAAGTGTGCTGTGATTTTTTTTTTTAATAATAATTATTTCTTTTTAATGTAGATGCTATAGGTACACAATAGCTACCAAAGAGCAGTGAAATTCAAATTTCATTCAATGTTCCAAGTGGTTGTTATCAAATGTGTTCCCTGAACCACAGTAAAGAGGCATCAGTGGCAGTTTATGCACATATTTAGAATTAAACTTATAAACAGAAACAAAACCAGTGCTTGGGGAGTTTCAACTGGCAGCAGCCAAGCTCCCCCTCTGTGCCCCCAGTGGCAAGCACAGACCTGCTCTGTCTTATTTCAAGGGGGAGTTGCTGCTTGTTCAACACTTACTTGAAACAAAAAAATCCTACCACAGTTCTGGGCCCTTAAACTTGAGCAGATGCTCTGGCTGACTCTTTTGGGAGTGCCACTAACCGAGCCCTGTCTCCTTGCTTGCCTGGGCTTTGCTGCTGCCATGCACGGGAGCAGCACTGGCATGCCCCTTGTGGGGTGATTCAGTGGCTGCTGTCTATGGAAGTAATGTTAACTTGTCCTTAGTGCTTCTGCATCAGATAGTGTTTTCTGTCACTGGGAAGAAAGACAGAAAAGAGGAAAATAAAAGGGAGAAAAAAAATCCCCAGCCCCGAACAAATCAAACTCTCCTCACCCCCCAACCCACGCTCACTCACAGGAAGTGCAAACCTTGCTTAATCTTCCGTTTACTACTATGTGTGGTATAATTATGCGGAGATCTTCTGTAAGGATCTAGGTATAACACTGATGCAATGACGGTAATGGGAACTTCAGCGAGCCAGGACCTCATCTTTTACAGGACCTCATCTTTTAAGTCTGGTATATAAAGGCTATCGAAGAGTAATCTCTAACTGCTTTAGTGTTATCCACAATACTCTTCCCACCCGTGTCTGATGAAATATTGCATCCTCACTGATATCACTTCTTGTGGTTTGGGTTCAAACCCCTCTGAGAGGAAGAGACAACTGCACTTGGTGTCCCCTGTTTGGGATGCTGTGGTAGGACAGATGTGGAGATCTTGGCTAATTGCCTTCAAGATGAGCAAGCTGAGTAATGAAAGGAGTATTGATCTGTGTACTGGTGAGCATTGCTCCTTTGAATTGAGGAGATTGATTTGTGATACTCAAGTCTCTTCAGCTTAAAGGTGATAAAGGAGTTGGTACGTTATTCCAAGGAATGTGACAAATCCCAGTTTTGTCAAATGTCTGCAATTCCTCTAATGTGATTCAGAGGCAAAGATAAATCTTTGAAGGAGGCCCTATTTCACAGATATTTTATATCATCCCTCTACTGGATACATTTTTAGCAACTTAATGACAATCCTAAAGCTAAATGTCATGGGAAGATCAACCAACTACAGAAGACTTTTGAATTTTGACTGTTTCTGTGCATACTTGTCATGAAAACAGCATGATGTATTCTATTTCAGATGACATTAACTGTTCTGAAAAGGCATTGCATATTGTCTCCATTGTAGGCAGCTGGATCAACAAAATCTTTGAAAAATATGGCTGCAGTATCAGCAGTGCTTCTAACAGGCTTCGATAGTTTTATTATCCTTTGAAGAAAACGCTAGCACTGTAGTTAATAAAGGAACAAGCAAAGCCCCAGATTAACTTAAATGCAACAAAATCCAGTTTCAAATATAAAGAACTAAAATCAAACCTATTTGTGTAAACACGGTGCTCCTCTGAAGCATGACTTCTTTTAAGATACCTAGTTAATCAAAATTCTGTAGAAAATAGCGGAACATAGCTTTTGTAGAAGTGCAAAGTGACAAGGAAACACCAGAAAACTCTTAAAAGAGAGTGCTGAATGAATACCTTCAAATTAAATTGCAATTGCAGAGGAATAAAATTACTGCAGGAGGAATCAGAGACCTAACTCTCCTTTCTGCCCCAGCAGACAGGTTCCTTTTAATTAATATTACAGGTTTTGACTGGGGGTGGTTTTAAAGAAAAAATATTAAAATAATACACATGTTCAAAGGTGGTGTTATTGCTTTTTTTAACACCATCACACTATCAGAAAAAACAACAAGGTAATCTATTGTATGTATGTGGACTGTCCACCTGCGGTGTATTTATCCTAGAAAGAATTAGGGCTTTTGTTTCTTTTCCTGTTTCGCCTCTAATTTTATCATCTTAGAAGTTATTTTAGAGCAGTTATTGTGGTGAACTAGATACAAAAAAAAAAAAAAGTGTTGGAATAGAGATTGGTCTCCTTGCTTTAATTTTGGTTCTGGTTCTTATGTCATTGAGCATCCACATGTGCATGCACCCAAATGCCGTCACTCCACAAGTGATCTCTTCCACTGGGTCTGTACCCAAGGAGACGTGTCCTTAGACCATTAACAAGATCTTGCCTTTTTAATGAAATACTTTACTTTAAACAAGGGTTAAGTTCTATTCTTATTCAGTAAGTTTGGGTATATATATATATAAAAAAGCATGTCTGTTGGCACGGCAACTCCTCCTTCCTCTTGCTGCTACTCCTGTACCAGGCCTGCTGACCTGCAGCAGCCAGGAGAGTGTTCCTTAAATGAAAGGAGAGACTTCATCACATTCCTGGCAATTCAAAAGACCTGCTCAACTGGGTGTACTGGAAAATTTCAGCTGCAATCAATCACTTCATTACTTTAACCTCATGCAGTTGACTTTTAAATGTTAACATCTAATATGGTTATCAAGCTATTGCTTCCTCTGGTTATGAAACCTCTCAAGTGAGGTCAGGCACATTTGTTTAATCACCGATTTTATAACTGGTCATTGATGTGACAGTGTTGAGTCTGGCCACTGTGCTAACCAGTTATTTTTGTTTGGCATTCAGCTCATAACATCCACTCAGATCAGTATTGTACTGTTTTACTTTCAGGTCCATAATTCCTGGGGGAGTTGGGGGGTGGGGAGGGGGAGAAGAAGGAGGAAATAATGAAAAAGAATATTAATTAAAATTTTAATTTGTTCAGCAGAGCTTTGGGAAACACAGAGTTTCACTCCCAATATATTCAGCAGAAGCAGTGCATGTCACTATAAATATGGCTGCTGCAGTGATGCATGCTGTTATTAGTTAGTCATTACACATAAAAACTAGAATCAAGACAGTTTAATTAAATGACTTGCCTATTCTATGCCTTTCTCCACAAGATGTGCATTCCAACAGAAAGGAGATTCTGTGTGCAATACACACTATATACCTTGGCTATTCCTTGGCTGCAAAATTTCTGAAAAATAAGAACTGATGGGTTTTTTTGTATCTGTTCCAGACTGTGGTGAAGTGTGGGGGGAGAAGCACTGAGTGTTGATTTCAGCAAGCACTTGGATACTTTATTCTGACTATAAGAGTGTAACTTATTTAATGTATTTTGCAATACATATCTGCATAATTATACAACGGTGATGCAGTTTTAGTGGTAGTAGAACTTTTTGCAGAGCGCTAAATGGCAGTTCTGGTGGTAAAAATCCAGAATATACTAATTTTCAAGTCTCTTTCATAAGGATGCATATTATGAGGTCAGGAGGTTCATCTCTTAAGGACTCATCATAGCTCATTCTTAAAGCCTGAATAGTTATCTCCATAAAGTGAGATCATTGAAACTGTAAAATATTTCAGTAGACCAAGTTTTGGTATAAATAAATAAGTCTAAGGGGATGTAAGATGGTAGAGCAGACAAGGGTTTTGTTTTTAGGTCTGTAATGCAGACAAACACTTTTAATGGAAAAAATATTTTAAAATGAAAGGAAAAATAAGTAGTTATTTCAACTTAGAGACTCGCATGACGGAAGAAAACCAGCACAAAGATTTAACTTGTGTATGAAACCTAGAAATTAACTGAGCAGACATATTATGAAGAATGTTTGAAATACAAAGCTAAACAGCGTAGGTGGTAATGGAATTGATATTTACAGTAGTCCTGTCTCTAGGAGAAATGATTGTTAATAATGTGTATTATTTCTCAATTTCCAGCCTAAGAACAGACACCTTCATCCAATGATCATTGAAGTGAGAGGGGGATAGGGAAGGTGACAGAAGTGAAGTAGGTCTTGAATGAGCAGTCAGTTGGGTCTGGAGTTGGGAAGCACGTGAAAGCTTGCTCAAATACCTTTACCTGGTTTAAATCTCCATCTGATTAAAATCAAGTCACGTGAAAGGTATGTGGCAATAGAATGAGGCTGAAAGAGCCCTGCTGGAAAAGACAGAAAATCCCTGTAATCTTACCAAAAACAGTTGCTATGTATATCATCCAAAATTTAATTCTAGCATCTGCTTCTTCATAGCCTTTCTAATAGGAGCAGTAAGTTCTTGCAGTAATCCCACACTGGACCTGTGTGAGACGATGGGGTGTGGTATATTTATACTGAGGTAGTTTATAGTGAAGTTCATTTATCTGAGTGAATATGCTGTAGATTGCAATTAATGACATTATTTCTCAGTAGGAAAAGCCTATACTGTGCTTTGCTCTAAACTTAAATGTTCCCCAAAGAATCAAATGAAGTAATGTAACATAATTTATGTCCTTACTTGAAGCTGTATCATCTAGTACATAATTCTTATGAGCAGCTCTTTTAGTGAGAAGTATTGCTGCTATCAATGGTACTTTTATATTAGAATCTTTTTATGCAAGCACACAATGCAAAGCTGGAAAGAAAAATGTATTATTTCTTCCAGTCACTCATCTCTGTAAACCCCAAAGACAAAGAGCTGAAATTCCTGGGGGTGAGGCAGAAGCATTTATTACTACAAATTCCGGTACATAAAGCCCAGGAGATCAGACTGGTTTCTGAACGCTGAAAGACAACTGACATTTTACTTGAGGAAAAAAGAGGGGAAGGGTGGAATTTACTTGAAAGCTTTCACAGTGGAAAACCAGGGTGAAAAAACATCATGTTACAGAAATAGAGAAAAGATGAGATTTATCTGGGATTACTTCTTTTAAAACCCTAGGTGAACCGAAATCTTCCTTAAGAAATGGGTTAGGCCCTGTTACGTTTTATTTAATAACTCTCAGTATAATACCCAGCTCTGATACAACAGCTCATATATAAGGACCTCAGGCAAAGATATTTTTTTACCCCTGTTATATAGATAAGAGAATTAAGGTAAGAAAAGGTGAAGATAGGTGGCAGCAAGTGTCAGAAATGGAGCCCTGAGGGTGTAGGTTCAAATTTTGCAGTTACCTGATCCTATGCAATTAGGGTAGGCCACTATATCTTGTAACTAATAATTTAGTTCATTCTGGAATTATTGTTTTCGGTGTAGAAGTGCGGAGTGGGGAATGCTGTTACTTGCAGGGACGCCTTCCCAGTCCCTCGGTGTGCGTGCTGGCTCGTGGGGCGAAGGAATGGGTTGGCAGCTGGGGCAGTCAGAGGCTCAGCTTTTGTGGCTGTTGCTTCCCCAGCTCTTCAGAGCATCCCTTGGGTCTGTGGCCTGGAGCAGAGCTGCTGAAGCACGCGTTGATGGGAGCTGTGCAGAGCACGCTCATGGGACACGCAGGATAGAGTAAATAGTCCTATGCCCGCAGCCTGTCCAAATAACAAACCCTCAAATTTTAAACTGCAGGATTTTACAGCTTGATCAGGTATCTTTGGATGCCAGTGCTTATTTTCCTTACTGTTCCTATGCAGTCCAAATGCATCCCTTGAGATCTGTAACTTGGGGCACAGTATGCTCTATTTCTGGCTTTAACTAGAGAAGGATAAAGGTTGCTGCACAGCGTGTGTTTGTCCTGTTAAAAGTGTAAAAGTATTTTTTCATGTCTACATCTTTTAATAAACATTATTTTTAAGTCAAATACCTTTTCAGTTCATTTTCCTTTCTAAAAGTATTGCATGAGGACTCTGGGTACTGAGACAACACGGTGCATACCCCAAAGCAGATGCCACAGTGATCAGCATCATATTTGTACTTGGTAATTCCTTAATTCAATGCCAGTATTGATTAAAGCAAAGTATTCTGGCTTTGCGGTCCATTAGGGGTCTGTGTTGAACTTTGTTAGCGGTGACCTGGAATGTATGTGCTGCTTAGTGACAAGAATGGGACATCCATCTCTCTCTAACACCACCTTACCAGTGGGTGGGTTTGTTTTTAAGGCTCGGACATCAGATTCTCTCTCATGCACCATTTCCCCTGTATGTCAAAATCCTATGGGACTTTACAGATACTAGAGATTCTCACTTTCCTCATCAAACATTGCCCTGTGCGTGGCGGAAGGTAACCGTGTCCAGCAGATTGCCGCGCATGGCAGGAGCTGCCCCTTGCTACTGCCATGCTGGAGGTAAATGTCCTGGGAGATGGATGCATGGATGTATTTCTCTTTAGTTACGGGATGAGCCCATCTCTGCTGTATGACTGGAAGATCAGGTATTGTCGTTGTGGTCAAGCATAATCATTTTTAATAGCCACAAAAATCTCTAAGAAATTACGTGTGTGTGTCCTTGCTGAAAGGGGTGGCAAACCATGAAGAGACACTTAACAGAGTAACTCCAGTCTTCACAGCTGTCACGATTCAAGTGAAAATATGGACAGCTTTTGGTGACAAGACAGTTTGACCATTCACATTTCTTGGCATACTTGATCACTGCAGGGAATTTAACTATTTCACTCCAATTAATCTTTGAAAAATGCACATACAACTCCAGGAAAGTTGAAGCAAACAGATCCTTATTAGATGGGTTTGGGCCAGACTTTTCTTACACAGTTTCAGTTCCTGAGTTGACATGGTCCTTACTGACTCTTTTCTTCTCCACTAACCCAAGTCCTCCTGCAGCGCATCTGCCTGGCTGCAGAGCCATCAGACTTCTAGAACTAAATCATATTAACTCAAACCAGTATTGAGATCTTCTATGTTTGGCTCATCTTTGGGTTAATTGCAAGATCTCACAGATGATTCTTTATTTTTAAAGCTGTTCTTTTCACTTATCTGAGATGCAGGTATTGTGCTTGGGGAGGGTTTTTAGAAACTGCTTTTGTTTCATAATGCAAGTTGTGAATTAAGTGCTTTGGCCTTCCTGCACCAGTGGACCTTTCTTTGATATGGTTAAACACCTGAGAGGTGTGCCTTGGGGCTTTCCTCACTGTGGGCTATAAAATATAGATTATTTCTTAAGGTAAAAAACCCAACCCTATCTTTGAAATGTGTTCAGTGAGGAAAGCGTGCAAGGTTACTGCAGCCCTAGGGCGACAGTAGTGTATGCTCCACAAGCTACACAAGTTTGACATTGTGGTTTGTGTTTGTTTTTTTTTAAATAAAAAGCTTCTGTAAAGCAAAGCACTGTACAACACTTATCAGTGGGCAACTCTTATCAAGATCTATGAGATACTGTGAACTTCATGAATTAATGCATCAAAATTAATACATAACTAAGGAGTCTGAAGTGATGTAGTTGTTCAGTGGAGAAAAACTTTATTTTCATCTGAGAAGGGCTTGGGAGAACACTTTTAAATGATGGGGCTTGCTCCTTCTGCTCAGATCTACCACGGTGACCCTGAAGGTGCAGGGCAGGTTGTGCTTATTTTCGATGGGGTCCAGCAGAGCCACCCTGTTCAGCAGTCTGGTCGTGGTTTGTCTTTACTGCATGGGACCAATGCAGTGCCAAACAATTAGAAAACAATGTTGTATTTTTCATTATTTATATATAATGGATAAAAAGGCAGAATTTGTTTCACTAATGCCAGCCTATTTAGTATGAAATCCTCAACTTGCTCTACTGAAAAACACTAAACATATTAAAAACCAAAACATGTTATATTTGTTGCCATGCTGATCTATCCTAGGAGACTGGATGTTTATCCAGGGTAAAGTTTAGCTATGTAACACATCCACAAGGCAACCAAAACTTGGCAAACTGTGTAGCTCTGCTTTGTTAACAACTCCAGATGAACAAGTGACAAGGCATGCTGCAGCAGCCCTTTGCCGTGCACACAAAAAGGCTGTTCCATGATACAGTACCTCTAAAAGACAAATAAAACCAACATCCACAGAGCTTTTCCTGACTCTCAAATCTCTGCAACAACTGAAATCTGTCCTGTTGGTTGCTGGAGGGACCCCTACCCCTGTGGGGAGCATTTGTTATGTGGGGTGGGGAAACGACTTCTTTCCGAGAGGTCTTCTCTAAGTTATGTGGCAAGTACCCTGTTAGGAGGAAATTATGCCAGGTAAATCTTTTTCTTTATTCTGGAAGCTCTGCCTAGTCTCAAATTAGGGAAAACAACAGAAGATTGTCCTCAAATAATTTTTGTTCTTCCACGGTCACAACGTTGTTTAATCTAGTTCCTAATTAGATCTGCTGAATGTCTCTAGGGGAAGAAAGATCTATATGTCCTCCTCATTATTATTATTTTTGAGCAAAGAATAAAGGTTAAGGCTCAAGTGCTTCCTTCCTTTGCTTCCCTTATTCTCTTACCTTGCTGTTTTCTGCTGTGCCCAGTTTCTCCTGCTCAGTGGAACAAGGCTGTGTGAGAGAAGGATGTGGTGTTGTGATCATCAACAGATTCATTTTTAGTGTCTGTCTCTGAAATAATCCATACCACTGTACAGTCCTTGAAAGAAAGACTTCACATCTTTGGGGATACCTAGATTTTTATCGGTTGAAAATGGCTTTTTTGGAACTGCAGCTTAGTCACCAATCAACCTCGCCTGATTTCTAGTTTCCAAATGATTTGGTATTATTTTCCTGACTTTCATGAAATTTTGTAATAAAAACTGAAAGTTATTAATGTATAGAGAAACTCTCTGTATTAGTAATAATTGTCACAATTTACTCTTAAACTTTCAATCTCTGCATGTCCCAGGGTTAGAAGATGTGTCCTCAAGACTGATTCCTAAGCAGCTAGTCAAGGTACTTTACTGACCTGAAGAAAGAGTTGGTGTCCTTGACCTGTATTTCAGTGATGCCTGTGGCCTTTTCATATCTCAGGCCAATACCTGAATCACAGAATGGCAAGGGTTGGAAGGGACCTCAGGAGATCATCTAGTCCAACCCTCCTGCTAAAGCAGATTCCCCTAGAGCATGTTACACAGGACTTCATCCAGGCGGGCTTTGAATATCTCCAGAGAAAGAGACTCCACAACCCCCCTGGGCAGCCTGGGCCAGTGCTCTGTCACCCTCAGAGTAAAGAAGTTCCTCCTCATGTTCAACTGAAACCTCTTATGTTTCAGTTTGTATCTATTGCCCCTTGTCCTGTCGCTGGACACCACTGAGAAGAGTCTGGTTCTGTCCTTGTGATTTCTGCCCTTAAGATATTTGTATGTGTTAATGAGGTCCCCTCTCAGTCTTCTCTCCTTCAGGCTGAACAAGCCAAACTCTCTTAGTCTTTCCTCATAGGGGAGATGTTCGAGTCCCTTTATCATCCTTGTTGCTCTCTTCTGGACTCTTTCTAGGAGTTCCTCATCTTTCTTGAACTGGGGAACCCAGAACTGGACACAGTACTCCAGGTGGGGTCTCACCAGGGCAGAGTAGAGGGGGAGGAGAACCTCCCTCGACCTGCTGGCCACACTCCTCTTAATGCACCCCAGGATGCCATTGGCCTTCATGGCAACAAGGGCACACTGCTGGCTCATGGTCAGCTTGTTGTCCACCAGGACTCCCAGGTCCCTCTCGGCAGAGCTGCTTTCCAGCAGGTCAGCCCCCAGTCTGTACTGGTGCATGGGGTTCAACCTCCCCAGGTGCAGCACTCAGCACTTGCCGTTGTTGAATTTCATCATGTTCCTCTCTGCCCAACTCTCCAGCCTGTCCAGGTCCCGCTGAATGGCAGCGCAGCCCTCTGGCGTATCAGCCACTCCTCCCAGTTTTGTGTCATCAGTGAACTTGCTGATGGTACACTCTGTCCCCTCGTCCAGGTCATTGATGAACAAGTTGAACAAGACTGGGCCGAGTACTGAGCCCTGGGGAACTCCACTAGCTACCGACTTCCAACTGGACTCTGCCCCGCTGATCAGAACCCTCTGATCCCTGTCGTTCAGCCAGTTCCCAATCCACCTCACTGTCCGCTCATCCAACCCATACTTCTTGAGCTTCCCTATGAGGATGTTATGGGAGACAGTGTCAAAAGCCTTGCTGAAGTCAAGGTAGACAACATCCACCACTCTCCCCTTGTCTACCCAGCCAGTCATGCCATCATAGAAGGCTATCAGATTGGTCAGGCATGATTTCCCCTTGGTGAATCCATGCTGGGTACTCCTGATGATCTTCTTTTCATCTACTTGCTTGGAGAGGACACCCAGAATGAGTTGTTCCATCACCTTTCCAGGGACAGAGGTGAGACTAACTGGCCTGTAGTTCCCTGGGTCCTCCTTCTTGCCCTTTTTGAAGACTGGAGTGACATTGGCTATCTTCCAGTCATCAGGCACCTCTCCTGTTCTCCACAGCCTTTCATAGATGATGGAAAGTGGCTCAGCAATGTCATCTGCCAGTTCCTTCAGCATTCGCGGGTGCATTCCATCGGGGCCCATGGACCTGTGGGTGTCCAGCTTTTTAACTTGCTAGCCGCCGCTCCCCAGATAGAGGGAAAGTCATCCTTTCTCCAAGCTTGCTCACTTACCTGCCAGGACTGGGGAGCCTGAGGCTCAGCCTCCGCAGTGAAGACTGAAGCAAAGAAGGCATTCGGTAGCTCCGCCTTCTCTGTATCTTCTGTCACCAGGGCACCCATTTCGTTCAGCAGTGGTCCCACATTACCCCTTGTCTTCCGTTTGCTGCTGATATACTTGAAGAAGCCCTTCTTGTTATCCTTGATGTCCTTTGCCAAACTGAGTTCCAGGTGAACCTTGGCCTTTCTAGTTGCCTCCCTACATGCTCTGGCAGCATTCCTGTATGCCTCCCAAGTGGCCTGACCCTCTTTCCACATTCCATGGAGCTTACTCTTTTCTTTGAGTTTCACTAGAAGCTCCTTGTTCATCCATGCAGGCCTCTTGCCTCGTTTACTTGATTTCCTACTCACAGGGATGCACTGATCCTGGGCACGGAGGAAGAGCTGCTTAAACAGTAGCCAGCTCTCTTGGACTCCCCTACCTTCCAGAGCCATAGCCCATGGAATTCTTCCAAGTAGGTCCTTGAAGAGGCCAAAGTTAGCTCTCCTGAAGTCCAATGTGGTAGTCCTACTTGTTGTTCTGCTTCCCCCTCTCAGAATCTGGAACTCCACCATCTCGTGGTCACTGCAGCCAAGCCTGCCCCCTACCTTCACATCCTCAACCAGTTCTCTATTTGCCAGCACAAGGTCCAGTAGCGCTCCGCTTCTTGTTGGCTCCTCCTGAAGTATGGTACGAGATGCCTGCCCCTGCCTTCCTCCCCCTGCTTCCCAATGTGTTAAGCATTTTGAGCCTGTGATAGCTCTGATTGTCACCCAAAATCCCTTCTTTGAGCTCTCTGGACAAATTGGTACCTTGCCAGGAAACACTATGGTGCTATAAATTGCACACTAGCGCATATATGTATACACACTATATATCCTCAGGTCCCTGGACTGGCTGGGATCACCTTTGGAGTATAACCTTGCATGTGCAGGTAGTTGTGAGCCAGTTTCTGTTGATAAATTAAGTGCCAGATCTTTAATCATAATCTTTAATCACATGTCCAACTTTGGTTTAATTATTCATAGCTGCTGGAAGCAATCTTGAAATGATGTACACTTTCAGGAAAACACTTCAGTGTGGTCCAGGACTATACATGTGTGCTTAAATACCTTATTAAGTGCTTGTTCTTCAGAAATATTCTGCACACTTGGGATCATGTGCCTAGTTGAATGGAGAGGCTGTTAGGCGAGAAACAAGAGAAAATTTAAGTTATTACTGCAAGAAGAAATATCTTCCTATTCCAGTGATAGTTGGACTTGAACAGAACTTGGCCAAAATTTTCAAAGAAAGACATTAAATTTAGTTATCCTAGGTATTCTTGAAACCATTCCGTGGTGATGTGTGTGGGTGGTTTGGTTTTTGGCATCGTTTATTTGTGTGGGGTGGTAGTGTTTTTCTTGTGGATGGTTTCAAGGGTTTTTTTGTATGTGTGAATAAATGGTGTTTTCTTTGGAATGAACCGATTTTGAGTAATTTTAAACAGTCTTCTGCCAGTCCCTGGAACATTTCTCCCACAGCCAATGGTAAATGGAAACTGCAGTCCAGAGGTGTGATTTAAAACTTTCGACACTGAGTGATTTCCCCACAAAAACGACCTGAAAAGCGAACAACTAAAACACCACTCTAGATGGATGGTGGAGAGGTTGAAGTACACTTCCCATAACCATGAAAACCCAAAACTCTATGTGCGCTGTGTTGGAAAAATAAGTGCGTTTAGGTCTGATTATTTTAAATGGCATATCCTACAGGTACATGGAGGCTTGTGGTAGTGTTGCATGTTGTTTTAACCTCAGATGTATCCAAAGCAGTGTATGTAATGTTGAGATTCCAGCCCAAGAACTCTCTTTGTGCACGTAGTAGCACAGGTTAACAAAGAAACAGCAACGTGGGGAAATTAGGTCTCTTTTAATTCTCTAGGAGACCTATGACACTTTATTGATATTTGAATTTGATCGCTTTTCTATAGATTTCTATCCTTTTATTTGCTCTTACCCTTGTGGAGAAATCCCAAGGGAATTTATTAAACTGAGTTTGGAGAGGAATGTCATCTCTTGCAGAGTGTGTTTTTCTGTATTGTCAGAAAACAGGGTTATTTTGACAGTAGAATAATGGAGATAGCTATGATTTTAAGAACGGAAAGAATTCATGACAAAAGTGGATATCTGTCCTTGTTGGGAGCCTGCACAGGGTACTTGATCATGGGTATTGATTCAGCCCATCAAAACGTGTTGTAGTAAATGTAATTTATGCTCTGACCTTCAGCCAGCTCTCAGCTGGAATGGAAAAACACAGTACAGATACTTATAGATAGGTCTACTTATCACTTGCTCCAAGGAAATGCAGGACAGATGTATGAATTCAAGCAACTGTGCAGTCTGGAGGGTGAGCTAGAGGAAGGAAGGATGGACTTTATGGTGGATAAAAAGCATGGAAATACCTGTTCTGTAGGCATCGCTGCAGATAAAATTCAGTCATAAAACCCCTCAAAGAATTATAACTCCCAGAAAACAAACAGCCCTCTCCTGCCCTCCTTTTCGATTCCATCATGATTTTTTTTTTTTTTATTATTGGATGCTAGGTCTAATTTTATTTTTGTTTAGGCCAGTTCACTGGTCTGGGAACTTGTACCTTGCCAGTCTGCAAGCGACTTCACACAGGAGCACAGAGGCAGAGTGATAGCTTCTGTCTGTTGCAGGGATCAAGGGTGCACCTAAAGGAGCAGAGCAATGAAAATATGACTGGGAGAGGGATAAGCATCACTGTAAAGGCAAAGAAAAGAGCAGACTGTGATGAGAGACTCTTATTTAGTATTAGTTACAGAAATGTAACCTGTTACCTCGCCTTTTAGCAGGCTGACCTCAAGCAAGGTGGGGGAAAGTCTGTGAAGAGTCTCACTTTGGATTCAGTTACAATTACAGAATAAAAATATATCCTATAAGCAAGCCAACTATGTGTTCCAGTGCATAATGGCAAGCACACTTGTGCGACTGCTGGCAAATTGAATGTGTGAAGTTTTGTGCATAATCGTATTGTATACCAGTATATGTAAATTAATGTCAATGTATTGGTTTACTATATAATACCCTGAGATGTTGTAGTTGGTAAGAATTGAGGATGGCTGTGTGTGTTTGAGGATGGTGAGGCTGTAAATGGCTTATACTGGAGTCCCTTTGTATTCTATTAAAATCGCTGCTCTTCTCTGCTGGCTATAGAAACCTAACAAATCTTTCAAAAGGGGTTGTGAAAAATGGGATTTTTATCAGAACTGTTTTTCTACCGTTAAGCCAGGTTCCCCATATCATTAATTCAGTTGCAGACTGATGGAACTGTATCTTGTTAGCATGGTATGGAAAAAAAAAAAATGCAGTAGTAAGAAATGCCAGCATCTCCCTGTGGCAGTACACTCTGTATGTTATAAGATATGTGTCTTCGATGTCACGGTGCAAGAGGCTGGTGTACGAAATCTTATGTTTTGAGGTGGGAAAGAGAGAGACACTTATCAGATCGAGTTCTTGACTCAAATGGCTGGGAGGTTCAGCGTCTTAAAGCACGGTGACCTCAGGACAGGAATCTATTTACACATGGACCTTAAAGGGGTATAAGGAGCAGGTGAATTGCTGATCTAGGGTTTGCCCTGTGTAAACACGAGAACTTATGAGAGTGGTTTGAGATGCTGTGTCTGTGGAAGAATATTTGCAAATCCTGTAGCACACCATAGGAATCTTGTTGGCTCTTCTGTAGGAAAGAGTATGGAATAATGTAAAAACGGGGAGGGTGAGAATGTGGAGAGAATGGTATTGTCTTGTAGCCTGCAAATCCTGTGTGCAGTTGTGGTGTTTTTCTTCAAGCATGTAAAAAAACCCTCAAAATGCGCCCCCCTCCCTTCCCAAACAACCCCAAAACCAAACAAGCAACAAATCAAACAAAACAAAAACAACCACCTAAAAACCCAGCTTCTTTGGAAGCAAAAATGCAAATCCAGTCTCATGGCAAGAACAGAAAATGGCACATCAATTATTTGCCCTGACAAACTAACGAGAGCAGGGAAAGGTACAATCTCATTACCAACTTAATCTTCTGGCACTTCTTGGATGCAGTACAAGTGGTTCTATCAATCTAGAAACAAAAGGATTATTTTTGGGCCAATTATTCAAGCTCAAATACTCTTGACATATTAAGTGGGTTGATCTAAAAACCCACGGCACCAAAGCCGTCTAAGGCGGACGGTATTCTGTTGGCAATATGTAATTTGTTTCTTTAATGAGATTATTTGTCATGCAAGTATGCATAGCCTTCTGCCAGCCGTGTATGCCTTTGCTGCTGCCGTACAGTGTTTGCACTGTCTCTGCTGGCTCGCCTAGTGCAGAAACCAGTTGAACTTTAGATGGCCATTTCTATGAATTTACTTTCATAACTAGGCTCTCCTTACATCCCAGTGCTCTGGGTGATGCTGTGGAAACGAGGGTGTGGTGGATTCCTCCAGAGCCCAGCTGGCTTGAAAAATACTGCTTGCTGCTATTTCCCTGCATTTCCCTCGCTCAGGCTGTAAGTCCTGATGCAACGAAACTATGATTGATTAGCAGAGGCAATGGGCATTTAACGAAGTGGTGTTGCTTTTTTTTCTTTGCGCAGAAAACTTAAGAATCTAAAAAACCAGTACTTATGGGAAGCCTATAAATAGGTATAGTTTCACTTATCCTGGTATGATGTAAACTGTGGTGAATGTATGAGTAAATTTGAGGCATTTACCCTTTTTGGGGTGTATTTTTAAAAAGGTCAACAGAACTCTGGAGTTTAGGGCTCATCTGTCTCTCCTGAGCTGTATGGCCTGAGAGAAGCTCAAAAAGCGATGCTTTGCTGGCAGGCTCTGGTGCTGTGGATCCAGGCAGACACTGTACTGACCAGCTTGGGTGATGGAGCATCTCTGGTCCTGTGCCCTGCTGTCGCCTGCTTGGCGGGACGGTGTCACTTGGCCCCTCTGCCCACAGCCCTGCCCTTGCTGGAGGCTGGGGGACAGCCTGGTGGCACTGGTGGTGGTTTTTTTTCTTTCAGTACCAATTTATCCCAGATGAGTCCTGTGAAAATCTAGCACATGTGTATTGATAAGACAGGAGTCTGTGCTTCCTTGGTATCTGTTAATCTTTGTGACAATTACATTTAGAAGTTGTGACTAAAAAATAAAAAACAATGTTGGTGTTTTTCAAAAGAAAAGAGAAAATTCTAAATTAGGAGTTAAATTCCTTTAATAAAGACTATGTAAACACTTTATGAAACTCCAACATTAGCTTTAAATTTTGTGTATTTGAAGGTCTTGCAGACAGGGCATTACCTGGCCAATTATAAAACTGATTATGTTAATTCCAGGCATAGTTAGCAGTGTCCCTGCTCACTGCAGGGGGGTTGGACTAGATGACCTCTAAAGGTCTCTTCCAACCCAAAACATTCTATGATTCTATAACTATTCTTTCGTTTTCTTCCCTTTTGCCCAAATATTTCTGAAAACCATCAAAAAACCAATCTGTTGGAAATACATAGTTTTGACAATTTGAGCTGGTTTGGGTGACCGTACAGTCTTATTAACATAGACTTTGGTTTGGGCTAATTAGCTTTAGTGAGGAGGAGGATTTGTTGTTTACCACACGGGTTGACATCTGTGCTGGCTTTGGTACCCAAGTTACATCCTTCAGAGTTACCTTAAATGCTTGTGAGGCCATCACTCAGCACCTAAGCCTCCCGAAACTCCTATTTCTATATTTTTATATCTACCTATATATATATAAAAAATACACTTTAATGTATTTTATGTACATATATATAAAAGGTTTAGGCTTTTTTTGACATCCATTGTCCCCTTCTGAATAATTCACTGGGTGATGTGTGTTGTAGGGTGTACTCTGGATCAGCCTGTATGTGCCATTTCTTTTTTGTTTTTGCAGCCACTGAGACAGTTGTGGATGGAGCGAAGTGTAATTCACCCTTCTGCTCTGACATACACCGATGCAGACGTAGTAACAGCCTGCTCGCAGCTCATATCTCCTTTGCACTGCCACTGAACGAGGCATCATTAGAGCTTGAATATTTTGGTATTTGACAGTGCCTGCTTTAACACCAGTGTTGCTTACGTGCAGGTTTTGTCCTTAAATTAAGTAAGTAATTATTGTAGTAGTCCCACTGCATATCCAGTCAGTGCTGCATCTTGCCTGTCCCATCACTAATCTGATGAAGGAAGAGGGGGAAGATGTTGGGCGAGGGAGATCCATTAATTGCACAAGTTGTCCTGATGCTAGGGCAATAAAATCCCCTTCCCTGTAATATATTTAAGGCTTCCTGACATCTGTCACAAAGCTAAGATCATAGATATTTTCTTACCTATCTGTCTTGAAGCTTGCTGTGAAGGCCTACACATAGCTCTCCCAGGGACTGAGCCCTGTGACTGCACCTGAAAACTGCAGGTGGTAGAAACAAATAAACAGACAAAAGTGACTGCAAAGCCTTAGGTTAGCATGCCTCCAGCTTCAGGATTTTTTGAAGGGCTTTTCTGGAGCTCCTGCTAGCCTTCCACTGAGCTCCCAAGCCAACCTCTAACATCAAGGGAAACTTTGAATTTAGAACTCACCTAGATCAAACAGATGGACGTGGAATGACTTGTATTCACTTGACTCAAAAGAAAAACATCAAGACAAATGAAGTATTTCTGAATATTGATTGAATAATCACAAGTTATATTTAACTTTTTAAAAATACAGAATTCACAGGGTGTATATGTCCTGAGAGCTGACATTGCCCAGCTTCTGTTCTCAGAGTGCTACATGATACCAAATGGCTGCAATTTTGAATCTTAAGACGTAGTAGCCACAATTCCTGGTTTAATTATTTATTCATTTATTTTTAAACAGGATTTGGCCTCGTGCCTTTGAATTATTTGGGAAAAATATTTAGCTCAAGGTGTTTCATTCTAACAATTAGTCTATAAAGGCCTTGCCTTCTTGGTCTTGCATTTCTGTTTCCTTGTAATTACTGCATGTAATCATGCCGACACAATTTAGCTAAATTCCTGGGGACTTCATAAAAAAACCCCAAACAAACAGGCCTTTCTGCGAAGGCTCCCCAGCTGAGATGCGTGACTGACTTGAAAAGTGACCATTTCTGTTTTGGTCAGAGGTTTTTTGCCATCTTCAGGAATGGAAATGGAAAGTTGTCCATGCTGCTGACTGGGGAGTGCAGCTGGTCAGTGGGAATGGACTTCAGATGGAGCGGGAGAGTTGTATAAGAAAGATCACAATTAAAAAAAGATCACAATTAAAAAATAAGGAATAACAAGGTCAGTGTGACTCTGAGTGTCTTATAAATACTTTCTGGTCTGCACTCTAGCCTCCCCAGCAATTTAGTCAATAAGGGGAGTTGTTTGCATTAGTAAAAAGAGGTTTTTTTGGGAACATTTTTCCAGTTTGGGACATATTTTTACCCTATCTTACTATTACTTATTTTTCTTTGTGCATTGTTAAAGCAAACTGTTGTGTGGGGGGGGGGGGGGGGAGGGAGTGTTAGATCCTTTTCTTTTTTAATGAATAATTGTTCTTGCTGAAGAAAGGGCAGCAGACGGCTGGAAGGACAGATGGAGTGTGTGAAATGTGACAGTAATGAAGAAGGCCACTTGCCTGCTGGGTGACCCATGTCCACAGGTCACCCTTCCACTTACATCTCTGCGCTGCTCCATGCAGTTTTAGCTGCTGCCAACTTCTATGGCTGCTCTCTGCCAAATTTTTTGAGTTTTCCCTGTGTTGGGTAGAGATTTAGGGTGCCAGCTGAAATGGATTGGGGGGGGATGACACGTGGAACATGGCAAAACCTCAGCTTCACGTGATGATCAAAGTGCAGAGCGGTGAAGAAGCATCAAGTAATGCTTGGTTTTGCTGTGCGGATTGCAATAAACCACCTGCCTGGCTTGTCTTTGTGCATGGGAGACAAATAGCATATTCCATTACAAAGAAATAGTTTCCTTCTTTTTCTTAACATTAAGAATATGGCCATGCTTAGTATCTGATGACTTAATTTTTTTTTTTTCCTGGGTTGTTTAACCTGCTTTCAAACTAATTGGATTGGGTGCAAATTAACAGCTGGCTAAAATATGGTCCTGAGGCAAAGTTGTTTTCTTTTTTTTTCTGGGAAAACAAATTCTACTGAATAAACATTAATTTTCTACTTGAAAAGCCTTGTCCTGCAGGTTAGGTAGGTTTTTAAGAAGTCTTTAGACAGTCACTTCACTGGTGCCAACACATTAATCACATAGCATACCCAAGCTGTAAAATATCACTAATGATAAAACTGGTACAAATGCAGAGATTTTATCTATTTGCTCAGTTTTTCAACAGTATAAGTTAGCGTTGAGATCCTGTCCGTGCTGCTGCTTAAACAGGGACATGTTGTGATTGGAATGGACCTGTACTCAATGGCAATGGGATTCAAGCAAATGGCAGAAATTTAATTGCTGGGATGGTCTACAGGGTGGAAGACAAGTACAAAACTATGTTGTAATAGATATCGGAGCATTTGCTTGAATGTTACCATCAGGCAAATACTATTTGATGTCATGACAGTAGCATCAGTTGGTGCATCTGTAAAGAAAGCTATGTATGAATTGGTGTAGTGATTTAGGTAGCAAATGTGTTACAACAGTAACGTGGGTTTAATGAGGGACAGGGCTTAGTTTTTCATTAAGAAAACTTGTCTACTTCAAAAAATCAAAGGAAAAGGAGTGAGAATGCAGTAAAAAAGAACCAACATCAAAAAGATCTTCCCTTTCCCCTGCACCCTAAAGACCATGAACGAGCAAGGGTACAAACCCAAAACCCTGGGACTCTAATGTCTAAAGTCCATTGCATGAGACTGAAGAGAGTGATGCACAATACTCATGGGTCCTCATGGGAATGCTTACAGCATCCTTCCTTAAGACATTTGAAGAGCACGATGCAGGTAAATGGCTGTGTATCCCTCTCGCACAGCTCTTGGGATATTGTTGCATCTGGTGCCTCTGCAGTGTGGCCAGGGACACACTGGCATAGGACCAGGAGCATGCCAAAGGTGCAAAGGAACAGCCTATGTTCCAACAAGCTTTCTTGGGATTTCCAGAGCCACTAAGACAGTGATCTAAACCTAAAAAATGCCCTTCTTGCAAAGAGAGGTAGTTCAGGTAGAAGAAGCTGAGCCTGATTAATCTCACTCCTGCACTGCAGTTGCTTCTCAGGTTTTGGACTTCCCCTCTGTAAGGTTTTTGGTTTTCTACCCTCAACATTACAAGTGAGGGCAGATTTGCAAAGCTACTGCGAGCAGGGAGAGAGCTAACACTTACTGATGGTGTTTGCTCTATGACTGTTTTAAAGTATCTACTCTTAAAATCCTGAGCCAGGTTAAGATCCTTGAATAGCTTGTTAAAACTTCAATTCTCAGAGACTATATGCAGTCAAGAATAACAGTCCCTTTGATGCCTGAGCAGTCAATAACAAGCATGGCTGACTCACCTAGCAAGGGAGGTGAAATGGCCTGAAATATTTTGCTATTTTTTTTTTGCGGTAGCATAACCAAACACAGGGAGCCAGCCCCATCCTGCGGTCCCTCCGTACCTCTGGAAGTGTGGGTGCTGCAGTACCCCAAGGCAAACCATGTGGTCATTATGCTTTACTTGGCACACGTTATGCTTTACCTAGAATACTGTGTCCAGTTTTGGTCCCTCTCTGTTCACAAGACTGGTAAAACTAGAGAAGGTCTAGTGGATGGCCACTAAGATGATTACAGGGTTTGAGAACTTGGCACATGAAGAAAAGTTTATGGAGTTTTTCAGCCTACAGGAGAGAAGGCTTGGGCATTCTGGTCTTCCAGTACCTAAAAGGTAGTTGTAGGGAAGATGGGGTATATCCCTTTCTAAGGATGCAGTGTGGTAGGATCAGAGGCTTCAGAGAAAATTCTGTGCAGTTAAAAGAAGAGGAGGGAAGAAAGGAAGAAATAAAAAGAAAGAGGTTAATTAAACATTGGAATAAATTGCCCAGAGAAGTGGAGGACTGTCCCTTGCTGGAAGTGGTCAAAACTTGGTTGGGCATGGACCTTGATGATGTAATCTATGACAGTGCCTTCAGCAGAAAGGTGGATGAAGTAATATCTGCACGTCCCTTCAGTTTAGCCTTTTCTGCAGTCCCGTAGTTCTTTCCTCTGGGGCTACCCAGAGGGATGTTTTACAGCACAGGAGGCTTTTTCTCTCCTTATACACCTCTTTGCAGTCTTAAGTTCTTATAAGTGTCAGGTGAAAAGTGATGGCCCGTTGGTTGGGAAGTGGTTTTCTGTGCATTAAAAGGTTTAAGAAATTTAAAACACAGTGACCAGTTTTCCAAAACCAGACACCATTAGGCTTCTGCTTCAGAAGTTTGATACAGGATTCCTATTTCAAAATTGCATCAGCTGCATTATGCATGTATCATCAGAAACCTCTCCTGCCTACTTGTGGCTGGGCTGCCTGTGGTGAGCAGCAGTCACGTGGACTTGAGCAGCTGAGAGCCTCCAGCCTTTGTGTCTGTTAGATTTGGAACAGGCGTATTTAAAAGCAAGCAAAGTAATTTTTTGGTTTTATGTATGAGACTGCGATGTCTGGAAACCCAAGAGTTGTTATTAATTGAGATATATTTCTTCCTCTGCTTTCGGTTGGAATATAGATGCTGTTTTCAGTTTTGCTGGAGTTGAAATCCCTTCTTCTTTTTCCCCATAAATAGCATGGGTAATCAGTGCTGTGCATTTGAATTACACTGGAATTAAGTTTCAAGTGGAACAGCACGGTAGCTATTTCATTATCTCTCAATTTATTCCAGAATTATGAAACAACATTTCCAAATTTCATTTTCTTGTGTAGCTTCTTGAGATAGCATTTGTATATGACAGGCCAAGATACAATGTGAACTGTGTTAATATATTAATTTGAGGAAGCAGGCATTGAAAGGTTCTGCATTTGGTCATGAATATATATATATATATTTGCATACCTTAAGTAGAACAAATGGATGCTGGCGCTTAGTCTTGGATTTTCAAAGGAGCTCGGGAAGTTACTTTTCTCTTTGAACATTCTAAACTTCAGAGGAAATATCATTTTTTTGCAGTGACTCTGTAGTTTCATAACCATCAAGAAGAAATATTGATTAGGTAGTAACTGCAGACTATCTGTCCTTTTTAGCCCATCTCCTTGTAGTTATCTTGAAGACTTTGTTCTCCACTATTGTGTCCTAAGCTTGTCAATTCTTCTTAAGTAATATTTCTGAAATTCTGTCCTTTCTAAACAAATGGTCAGCATCTTATCTGCTATCTTGGCTATTGTGGCTTCATTCAGTCTCTCATCCTTTATCTCCTAGACTTCCTTCTAGTCCTCTTTGAAGCTGCTAAGGTCATTGCCATTGCTCTGGCACTGACAGCCCCATCAATTTTGTATCCCTTCACTGGTCCCCTTCCTTCTTACCACATAGAGATAAGCCTTTATTGTTACTTCTGAAGATTTTCTCCGTTTTCTGCCTGGTGTTGGCTCTTAACACGTTGCCCTCTTGCTATTGGCTCCAAGTGCTTTAGTGCTTTCTTAACATGGATGGTTCCAGATCTGGAGTGCTGGCTCCCACGTCCATCGCTCCCTTGTCAAAAGCACAGAGCTTCCTGCTGTTAGCGCTTCCCTGTTCTGCAGGGCCATGGCTTGCTTATGTGATCAGACAAATGTAATAATTAAGATGATTGACTAGACTGAGTTAGTGCTCACAAAGGTGAGCACAGTCAGCCACTGAGCTTTGCAGCCAGGTAACGGGTGTTGGGGAATTAGAGTCCCATCGTGCCTCTTGGACATGCTGAGAAAGTGCTGCCCTCTGCAAGAGCATGGAAGATACCACAGAAAACTTGGTGGTGTAGGTAGTGCTGCCTTTGGGGCTGTGTTCCTAGTGAGGTGCCCGTGTCCTCCCCCCTGGGAGGGTGATGCTTGCTTTTGCACTGCAGAAAACTGGACAAGGAGACCATTCTATTCAGTGAATCTTTATTGTGTGAGGTTAAGGTTGATCGTTCTATCACTAATTTTCTGCTGGTTTTGTTGAAGCATTTCTGTGCCCTAGCCTGATTATTTTATTCCTGCTGAGCTTGCTATTGTGAGCGAATGCCTGTTAAGGGTTTCTTCAGCTTCTCATCTCTCTTATTCCAAAAAAGCTATTTATTCCAATAAAACCATTAGTTTCATTGCTGCTACTTGAGAAGCATCCCAGCTCTTGTGACTGACGTGGAGTTTGAAAACTTAAACCTTACAAAACACTGAACTTTTTTGGAGGTGAGCGCTGCTGTCTTTGTGACTCACTCCCTCTAGGCACAACATAAAGCCTCTCCATGTGAAAGAATCCACCTCTCACTTTTACTGCTCGCACTAAAGGTACCTATTGCTCTCTCCAACACAGCATACGGCCTTCTCGACAGCCTGGGGCACATGTTTAGTCAACATGCACTTGCTTTGAACAGAGAGTCCCAATTTCTTAAACTGTTTCCAAGGACAAACAGTTGCTTGCAGTAACACTTAAGTGAGCAATCTGGTTTGTCCAAATAACCACAGTGTATAAATAACTTCTAAAAAGTTGCATGGCATAAAATAAAATGTAGTCAGTGCAAGATAATTAACATCACTTGAATATTATAATGTGCAAAGGTGCATTTGATCCCATTCCTACAAAGACCTGATTCAATTATGGTAATGAGAGTCTTCTGAGATGCATTGTTGTTATGAGAAAACTTCTTTTGAATTCAGCACAGAAATAACTCACTTCCTTTGATCAAAAGAAACGTCAATTACTTTCATATGTGAGCTCTGAAATCATATAATCAAGTCTAGTCCTTTCAATAGTGAATGGTTAACACAAAAAAGTAATTAAAGTACTTCAATAGCATTTATCATAAAGCATTTGTAGAGACTAACAACAAAGTACAGAATCTTACCCAGCTTCTCATTATTCTCTAGGTTAATAAGATATTTTTACATCAGCTTGATAGTGGTATGCATACTCAAAACACTTTCTTCCCTGGCAATATTGGATATTCTCCCTTTTCTACCTTGTCTAAAAGGAAAAAGGCATCTCTGTGGAATTTAAGTAGTGGGAAACCTACTAAACCGAATGTCTGGGAAGCTTAAGAGGGCTCCACGTGGAGGCACCTCCTGTGTGTTGTCTCCCTATTGAATAAGGAAACTGGGCAAAAAGTTCAACTGGACTGTTATAAAATTGAATGCAAAATGGTAAGAATTTGTCATCAGTTGTATCACATAACTTCCTAAAAGAGCAGCCCAGTAGGACGACATACTAATGTTCTCTATCTGTGGAAGAAGGTGGGAGTGCTTGTAATAATGTTTTAGGGAAACTGAGGTCTGCGTGTTTCTGAAGTCTGTTCTTTTATCAGCTTATAAACAGGCTAACTCCTAGTCTGGGACACTAATTTAGGGTAAACAGTCTATATCTGTCCAGACTGGTATGAAATGGGCTATCAAGAACTCACTGGAACTACCTACTTAAGGATGGAAAGCTTTTACAGCTCCTTATGCTGCCCTGTAACAATGTTCATGCATAGCTTATGAACTATTGGTATTGTGCTCAAAGAGGAGCGGCTTGCTGTTCTGTTCCTCAGTCCCACTGTCACCAAAATCGGGAAGAACGAACCTCATAACACCGATGTAGTGTTAAAAGGCAGGCATTCTTTATTCTCGGCGCCGGATGCACGGGGGATCACTCCACCTAACGTGCATACCTATAAGTGGCAACTTGCCCCATTTATACGTAGCAAAGTATTACATATGCATAAAGTTTCCCAATATGCCTATACATATGCATAACCTGTCTCTGCTTTGTATTAAAATTAGCTTCAGGTGGTCATTTCCATAAATCCCTCCCCACTGCGCTTGCTCAGTGCCTCCTTGTGGTGGTCGTCGGGGGTCGTGGGGATGAAGGCTGCCGGCTCTTCTTCATCACCGCTAGTAACCCCTTGTTCTTGCACAGACTCAGTTGCTCCTTGGCTCTCGCCCAAACTGCAGGGTCGGTGTAGACCAGTTCTTGATGTAAACTCCTAGTTCTTATCAAAAACCTGTCCTTCATAAGGAGCCACAAATCTTCCTGCATCAATTAGTTCTCATTCCTTCTAGTCTAGCAACCTTGGCAAACCATTATTTTCCTTCTGCTCCATTCCCCCCCTGATTCTTCCCGTCCTTGAATAGGGTTCCAAATTTAATAAGTAGCTACACTACTGACTTACAAAAAAAAAAACATCCAAGCTAAACACTATTAGAAAAACATCCAAGTAGACACTACTGACTTTAGCAAAACATCCAAACTAGACACTACTGCCTCTTAGCAAAGCAACATCCAAACTGGACACTACTGATTTTTAGCAAAGCATCAGCAAATTAGACAATGAGGCCTAAATCTTATGCATGTAGGCTGCTTACCTTAAGGGTCGAAAGACCCCCAGATGTATCACCACCACAAGAACATGGGTGCAGGAAAGATGGGCTTGGATTTTCTTGGCTCTGATCTTGGTGAGCAAAGGTCCCCAGCTCCATTCACTAAATCAGTGTTGGTGTCGAAGCAGTGGATGTGGCTAAAATAGGCATCTCGGCCAGAGATGCTACTGCAGAAACAAGAAGGTGGGAAATTACACTGCATTTAATAGGTACCAAATGTGTGTAAGTTGATATGTAATGTAGTAATGTCACTATGTAAAATAAAAAGGGAATTCCTCCCTAAAAAGAAGTAATTGAAATGCAAGTAGCTAGCTGGCTTTGGGACAAGTTTGTAATTCAGATGATGTGCATATACTGACTAAAATTTTGTCTCTGACCAAAGCTGAATGTCAAGAAAACAGGGGAAATATTCACTCTTCTACCCTCCAAAGCATGAGACATGTCTTCATTCCAGTGATACTCTTCGTTAAACAATTTTTCATTCGAGGCACTGCAATATGTAGGGAATTTTTTAATGCTTAGTATGCGAGTACACAAACAGAACTGGCTAACTGGGCTCTACTGAGAAGGATCCTGGTACGAGATATCCATGGTGCCACAAGGAGAAAAGAGGACTCTCTTGTTCAACTGCAATGGTTTTAGTGCTGTGCAATACATCTGTCTCAGCAAGCACATGGTCCTCGGTGTCACTGGCCCAAACTTTCATGGTCTGCTTCAACAGAGATACTTGCAGAATAATAAACAAGCTTTTTGTATGTGTGACTGCATCAGACACTTGTTGAACGTAACTGCTGTATTTCTTTCAGAAGTCCTGCCAACTTTAATTAACTAAGGTTTATTCTGAAATGCAGCTAGATTAGGAACTTGTTTGCAATCTGTTTGCATTGTAATATTCAAATCGGAACATCGTTCTTGTGTCTTACTGACTGCAAAACCTGTCATCTGGCTTTCCATAAGTGAATTGGAACTCTGGCCATATTCTCTGCTCCATTTCGCTTCTGTTTTTTTATCATAGGTTTGGGGACACTCACCATTTTTGAACAGTTGCGGAGATGATGACTGCTTGCCAGGCTGCATGCACTTGTCAGACCTAGCAGCCATCGAGTTCTCAACATTTCTTTTCAGATATGCTTGTATCATACTTTGAAGTTTTTCCATGTCACCTTCTTTGCACACTTTCTGTCCATGAACACTTGGTGTCTCTGATTCAAGGACTAAGCTCCAATCTCCTCGAGGCAGAAGTTGCCCCCAACCATCACTGTTCATGCTTAGACTAGGGGGGGATTGCTCCCTGTGAGCACATGGGGTGTGTGGACTCTGGTGTAATTACGCAAGAGTTGTATAAACACACGTGTACACACCTTTGGCAGGTTTTCAATAAAGCTCAAGAAAAAGTTCTCACAGTATTTCACTATTGATCATTTATTGGCAGACCTGACCTGCAGTGGGACAGTTAGCAAGGCTTGGGGAGAGATGCTGCTGCATCTTCTCCTCCTGTTTCAACCCCTACTCACTTTGCTCTCAGCAATCTGTTTAAAGTTAAAGTTCTGGATTACAGAGACAGAGCAAAACACAGTGGACTGGCAGCACAACTGGCCAAAATGATAGTTCCTACTCTGGCTGGGACAGAGATTGATGCTGTTGTGCTAGAGTGGAAAAAAGCTATTGTAGTGCTGGGGAGAGAAGGGAGAACGCTGTGATAATGGAAAGGAAGGATAAATAAGTGCTGCTACTAGGTTCATTAGATGATTACGTTGAATTGTTTTGGATGTGATTTGCCTTTTTTCAGGGGAAGGAAGAAGCTAAGTTGTTCGTGCCACTACCATAAAATGCCTTGTGTAATTTTTATTGTAGTAAAATAGTTTTCTGGTGTTGATATATTTTGACTTATCACTTCAGGTTTCAGTGCTGTATGTACTACTGAAAACCATAATTATCTTTATGAAAATGTTTTCATAACAACAGGCCAGTCTCTCATAAAGTAGAGAAAAAAAACATCATGTGCTGTCACAAGCTCTCCATTGGTATTGAGTGCTGCATTTACTTGCTCTCAGTGCTCACATCATGGAAAAAGGGAATTTTACCTTGTGCCGCTTTAATAAAGTCTTTATTCCTCTGCTAACCTCCTGGTGCCTCGCTGCCATTCTCCCTCCCCTGGGAAGGGCAGGGCTGCCCCGTGCAATGTGCAATCTGCCAGGAGGAGGCAAGTCATGGCCAAAATAGTGCTGGAAAGGTGGCCTTCGGCCCTGGGTTTGCAGCAGAGCTCTCTTTCATTTCTTTTGTTGCTGCAAGCTGGCCTGGGTCAAGTGAACTACTTAACCAGCGGAGAGCCTCACTGACAGAGAGCGTGCCTGCAGCCGGAGGACTCGGTCCTGCTGCAGCAATAAAAGCTCTGAGTGCAGCTACTCTGTGTACGTGGAAATGGAGATCTCAAGATGACTTTAAAAACAAACATTTCTTGCCCAGGAAGGCAAGAGATGGCAGACTAGCAAAGTAGCCACCTGCTTGTGCTCTTGTTTGACATATAACTTAGGTGTCCTCTCATGTTATGAATGTTTTTAATTACTGCCAGGTATCAAATACAATACTATTTTGCATAACAGGGCCCTTTATATTCCTCTGAAGGACCAGCAGAGCTATAATCATTGCCTAAAAGAGTTTAAAATTTCAAGTATTTTTGCTCGATAGTTTTGTGAGGTTTTTCTTTGAAAGAAGTCCTGCCACAGGGACTCTCGATAAGCAGGCGTACGGTAACTCCTTCTGACACTAATGGGAGCTGTGCCTGCATGAGGACCCTATAATAGATTCCATATAACAAAGTTCAGCTTCAAGAATATGAAATGCAATGGGAAAAAGATAAAGTCGCAAAAGACCTGATTCTGCTCTTACCCAATATCAATTTTAAAGTGATGGGAAGTCATTGTTTCCCATAGATTCGCTCCTGTGAGTGAGCCTCGCTTCAAAAGCTGATTGTTTCTTCATTTTCTTTCTATCCTGTATTCAGTCTTCCTCACTCTGCTCTCGAAGGCTGTGTGGGTCCTTCTGGTTCATCACCCAAACATGACTTGAGGGCAGGCTGCCATCACCTCTGTAGCTTCTCTGTCCGCTCGTGCTGAGGCACCATCCATCAAGTGAACAGGTTGAAGGAAAGCACGGTAGCTGTCTGAGCTGCCAACCTGAAATAAATCACAGTGCTGAACGAGACCAGCTTCTTGGTCCCATTTTTTTCCTGCCTAATTGCTAAGTCAAAGCTTGCTGTCTATTTGCACGGCACTGGAAGAGGTGGGCTTTAGCACCATGACCTTCTGTGTTGAAGAGGCTGGAAATAGTGAGGACTGCAAGATCTGGGTCTGCTCAAGCCTCAGCAGAAAATGTCTTGTGTTGCTCCGTCATCCCTGTTCTAGCTGATCTAGGAGGTTATTGTCAGAAATTCAGGGTTGGAAGATGCTCATCAACAGGCACCTGGCAAAAATGGCAGCTTGGGTTTTTGTTTATTTTTGTTAACTACTTATTCCAAGTTATAAACCAGCCTCTACTTCATTGTATGTGGTCCACGTTCTGAGATGTATATGGATACTGTCCTTTTTCCTGAACAAGGAATACCAAAGCTGCTGGGTTGTGATGGTGCCATTCAGGAGTGTTTTATCTGGGGTAAAACTGGGAGATCCTAATCTGTAATTTGTTCACAACTGGGACACATACTCTAGAGAAAGCTGATTAATGTATTTATGAAAGATAAAAGACAAAAACATGGAAAAATGGAAAGTAAGCCAACCTTGTTGCTAACTTTTGCAATTGTTGGATGTCAGAAAGTCAATGGTACAAGACCAGTAGCAAGTAAGGATGCAAGAGGAACCCTTTTCTTCCTCCACAAAGAAAAAAAAAGTTACAGAAAAAAAGACTCCTCTGAGTTTTGAAAATATGCTGTATATGATGAAGCATGACCGATCTATCTTGAGTGATGTTAAGTAAAGGTACCAGTGCATTCCAAGTTTAATTTATTTAGTTTGAAAACTGTGTGGACCTTTCTTGAAGCTGTTCTGCTTCAAGGAACAGTCAGTGATTCTGGACAAGACAGAATGAAATGATGAATAGTTCTGTAAACATCCCTGATCATGCTGCACAAACATGCAAACACTCACGGATTGCCTTGATGGAGGATAAACACAAGCTCCTCAGAGCCGGGGCTTAGGAAATGCCTGGTGCAGATTGCCTGCCATGGGGGAGCAAAGCTCCTGTCAAGAAAAAGACAAAGTTAATTACTAGTACATTTTTTTTTTTTTTCTCCAAATGTTTTGAATTTCTAACCTTGACTTCTGGACACCTAACTTAAAAACAAGCCTGCTTTTGTCTTTTTTTATGTTTTTTTTTGCTTTATGGTGGTTCATGTTGCTCATTCATTTTTACACTGCTTAAAGGTGAACTCATGGTTAATATGGATACCTTTAATTGTCGTCTTTTTATTTTTCCTTTTGATAGCACACCTTGGGACACCACCTTGCTACAAACCTTAATTTTAATCAGTTTTGAGAACTGCCTTTATATTAGTCAAGCAATCTAGGTGGAATAAAAAATGGAAATTGAGATTTGTCCTTAATGGGTCTATTTCCTGTGCAGGCTGTTTGAAATATAAACATGCCAAGCTTCACTTCCCAGTTTCTAAACCAAGGCTTCCAGGTGTGTCAGGATTACACATGGAGTATTATAAGATTTAATACGTTTTTACTATCAAGCTATGAAGTTGCAGTAATGTAGGCGTTTGATGTGACACACCATACTATGCGCGCTCTAATAGAGGTCGTTATAATGCATGTTTTGAAAGTAGTGTTATTGATGAGCAGCTGCTCCACAGAACCCAGATTGCCTTTCCAGTGTGCTTTCTGCTCATAAGTTGTTTTCTCTGTGGGAAATAAATTGTTTTCACTGTGGGAAATGTTAGTTGTTTACTAATAAGTTGCTTTCTCTGTGGGAATAGATTTTTGAATGTTAAGATAGAAGATAGCACTTTTCTTTGTGCCGTTGAAGGAAATACAATACGCCTGAAGTTCTTGAGCTATTGGAACTTTTTAAACAGATGATTTATTATGTCCTGTGTCAATCTTGCACCCAGTATGCTTTTAAGAAGACATGGGGAACTGTACCTTACCAGCCGCTCAGAGCTGGGGGCTTGAATTGCAGTAGAGTCTGAGCAGTGCAGGTTGCCCAAATGAGGTCTGCTATTGATGGTAGGTGAGGGTGGCTTTCACTGGAACTTGCACTCACCTTTATCTTTTCCAGGGTAAATAATCTGTCTGTGTTTATTGGTGATATATCATCCTGAAATACCCATGCAATGCAGCTAAATATGGTGTGGATGTGTTTTACTTCCTTCACAACAAGTCTACCTGGATTCATTAAAAAAACCAAACAAAATCCCTTCTGTGTGGTGGTGTGAGCACCGGATAGACATTTACTTCTGGAGGTGTTTGTCACTGATCGTCACAACAAACACTGTCTGAACTAAATTCAGTGGAACTAGTGTTTCATAGCTAGAAAAAGGTAATTAAGGGGGAAAATATTCAGAAATTAATTTACTCCTGATATTTTTCTTCAAACTTTTTTCAGTAGGTCAAAGTAACTTTTTGATGACACTTTTTAATGTAAGACAACAGAAAATCATCCCAGAGTTCCTCAGTCTTTAACAAAACAAAATGCTTCAGGAAAGTTGTTCAGAGGATTTTGTGGAAAGAGGTGCCAGAGTTTTTCTTTTCTGCCACTAGAAGAAAGCATGCAGCTCGCTTGTTCAGAAAATCGGAATAAAACTCCATGATAATGGACCTGGGGCAGAGGCACCTGCTCAAGAGAAGATGGGCACTGCTGTGGGGATATGAAATGAAGGTCAACTCTTCTCTGAGGGAGTCAGCTCTAGTCCTAAGCATGCTAATTTGATGCACAGCATCATCAGTGTCCTCCCATCTTATATCCTTTCACGTTTTAAAAGTTGCATTGCTGAGCTGTAAGGTGGTTCCAACAGCTTTGCTTGGTTCTGCAGTAACAGATCATGTATAAGTGCTCATTCATGAGACCATTTTCAGGTTACTTGGTGTGGATGCAGGTTGCCTAGATGATGTCCCTTCTCCACTGGTGTCAGGAATGAAGGGTTGTAGATGAGCGCCTGTACATACAGCTGCAATGGACTGGAGTGGCATATACCCTACGAAGCAATGAGGGACTGCTCACTTCCCACTGCTCACTTCCCTCTAGATTTTCTGTGCTGTGATTGCATGTCAGGTCCATGTTCTGCCTCTCTATAACGTG
Organism: Gorsachius magnificus; assembly: GCA_034008185.1. NCBI lineage: Eukaryota > Metazoa > Chordata > Aves > Pelecaniformes > Ardeidae > Gorsachius > Gorsachius magnificus. The sequence continues at coordinate 42,619,045 of CM067087.1, forward strand.
TTGATACATCTCCAACTTCTGGCAAAACAAAATTATGGTTCTTTCAAAGGTGGTAGCTGAGAGCTACCATCTATGCATTGCTTCTTCAACTTTAAGACTTGGGAATGCCAGCTGTAGTTTGTGATCTGGTGCCTCCTGAAATGCCTTTGGAGCAGCATCAGATCTCACATTGATCATCCAGATTTCCCAGTCCATATCTATCCCAAGCCTAATGCTGTGGACGAGAAGCTTCCTAACTTACATTAGTACTTCTGTGATTGAGTCCCTTCACACCCAAAGAAATAACCTGGATGGCTTGAAACTTGCTCTAGGTTGATAAACTAGTTAAACCAACAGGAGGGCGTATTAAGATTTGACTGCTTGCCGCATCCTATTACAAAAAAAAAAGATCAGAGAGGGTGTAGCAGCACTGTTGGAGTCAGATGAGGTTTGTTCTATCTCCATACAGCTTGCTATGGTAAATACAGATTGAAAGGACAGCTGCCAGCTTTAGCGAAGCCAAGCCTACAAATATGCACTGCTGGTGAAGTGCAAGCGGAAAGAGTATGGGTGACTTCACTCAAGTAAATTAGCCCAGACGGATGTACATGGCGAATGAGCTGAATAAAACCAGTCTCATTGAGGTAATTCAGAAATATGTCCCTCTCCAATGTATGTATGGAGCAGATGGCATATGAGTGATGAGGAAGACTTTAAAAAAAAAAAAAAGTATATGAATGACCTCACTAAAGTTCATATAAAGGAGATATGAGGAAGTAGGTCAGTGGGGAGTGAACAAGACAAAGTCTACAAATAGAAAAGGTTAGATCATAGACAATGTAATTAACACAAAAAGGATGCTGTGATTTAAAAATAAATTTAAGGAGGAGTGATACAGTAGTGAAGTTAAAGATACACAAACCTGAATTATAGAAATAACAGTTTTAAAACTTTCCTCTCTTCCTTTGAACAAGTCAGGCTTGAAAGAATAAACCCATAATCCAAGCAGCAAATCGGTGCAGAAAATAACTCATTGCTCTACAGAATGTCACTGAAAGCACTGGTGCTAACAGCCACAGGTTCAGCGAACGTTGCATACATCAAAACCTCAGACAATGTCTGCGGGCACAGGAGCGTAGGACCTAAAAGCAGAAATGCCATGCAGGTCATGCCGGTACTCACCAGCTTGGCTGGGGCTATAAATCACAGCTTCAGTAAAAAGAAGGTGACAAGCAACAATAAATGAAATCTTGCTACAGTTTGAAGTGAAAGTCTTCAATTTCATGTGTTATTAAAAATAATATTCTGTAGTTACGATGAAAAACCATACTTTTGAACACTTTATGAATCATATACCGGTCACTTAAGGGAAATTTTGAGAGATAATAGTGCTGTGGAGTGGCTGTGAAGGAGCAGTAAAAAAGAATTGCTGTAGTTGGGGGCAGTCTGGCTGGTTGGTTCTGTACGTTCCTGAAGCTGTAATTACCAGAAGGATCATGTTGCTTTGACTTTGATTAAATCTGGGGAGACACTTATGAGAAGCTGCTACACTAATTTTCACAGCTGAGCATCTGTGACTGAAAACCTCTAAGAAAGGAGATTTTGCCTAATGGCATTTATATCAAAACTTCTTAAAATCATTACCTTTAATCATAGAATGGGTTGGGTTGGAAGGGACCTTAAAGATCATCTAGTTCTAACCCTATTGCCATGGGCAGGGACACCTTCCATTAGACCAGGTTGCTCAAAGCCCCATCCAGCCTGGTCTTGAACACTTCCAGGCATGGGGCATCCACAACTACTCTGGGCAACCTGTTCCAGTGCTTCACCACCCGTACAGTCAAGATTTTGCGTGTAAAAGAGAATTTGCATATGCTAACTGCAGTTCCTGTTGTAATTCAGTGCGTGCTGGGACACCCAACCTTATGTGAACACAGATGTGAACTGTTAGTGCTATCAATAAATTAAAAGAAAGACTGAAAAAGGACAAAACTTAAAAAGTAAAATAAAGCAGAGAAAACTAAGGAAAAATCGGGGGGGGGGGGAGGGCAGAAAGTGTTGGATGTGCAGGAAAAAAAAATTACAGCAATGAAAGCAAGCAGCCCAAAGGTTTCTTAGAATGTACTTGAAAATAAATTCTGGAAATTGAAGAAAAAAAAAAACCAAAAAAAAGTTGTGATGAGATTTTTTAAAGTGAAATTACATGGTGATTCAGAATGGAAGCAGGGTTTGCACCCAGCTGCCTATTGCATCCTGGCAGGCAGGGTCTTGCTTCCAGGCTGGGAGAGAATTTGCTCGGTGTTAGCTCAAGGACTTGCTGGCCCACAGCAAACTCCTCCCACTTGCTTCAGGATTTTTCTTATATCAACTCTCAGGTCTGGGAGCTGGTGGAGAGGGACTGTCAGATTGCTGATCTTCTCCAGCCACAGCTCTCTGGCCACTCCTGGCTCCCAAACCCCTGCTCCAGGTGTGCTTGGCACCTCTCCGGGAGAAGGGATGTCCTCCTCTCCCAGGCTCCCCTGGCCCTGTCCTCCCAAAGGAAGATGTGAAGGTGGGCAAGAAAGAGTTTTTTGGAGGGAAAGAATGTTTACTCAGCAGCAATGCAGAGTCATGAGTTTGAGAGGAAGTAAAGCTAATGATCTCCATGTGGCAGAATGCAGTTTTCTCTTGTGTAATTCAGTTTTCCAAACTGAGCCATAGAAAAAAGTCTTCTCTCAACCACCGTATACAAAGGAGACATTTTAAGTCACTTTTTTTTTTTTTTTGCAAGCATTGAGAAAAACACATTAATGTAGAAAATAGTCCTGAGTGTCATAGACTGGCTATGTGTGATACAGTGTGTACGGAGAGAATACCTTTCTAATACACTAATAAGTATGATTTATCACTAGTCAGTAGCTCAATTAAAATGAAATTTCGTTTTCTTTTCCTTTTAAAAATGCAGCTGGCAGAAAAACTTACTGGGACCTCAAAGAAGATTTAAGCTTTTGAGTTTCCTATATAGTGCTGCAGTTCCTCTGTGTTGCTAACTTTAATAGAAACATTAGAAAAACCTCAGTTACCTTGAGATAAATTGGTTGCAGCATATATTGAAGTCAAAAGAGTGTAAAAGCACAAAGTAAAATCTAAGAACAGGTAGATAACTACTTTTGCTGACTTTCCAGATTACTTTCAGTGGCTTGGTGTGTTTCTCCTAAGGTTTTGTGAACTGTATTCTTTTATAGGTCATTTTCCTGTAGTATAGTTAAAAACAAAACAACAAAAAAATAATCCCAATCCCATTTTCAGTTTGGCTGGAAATACATTCTCCACGAAAGATGCAGCAGCGAGGAGTGCTTCACAAGGAGCACAGCTGGGCTTTTGTAGGAGGAGGCTGAGCCTGCGGCCGAATGGCAAAGAGCACTCGTGCCTCACCAGGCTGAGCGTGGGCACTCACCTAATGACCAGGGACACAGCTACCTGCAGGTTTCAACCCTCCTTAGAAAAGGTCTTTCCAAGTATGCCAGCTCTTCTGTTATGTGCAACTTTGTGTTTTGCTCCAGTTCCTTGCTCTTCTCTGTTGGTCTTTCAAGGTCATCTGCTTGTCGTCCATTCTGGTCTGCAAGTTGCCTTAAAGGTTAGGTGGGAGTTGCTCTCCTTCAGCTAAGGAAAAAAAAATAAAGGGGGAAAAAAAAGGCTAGCAGGAGCAGAGCTGGGGTAGGAATGTGTTTGGGAGCTCTGGTGACTGGTGGGCTGCCTCTAGAAACACAACAGGCGGCAGCAGAGTTAAAAACAACCTGTGCGCTATATGGCTTATATTAAGATGACTTAAGCAGCCAGCACAGCTTGTTCAAGGGTTGCAGGAGCAGTGAAGTAACCAGAAGTCACTTTTCATGTGCTGCCTCCAAACCATGGCTTTCATTTTGAGTAGTGGTTGGCGTCAGCCAGGCTGTGGCTTTTGAAGCCCAGGAGAGTGAGCTGATTTCCCAGGGTTACCTTGAACAAGTTGCATTATTCTGCCAAAGTATGGGTGTATTCTCTATATAAGGTTTCTGTCCTTTATATATAAAGTGGGGCTTAATATAGGAAATGCTTTATGTTCTTAGGTAGTCTCACATCTTTTATGTCAGGCCAATTATAAAGGGAAGAAGTCTGAACATTATGCCAAAATGCAAGGAAAATAATGCCTAGAGTATGGCATGGCTGAAGACTTTAGGACTATGACATATACAAAATTGATATCTGATTCTTTCTGCAAGTGTTTTTACTACTTGTGGCTTTCTCTGAAGCTTAGGACCAACTTCAGCTCAAAATTTTTTTCTGGATATAGGCAGTCTTGTGTCTTTATTATGATTTTCTTCTAGAAGTAATACAGGGAATGGTGGAAGTAGGGCTTGGGAGGGAAGGACAGAAGTGCCTGAACAGAGAGGAGAGAGTTACTGTTTTTTGATATTGTTCAGCAAGGAGGGAAATCCTGTAAGGTCAAGGTAACTTCAGCAAAATCAGTCTGGATTTTGCTATAGAGGAAAAATCAGTGGGGATATACCATATTCATTAGTCCTCATACTGGTTCCTGTACCAGCTGCTGTATATTGATCCAATCGAGATGGCATGATCCCCAGATGGGGCAGGAAAATTGCTGCGGTCAGCACATCCTCGGGGAGATGTGGCTTTGCCCAGGCCCCCGGGCACTGGGGAACCACCAGACCATTGCACATGCAGTCACCGAACAGTCATTTAAATAACTAAGCTCTTTCTCAAAGCGGTGATTATTGTGATTCAGTGAAGTCATAGATCAAGTGCTGCGATAAAAAGTCATTTGCGATTGAGCAAAAGAAAGAGCAGGTGAATTATATGCAAGAAAGCTGAAAATAGGATGCCTTGCATTCAGATTTCTCTGCTTCAGGCCACCTCATCATCAATAACAAATACAAATCATAAAATTATACAGTTTTGACTCTAAATTCAATGAAATACTTTATAGTCAGGGTATATTTACTTCAGGTAAGCATCAAGGTCCCTGCTGCCACCAAAGGCAGGCAGAAGTATCAGCTCAGAATATTGCCAACCATGAGAATGCTTTCAAAATAATACAGGCAAATAAGAAGAGTTGCATTTTAATAAGACCTGAAAAAAACGTAAATCAAGAATATATTTTGCAATCTGTTTTCAACAGTGAGTGGGTAATAGCCTTAAGAGATTGTTGCATTTGATTGCTTCCAGCGTGCTAGTGGTAAGCCAGAAAGCAAATTACTTCTTTGTATACCCGAGCTAATAAAGATTTCTTTTGCAATAGGTTTTCCACTGTAACTTTCTACTTTAGTTAAGTTAGGGACCAACCTTCAATTATATCTTACTTGCATCAGACCACAAAGCTGACATAATTAGTTGTTTGCTGCCCAGAGTAAAATGATATTGTATTTCTGGGATTGTGGTTGGTTTGGGACACAATTTGATTAGCAAAGTTCAATGCCTGTGTGCAGAGAAGAGCTTTTCTAAGATATTTAGTGCAGGAAATGGATACAGAGCTTACAACAAATCAAATTACTTGGTAAGGCTAAAAAAACCATGCCTGTTGGTGTGTTGCAACAGGAGCACTAACAAAACCTGTTAATTAACCTGCAGGTACTTCTAGAAACCCATTTTCAGCAGCTTCTGTGTTTCCAAAGCATTTACCTCTTGGCCTGAGATTTTCACTGCTTGATCTATAATCCAAAGTAAAGACATTTCAAGAACAGAGAAAACAGTTCCTTATCAGCAGCTGAGGAGCAAATAGCAAGAAGTTTTTACATGAAACAACTTTTCTTGCATGTTTAAAAGATGTCTATCCCAGGCTACTCTGAGTGGGAAAGGCAAAATTTGGCATGTTTACACACACACACCTGCACAGTCTTCCAGGGATGAACTGCACTACCTGACTACAAGAAAAAGAGGTTGGGGAAGCCTATTTCATCCTGGTGAGATGCAGTAAATATTACCCGTTAAGACTTTATTTTCTTGAGGAAAGCTTTTTCTAAAGACTTCAAGTTTGGTATGTCCAGACAGAATCCTACCAGCCCACAAAGCTTTTTTTTTTTAAAAATCATTTTCTTTGTAGTAATTGAGTAGTTTGTGCATGCAGAACAATTTACAGGATTGGGACTTGTAAAGTTTGTTGCTGAGGAAGGGTCTTGTAGTCATGAATGATGATATAGCTTCACATTGACGAGTGGGCTAGGGTCAGCACAGGGTGTTCTGCAAGGAATATGTTTCCCCTGGTGGAAACCAGTCTGGATTCATCCCATGGAAGAATGTGGCCAACATCTGTGTGGGGGGAAGTGGCTGCACTGACCCCAAATTGCTGATAAATCAAACACCTGCTCCTTGCGAGGTGTCAGAATTACAACGTTGGTCCCTTAAACATATTCCTTGGGTGCTAAGTTACCTCTGGTGACCATAACACGAAGGTCTGACAGGATCAGTTTATTTAAAAACTGTGTTAGAAATTGTTAAGCTTTATGGGAACTCAAACTGCTGACGTGTGGTGCTGTTTTTTCCTCCAAGCACCAAGAATGATACTGCTCAGTAGATGCTATGAATTACAGCTTCCCTCCTTCTGCGCTGACCTGTGCAATATCTGTGCAACACAATATTTTGCCAATTAAAATACCTGACCCATTTTTTCCTGCACTCAGGCCAAACAGAAGCACCGATATGCTCGGGTTACATGTTTGGTTCCCCCCAAGATGTGTTTGGCTGGCTGGCTGAGTTTTCTAGGGTGGGAAGTGTATTCAAAAGGCCAATGGCAATAAAAATCACTGTTTAGGAAATAATCATCCTCCTGACAGAAGATGGGACTTCTCACACTATTGGGAAGCAGGTACCAGCTGGTGGCAATCAGCCAATAAGAGCAGGATGCAGGAAATCAGAGGCGCTGGTCCAGTCAGTACATCCAGGTTGCAAGAGAGCCATGGCTTTTCCGTCTTGAAATCCCTCTTGTAATTTGCATGGCTGTGGCCAAGCTTGCACGAGCAGCACTCAGTTGTCTGCAAAGGGGCTTGAAAGGAGGGAGAAGACAGATTTTGCTTACAAGACGGTAGAGCGGTCCCAGCAGAGGGACAAGAGCAGTGTTGCCTATCTGCCTCTGAAATTTCATGTTATTTCTCAACTCAGAAAGGACCTTTCTCTTTCTATAGCCGTGTTGAACAGCTGAGTTTGAGCAGGTTCATCAGTTTTCTGGATGTTCTCAGGATGGTCTCTTTTGGTTTTGCTGCTTTTCAGCCTCTTCCCCAAAGATCCCTGCACAACTGATGACATCCTGATACTCTCATAACTCCATGACCTAGCTCCAGGTTTTTCTAAAGCGTATCCTCTTTTAAGGACCAGCTCAGCTGCCTCTAGAGCATTGACTTCCCCCATGGCTTGGAGAGCAAAGCTGTAACTGTGGGATACAAGTGATACAGAGCAGGACCACGGTTGTGGGACCAACCTGAGCTGAAATGGCCAAATCATTTCAGTTGGATTTCAATCCAGCTTTTTAAAAAATTTTTATTCATTTATTACATTAAATTTTCACCTCCTTTACATCTTTTTTGGGCAGATGAGTTAAGAACTGAGCAAAGCAGTATGAAGTAGATTTTTCAGAAATTTGTGATTCCTTTAATAAAAGATTCTCCTGGGAGGCAGGAGGTACCTGCCCGGCATCTCCTGAAGGCAGGACAGCGAATATGCTGATGCCATCTACCCTTCTTCTCTGGCACACACAGTAAATTACACTGCCTGGGGCTTGTCCCTGGTGAAGTTCCTGTTGATCTGACAGGGCAGCTCTGAGCTATGTTGTGTGGATAATGCCATTCATGACGTGGGTGCAGGAGTATCCTAGAAAAGTGGAACTGGAAGGGGCTGCACAAGACCAGATGATCCATTACTCTACCCCAAAACATCATTCTTGGAAAGTATTTCCCTAGTATATAGAAATTGCCTATAATGTTGATTCTAGTGTCCTTTTTTTTCAGTCAATCTATTCCAATGTTAATATCTTTTCCTTTATTTCTTTTTTCTTTAAATGTCCCATGGTGAATTTGGAAATATATATATCTATATAGTCCTGTGCGGAGAACAGTTTATTCTCCCCATCCTCGCACTTTTTTTGCCTTCTGGGAAGCTGTTATATTTCCATTTAGTTGTGTGTTCCTGAGTTGCTGCTTATTCCATCTGTCCCTGTAGGTTGTGTTTCCTAGCCAGTTTTGGTAGCTTTTCCTGGAACTTTCTTCATCCATTCCATATCTACAACAAAGTGTGATGCCCAAAATGGAATGCAGTGCTCCAGGTGATGCCGCCTCAATGATAAGTACAGGCAAAACATCATTATCACTTGTTCCACTCTACTCCTTGGTTTGACATTGATTTATATTTTCCTAATAAAAAGCTGAAACTGTTTAAAGTTACCAAACTGGGGCTGGGGAGAGGAGTTCAAGTTTTCATTTGGCTGTCAGTAAATCAGTAGAAAGGCAAAAGGCTAAAAATGGGTGTTTTGTGGCATCTGAGCAGAGGGGAGAGCAGATGGATGGCTGCTACAGTTTCAATTAGGTCGAGTTCAAGGGAAACCTAATTAACAGCCAATTACAGCAGTTGAGTCTGGTAGTAATGCTGTATTAACAAAAATTATTTTAGAAAAAAAAAGTAATTATCTGCTAGGCTGGACCAGGAGAGGAGATACAGAAGAGCTGACGGACAGCATTTGGTATGTTTTACTGTGAAACTCGTCCTGCTAAATCTAATTATAAATATGTGCCTGTTATCGGTGATGGCAAGACTGAGGAGTTGGGAGAAGATTGCTCTCGAAGTTCAGAGCACTATGGAGCTTTTGCTGCTGTGGGCAGTAACTCTGCGGAAGCAATGTGGTAATTCTGATTTAGCAGTCTTCCAAAGAATTTGTCAGGCTTTCTTAGGCTGCTGCCTTATTTTGTGGACACAATTGGGGAAGAATAATCCAAGTGGATTTTTAAAATGGATTATTTTAACTGCATTTTGAATTGTGGACAGCCAGACACTTAGAAATCAAGTGGTCTTAAATTGGCCTTTGGAATGAATTAAGCTAAACCGAAATAAGGCTACGTTAATTCTGAATGTCTGAAAAGCCGCATAGATGTTAAGGCAGTTTTAACTAATCCCTTTTAACTTCGTATTTTTAGTTAATTTGGATTATGTCTTGGTGTCCCTGGGCTGGCAAACCCTGAGATCAAAAACCATGTTAAAATTAGCTTGGTAGGGATAAAACAGAATATTGTTGTGCGTTTCAATGGAACAGTACCACTTAATGACACTGAGGTTTTTGCTTTGCTAAAATCTAGAGGGCTTTCCCTCTTGCTGGGATTGTGACAAGACAAATATTTGTTTTTTGGGCGTCTACTTTTCTTTTAATTGTTTACAAAGTACTTCTAATGAATGAATTTTGGGGGGCTGACCCTTATTTCTCTGGAATAAGCCTTACATTTTGCAGGTGATATTCAAAGCTACTTTATCTTTTTACTAGGCATTGAACATTGTTTTATTTACAAATATGGCATATATGTTCAGCCATAGGGTTGTGACTGGATATAAAATGGGTTAAGTTGGTAATAAAACCAGTAGAAACAGGGAGACAGTAATTGTTCCTCTCCAGTCACATCATATTCTAAGTTAATATTCCTCATGCGGGTGGAAAGCAAGCATTGGAAGGATAATCAGAAATACTTTGGATCCAGTAATAAGGCAACTGAATCTGCAAATAGTTTCTGTCTGCTTTTAGAAAGCTATTGACTCTATCGAATAAAATAGCAAGGCTGTTGTTGCCATGAGGATGGCTGTATGAGACACACACAGAGGTAAATATTTAGCTAGTGATGAGTAACTGGAGCCATTTATAGGCCTGATCATAATTTCTGAAACACTGCGCTGGAATGCATTGCTACTGATTTCCATTTCATGCAAGTTAAAGATAGTTAGAAGATTTTTCAATTTTTTTTTCATACATCTAAAAATTCTGCTGCCAGGATTATGATTTTGTGTGTGTGTGTGTCATATTCCAGCCTAGAGCAACTCTTTGCAGCTTAGTTACTACATAAATCCCTGGAAATAGAAGCTTAACTGAGATGCTGGTACTCTCTTAATTGAAGAAGCACTTATAGGTAATATTATTTTATCTTTGAGGAATTATCATTTCGTTTTTTACAGAGCCCAGATAATCACCATTTACTCTCTCCTCGTATGGCAACAATTTGCTGGTGGCTTTCTTAGGGCTTCCTGGCTTTCCATGTCGAGCCTGTAAACAATTACTGTCATTTGAAGGATGTAAATGGCGATGCAGTTGTTCAGACAGCAATTAAATAGCTATTTAGGCTTCTTAAAATATGCTTACATTTTTGCATAATTCCACTTCGCAGTATATAAAATTATACCTTAGTACTCTGAAGCACTATTTGGTATGAAAGCACGCTAATGCAACCCTGATGCAATGGGCTGATTCACCTGCCCATCATCACCCCACCCTTCTGGATCTCTTTTCCCACTGAAGCATCTAAAGCCAATGCACTTCCAGCCCTGCCTGGAACTCCATGGCAAGCCATGATTCCAGCTTTTGTCCTCATAAATACTAGATCAGTGGGTTTGTATTTTAATGGGGTTTTAAAACTTTTTTTCTGGTAAAATTTGTATTTGCATGGATTACGTTGAAAGTCTTGCATGGTGAGCAGGCCAGATGAAACCAAATACTTCTACATGTAAATGCATCTCTACCAAAACCAGAGAATATCTATTTGTACGATAGCCTGCCGTCTGTAACTCTCTTTTTGTTTGCTTGACAAATGAAGGGAGAAAAGCTAAAGGAAAAGAAAACACCTGTTTTAATCTCTGAAGAAAAATGTTTAAACCTTAATAAATAAAATGGAAACAGAATTTAAGGGTGATACTCCTTTAGATATTATTTCACAGGAAAAAAATAAAATATGATGTGCTGTTCACAATATATTCCTAGAAATTGTCTTACTTTCTTGTCAATACAAATGGAGCATTAAATGACCAGTCTGGAAACACCTTTGTCCTATTTCATTCTCTAAATAAAGAAATAATATTACGATTTAAATGTATATACAGCATTAAGATAAAAGAAATGTCATTAGAGGTTATTATAATTTGCTTTTTTCTTTGTCATCCTATTCACTGCATTTCAGTGCATGCCATATATACGTGTTTCTCTCAGTCCCATTCTCTTTAGTAAAAGCAGTTGGCTTCATTCACAAAACTTAATAAATAATATACCTTGAGAACCAGTTACCATGCAAACACTTTCAAGCATGAACTGGGTAGCGTGGCGTGGCAGTAAGTCATAAGAAGCTTGAGAAAAAATCAGTTGGTATGAATGCACAGGGTTCGGGATGCTTCTGCGTGCTAACGCTGGTTTTGTGCCTGTTCAGAAAGCGGGCAGTAGCATCCCGGTTGGTGTTTAATAGGTTTTGTCATTGTTTTGACATTGCTGTCAAAATTATTTATCAAATATGCCTAAGGCAGAGGAGTTCTTTGGGAGCTAGAGAATCTTGATGTGCGAAGGTCTCCCAGGAACAGATTTCAAGCGAGTTAGGTATTGTGGGCTTGCTGGGCTCCGTGACAAAGTATGATCTATAGGTATGATCTTATCCATTTATATTTCTGTAGCTATGGTCAAGGTGATGGAATTAGCTCAGAAATATTTGTAACAGCTCATCAGGGATCTAAAGACCTTTGAGTTTAAAGATTTTTCAGTTCATTAAGAAATCAAAGTAAGTAAAAGGTAACTACTAAATAATCACTGACTTCTGAAGACAATTTGCCACCAAATTAAGTCTAATATTCAGAGGGAAGGACACTTAAACTTGAACTCCTATAAAGGCACATTTGAGAGACATTTTTCCTCCCATGGCAAACAGCACAAGTTCTGCTTTAACTGCATGATGTTTCCTTCCCATAATATCACTCTGATGCCCTAGATATTCCTGCCAATCCTCCCACTTTATCTTTTGGGATAAATTGGGAAGTTGTGGTGGGGTTTTTTTTACCCCCTTCTGTGTTTAATGGGAAAGCAAGACAAGGGATTTCAAAGGTGTAAGATGGCTCCTATGGGAAATGAGAGGTTAGAGTGGCTCTCGTTTATTCCTTTGAAAATCCACCTTATTCTCTTCAGCAGAAGACTTTGGGTGGCCTCTTTGGGACATCTTAAAGGTGTCCTGTTTACCAGCAGTGACCAGGAGAAAAGAGACAATTTAGGGTCATATATTTTTGTAGCCCACGATAAATTTGTAGCCAGTTCTGGATGAAGCTGTTTGACTTCAGCATGGTCTAGTGCTTTCTCTTAAGGTGTAGTTCGTAGTTCAGGTGGTCCAGCGCTCTGTATGAAAGTTCACTGGCTTATGTTGAAGGATAACGTCCCATGAATTGTACCATGGAGCAGCCTGTGGGCAGCTGAGGTGGTGATACCCTCCATCTCCACGGAGGAATTGTTGCCTGTAAGGAGAAAGCTGGGTGATGCACAGGACCATGCTTTGAATTACAAAGCAGAGCACCAAGCTGTGGGAGGGTCTTTCATTTTCCTCTCTGAACACGAGTATGTTACTGACTCTTGACATCGGCAGTCCAGCTGTTGACCCATATTCTCAGTAATGTATGTGTAACAGCATAAAGCCTTCCTTAGTAAGATGATTATTTTATTTTGCATATATGAACATCATGAGCCATTTTTCCTTCCCGGTACATGTGTGTTGTCAGGCATACTGAATTAGAGTAAAAATTGATCCTCTTTTTTTTTTTTTCTTTTTTTTGGCAATTTTCCTAAATTTCTTGTAGATTAACAGGACTTCGATGTCTTAGGGTAAATTCCACTTTTTAGATATTTACAGTTACACTTATCATCTGAGTTACTGAGCTGTTACTGCCTGAACAGAATTAAATGTCAGATAAAAAAAGTGCCAGTGTTTAATGGCATGAAAGAAACTTAACTATGGCTCAAGAATTTCTTGGTATTAATATTCTGGTTATAAGAGATTGAATTCAAGCTCCCTTCTAATTCTGATTCCTGCAATTACTTTAATTTTCCAAGACATTTACTGGTTAGCAGTGAGGCACATTGAGTTAAAATAAATCAAGTTTAAAAAAAAAAAGTATTTTTATATTTATTGGATTTTAATGGGGTTTGTGCTCCTTAATTTTTGTCTGTTTCCTGAAGTTATTAAAACAGCCAAATTATTTTTCCAGTCTGCAATACTATTTTGATAAGATTTTTAACAACTGTTTTGAAATATTTAGATATGTTCATTTCTTAACGTCCCCATTGCTAATTCCCTAAAGCATTTGTATGTACTTTTTTTACTATATTAGTCTTTCTGCGTGACAGTGTACATTCACTCAGATGGACTATTAATACCGATAGTTAATAACTTTCATTACTGTGTTACCAGGAAAATAACTCTGCTCCCTCATGTTTCCTATCACATACTTAAAGCATTAATTTTTCCAAGGATAGCAATGTTGTGTTTATTTTGGTATACCTCTAATATAGATTTTAAACAAAAAAGATAATTTTTCTAACAAGAAATAACGCAGTGGATTGTAGATAAGCAGGCAGGTATATTTGGTATGACCATAGGACTGATTCTGGAAAATAAGCTTGTGGGGAAGGTTCGTGGCCAAAGTGCTGGCTGCCTTCAGGTTACAGGGGTTCAAAAGTTACTGCCCTCATGCTGAGATGTGGCTACCTATGTGCTTCCTCGTAGCCCACCATGCTGCCAGCTGAAATGCCTCTGCTTAAACCTGAAAAAATACGATTTGTACCCTATCTTTGCTTGGGCAAGTGTTCCACTGATGTCGGTGATGCATTGCTGTGGGATGGTCTCTGATGTGTTTGCAGGAGCTGGTGTCCATCAGCAGCGCTTCTTGCTCAAAGTGTAAAAGTGGCACCAAGCGATAAAAGTACATCTATTTTAAACTGAAATCTTGGAAATCAGAAATTTTAAATCAGAAAAATGAGAGGGAAGGGGAGGAAGGCCATCACGCTCTTTCAAAACCTTTCTGATAGCATACATACTCTGACTCAGAAAACTAGACTTTTAGATAACTTCTAAGAAAAATATTTAGAGAATGTCAAAGGCTTCAAAATTCTAGAAATTCAGGTTTTCTTTTTTCCTCAGACTTTATTTCTGATAAATCTGTATTTCCTTGCAAACATGATTCCCAGCATTCCAGCCCCACAGTCTCTGCCGTTATTGCTGAACCACATAGGACTGCATTGCCTGTATCGTTTGTTTTTTTGTTCCAACTCTGTCCTTCCTGGATGGGACCCTGGCAGGTGACCTCCAAGGAACTGTAAGCAGTTGTCCCAGAGATGCTCCAGAGAAACAAGACAGAAGAAAGAATTTTGAGGAATAATAAGATAACAATATATAAACATGTATATAATAATAAATAATGGTATCTTTCCACATTGATTTTAAATGGAGATGTGGTCATGCGGGAACAGCCCTGCCGTGCTGCGTGTGATGTAGAGTCGAGCCCTTCTTATATCCACTTTGAGCAGCGTTGGTCCTGTCTGCCCAGGAGTTCGTATTCCAGATAGCCTCTTTGTTTCATCTCCCTTATCTATCTGTCACTGCAGAGAGGTATGTACTTATTTGGGGATAATCCTTGTGTTCGCTTAAGGAAAATGCCTCGCAGTGTATCTGAGCCTTTCAAGTGCAACTTGACAGCTTGTCTCCGTTTAACCCCGGGACCTGACTGTTTTTAGCTGTGGCTATTTCCATAGTTGCCTCCATTCTGTGTCATGTTTCTCTGAAACTATAAAATCCTGTACGGTTACCTGAGGTTGAAATTCCCCAATTTCTAAAGTATCCCCATAGATACAGTGAGGCCAAGAAAGACTCTGGTCTTCAGGTTTTATCTCTCTGGATTATTCCACATGGATGCTCCCCATGCGCGCTGTAGCTTTGATCTCAAAAACTAAAGTTGTCTCATGTTAGCAATTGTTTGTGGAGCTGGATACCTGCTACTGTAGGCAATGAAACTACATCGGCATTAGCTTTAAAGATGAAGGTTTGCTTCCTCATCAGCACCCCCACTTTTTTCTGCCCTTAAAAACCCAACCCAGTAAGAAATCTGTATTTTAAACCTAGGAATAAAACTCTAAATAAAACTAAGTAAATGTAAGATGATTTATCATAAATCATCATTTAATCACTCTGGGTGAAGCTATGGAATAGAGTATTAAGCTTATTGGAAAATTCAATGTAATTCTGAATTTTATTTATACCAGTTTCTGTGCCTCTGGCTCCTTGTAGCTGCAGAGCAAATGTGACTTCCCTGAACTTGATCCTTAACTTCAAATCCTTAACAAACTGAGTGTTCATGTGCACCATGCTGGAACGTAATTCAATATCTAATTTATTATATGTTACATTATCTTAATTATTAAATACTGTTTGGGGTGGGAGGGGGTGGAAAAACCCACAGGGAATTAGTTGTTATCCCTTCATTTAGTTATTACCACTTTTTTTGATATAACGTTGGAATTTTCTTCTCAACCCAACTATCTTTTCACTTTAATACTAGGTATTTTGTTCACCTAATAAACTTCATTAATGACTATGATTCAGCTTGAGTTTTATGTAGCTTACACAGTTCTTTATATTCATCATTAGCTGCAATCCCAAACTGAAGCACATCAACCAACAGCCTCTAAAAATGCTGGAATGCGCATATTTACAGACATCTGAAAAATACTGAGCTGTTGATTACAAAGATATTTTTATGAGCAAGTAGGAAATGTTTCTGAAGAGATCATTTACAGTGAGGCTGATCTGATTAAGTTACATGCTGGATCTGTATGGCTTTTTTGTTTGTTTTCTCCAAGGGAAGTCATAATAAAAGATGAGACTGAGAATAGGCGTCCTGTCTGGCGGTTATAGATGCGTTACTATAAATAGTGAGACTTCTGTGGGCTTTTTGGATGTTACAGTGAAATCAATCTTGTGATAATTATTCTACTCTAAAGAAGCTAGAACATCAGCGTAGTCTTTTTTTTTTTTTTGCTATAACGAGCAACCTTGCTGATAGTACAATAATTGGAGATTATGAAAACTGCTCAGCAGCTTCTCTAAGTGTATAAGTACCTAAAAGTGCAACAGCGATATGAGCTTAAACTGATCTGTTGCAAACACTACTGCCGCTTTTCCCTAGGCGCGGGATCCTCCTGTGGCTCTAGCACCAGGAATGTAAGAAAGTGTAGTTCCTCATAATACAAGCAGCAGTCTTGCCTCCCTGAGACAAAACCTGTCTTGGCATTTTGGTTTCGTTTGGGAGAGAAGCGGAGGGAGACGGACTTTTTTTTTCTATATACTTCACCCCATTTTACCAATACAGTTGCATCTTAACATGCCCAGCTCTGCTGTAAATATTATCTTAGTATATGGTTTTAGGAAGGTACTCTGTTTACCTGAGGTCTTGAGTTTTGTGTGTTTTATGCCAATTTATTAAGTATAATTATTATTATTAAAGTACAAGGAGCTTTTAGGGGAAAAAACTCAATAACCCTAGGTCACTGTTTAGGTCCAGCCCTAGGTCACTGTTTAGATCCATCTGCATATCATGCATATAAAAGCTATGAATATTTCTTATTAAAAGGGAGATAGTTTTGAGAACGCCAGTTAAGTTCCTCCACTAATAATATGGGAAGAAGCTTTGTTTTCCTACTTAGCCTTGCTCTCAAGCGTGGTGCGTATGTTTAACAGAGACAATGAGCAGAAGAAGAGGCATCCCTTTGACATTGTACAGCTACGTTACGGTTCTGCTTTCAAGGGTCTGGAGGGTATTTGTGCCTTCAATGTGCAAGGCAGTTGTATGGGCACATAATAAGCTGGGTAAGGTAATGGACTGGATGGAAACAAAATCATCTTGTAGATGCTTTTAAGCATTTCTCCTGTTTTGAATTCTGGAGGTCCCCCCTTGAACCAGTCTGGCAGATGCCACTTAAATATTTCTGTGCCTACCAGGATCAATAATCACTGATTTTATGCTGGGGAAACTGTTAATCCATTTACATGCTTTATGTACATATATATTTGTGTGAAGTGAAGGCTTCAGTATAAAGCTTAAAAATGACTTTTCTAACACCTTCATGGGTATTAAAATTATAACATTTGACTCCAACTCTATCTATAGACAAGGTATAAGTAGGTTCCAGTGAGAAAACGATTTGTCACTAGCAATTATTAAAAAACTTTATAGTTAAATCCAAGACATAGCCTTTTTCTTAAAAAAAGAGAGGAGTGAATTATTATTTTAGGTTTCATCTGGGCCATTTTCAAACATGAATAAAACATTTCCCTTGCACAAATCATTCGCCTCTATGAAACCTTACTGAAGGGTTGCAGAAATGACCAGCAAAGGTGAAGATGTTCATGCAGATTTCTTGGTGATGGAAAGCCTTTTTAGAAACAAGGGTAGAAAGCAAAATGTGAGGAGAAATACAACCGTAGGGGAACAAAATGGAGTACTTTACTCAAATGGCATCCTGACCAAATTAGTCATGCTTTGAAGGCTTATTTTCAACAGAATATGTTCACTTGGATATTAAGAGGGTCCTCATGAGGAATTCCTGCTGTGTATGACATCAGTCATAGACCAATCTTCTTGTTGTATTGGAATTGCTCTGTGAAAAGGTGATTTAGAGTCGATAGTGATTGTTACTGTATTGTATGTAAGGGTACAGTGAAATGAGTAAAGCTTTATTGTCAGATACTACACTTCAAAATTCACATTACATTAAATCATGTGGCTCAGTCATAAATCAGAGACATGTGAGCTGAAGATGAAGATACACAGTCTCTTACTGCTGTTTTATTTGTGGCTGTGCTCATCCTACCTGCTTACAAATAGTCCTGCCTAGAAATCAGCTGTGGCTGCTTGGAAAGAAAATCACAAGAGCATCATTAATTGAAAAAGTAGCTTATGTGAGCAGCATTTGGGGATATCTGCTACAAATATTTGTGAATGGGCACTGGCTGAGCAGAAGTCATGGAAGAATAGCTTGTAACTGCAAAATTTAACTGCAAAGCTCATCTCTGGACACATGGATTACTTGCTCTGCTGGCCATTTTTCTGGTAATAAATCAGAAAGTTAACTTTGTAATGTGACGTAAAAACCCCTCCTTGTATTTCATCAAAAAATACTAAAGTTGTTAGTGACGCCTCCTGATGGCTCAAATAAAATTAGTGAGGATATATTTAAGACAACCAGTTACCAAGTTTTGAAGAGAAGGAAATCTATATTATATCCAAGAACAAATGCTTAGAGAAAACACAGAGAGAGAAAAAGGACTCAATTTGAATTTACGGTAATCCATATGGCTGTTAGTTATCTATATAATAGATAAAAATCTGAAAATAACTTAAGCTTGGGAGATGACTGGGGGACATGGCGTAAATACCAGCCCTGTTATGCCTTCCTTTGGTGTTCTGATACCATCTGTCTGAGCACCATTTGAGATGAACGCTTGGGCCCAGTGGCACAAAATCTGAACCTGCATGGCTATTTTTTAATGTTCTTAGACAAAACCACACTGAGAAAAAGGAGTTCATGAAGGAAGATTTCAATTTTTCTTCTTTTACATTTTAGGTTCCTGAAATATCTGGTTAAAATTATGGTTTCTCTACCTTTAGATCTTCTTATACTTGCTCTTGTGGTCACCTTGCTGTCAGCAAGCAGCACACAGCAGTTTTCAGTAGCGCAAATGGGAGATACTGCATGTAAGAACAGGGCTGCACACCATACTGCAATAATGATTCATAAGGTCCACAAAATAAAAGATTTAAAAATCATTCTGCTATTGATTTGAGTGATATTATTTCTGCGTATGTTATTTCATTTGGGCTTTAGAGGGATTAATTTACTCCCAAGTGTCTGTTTCACAACAGAAATGCTGCCTGTATTGAAATTACCTTAAATTACTAAGAAAAAATGGGCTTTTTAGAGCCGAGCTCTTCATGCTCCTTTTTTATTTCTGTGAAAAGGTTTCCCTGCTCTGCAACACATTTTCTGTCCTTACAAAAATGTTCAGGTTGTACTTGATTTCTGGAGTCTCAGTAAGCCTTAATCCATCTTGATCTGTTTGGTTTTACATGTTTGGCTGCACCATGGTTTTACAATTGATATATAAGTATCTGTTAAATGAAAGTTTGGGGCTAGGGAGAATTACATATGTAATTTCAGAACTTGCAAAAATATCTTGGAATTTCTGGCATGTAAAAAGTAGTGTAGTGATGCTCAATAAGCTCCTGCTGCATAACTTCTTGATCCATAGAAGTGGCTGATAGTATGAGTCCGGCACCGACAGCGTGGTGGTGGTTCTGGCAGCTCTGCATGACGGTCCATGCAGACTTGTTGATGTACATTGCTGGATGCAGTGACAAACGCTCCAACGCAGTGTGTTATTTCGGAACTATATTACCAGAGGTGGAGTAAGCTCCATGGGAATTGGCCGAACTGAAAAACCTACCATGGGCAATAACAGTTGGCCATGATTTTATCTGGTTTTGCTAGGTATTACTCTAGAAACTTCAACAGTTGAAACAAAGTGTGGTAGCTGTTTGTCTTTTAACTGATTAATTTTTCTTTGTACTCGTGAATTTTCATACAAATATGTGTCAGTAGATTTGACAGATATATGGGATACTGCGATCTGCTGGCTATCCTGAGGTATTGTGTGGTTTGCAATGTAACAGGGAAGCGCTTAACATCAGCATGGCTCAGCTGGCAAAATCAAATTAGTCTTACAACAGTAGTCTGAAATCTTAATTCAAGCCCTCATTCCAAACCCCTGTTTTTGACATTTCCATTATTTCTTATGTCACCAAGTACATTTTGTTTAATTGCCTTGTGTATATATAGTCATTGTTCTGTAAAATCCGGAAAAATGTAGTCCATAGCAGCAAATTAACACTACTTAGCAGCTGTTAAAAAGGATAATTGCCTGATGTTAGCATCACCTAACATTATTTCTAATGCTAATTATGCCCGATTTACTCTCCCTAAACTCACCCAGCTCCAGGTATGTTTCCAATCCATGGGCTGATAACAGAAATATTTGTATGCGTGCCAACTCCGGTCTGTGTAGATGTAGTTTGAGGATTTTGTGACTGCACTCGTAAATCAGAGCTGGATGTGCCTTGCTGAAGGATCATCTCAGAAGTGCATGACACGAATGCGTTCTGAATGTAGATGGAATGCTGTTGCATTCTATCCGTTTCCTGTGGATTTTAGCTTTGGATTGAAAGGTGAGAAGAAAACAGTCCACAAAAACTTCCATGGGTCAGCAGATAGCTAAATCTTTTGTTAAGATGTTTTTTGGTAAATTGTTGAAACAGAGGAATTATCACCTTTTTTTTTAATCAACTTTATCCTGTAAGCCCATAGTCCTGTTTGCTCAGGCCTTCTTGCTGTCGCTGTGAGCTCACAACGTGGAGAGATTTAAGATTACATCTTTTATAATTTTTTAAATCCAGCCTCTTGATGATTTCTGTGAATCCCAGAAGGTGCATTTTTTAAAATAAATATTTTAGTTTTACTTGATCTATAGCCACCTGCTAACAGCAGTCTAAACTTTTCCAATTTATATAAATGACTTGTTCTTCAGCTTCTGTACAGGTTTATATAGAGAGTACCGCAGCATAAATTACCCATTTAGAAAAGGTCTACTGAATGTTAACGTTTTACATCCAGTACTAAATTGAAATAATTTCCTTGAAGGAAAATGTCTAAAACAAATGGTGGTCATTGAAAACAGAAATCATAGTTTCAAATAAAAATAGATAGGCAGTCCTTCAGAAGCTGTGCTAAATGAATGGCTGATGAATGCATGGCTTAGTTGGTAAGTAGGAATTTATTAGCTTGTGTAGATTATGGTGAAAGGTATCTGAGAAAATAATTGCTCATTTTGTGGAAATAAGGCAGTCCATTAAATCTGCTGCACATAATGATCAAAGGAATACTAATTTGTCTTTTAAATTTCTGTGATTTTTAAGACTTTATATACCAAAAACAGTCTAAATTCCAGCCAGGAGAGAGTAATTCAGAACATCCACAATATTTTATTGCTTGTATCTCTCTCTCTCTCTCTCCGTGGAAAGATACTTGTCCATATGTATGCACATAGACAGCACAAGTCCCACTGTGCCGGCAGCCCCCCATGAGGTTACAAGTGCAGGCACAAATTGGTAGCTAGATATCAGTAGTTGGTGTGGAGTATTTACAGCTGATTTCAGGGGTGAAATCACATTGATGCAAAGGGAGGTTGCCTTTCAAAACAGGGCCTAACAGATGCGACACACAGCCTTTGAACAGCTGCATGTAAAAGAACAGAACAAATTACGTGTTTTCTTTGAGAGAGTAAAGCAGTACCGATATCACCAGTTAGGCCACATGGAAATAAAATGTTTTCCTACATGGTGTTATAAGTGCAAAAATAATTCAGAGCCAGTTGTGAATAAAATATATGTTCTTCATTTTCAGGATAGAAATAGGTAAAATGAAGAACTGCTAACTAATGTGGAAAATAGAGGATGGAGTGGAAATGCTTCATTGGCAGTAACGTATTTTCTGTAAGTTTGACAGACAGGAGAATACATTTTATCTTTTCAGACATGCTATTGCATATTTAGATCTAGATCAAGCGTCTAAATATGGAATTAACCTGGTATACAGTTAACAAAAACCTTGAAAGATTAATAGAGTGTCATTATTTAATTTCATTAATAAGTTAGTGCCTCAACAGAATCTTTGACTGAAAGACTTTTTCAATACTGACTTCAGAATTGGTTTCAAAATGAGGAATGATCCGCCATATAGAGACGCTTCTGAAAATGTTGGTTTGTGTTCTTAAGTGCGTGAATACTGAAGCCTTTTGTCGTGGTTTAACCCGGCTGGCAACTAAGCACCACGCAGCCGCTCGCTCACTCCCCCCCCTCCCTCAGTGGGATGGGGGAGAGAATCGGAGAAAAGAAAAAAAAAAGTAAGACCCGTGGGTTGAGATAGAGACAGTTTAATAAGAGAGAAGAATAACAATAATAATAATAATAATAGTGGTAAGAAAATATACAGAATATATAAAACAAGTGATGCACAATGCAATTGCTCACCACCCGCTGACCGATGCCCAGCCCGTCCCGAGCAGTGATCACTTCCCCCGGGCCGCGATCACACAGCCCGAGCTGCGACCACTCTGCCCGCGACTGACCGACCGACCCGACCGACTAACCCCCCCGAGCATGACGTTATATGGTATGGAATAGCTCTTTGGACAGTTTGGGTCCTAGCTGTGCTGTACTCCCAGCTTGTTATGCACCTGGTCGAGCAGGAGAAGCTCAAAAAGTCCTTGAACAGTCTGAGCACTACTTGGCAACAACTAAAAACATCAGCGTGTTATCAACATTCTTCTAGCACTGAATCCAAAGCACAGCACTATGCTAGCTTCTCTGAAGAAAATTAACTCTATCCCAGCCGAAACCAGGACACCTTTGCATGTTACATCTCCTGCAGTGATAAAGGAACATGAACTTATAAAACCACACTGCCAGAGATTCTAGTGCAGAAACATACACACGGGGAAAGTCTGGGTGAGAAAATAGTAGGTGAAGTCTAAAATGTTGCATGTTTTTCTACATATTTTTACATATCATAAAATTATTTCATAATAAGACTCTATTCCCTTTCCCAGCCAGGGTGGGATATTTCATAAATAAATTCTCTTTGCTAGTATTTTGTGGCAGAACCAGACTTTAAAAAAAAAAGAGTGAGGTTTCTTTAAATATAAAAAAAATCAATGCTTGGGTTTTCAAAGGGCTCAATATTTGGATACCAAACTATCTTGAGAGCAAGCATGCCTGTAAATGCAGAACTACTAACCTTCTTAACGCTATGATTTATAAACCTTTATGCTTTTTCATTTTTGACAAAACAAAAGGGATTTGTTTGCCCTTCCAGTTTTCAAGGTCTGCTGTGGTTGGACAACTGATCTCTTTCATTCTTGGTGCCAGGGAGACCATCTTCTGGGGGCAAAATGAACTTTGAATGAAATACGACTTTTTTGATAGGCATAATTTTGGAAAATAAAGGATCCTGCAATTTGATGGCTTTTGAAGATTCTTCTTTGTCATCCTTGAAGTATTGCTGTCTCTATATAGAAGTATTTGATGTTCCTATTTTCAGAGCTCAGCCTCATCTTGCGCTTTCCCCTCTGCTTACCAGTATTGAGTGCTGGTCGGATTTCACAGGACCTTCTGTGTATGAAAAGCAGTGCAAAACTGAATCTTTCAACAAAAATAAGATTGAGACTTGCCTTATCCTTCTTTCCCCTACTTCTGGTAAATTTGCAGGTGAGCATATTTCTTGTATAGGTAAAGCTAGTGTATAAATTGGAACATTTTTATTTTTAATGAAAATCCAGATTAACGCCACTGTGATGCTTACCCATATCCATAATGTAAACAGTGAACTAGGATGGAAGTTATTTTTAATTTTGCAGTAAACAGTACCATAAAATATGTATGAAACTGGGGAGGGTATAGTGCCTGTGTGAAAATACCCATCTGTATGTGTAATGACTTCCCAGAGGTTGAGATAAATATACATAACTAATAAGAAATATTCCCAAACTTGAGCAAAGATCACTGAGCAGGCTTACAGGGCACATATGTGCCTGCTTACCAGCATATAGCAGCTTGCTAGATCACACACATTTTTAATATATAGAAGATGAAAGGAAATTGAAATGTTTGTTTTCCTTCCCAAACCTGCTCCTGTAGTTTTAAAAAGCTTTCCCCTGCTGTCCTTCAAACCTTGTGTTGCTACAAGACCTTCAGAAGACCAAC
This sequence comes from Gorsachius magnificus, assembly GCA_034008185.1. Classification (NCBI taxonomy): domain Eukaryota; kingdom Metazoa; phylum Chordata; class Aves; order Pelecaniformes; family Ardeidae; genus Gorsachius; species Gorsachius magnificus. The sequence continues at coordinate 42,642,904 of CM067087.1, forward strand.
CTCTTCTGCAAAGGAGAACCATCACATGCTGTGGTTTTTAAAGCTGCTTTCATTTCAGTTAAGCATTTTCAGTGTGAAAAATCTATCAAAGTAGCCCAATTTTCAAAGGATTTGATGTGGTGGCTCATGTAACAAGAGGTGATTCCCTGCAAAACAGCTCAAAGCATCTAGTGATCATATTGCTGCTTGTTTTAACCCTTCCAGGAGTGGATACTTCAGCTCTTGTGTTTACTTACATTGCTTGTTTTATATGTACTCTTTTAATGATGCTTTTGGTTTAAAGCCTCTGGTCATTTCCCGGAGTGCAGTTGAGAGCCTACTGGCCAAAATCAGCCGGGTGGCCACCAAGGGAGGCTGCGTGGGGGGCATTTCCTGCAGCCACATCTGCAGGTCAAGAGAAAATGAAAGAAACTTCCTTTAAAGATGAAGAAGAAGAGTTGTCATTGCAGCCCCACTTCTCGTGGGGGTGTTAGCCTCCGTGTGGTGGGAAGGTGGGATGGAGGTATTGAAAAACAAAAGCAAACAAACAAAAAACCCAAACCCCAACATTTTGACTCTGGATTGCATTTAATTTCAGGTATCTGAACACAAAAATTTCTTCTGCTTTCTGGCATAGTAGTGGCAGTTGTAGAAATACTGGTTTTGAAAATGACTCCTAAATGATTGAAAGTTTCTTAGGTAATGGGACTTGTTACACAAATGAAAATATCCCTTAAGATTACAATGTAGCTGTCCTGCTTGTGCCAGTATCTGTTTTTCTTGTGTTACTTAAAGGGTGATGCCTCTGGCAGAAAACTTAGAGTCTATTACATACAAGAAGAAAAACTCAAACTGAATTTAGCTCAGCATCCAAAAATGCAGTTGCTTGTAAGATACCGCTCTATTCTGAAGACCCTGCCTGCTTTCCAAAATGCCTGTAGCAACTCAATTTGTCACCAAAGCAAACAGGCAGAAGGTTGAACTTATTGACAGGTGCAGAGGAAAAGAACTGAGATGATGGATGGTGGATGAGCTCGAAAGAGCAACCTCCTGTGAGTAGGGCCAGATCCTGGCAGGTGCTTGAGGCTTTTTAGTGCCATTGCCTTCAGGTCTTCAGAATCACATCCTGAGAGAAAACCCACAGATATTTACTAAATGATGTCATCATCTGAATTAACGGAAGACAAATCTTTCCTGTAAGGAAATAAGCTGAACGTGGCAACTGCTGATGTGGAATCTTTTCCTTAACTGATCTTCTTTCAGCAAATATGAAGGCTGTTATAAGCACTGTTGTAGCTTTCCTAAAAGCTGAACTGATCTGCATAATTTCTCAACTGCTTCTGCATGTGCTGGAGATGGTACGCATGTAGTCCTATGACCTCCTGGACAGCATCACCATGGAGGAATGTCACCTGATGGATGCAGGAACACTTATCAGTCAGTCTCTCACTTAAGAAACTGATGATTTAAGCAAATACAATATCACAAAGTCATTTAAGAAAGTCATAATAATAAGTTATGCGACAGCATTTTTTTTTTTCCAAACCAGGAAAAAATAGTTTAAAGCAAATACTGGCTGGACCCTTAATGTATGTTTAAACTGGACTGCAATGTTTACATTTATGCTTTGCCCCTTCATATGTATTGGAGGGGAGGGGTTGGCACTGTAGAGGAACATAGTGTAATACTGTATTTTCTCAGATAAGCTCTTTTCCAAAGCTGCACTTCCGTTATCAGGAACACAGGTTTATTCCATGCAGTCCTGGGTGGGAAATGAAGTTGGTTTTGTCTGGTCTTGACCAAACTACTTATCTGAGTTGAGTTTATTGTAGGACACGGTCAAATGCACATTGCAGCTGGGAAAGGGTAGGCGACAGTGCAGAGGGACTGCCTGGCAGCCAAGGCAGCGCCTGCCCGCGAGCCTTGCTCTGCTTCGCTCCAGTCTGGAGCCAGGCGAGTCAAAACTAATTGTATCACTGTTTAGCATGAGCTCATAGCAAGCAACTTGAACAGTGATCCCATGTGGTATAACAGAGCAGAGCAGTGAGCTCACCAGCTTCTGGGCTGTAATAGGCTGCAGGAAGACATAAATTAAAGAATGCCAAGCATAGAGCTAATATACGATGCTGTCATGTGCTGTTCAGGACAGTTGCAAGTAAATACTCATGTTTTTCCAGCCTGGAAATTCCAAAAGGTGGAGAGTAAAATTCAGTTCAGTGCTACAAAATCCAGAGGGGTGGCCCCACATGTTCTTCTGATGGTTGCTAGTGCTATGTTTTGTTGGAATTGCTTAAAATAGGGGAACTGATGAAAGTGAATTCCATTGGAGACTAGAAAGAGTGTAAAACCATAGCATTTTGATTCTTTGCCAAAGAGTAACTGCAAATATGAGTGTTATTGGCAAAAACAACAGAAGAAAATAGTATTTTATGTTGTGGCCTCATCTGTACACCGACGTATCACACAAGGTATTTCCCTTTGGGTGAAAACTCAAAAAAAAACCTCTATGGAGTGTGAAAAAAGCTTCAGAAGCTGTGCCTGAGAGGCACATCAAAACATCTTCATCATGCTATATGTAGACTGATAGCCTCAAAAGAAAGCAACCTGTATTTTATGTTTCTGATAATACTGTAATATAAATATTAAACTTACTCTATACTTTGCCCTTTGCCTTGGCAGATGTCTTGTCTGGGATTAAATTAATTACTAAATTTCTTTTTTTGTCTGACAGTTGGGAACTTTAGGTTTCGGAGATAAATAGGTTTTGAAGCAATCCAGTAATAAGCTTACAAGGCTGAGAAGCAACAGAACTTAAAAGTGAAAATGGGTGGACCATTAATACTTTCTTGAAGAGCTGATAAATTCATGGCAACAGCCTGGTATCTAAATAATGGCTCTGCAGAGAGGTTCATGTCAGGTTGAAATTTTGCACCGTGTACTCTGGTAGGCAATATTTATATAGTTATATATTGTGTGTTAAATACCCCTGTAATAAAGATGTAACGTGATCTTAGCGGGCTTTCCCGAATTACCTGAGAGAAAGTGTAAAATTCCTGAAAGAGAGCCCCTCCAAAGTAGATTGTCACTGCCTAGCAGAAATTTTCTTTTATGCCATGAATTTAGGGGTCTGTCCTGCATTTTGATTCAGTGCTGAGATGGCCAAGGCATGATGGCATCACTGACTCCAAATACCCAAGAGAGAATAATGCCAAAGGACTATCAACGAAGGCTGACGTTGGTTCTTCTAAGCCTTGTCAAGGAAGATGTCAGTGTTGGTGAAAGGAAAAAATATGAGAGGGTCTCTGGTGGCCTTGGGATCCAGGAAGAGGCTGCAGCAGTTCAGATGGTGTCTGGAGAAGGTCAAAGGTGTGTGGTTGCATCAGAGAAGAAAAGTTATGGCGAGGGCTAAAAGATTAATGACAAATGGGAAAAGAAAGACTTGGGGATGAGAAAAGCTATGTGATAACGTTACTAACAGAAACAAAAAAAAGTAAGAGGAGGATAAAAGTGATATTGCTGAGAGTCTCCAAAGCATTTTGTAGAAACTGGTGAAACACTAGTGCCCGTCTGCACAAGGGGCTGCTGGTATTTTGTTTTTCCTGTTGTCCATCTACATGGTAGTTTAGTTCCCTTAAGACTGAAATGCATTTGTTTAATTACAATCTTTCATTTTCATATAATGGTAGCTATGTATTCCCAGTAACTTGTATGCAGATATATATGAGACCTTTTTCCCATGAAATGTCCAGAAAATTCTAGGGGCGTTACTAAACAAAACATTAACATCTGGGGTAGAATAATATTCTTGGATATTAAGACTTAACTGCCTTTGAAATATTTTGGTTTCTTTGTGTTTTAAAGTACATAGCTGACTATGAGGTACGTAGGAAGGAGGACGTCTGATTCTGGCAATTTAACAGATGCTACTGAACTGTGCAGTAGTGCAAAATGAAGCCTATCTGGACTTTTGGTATAAATGCAGTGACATATGTGTCATTGAATTTCTTCCCTATGGGCACAGTTAGAAGAAGCAGACATTAGTTTCTATGGAGGGCGCGTACTTCCAGCCCCACTGGCACTGTGGGCTCGCTGCCTTCCTACCTGCTGCTTGCCAAGGTGTGCACCCTTGCTGCGTGCAAATCACCTGTACAGAAAGACCTTATGACAAAATTGAAATTGCAGTGATCGGTTGTGAGATTAGCAGGCATAGGGATGGATGGAGCCGTTCGCAGAGCTGGATTTATGATGCCCTCAGTTCCAGGATGCTCCGCTGGTTTTAGTAGGTCTGAAGAAATGTGTTGACAAATACACTCCTGTTAAATTATCAGTTCCTAAATTGTTTCTTTGAGGACTCTTCTTTGCAGGAATTACAGAAGAATTAAATAAGAGTGGTAATTAATTACAGCCTCTTATTTGCATATGGGAGTGACATGAAAGGGAAGGGTGTAGGAATGGGCTCTGGCAGGGAGCACTGCCCTTGAAGGAAGACGTGATGAAATAGCTTATAACTCATTTTCTGACAGGCTGTACTGGGTAGTAAAAGACTTGGGGTCCAAAAATTTTGAAAATAAAATTGTGCCAAATTGAACCAAGATTTTTTTTTTTTTAATTAACAGGAATTTGGTGAAACAAATAAAAGCTCCAAAAATATTTATGTAGGCTTGCTCCAAAAATATTTATGTAGGCTTGCTCCAAATATGTCTGTACTTAATTACTTTAGAAATGCATAGAAAACATTGTTCAAATTTTTTCTCTCTCTTCTTCACCACTATCTTTTTCAATGTCTGAAACATCACGTGTTAATTAAAAGCTTACAATCTCTATATGCTTTTTGAATTTATGGTGAATTTTTTACCTAGAAATTAAATACGTGGATGTAATTTTTTTCCAGCAGGAAGAGATAATCTCTCATTATTACAACATTTTTGCAACTCACATCTTCAGTTTCATTGCTTGCGCATCATTGCATCTTACTAGGTTGATTTGGTGAAACCAGTTGTTGATATTCTAGCTGTCCCCAAACTGCTTGCTACCTCCTGTCAAAGGCAGCCAATATTCAGAGGTCAGTCTGAGTCGCTTCTCCTTTCTCTTTGTCCCCTCTGTCTGCCCTGCCCTTGGGCTGTCATCCTTAATGCAAGGTGATGTCCTGCATGTCCACCTACAGCTGCATACACTCCTTGATCTTTTCCCCCAGGAATCTGATAACCCCTTCTGTTGTCTCTGAATAAAATGTTTCTCTGTCATGTGAATTGTGCAAATAGTTTGCCATGCTGGAGCAGAGAGGGAAACAAATGAGTAATAGGGACCAAATGGCAGCCACGGAGGTGGTGAAAAATTTGGTTTCCTTATAGCAGAAGCAGGGATACTGCCAGCAGTATCCCCAGCACCAGAGGACAGCTCCTGTAAACCTCTTTCTGTTTGATTTTGCTCGATAGCTTCAGATGGCCACACTGAGAGAAGGTGGAGCCTCATGGAATTGTACACTTGGTAATGAAGGAAGGCAAACCCAAGATGCATTTCTACACATACAGATTTTGATACCAGCTTCCTGGAAGACAAGAAATCCCTCCCAAATCTGTCCAGAGATGCACTTTGCTTTAGCATTTTCTGTTAACCAGTTTAGTAATCAGCACATGGCTATTACAGACCTTATTCATAGGGTGTGTCTAACACCCCCCTATATAGTAGAGGAAAATTAAGCACAGTCTGAAGATGAGTTTTTCTGGAGTGGAGTGCATCTGGAAGCAGATATGTGCGAGTTACTTGTGTCAATTTGAAATATTATCCTGCCCGAAATATCTTTGTGGAATTTGGTCTAAAACTGTAATTCTGATCCTTAAGTGACCCTATGGCTCTGTCTTCCTGGCAGTTTAAGATTGAGATGTATATTGATGTCTTTGAGTTATACTTCATTGTGCTAATCTGAAGACATTGTTGACTGCAAGCCGCGATGACAGGGGCTTCGTTTCTGGCTGAGCAAGTATTTCAGAGAGCCTGAATGCTAGGGTGAAGCATTTCACCAGCTCTTTGGCTTCTCTGCCTAATAACTTCTAACGTGCCTTGCTTATATCTGAGCACGATATAATCTCAACACATACTGGAGCATAGGCAGGTTATGCATCTGTGTATCGAGCCTTCAGCAAGCCTATGTAGCCCAAGTGAGCAGGAGTGACTTTTAATTTTCTACAAGAAACCTAATATCTTTTCCACTGCTAGCTCATGCTTTTCTAGATTTCTGCTAGCTGGTCCACTAGCTCAGCAAAAGGCAGCATATGCTTTCTGGTTGGACAGCCCGAAGCTATCTGTAGGCTGGCTGGCCAGCTGGGTAGCAGGTACATGCATTCACATTGGCCAGATGGGAGGGATATTCAATTTTGGCCATCTGGCTGCTGTCTCTTAAGAGCGAAGAAATAAGTCAAAGATGGACTATTGGCAGCTGGAGGGCCTAACAAGTGCATGTGAGACTGTATGTGGAAAATGGACTTTTCAGATTTGCTTTATGTGCTGCTAAGAATCTAACCAGAAGGGGTGGTTTTTTTCAGTTGGAAGATTTTGGGTTGAATTTTTCATGTTGCTGATATGGAATGTATGGTTTTTACACTATTTTGACACTTCAGCTGAAAGAGGAAGTTGTATTTCCTTTTGTTGGTGTATGACAGAATTACACATTCTGTGCTATTTTAAAAAACGTGAAGGAAAATACCATTTTGCACCAACTGAAATATCGTCCTTCTCTTCTATATGAGAACATCTCAGTGTGTTGCAATGTAAAAACTCCACACTTTGATCATGCGTTTCCCTTCACCGGATACTCTATTCTTAGGCTACATCAGATGTGAATAGTCAAGCTTTATGTTTGTGGAGAAGATTTCACCCACAAGGCAGAATATGTGAAGTGTATATACACTGAGGTGTTATTTTATTCTGGGCTAAAGATTGCTTCCATGTACAATTTAACAGATATGTGTATTAAGCTGACTGCCACGTGATTCAGATACATATTTTTAAAAATGTCTACTGCTTCCAGAGAATTTTTTTGTCTATTTTATCTATTATATTTTCAGTATGGGCTTCCATTCCTACCATCTACAACTTTGGGCATTTTATTGGGCTATGCATTGATTTAAAACCATACAAACCAAGGCTGTTGAAGGCTTAACGATATCTAGGCTGTTTCTGTACGTTGAATAGTTTCTTTTTTTTACTAGCATTTTGTGGTTTGTTTGGGTTTTTTTTATCCACATGACAATAAAAAGGAGAAGAATTGGTATGCCTATTCCTAATTCAGAGGAACTGTTGGAGTTACAGATGCTGTTTTACTGAGAGTAGGTAATATGGATGTGTCTAGAACAGTTTGAGTTGTCCAAACTACCCACGCTGGGCTGGCATGTCTAACAGCACTTCCAGAAGCCCTGCTGCCTTCTGGAGTGGGATGTGGTACCCTGGTGAAGTTACTATGGCACTAGGTACATGTGCACACGCAATGGAATAAACCCCTTCCTATATCTCGTTTCTAGCTGTGGTACTGCCTTGGGAACAAATTCAGCTTTGAAGGGTCTCGCTTCATATTTTGTCATTTTTCTCCTGCTGCTTTTAATATCCTTTAGATGATCAATACAGCTTTTCAAAGAAGTAAGCACTTTTAATGAAACAGATTTATTAATTTGACAAAATTAGTGTGTGATAGCACAGACTGTGTGCTGATACTGTTGAATTAAGACTGAATAGATACGATTAAGACTTTTGTCATTGACTTCAGTAGAAATTAGTTATAGGTTCTTTAAAATAGATCAAACCTTCCCCCCCCCCCCGCTCCCCCCCACCATTTTTGTACTGTTTCCTCTTCCTCAATACTTTTGTCTCTTCTCTGATGTCTCCTTTTTGCATTTTCCCATCATTTTCATGCATACCTTCCACCATCCCCACCATTGATTATATCATTCTGGAAAGAAATTTCCTGTCCTATACATGATGTACAGCAAGTACAGGCTTAACAATTTCCTTGAACTGGAATTTCAAAAGGAGCTGGACATGATTTGACAACCCTTTTTTGTTCGAGGTCTTTAATGTGTAGGTATTTCCTGAAAAGCATAAAATATATCATAACTATGGTACCCCGGCATGGACAGTTTTTTTCCCTGTCCTACCCATCCTCTGATGGAAGAAGTGGGGCTGCACAGTTGCAGCTGGGTGAAGAGGAGCGACCTGTTTGTTGATAGTGTGATGGCAGTTGGGCATAAGTCTTGGCTCCTTGCTCAAGTAAAAAGAAAAATCAATCTTTGTCTTAAGAAAAAAAAAAACAAACCTGTAAAATCATTAGATACGTCTTTAAGGAAACTTTATTAAAACTGTTCAGTGAAAAAGTAGCAAATTGCTGTGGTTGTGCATGCTGCATGTTGCACTGCTACCTTCAGGAGGTGGGAAGCTGCGTCTACATTGCAAAGATGCAGATGATTAGTCTCGGAGCCCAAAACACAAAGGTACTTGTGCAGATGGCACATTGAGTATGCTGCCTACACAGTGTCTATAAAGCCAGGCATTTTAGATTAGAAAGGAGGGGATGGAGAAAATTGAGGAGTGTTTTAGGATAAAATAGGTGGAGCATGGACCAGATAGGCACATTGCACTGATACAGGTAAATCATGCAGATAAATGATCATTTTGCTGTTCATATATTAGCAAGTGGTATTTTCCCCCCAATTTCAGGCTTTGCTTGGATAGCTAAGACTATAAGCTAGTTTTAATTTATAACTATTGTCAATTATTATAATAGACCTCTGTCTTCTGCATCTTCACACATCAGCAGCAATTTATCATCCACTGATTGTATATAAAAAAAAAAAATTCTCTTCAGTGTTGAGTTAACCTGGGAAGTGGATTCTTCCTTTTGATCCTGAGGATATGAGCCGCAGTGGGGAATTTCCACTGTCTTCTCCTGCCTGAAAGCTGGACTGTGCCTAATGACTCACTTGCTTTTAATGAATACTGCTTAAACAAAAGAGAATTTAAGTCAGAAGGACCATGCAATGATGATTCATAATTCAAATTCAAAATTGCCTGGTCATTTAATAATATCAAACCAAAATGCTTTAGTATCTTTTTGGCTTAAAACACTATCCTTGTGAATAATTGCATTCTTGCCTATTTGCACTTGTTTTACTGTGCAGTTGTCAGGACAGATGTCCCTTGAGGAAAAGTTGCTGCCTAGCTCTGTGCTCTGGGATTTTCCTAATTAAAGGTTACCAAATGCTTGTTAGAAAGTTCACGAGCGAGGGACAAAAAGCAAGCAAGCAACTTTTCTGGGGAGAAGAAGAGGGAAGTGAGAACTGAGATGTGATCCTTCAGGGAAAATGGAGCCACATGGCTTGGTGATGCCAGTGCAGACCCCAGGCCGAGGTCAGGCCCTGCAGGGTGCCTGGTGAGCTCTGGTGGTGCTCCCCCCATGGGTGCCAACCACATGAAGTAGCCACCTCCTTTTTCCCAGCCTCCTCAAACCTGTTTCATGCAAGCATTTGGTCCTTAGCGTTGTTTCTACATATCTGAACTGATTGTGTCTTGCCGTTCACTGATGATGAAATGATTTTGATAGGTCAACGGAAACATTCCCGAAAATTCTGTTTCGGTCTTTGCCAAGTGCTTCTGCTGGAATTCCTGTGCTGCCCCTGGTACAGGGTATGGATGTGGTTTGAAACTCCGCTCTTTAGATAATATTTTATAGGTGCCTGAATTCTGGTAGAATTTTCCGTATAAGACTGGAAATGCCAATTTTTCTAAGGAAATCCAGCCCAACAGCAGTCTATGTGGAAGCACTGGCACAACTGCTGAAAGGGTCTTCTCATTTAGCAAAAGCTGGAACTGCAAAGAGTGGCCATATGCCAGCTCGTAAACACAGAGATATCAGACAAATAAAAACCCACCCTGAAGCAGAGGAGGACATATAAATACAGCAGTAGGCAGATCTGGGTGGGAAGCCAGGAGGTCTGGGGCTGCAGGAGGAAGATGGGCAGTAGCTGAATAGCTCACGCTGTGTCCGCACCGCTGTATTTTCCAGGCACTGTGTAATGGGAGTGAACTTTTTCCCATCAGGCTTATCTAATGAAATATAAGGTGGGAAATGACTCCCTGGAGAATGGGAGGGAGATGTAGATGCGAAGTGTGTTAATGTGAACACATTAAAGTCAGTCCAGTACAATATTAGCCTGCCAGTGTACTAATTCTATAGTTTGTTACAGGAAATATGCGAAAAATGAGATATGTCTTCTACCTGGATCTAAACTTTTTAATTGTCAATTGATTCAGTAGCAGACAGGTGGGCATGGCTTGCTTCTGCCTCTAGATAGCCATAACTCTATCCTTCAGCCTATACTAACACAAAAAAAGACCTTATTCATTAGGATGATTACTATGAAAAGATGTCTGTGGATGAGGACCTCCAGACTGAGATCATGGTCTTTCTTGCCTCAACAAAATTTGCTTAAAATTCTGTTCCAAGTGAACATTTACTTTAGAAATAGATAATGCATACTTTTCTTTCATAACTGTAGGACGTATGCATATATCTAATGAAATATGAAAGGTCCTATATCTTATTCATGAATGCTGAAAGTTGCTCAGCAGCTGTCTTCAAATACACCTCTGCAAGTATCTAACTCTACAATTTATGTGGCAAGTGATGACATGCTAACATCTTTGAAAGTTAAGTATTTGTGTTAATAATTAAAAAGAGACATTTCAAACGACAGACTGAATGAATATTCTCTGGAAAGCCACCAATCTTCTGTTGACAAAAAAGGGAAGTACAGAAGATCTGTGAAATATTTAACTATATAATTTAGTTCCTATATACTATCTCTTTAAATGTATTGGACTCTGATGTCTGATGAAAGCAGATGTTATTCTTTAAGCAGAATTTGTGGCACGTTGCAAAAGAGACTATAATAGCAGCTTGTGCTGTCTGTAAAGACATGATTTTTGTTTGTGGGGTTTTTTCTAATGCTTTTCCATTGCTGAAATGGACTGACTGTGTTCTGCTGAAATGTTGATGTATGGAAATTGAATCAGCAGAAAATCAACATCAAGACTTTATAGATGCTCCCATGCTTGTACTTTGATTTTTTTGAACACACAGCACTATGGGGACAGGCACCTTCTTGAGACACCCTGGGTAGAAGAAGGGCACAACAAAGTTTTTTCAGTCAGAACTTTATTTCTCCTAGACCCTCTGCAGATTGGGTCTTTTCACTACATCAACCGTAGCTCAAAGTATTCTGCACCTTGACTACTGTGTTCAGTTTTGGGCCACTCATTACAGCAAAGATGTTAAGTTGCTGGAGTGCGTCCAGAGGAGAGCAACAAAGCTGGGGAGGGGTCTGGAGCCCAAGGCTGATGGGTAGTGGCTGGGGGAGCTGTGGGTGTTCAGCCTGAAGAAGAGGAGGCTGAGGGGAGCCCTTATTGCTCCCTACAACTGCCTGACAGGAGGGGGGAGCCAGGGGGGTCGGGCTCTGCTCCCAGGTAATGGGCGATGGGATGAGGGGAAACGGCCTCAAGTTGTGTCAGGGGAGGTTTAGGTGGGACATTAGGAGAAATTTTTCCACTGAAAGGGTTGTCAGGCACTGGAAGGGCCAGCCCAGGGAAGTGGTCAAGTCCCCATCCCTGGGGGGATTTAAAAGCCGGGCAGACGAGCTGCTTAGGGACAGGGTTTAGTGGTGGGATGGCAGGGTTAGGGCAACAGTTGGACTTGATGATTTTAAAGGTCTTTTCCAACCTAAATGATTCTGTGATTTAGCTGGAAACACCCAAGTACCCTGAAGGAGTACTACCTCGCAGCTCATTCCCGGGAGGAAGCAGCGAGGGCAGAGGGGGATCACGGGGCTGCCCTCCTGCTGCTGCTCTGGCCTGGGCCCTGCGGGATGTTATGGGTCCCTGTTCCGCCACCTGGGTCACCCTGATGGGGCAGCGCCTGGGATGCCTGTAGAGAAGTAGGTGTGTGGCCAGCTCGTGTGCAGCTAATGGCCATTTGCCTCACAAGACGCTGTGCTACTGGGGGGAGGCGTAGGGGGTACCGGTCACACTACGTGGTACTACTGTTGCCTTGAGGTGACCAAATTCATGGGCGCCTGGCGTCACTGTGGGTAATGGGTGACCCCTCCATGGGTATGGCTGGTTGGGGCTGGGGCGCTGGCTTGTGCTGCGTTTACTTCGTGTGGTTGCTGAGCTACGCTGGTAACAAATCTGTTTCTCACAGTTACTGGTTAAACACTGGTCTTGATTTATATTTTACTACTGCCATTATTGTTAGTGGGTTTTGAGCTACTACGTCTAAATATTGATAGCGTTTGGGCTCTTGTTTCAGCCAGTCTGCTGCTGTGTAGCATAACGTGCCCCCCCACCCCGGCAAGAGGAATCCTCATGGAAAACCAGAACTGAACAGATTTCTTTAAGATTCTTCTTTTCAAATTTTAATCAATTTGTGTAACTACAAAGGAAGAAGATTGTTTCAAAGGTCTTATCAACCGGTATGAAAATTCTGTAAAAATAATTGTATGCCCTGCTATACTGTTTAAGCTTCATACCTTTTATATTCCAGCGGGGTTATTCATGCTCTGGTATTCCCAGAAATAATAAAAAGTCAGAGTACGGAGACCTTATATAGTAAAAATTCAAACCCTTACAGCTAATTCTTTTCTAACTCATTTGAAAGTCTCCTCTCTTACAAACTGACAAGTACTACCCGATGAGCTGTAGCATCTTTCATGTCATCACGGTACATGGTAAAAGAAAAATAACGTCTTTCAAGGAAAAAGACATCCACTGGACATGAGAACTCTTTCAGGTTTTTGTAGGAATACAGCAATCTTGGGAACACTTTCCTCATGAAGATGCCATAAGGAATGTGATTTTCAAATGGAACTTTATGCTTCAGTGCTTTGAGTGCATTTGTTACCCAAATCTGATTTGTTATGTGCTTGTCATAACTGTAAACTTGATTCTGAACAATGTGAGAGCTCATTGTGTAAACATTAAGGCAACATCAAGTAATTTTCTGCTTTCATTTAAAAATATAAATTCTGTTATCTGCTGCCTTGTGTTTAGTGAATAATAACAATTTCATTATCAACACCACTCACAAGATAGGTAGGCACTTGGCAATAATTTAGATTCTATATAATATGCATGGAAAGTTGACTGAAGGATGACACCGTACAAAATTTGCCTTTTCCACTTAACTAGTAGTTTTCATTGCTTAATATGTGAGTATGTTCTACCCAATTTCACATTTGACTCAGCTTTCAGGTTTTTTCCTGATTATTAGAATCAAATCAATATTTTTAATTATCCAAGGAGTCAATCACTCAACTGTTATATATACACCAACTAATGGAAGTGACAGCATTCATATAGTACTTCTCCATAAAAACAACCTGATCATTTGACTTGACATATTTGGGATTTTCCAAGGGGCTGAAGCAGGGTCTCTTCATTCTTCTTTCCTGAAAATAAGTCTGTATTCCTACATCCTTAAATAGAATTGCTATGTCTTTATGACTGTAATGCACTTTTTTTAGTCATTGCCTCTCTTTAGCAAAGTGAACAAACCCAGACATTTGGTCTCCTGGGAATACAGTGGTGGGAAGTTTATTGTACGTATATAAATATATGCAGTTAAGCATAAAAAATGTGTTTGCAACTTCCCTAGCAAGAGCCATCAGAAAATGCTGATAATTTTGGTAGAACTGTGTTATCTTTCTGATATCTGGCATTATGATACTGATTTATAGATATCTAGAAAAAACTGATGGTGCGTGATTCAGAGATATTTAAATATTGGGATCTATGCCGGCTGAAGTACCACGCAGAAGTGGAATATAACCTGGTTCCTGTTGAACCAGAGCAATTTTAGTAGATGGAGGAGATTTATTATGGTCCTGGAAATCTTGCAGTGTTTAAGGTTACACTTTTCATTTATTTCAGTGAAAATAAAATTTCCCAGAGGAGTCAGGCTGACACCCCAGGGGAGCAAAATACTGCGTTTTCTCAGCCATGAGCATAGACAGTGCCAGAAAAAACCTCTCCATACCAATTTTTACCTTTAGAAGAGAAGATACATTTGCTATTTCAGCTGAGAGCTCTGGTTAAAGCTCTGGTTCACAGCAGTGTGAGAAGTGCTGTACAGTGTGTACAGCTGGACTTTCTTAGGAATTTAAGCATCTAGCTAAGCATCTATGTACTTGCAGTGTCATTCAGTTGGAAGGGACTCCAGATTTCTTTGACATCCTCAAATCCCACACTTGCCAGTCCTAAAACATAAAGTTTTAAAATTCCTAGGCATCCTATTAATGCCACCTTTTAGCAGAGTCTCACCTGGGACGTTCGTTTTCTGTCTAATGGACTTTCTCATGACATCCTTACCAAATTAGACTGTATACAAAATACAGCGAGAGATGAGAAGATTCACTAGCTGCATGGCTGATTCCTTGTATTAAATAGCCCCGTTACTGGACGTTCAAGTCCACCTATGTGCTTTTTACCTTCTATTAATTTTGTGTCTTTAGCATTTATTGTCAATGTATGCTCCTCTTTTCTGACAAGGTCATGACTAAAAATAAGAAGATGGTTCCTCAGAGTTGTTGTTTGGAGGAGGATTCATCTAACTTGGTAATTCAGCAAAACCCACTCGTGTTTTCCCACTAACATTTCTTTATAATTAAAAAACCTTCTACTATTTTCAGTATAACTAATATTAGTCTTAATTATTCCATATCTAGTGAGTTAGTGAAATCCAAACAAAAAGTATTCTTTTCTTTATTTACAGAAGAGCTATTCTATAGTTTTGTTTTACATTGTAAAATAGCTAGTCAGTGCTGTGTTGGGTTTCAATAAGGAATGAAGCTACAATTGTCTGTGAGTAGCTGATATATCAATTTAAATATATTTGGCCATTAATTAAGTCTCCTTTTTGCATGCAAATAGATTTCTCTCCAGGGAATTAATTACAGAACAAATTTCAAGCTAATCTATCTTTGCAGTCCAATGTAATATTACACTATAAAACCCACTTTCAAAATGAAGCTGCTTGCCACTTAATGAATTGCTATCAAATTTTTTTAAACAATTTGGCATTATACAGTTAATCAAAACCAAGAATGGGACTATGATTTACTCTTAAATATACCAGTGCAATGCGATGACACTGGTTGATACAATTGCATAGGGATTTGAGAGAAGAACACTTGATGGATTCAAAGGTGATTGCATGTTTTTTTAACTGGTATACTGAAATTTGGATTTGATTTGGACTTTTTTTGTTGAACGTAATAGTAATTTTTCCATGGAAACAGAGATTAAGGTGTATGCTCATAAATACTTTTTTTATTCTTCCATATCCCTTTTTAAAAAAACTAAACCATCCCAAAAACTGATTGTGATTATTTCTCTCAAGACTTGAATATCCTTTCTATCAGGAATTCCTCATCTCCTGGAATGAAGACTAAAGTGTTCTGTATCTTTAATCCTGCAAACCCTTATCCATGCACTTACATTTAGTAATGTTGGTAATAGTTAGCCCTGTTCAGACGTTACTATTATGAGTCATCCAATTTTCTTTAAAGTTAAACACATGCAAAACTGTTTGGGTGTCTTAGATTGATCGCAAAACCTCTTCAGTCTTGGCAAACCTCATTTATGCTCTGGGGAAAAAAAAAATTGAGAGTGTGTATTTTTATTTATTTTGAAATATCATTAAGATCTGGGGCTAAAAGCAGTGATGTTGCCTAACAGTGATTAAAAGTATTGGTCTGGAGACAGCACAACTGAAGAACGCAGTGGAGGTACTCGGTGGTGCAGAACCCTCCCAGGCTGGAGCATAGGAACTCCCAGGTGCCACCAACTGTTCCCACGTCCTCCACTGAATAAGTCCAAAGGACAAGGATAGTATCAGAACTTTTGTTCTGGATAGAAGACAAAACGCAATATTCAGTGTAACTGCAGTCCCTTTTTTCATGTTTTGGGTATAGCTAACCTCATTTGAAAACCTTCCTGGTTTTTCATCTGATTTATTTTCGCTATAAGCATTGACCTTTAGGCAACTTTATTAAGTGGAATCACTTTTCATTTTATCTTGTTTTTTAACAGCTTTCTGTTCTACCTGCATTTTCCTCCCTAGGAAAGGTTAAATAGAGGTGCCCTCAATCACATTTTCCTTATTCCCCACTTCACTATATTCTGGCATATCTTTTCTGTAAGCTCAGAGCTACTCTTGTTTGAGCTTGTATTTCTACTTTTCCAAGGGGGAATTTATCATTGTTGATCGGATTTAGTTTGTGTAATAATACAAAATCTGCTCTTACATTTTCATCTCTCTAGCTTTCCAAACTTCAGTAAGCCCTTGTCCTCTGTCAAGACCATAATCACTTCTAGAGCAATATGAGTAACAAAAAGATTTGGTTGTAAATACTTTGTTAAAACCGTATTGCGGCACAGTTTGTGGCAGCTCAGCACACACAGTTTTTTGTGACAGGCTGCTTTTGTGTGGTGGTTCATGGAGTTATGGCTCTTCACCATCATTGTTATTTATTAAAATAAATGGGTAAATAATGGCTGCATAGTAACACACTCAGGTTGCTTTAGCTATGTTGGCTGGCACTGAATTGGAAAGCTTCATTGTTAGGAAGCATAGAAAGAGATTGTTTCAACAGCTAAAAAATTTCAGATTTGTTTCTTGCACCTTTAGGATAGTGCTCTCTTTCTTATCTGTTCAGAAGTAAAAGCACAGTAAAGATCCTGCACTTATTTATACTGTGGGGCAAAGCTACCTCAAGCCTCCTCCATGGTAAAACCAAAGGGGCCAGTGTATTCTCTGCGTTTACCTTGGGATGATATATCTTAAACACCTTAAGGTAAAAGTGAAAGCAAACAACAAAAATAAAAAGTCTATACCTTTTTTATCCTTGAAGGCAGACAGGCTCATAGACAGTCAGGAATCGGAGATCTGCAATAAAACTGGGACTTTTATTAGTTATCAAGTGGAGTGAAAAGGTTGAGAGGACAGAGCAGGAGATGGTGCCCCACTGAGAGAGAAACAGCTTTTCTTTGGGACACTTGTGGTGTGTTGTGGTCCCAGGAAAATGTGTAAGAGCATCTAAAATGTGGTTTAGCATTGCGGTTGTGATGTGAAACAGAAAATAATACTATTAAATATATGGATACGTATGATTAAATACATATACAAACACATAATTATTTTCCTGAAAGGGGTATGAATGGGGATAAAACTGCTTGGCTGCTGCTCACCAAATATGTAAACAGAGTGAAAATTAGGTTTTGGCCTTCCCAGACAACACAGGAGGAATATGGAATTGCAGCACAGCATCTAAGTTAATACGCTACAGCTTTCCTAAATATCCTGATTTGTTCTTTGAGGTATTGGCTATTGAATGGGCTTGAAAAACGTATAGCTGTAGCAGCTGAAAACTGTATGAAAAGGTCTTTTTGCAAACATGGACAATGAAAAGTTAAAATGGTAAAAGGAGAAAATGAGATGGATAAGTGCTACCAAACTTCTTGCTTTTGTCTCATCTTTATGACACCCATACGCACAATTTTCTTCAGCAGTTTGAAAAAGTTATTTTCTTTTCTCTTTTCCCTCCTTTCATGTAAATGTTGGACTGGTTTTGTGGGGGGTGCAGGAGGAAGGAATGAAGCAGTTTCTTGCTGGCAAACAATTTGAATGCTGTTAAACAGAGAAGCCCAGCAGAGAGGAGAGGGATGTACTGATGTTCACAGGGGTAGCCATGGCAAATCACGTGCATCAGCTAACCAGAGCTCAGAGCCGGTACCCTGGTATCCTCTGTTCAGAAAACAAACTGGTTAGGGAAGTTGAAAAATGAAACAAACCACAGTAGAGCTAAAGGACAATTCCTAACCAGAATGTGAACTGCTGGCAGATGGCAGTCACTGTAGGTGCAGAGCAGTACAATCTCAGTATGATTTGAAATGAAATTGTATTTACATTTTAAAATAGAATAATGAACGTGCACATTTCCAAAAATATGAAAATTACCTCCTAACACATAATATTTTAATGGAAAGTCCACCTTTAAGCAGGGTGGTTTTTTAAATCATATTACAGGGACAACTCTGACAACTCTGACTCTGGCTGGGTGTTTTTCAAGGAAGAAGTCTTAAAGGCACAGGACCAGGCTGTCCTCATGTGCCATAAGACAAATCGGCGGGGAAGACGACCGGCCTGGCTGGACAGAGGACTACTACTGCAACTAAGGGAAAAAAGAAGAGTTTACCAGCTCTGGAAGAAGGGGCAGGCAACCCAAGAAGAGTACAGGGATCTTGTCAGGTTATGCAGAGAGGAGATTAAAAAGGCAAAAGCCCAGCTGGAATTTAACCTGGCCACTGTTGTAAGGGATAATAAGAAAAGTTTTTATAAATATGTTAACAGCAAAAAGAGACCCAGGGAGAACCTCCATCCACTAGTGGATGCAAGGGGGAACATTGCCACTAAAGATGAGGAAAAGGCTGAGATACTCAACGCCTTCTTTGCCTTGGTCTTTAATGGCCCGACAAGTTATCCCCAGGGTAGCCAGCCTCCCGAGCTGGAAGATGGGGACAGTGAGTGGAATGAACCCCCCATAATCCAGGAGGAAGCAGTCTTTGACCTGCTATGCCACCTGGACATCCACAAGTCTATGGGGCCGGATGGGATCCACCCAAGAGTGCTGAAGGAGCTGGCAGAGGAGCTTGCCAAGCCACTCTCTATCATTTATCAGCAGTCCTGGAGAACAGGGGAGGTCCCAGATGACTGGAGGTTGGCAAATGTGACACCTATCTTCAGGAAGGGCCGGAAGGAGG
Organism: Gorsachius magnificus; assembly: GCA_034008185.1. Lineage (NCBI taxonomy): Eukaryota > Metazoa > Chordata > Aves > Pelecaniformes > Ardeidae > Gorsachius > Gorsachius magnificus. The sequence continues at coordinate 42,661,744 of CM067087.1, forward strand.
ATCCGGGGAACTACAGACCAGTCAGCCTGACCTTGGTACCGGGGAAGATTATGGAGAGGTTCATCTTGAGTGTGCTCACCAGGCACATGGAGGACAATCAGGGGATCAGGCCCAGTCAGCATGGGTTCACGAAAGGCAGGCCTTGCCTAACCAACCTGATTTCCTTCTATGACCAGGTGACCCACCTGGTAGATGAGGGAAAGGCTGTGGATGTTGTGTACCTGGACTTCAGCAAAGCCTTCGACACAGTCTCCTATAGCATTCTCCTGGAGAAGCTGGCAGTTCATGGCCTAGATGGGTGTACTCTTCTCTGGGTTAAAAACTGGCTGCATGGCCGAGCCCAGAGAGTCGTGGTGAATGGAGCTAAATCCAGTTGGCGGCCGGTCACAAGCGGTGTCCCCCAGGGCTCAGTTCTAGGGCCGGTCTTGTTTAATATCTTTATCAATGACCTGGATGAGGGGATTGAGTGTGCCCTCAGTAAATTTGCAGATGACACCAAACTGGGTGGGAGTGTTGATCTGCTGGAGGGGAGGAGGGCTCTGCAGAGGGACCTGGACAGGCTGGATCGATGGGCCGAGGCCAATTGTATGAGGTTCAACAAGGCCAAGTGCCGGGTCCTGCACTTGGGTCACAACAACCCCATGCAGCGCTACAGGCTTGGGGAAGAGTGGCTGGAAAGCTGCCTGGTGGAAAAAGACCTGGGGGTACTGATTGACAGCCGGCTGAATATGAGCCAGCAGTGTGCCCAGGTGGCCAAGAAGGCCAATGGCATCCTGGCTTGTATCAGGAATAGTGTGGCCAGCAGGAGTAGGGAAGTGATCGTGCCCCTGTACTCGGTGCTGGTGAGGCCGCACCTCGAATACTGTGTTCAGTTTTGGGCCCCTCACTACAAGAAAGATGTTGCCTTGCTGGAACAGGTCCAGAGGAGAGCAACCAAGCTGGTGAGGGGTCTGGAACACAAGTCATATGAGGAGCAGCTGAGGGAACTGGGGTTGTTTAGTCTGGAGAAGAGGAGGCTGAGGGGAGACCTTAGTGCCCTCTACAGCTGCCTGAAAGGAGGCTGTAGTGAGGTGGGGGTCAGCCTCTTCTCCCTGGTAATGGACGATAGGATGAGGGGGAATGGCTTGAAGCTGTGCCAGGGCTGGTTTAGGCTAGACATTAGGAAAAACTTCTTCACCGAGAGGGTTGTCAGGCTCTGGAATGGGCTGCCCAGGGAGGTGGTGGAGTCCTCATCCCTGGAGGTCTTTAAAAGAAGGATAGATGAGGTGCTTAGGGACAGGGTTTAGTGGTGGAATGGCAGTGCTAGGTTAACGGTTGGACTCGATGATCTTAAAGGTCTTTTCCAACCGAGGTGATTCTATGATTCTATGAATGTACATTGTGTATGAGAGTTTTGGCTGCTATAATGATGGGTCTTGAGTGTGGCTTTGTGTTGAGAAAGAGATTCTGTTTCTTCTCTAGCTGACAGCGCAGACCAATCTTTGCAGGTACTAGAGATTTGCATTTATACCATTTTAATTTGCAAGTTGCTTATTAAATTTTTATGAAATTTAGATGTCCCATTCACCAGATAGACCACACGTCAAAATTGCGTTGAGGTGTCTTTTCATATTATGCTGTTCATACTCTGATATAAGAAAAAAAGCTACTGTTTAGTGTAATGCCACCACTTTGTAATGAATGGCTGTACATCTGCATTCAAATCATGCAAGGAGTATTTGTTTTCTAGGGCCTGCTTCTAGTTAAGCAGACTGTCAGAAATTTTACTGAATACCTAAACACCAAAATAGCTAGAAAACATGTGCATGCAGCCACCACTGACTCCAACTAAGCCAAGTTTATGAAGTTTTGATTATAATTGCTGCAGTTTAATCAGAATAGCCATATCTGAATTTGTCCTTGATTTTCAAGACCAATTTTGGCCAAAAGAGGCGATACAGGGAGGGAGTCGGACATGGGTAGAAAAAACAACATGCTCTTAATCTGTCTGTTTTGAAATCAGCAAAGTAAAAATTCCGTAATTTCTTGACACAGGAACAATGAGGGATCCCTAAGAGTGCTTGCGTCCCCAATAGCTCAAAATAGGAATTGTAAAAATAAAATAGCAAACACAGCTGATACTAGCTATTCCCCAAGTGACGCTTTTTTTATTCCTGTTCTGTATATAACTTTATTTCATCTATTTAAAAGACCTCTTTGATTTTCCACACTTTCACATTGGAGGAACTGCAATCATTAATGATATGTCAGAAGGTTGCAAAATTTTCAGATAGTTTTTAGACTTGAAGGATAACGGATGTTTCAAGAAACAGTACCAAAAGCTACTTGAAGAAAGAATTAAAAATAAATATAAGAAAAAAGATGAGAGAGGGATCCTCCCCTGTGAATTTATGTCCTTTTGATTTATCTGGAAGAAAAACTGAGTTCTTGTGACAGGAGTGAAAAGGACTTTGAATGACTCCTGAGTTAACCTTAGGATATTCTGAGTTTCCAGTTGTGAATATATGAGAGGGAACATAAGAAGTTGTTGACAATCTTCTGTTTTTTCTTTTAGTAATTGCTGGTCTTTGTTGTATTTTCTCTCTTTACGGTTTCCATCAATACAAGCAAGATTCAATTACTCCTGGGAAGAAATTATACTGTAATAGTTTAGGGCTTGGGTATCTTAAAGATATTTATACAATAAATGGTTGGGTGAGGCATTTGTAGGATTTAGTAAAGCACCTGTGCAGATTAGGTACATAACTGCTATAGTTTAATGTCCTCAGAGCTATAGCTTATGAGTAAAAATATTTCCTTCAGGCATCCCTAAACACACATACAGCTGATAGGTTCCAAGTATTTACTTCTGTAAGGAAATGTCTTGCTTTGTTATTTTAAATTTGCTGGTTTAGCTTCCTACATGATGAAATTTGGGACTGTCTTGTTGACTCTGCATTAACCGGTATTGCTTGGCTCATTCAGAGGCAGGGCAGCAGTGCAAGTGTGGTATTTTCTAGATACAAAGAGCATTTCTCACCTCCCTCGTTTACTTTTGGTGGCAGGAATCCAGGCTGTGTATGGCTATCAGTGTGCTCAGAGAAACCCCCTACCTTTCTGCCCTTTTTCAATACTTTAAAAAGAGAATAATTTTATTATAATAAGGGAAAGGACATTTCCACCAGCCCTTTTCAAGCAGGTGCCCTGCAGGGAGCTTCAGGGACATTTGATCTAGGGCTCATCAATTTGTGCTGTCTTTTGCCTCTTCTTTGGCCACTTGCTCCTAATTTGGTTGGACTCCAGTAGTGCCTTGGCCCAAGCACGGCGTTTTTCGTGACAGCTGCGTTGCTGCTCTCCCCGACTCATTGTCCAAACAGTTGACTGCACTTTCGCTTCGCTACCAGCCACAATTGAACTAACGTTCTTAGCATTTTAAATCAATTATATCATTTGTAATAAGGACTTGTCTGAATGCTTTAATCCTTAAATCAAACCATGCTAATCAAGGTATGAGATACATAACGTCTTGCACACTAAAAATGGTAGATCTGTCTCACTCCTGAATCCTGGCATTTGGCAAATTAAACCTGAGAAGCCACAAACTTCTAACGGAGAGTCACTGATGCTTTTAATTTGCTCTCTCTCATCGTGACAGCTTTACCAAATCTCTGACTTGCTAATCAGGGTAAAGGATTTTCTTTTCTTTTGCCAAATCTTCTTTATTGCCTCTCTAGTCCTTACAAGTAAAATTCCTCTCTTGCGCTGATGCACCTGTAGTATTGCATAAAGACTACAGAAGCCAGAACTTGTGCAATTTCAGATTAATTGGCCTTTGTATGTGTAAATTGTGGCTTCAGTTTATGTACGGTGCAAACTCAAGGAGAATATTATTGTCCTCATCTCTGAAATACAGCTACAATGTTTTAGTGTTCATGCTGATGCTATTGATTAAATTTGAAGAGCCTGCAACCGCTTTGTACTACGTTCAGAATGTCTTTTAAAGTATGAGAGAACTACTTTATCATTCTTTCCTGGTTTTGATTAATTATTTGAAATTTTCCCCCCTTTCTCCACCCATAGGTTAGATGCTTTTTGTTTCCTTCCAATGATTCAAATTATTCAGGCATAAGAATTGGATACCATTATGGTTCAGCTACAAGAGTTTTACATTAGCCAAAATATGAAAACCAGATTTATAGTAGTTTATATAAAACCAGAGATTGTAAGTTGTATTGATGTGTTGTGTTTAGGGAAATCTTCCTTTACTACTGTCCATTTGTGCAATGTAAACTGATTCTTTTACCTCTCATGAGAGCATGTTCCATTCAGGGAAATACATTAAAGCTTAAATTATTCAGTGTACTTTGCTTTTAATGTTTTGAAATCAAATTTAAATATAGCAAATAAATCCCTTCTTATGTATTAACAATGGAATAAATATGACTATTTTGCCAATAGAAATTACGCTTCATCTAGATTTTTCTGTTTATTTTCTACTTTTCAAAGTAAAGTGGGATTTTCAATTTTCACTGCATCATATCTTCTGTTTAGGTGTGACTCTTTAGCCTGAGCTTAGAAAGATCTTGTGTCACTGAAAGAGCAGTATATTTTTCGTCCTCCCATTTCTTCACAATATGTGTTGGTATCAGGACTTGTTGATGGAAGAGAATAATAGCCAGGCTTTGTGGCCTGTTTTTTATAGTGGACTCAACAACACTGTTCAAAGTAATAGGAAAAAAATTTGAAGGAAGCTATTAGACTAAAGATAGTTATTTCTTTGTTGTCTGAATAAGACGACAGATTGCTATATAGAAAAGACTTTTACTGTGTTCTTTGCATAGAAACTCATTGACGATTTGGACTGTGTGTGGAGATGTAAAGGTGACATTTCTATGCTGATTAACTGTGTATGAGTAACCAAAGCTCCCTTTTTTTCTAGTACCCAGTTGGTATCTGAGTTCACCATAATTACTGTAAACTGAAGACTACTTGCAAGAAAATACATAAAGCAATTCTTGACTTCCAGGAAAGTATTTCTAGTGAAGATTATAATTATTTGCTACTGCTAGTAGATTTGAGGTAATACCTAGGGATACGCATAACAATTTGAGATTCAATCCTGCTAGAGCATGCATAAGTACGATTATAAGCCGCTTCTTCTCTAAAGACCTAAAATATTACAGAAATTATGCAAAATTAGTAGCATCCACATGAGCTAAAATTCTTTGTAGTAGCGTCACATCTGCAATGTTTTTTTTCAATAAAAATGGACTGGTTTTACAGGGGACGGCACTACAGAGCGTCTGCTCTCACTCGGCAAGGACAGTGGCCAAAGGCAGGGCAGAGCAAGGAGACACCTCGTGTGCTCCTGAACCAGCCTGAGATGATCACACCGTGGCTTTGGACCTCAACCTTCAGCTGTAGATTTAAAGAGTTTTCCATAGGCAATTTTAGCCTTTATGGAAACAGCTCTGTTTTTTAAAAAATTGTGACAGGTAAGCTTTTTTTCTCCCTTGCAGGCTTATGAGCAGGAGATATTTGAGCCTTAGTCCCTGTGTTAGCAAAGCCTTAACAGGGAGCTGTGTCATGGGAAGTGAGGGTTATTTATGTCCTGCCTGGAGTATGTCACTGCAGCTAATACTAATGAAGAATTTTTGGAGTTACCACTGCAGATGTCTTTATTTCATGGACAGGAGTACAGGCATTCCCGAGGTAAAGATGTTGGAGATGGGAGTGCTCTGCATGTTGCTGCCATGTTGCAGAATTTGCCGGAATGACTGCCAATTGTGCTATTGCCTAGTTTTTCCTCCTCCCCTGTTCTTTCATCTAAACAGAATTTACTGCCCTTGGGTTTCAAAAATCTGTATTTTCCTGTCTTGATTTAACTTTCTCTGCAGAGAAGAGGTGACACTACCGACTCATTTGGTGCCTGTGTTAAACAGATAGTTTGATGTATTTACCTTCATTTACTTGAGCCTCTTACTGTCAGTTTTTATCCTTCTTTGACCTTCTGAGAGTTTATGCATGGTTTCAAAGCTAATAATATCTGCTAAAACAGGCATCTGCTAGAAATCATATGCTGTGCTACAAATCACTCTAGAACAGATTTGAATTCAGCTGGAAAATTGAGGAAACACTGTTAACTTTATGCAACCTATTAACTGTCTTCCTATAAGAATAAAGAATATGTTTTGATTTTTATAGGACTGGTTAATGATCACCTTGAAAGAACAGCTCGAGGACAGAAAGACACTTAATATACAGAGTGATGGCAACAGGCTTCTTTTTCTGATGCTTAGGTTTTTTTTCTTTTCTAAAACCTAGAGAAAGTATCGGATCAAAACATTTAAATTAAGAATTGTCAGGGAGAACCAGCTACTGCAATTACATGGGAATCTAAAAAATTGTGTATGCTGATTTTAGGCGCAGAAGACTTTAGAGCTTTGCAGAGCTAAACTGTCTGGTGATCTAGACCTTGTTCTTGCAAGCTTGCTTCATATTTTCTTCAGTTTAAGAAATGGAGAGGGAGAAAAAAAAATCTTTAAGACACTGATCATGTTTATGAGGATGAATAAAACATGTAGATGCAGGCTGTCTTTGTAATCAAGCCTTTGCACTACATTTGGATATAAAATTCTGATGAACAGGGTCTTCCCCTCTGACTTTTCTGTGCTGTGGGAGCAGGAAAAATAATTATCTTTTGTGGAGAAGTATGTGCAAAATACAAGAGTAGAATAGAGAAATATTACCGCAGGGGGCTATGGGTCAAAGAAGGACAGGATTTGAGGAACTTAGTAGCTTTTTTTCTGAAGAAATGGAAATGTGTTTCTGTAAATAATTCTGCTCTGAGGGTCTTGTAGATGGAGGATTTGGCTGCGTTTAGGAAAAGTAGTTTTGTTCTGCCTTTCCCTGAGAGATGACCCTCTGTGATTAACAGGTAAAATTTCTCCAAATTGGTGTTTGGGGACAGCATTTGTTAAAGACCAATTTACAAATTTTGCAAGTCATAGGCATTTGCCTCACTTTACTTACACAGTGAGCTTTACTTACTGTGACCTTGTTTGCATTAAGGAAAGATGTCAATGGCTGTTTGAGCCCCAGTCCTAAAGAGTTCACAAGGCCTGTTCACAGGGCCTGCGTACCTAGTCTTGCTGGGGTGCCCCAGATGTGCTTCCAGCTCTTCTGAGCAACCAGAAGCAGTAGCATGTGGGAGGGATGGGACAGTAAACCTGTGAGCAGCAAGGAAACCCTGGTGGCTGGCAGGTGGCAGATGTGTCTTCCACATGGGTGCATGAGGTCTTCTCCTCTTCACCATTTTCCTAGCTTTGGGCCTGCTGAGGATGACCTCCCTGGTTCATCCCAGGTGAGCCCTTCCTGCTGCAGCAGGAAACTGCTTACGGAAGGAGTGCTCCATTGCATTCTTATTTGGACACAGCGGTAGCAGATCAGCGTGGCAAGTAGCTCACAAAACATGAACACGCGCTCAATAAATTGTATGTACTGTGTGTGAGGCTTGCTTGATCCGATATGAAAACTGCAGAATCCTTTGCATAGGACTGTATTTCATAGTACTTACTATATATCTGTTGAAGATACGGTAACTTTTGTCTTCATGCCAGATCTGTGTTTGGAGATGTATGTATGCGTCTGCAGGACGGATATAGGGGTGGAGAACTATAAAGGCTCTGCTGCAGACTCAGTGCAGTGTGGTAGAAGTTTCCCTCTGTTTTGCAGTCCATCTAAAGACCTTTGATAACATCATCTTCTGGGCTGTGATTTCTATAATAAGTGTTTATTACATTTATGAATATTTATGCAGTATATGCGATCTGAGAAGAAGTGAACTGTTAAAAAATAATTCAAGGTTGAGTATATATAAGACAAACAGAGGGAATGTTTTGCTTGATAAATTTAGTTTGAATTTGCCATCGATCAGAAGTTTAAACTGTTACCGTGATTAGTGTGCCTCTGGTTCCTTGTTATTATAAAATCCATGAAAATAGATAAGTAAAGTGGTACTGGTAGATTAAAACAATCAGAGCTCCAATTCTTCTCACTAGATCTCAAGCAGAGGTTCCTCTCGAATCACAGCCTGCTTTCTACAGCCACCTTTTCATTCTTTATATTTTTTTTAAAGCAATATATTCCTTCTTTTCTTTTTCTTTTTTTTTTTTTTTGGTTATTCTCTAGGTTGCAGCTTATAAACCTCAGAGAAGTGATCTCCTGTTTCCCTTTGCTTTAGCTTAGTTAAATGATTACCTTAAGAAAAGTGTTGTATGGTCCCTTCCTGGGTCTGAGGTAGGAACTTGATCTGCTTTGTGAAAGTCTAAATCTGGAATAATTAATGTATGTTCATTCAGTTAAATTAATACAGGTTTATAGTCTTGTGGAAAAGTCTGTCTGTCTCTCAGTTGCTGGTAATGTCAGAGCCATCAGAACAAAATGAGTGGAAGGAAATCTGGTGTAGGAATGGACTGTTTGGGGTTAGGAGAGCAAACTGCTGGGAAGTGTGTAATAACAGTAGTTACTTCTTGTCTGGAGTAAAAAAAGTACTTGAGATAAACACACTGGGTTTGGTGCCATGTACGCAAATGTGTTGTGATGAGACTGAAGAACGTGATACTTACAGGATTTATGGCCGTATGTAGAAAGCAGTACCCTTTGGCAAGGATGGGGAAAGCAACTAAAACTTTCTTTTTTTCCTGTTGGAAGAAATACATCTCATATGGAACGGATTTTATTCTCTTTACCACTGGTGTTCAATACACTGTATATTCCGTATATGATTTTGCACTAACTTTCTTTGTCATGCAAAACCTTACTTGCATGTATGTGTTCTGGAGGAAAGGAAATTTTATACAGCTACAGTTTGTTTTCTCATAAATGTTCCTTTTTCTGGCTCTGGATTTAATAGTGTTTTTCTTCCTGTGTTTATTTATTTATTTATGTGAAGCTCACAGCTCTTTTTCTCAGTCAAATAGCTTTTCAAATGAGATTTCTCTGAGCTGCTATTTTTCTCTCTGCATTACTTTCCTAATGATTTGTTATTTTTTTTCCCCTCTAAACCCAGGTTCAACAAATTCTCTATTTCCCAGTAAAATACCCTTTCAGAACAAAGAGGGATCTGAATCAGGACTCCAGAGCTCTTCCTTCGGAGGTTAAGAGTCAGAAGCAGAGTTTATTCCCTAGCCTTTTGTAAAGATTTACATTTCTTTATTAGACTGAGCAAATCTTGCAAATCTAAACAGTGTTCTTCTGGCTGTGCTTGCACTGCGCCTGATGGAGCACTTCTGAGACCTGGCACGAGCCGTTCAGAGGCTCCTTGCAAAGGGACCCCGTGAATCCCACCCAGCCTTGTGGCTGTGGGTGTACAAGACCTCTCTGGTAGGAACTCAGTGACCCAGCAGAATATAGGGGTCCCTGGGGCAATAGTTTGCTGGCAACTGAAAACTTGTTCTCAGCTGAGTGTTTGATGCATTGAGTGCTCAAAACACTTGTCATATCCCAAACTGTCCCCTTGGGAATCATCTTAGAGGGTTGACCCAAAACTCTTCTGGAGCACCCTTTTACAGGATGGCCCTTGGTATGTTAGGTAGGAAAAAATACAAAGGTAATGTGAAAATGGATTTAAACTGATGCTGTTTTGCAATGTCAGGGTTTGCATTTGTCACCATCTTGTCATAGAAGGGTCTGTGGGGAGAAGAGTCAGGTTTCCCTTGTCTTCACTTCGACATATCTGAGTCCCTCAAACCAAGCACCTTCTGTGGATGTATTTAACAAGAGAGAGGTTTGCTGGCCAAGACTCCCTGGCACCAGGAAACTGGAATAAAGAGAATATGGTTACAAAATTGGGAAAGCATACCACCAGTGTAAAGCTGCATAACATTAAATTACAGGGAATTTTGTGTTCCTGAGGATTTCTTTAAGAGAAATAAACAGGTCCAGTACTGTGTTGATGCAGCTGTGTTGCTGCTTTCAAGGCTGGGCTCACTTTGGAAATTAGTGCAGAATTTGCCATTCTTCAGTGTAGGAATGGCCAATTTTAGATCTGCATTTTTTTAACATGTCGGAGGCTTACAGGATGAATTTTTTTATCTGTTTTATCTCCTGTACTCAATCAGCTGCAGGGTGTCCCATAATAATTTTTCTCTATCCTTTTCTTTTTTTTTTTTTTTTTCCAATGGGACTATGATGTGAATGAAAGCAAGATGCCACTTTGACTGAAGCAGCCGCAGAGTTAATAGGATTCACATGAGTTTCCAGATTCATCTCCAAAGTTGTATACACTGAGCTGTGAAGTAGGCTCCCATCTGTTCATGTTTGCTGCACACAGTTGAAATTAGGCTGAGCACTAATAGTGCTGGCAAGAGGCGCCTTACTGCAGCCTGCCCTGCTCAGGCTCTCCCGCATGATCCAGTCCATTAGGGTGATGTATTAGAGCGGTGGGATCATGCTCTTTTTCTTCTGATGCAGACTTTTTCTTAAGAAAGGCTTTTTAGCAGACAGTAGAGCTGAGGCAACAGCATTTCCAGCCCATGAGAAACTTCAGTAATTTTGGTATTTTATTCCCAACTCAGGGCAAGAAGTTGAAAAATCAAGACATTCTAAAGACACTGATTACATTCCAAGTTTATCCATTTCTGTTCAAATGTTTGATTGAAATAAAGTATTTTGGCAGTCCTACAGTGGAAATATTTAATTTTATTCAACTTAAAGTGCTTCATTGAGTGAGAGTTTTCACCAGTTTTGAGCCCTGTATTCAGGGAAAAAAACATCAACCCACTCAAGTTCTAGTGATAACTTGGAGCGCTGGATGTGTCTGCTGGGTATCTAAAAATACCCTTTTGGTACATGGGTGATAACACATGTCTTTCTTAGCTTTTTAGTAGAGGAATTGTGAAATTCTCTCTCAGGAGTGGAAATGGCCAGGAGGTTGTAGGGTGCCAGAGTATCGCCAGAGAGACCAAGCAGGAGACAGTGGTAGAGCTCAGATGGGAGACAGGTACCTCAATGCTGGTTTAAAATAAAATTTAAAGAAGTGCCTTTACTGTGAGGGCTTTATTCTGATAATGACAGGTATTTGTTCCTGTAGTTATATGAAAAGTTTCTTTTACTGCAAACACTCTCAGACGTGGTGCTGGTGACTGCTCGTTGGTGGCCTCCTTGCAGACTTTCACCAGATGCCGTTAACTGCAGGAGCGCTGAGACCTTCTGGTATCCACCTGCCACTCAAGCAAGATTTGATATTGCAGCATTGTGAAAGTTTTCACTGCACATGCTCTAAAACACGCTGGCACTTCTTTACTTGTGCTTAGTACTGGCTTTCGGTGGAAAACTGGATCAGAGAGATTATTGTTATCATGTGTCTGAGAGTGCCAGCAATGCTTCTTCCCAAGCTCCTGTTAAATGCAGCTCCATTTTCTTTGTTTCAGTCTGTTGGCAGTGTCTCTGTCAGCTGATGGTGTTCAGCACTGTTCCTCCTCTTTCTCAGGGTACATCTATCCTTTTACATTTTTTTCCTGTGCTTTTTTTTTTTTTTTTGTCTTGTGCAACAACAGTTTAAGCAGCGAGTTTCTCTTGGCAGGGAGGTGGGGAGCTGGTTGCTACCCGTGTAAAACACAATCACTGCTAGAAGAGTGGCAAGGCTGTGTATGACGTTATCATTCACAGTTGTAGCAAAGCATCCCCCGAGGATTGTGGGGATGAGGAAAGGTGCTGATGGGAAACAATATGATCGTTGATTAATGAAATAACAGCAAATGAGGGATGAGGAGATACAGCTGGTATACTGATCTAAATCATACGAGATACGGATGCCAGCAGGGTAGGACAGCCCATGACACTAATTTATCAGTGGTTGCCACTGGTGTGTATATACCACATATTTATGGTTGCTGTGCATGAGAGCTATTGTCCCCCAGCACAGGAGAGAGCAGCCCTACGGGTGTGAGAATTACTGCTGCCAGGAGAAGATGCTGCCATCCAGGAGTGTGAAAAATTACTCAGTGGGATTAAGGACAGCCCATCAGCTTTTATTGGGCTTTACTGTTATTGCTAAAGAGAGGCTTTTTTCTTCTTTTGTTTAATTCTTAACAGCAAGGTTGATTCAGCAGTGGGCTTTAGATGTATTTGCTGTGGTGTTTTGTGATTGCATTTTGGTTTTATCTTGATTACTGCATGCCCCCAGAGTCATTTTTGTATCTTGTTGCTTCCAGACCTGCCTCTGTGGTGGATTGGAAAGTTTATTTTTATCTATCTCTTTTAAAAAAAGAGCAATCATGTTGGAAAAATATTAGTTAAGAGAGGAATTTGACTGAGGGACATTGCTGCCTTACCGCCCTGCTTTCTCCATCTCCAGCACTGTTGCCCTCTATAGGAAGAATTTTGCCTTATATTATGATGGTTTGCTCAGTTAGGAAAAGGAAAGCCTTGGTCTGAGATCCAGATCCCTGTTTTCTCACAGATCTCCCATTTGATTCTTCAGCTGAACATCTGGGCTGCATCAGTAGGACACAAACTCCTCTGGGGAGCTTGGCCTTAGCATGACATTCCTCAGTTCTCTGTGCTTTATAAAGAAATAGCCATATTAACCCATTTCAAAGTGTGTTGTGAGAATAGATGCATGGAGAGATTGAGATGCTCAGATACTACAGCAGTGAGAGCCATGCAGGAGAACAGAATAGACTTTTAGACATTTGTCTCAGCTTGTCTCTTGTAACATAGTCCTGATAATTAGGTTTTCTATTCAGCTGTTTTTTGCTAGGGTTATTACCTGCCCATCATTCTTTTCTTTGTTAACAGGCATTTTTCGCCTTTTCTATGCCTTCTGTGGCTTTCCTTTTGCCTTCCCATTGTCACTTATTAATTACCCATTTACACCGTGTCTTAGTGTGCTGAAATCTACTGGGAATTCTTTGGATTTTTTTTCATATTTATGTACCAATAATTTGTTCTTCACTTGGTGATTTGATCAACATCAGTTCTTTGGTCAGCACGGATTCTTTGATCATGCAGGGGCATTTAGATTATATTTAGTAAAATCAGCTTGCTAAGCTTCAGATTCCTATCACAATCTGGTTTTCTGATCCTGTTATCTCCTTGGATATTCTTTTGCTGGAATCTTCTATTGTGACGATCATTTATTATCTATTTCTTTCTTGTTCGTTAACTGCCCTCTCTTTGAGTTAAATATTTTCAAAAGACTTCAGTTGTACTAAGATTTTTCTCCTTGAGAGGTCTAACGTGATTAGACTATTCAATTGGTAGAGAGGAAGGCAAAGCTTCATTGTAGTGGTGAGAGGACCAGAGAGCTCAGGCTCAAGTAAATCTACAGCTTAAGTCATCTCCTCAGTTTAAAATTGAAAGAGTTGAGAAGGCAGATGAAATAGGGGCCAGTGAAAGAGCTGCATGTGAAAATATGAGCTGAGTTCAGCAGTTATGCTATTCAGAACCATTCTTTGTTTTCCTCTTATCCTCAGTAGTTTACGCTTAGAAGAATTTACATTTTGCCTGTTCACAGTAGGAAACACAACCAATACTTGGTTGTAATTATAACCTGATCTTGAGATTTCTGTTCTTTGCCATTATTGGCAGTGCTACTGTCTCTGCTGCTTCAGTTTGACAACACAAACTTCCATCTTGTGTTCTCTCTCCCAAAGTGTCTCCCAAAGTCTGGTATGCTCATTCTCAGGAGAATGCAAGCAGCAGGTTGCTGCTGCAAAGACTCAGTGGCTTCTCTTCCTGCGTTACTTCAGCAACTCAATGAATAAGACAGATGCCCCGAGTCCATCGCAATCTCACTCTTTGGCAATTACTGATTTTGAAACGGCAGACAACTTCAGAAACAGTCACCAATTTTTAACTCAAACCATCATCTTCCATGACCTTTTTGTTCAGTTTCTGCAGCTGTAAAACATCTCTATCTTGCCATAAACTCCTTTTTAAAATGATATCATTTTAGTTACTGTTGAGAAGGAACCAATCTTCAGGCTTAGTACCAAAACCTAATCCCTTCTTCACTGGCAAGCCTACTTACTTATTGCCAGCTTGAATCACCTGTAGTCTTTGGGAAGCAGCTGACCACAACCAGCCCAGCCTGGGGTCCTCAGTACTGCTCCAGCAATGCCATAGGAAAAGGAAATGGGTTTCCTTGTAAAACCCACTGGGTGAATGAGGTTTTGTCTAGAATGTCTTTACATCCGTGGTGTTTAGCTGGGGAGCCTGGCAGTGTCCTGTGACAGGCAGAGCAGCAAGCTCAGAAGTCCTGTGAGTCTTCACTGTGTCTCTCTCGGTGAATAATGTAACATCATTTTGATTTCCTTCATACCTATAACAGCAGAAGAGCCTCCCTTACAAACCTGTAGGGGAAAATTTGCCAACAGCTATGCAGCCTTGAAAAAGAAAAAAAAAAAATCATGTAGAAGTATCTGTTATATTTGTAAATGAATTTTTCTTTGTTCAAATATATGACAACCCTTTCCAAATATTGTCTTTAGGTTACATGCTGTTCCCAGTTCAATATTTCCATGTCTGTGAATTGGACCTTGTATTTCTTTCTAGTTCATTTGCTGCTGTGGGCAATGAGATTGGTGCATTTTCTGATTTTTTTTTTTATTAAGTCTGTAATATGTTGGCCTTCTTCAGGTTCTTACTCCGACAATATGATATTTGTCCTTATGTTTCTAGAGTGTCCCAAATTGCTCATAGAGTCATACTGATATCATTTTGCTTTCTATTCTATTCCATATTTATAACCTTCTTTAGGGCACTATTATTCATGCTCACAGGTTTTAGTGTTACATTTTTGCTGACAACTCCCAAATCTATTTTTCAGTACCTACTGACCCAGTGCTGGCTCTCCCTTTGCTGCGTGATTGTCTTTATGACATTCCGGTTTGGAATGGATGTCATCAAACTCTCTCAAGTTGAATGCAGACAAGAATGAATTGTAGCTCAAAGAGCTGTCTCAGTATTACTTTCTGTCTATATTTCTTATTTGCCGTTGACTTTGATGGATGCAAGCAAAGTCTTACATGCTTTACTGTAGGAACTGTAACTAATATGAATATATGATTATTACTGTTTCATCATGGAGGCCTTAATAGCAATTAAGTGTTACAGTGGATGGTGCATAATCATACATAAGAAGGCCTTACAATATAATTTTTATAATCAAATTAGTGAAGTTAGACAACTGGAATAGATTTAGTGGATAAGGATGCTGACCAGGCATCTGTACTATTAATAACGTGTCTGTTTTGAAGACCAATTCAATATAGAACTTAAACCAATAATATTCAGGCAACCTTTATGCGCACGTAAATTCAGCACCCAAAGTTACAGGCCTAGCAGTTTCTGTGGATGCCCACCTCCCCCTTGGCAGCTGTGAACCAGAAGAGAAGTGCCATCTGCAGAGCCTCGCAGAAATACCTGTAAAACCAGGAGCTCTGAGAGGGAACATCTGACCTGCCGTCAGAGAAAATCACAGACAGACTCGTTCATATGAAAGTGTATTTATGGAAATTTGAAGCACTGATCAATATGCTTAAGATGCATAACTATTAGTGGAAACTTTGTAAGGTGTCATGAAAGATTGCCTAGAGCATGCGAGTCACCGGGATTTGGTGTTTTAGGGAGAGACAAGGTTCTGTGTGACTGCCTGTATGGCCATTTAGAAAGGTAGAGAAATTTCATGAATGTTACTTTTTAAACTATCTTGCTTTAAAAAAACTCCACAGTTTTAGTTTGTAATGTTGAGGTGATTAAAACTAAGTTCTACTTTATGATTTCCTGTGTGGTTAAATCCTGAATAGACAATAGCTTGCTTTAAATTTTTAACTTTGCTTCAGCCTTTATTTATCTTCTCTTCTACTGATCTCACTCCTGTAGGTCTCAAGCCCATATTGTTCATGGAGAAACACAATTCCTTATCTCATCACACTCCCATTGAGAGATCTCTCTACTGACTTCATTGAGAAGAAAAAATTTATCTAATTCTTATGCCCTTTGCTTGCACAGAAATGTGCTCCATCTGGGGGTTCTCTTTAGTTTCTCAAGTCTAGGTTTTACATCTAGCTCCTTTTGAAAAGGAGCAAGGAGCTGTTACGTTCATATACTTCACTTGCCTGTTCTTTAGACTTTTACATTGTTGTTCTAAATATTCAAGCTCAGGTTTCATTCAAGCTTTAAAATATTTGAACACAATTTGCAGAGCAGCTTCAAATCAATCCACTGTTGGAACACCAACATAGGCTCAATCCAGAAATTTTTATTATCCAAAGAATTACGCTTAAAATTAAGAACATCTCTGCCAGTGGTAACAAGTTGAATGGCAAAGGGAGTTAGACTCGAGAGGTGAGAAGTTCAAGGTGATTTTACCCTGTTATTCTGAAGAGACCCGGAGGGCAGATGTTATGGCTTGCAAGAACTGAACTTGTTATCCTCATCTAAACCTGAAGTGTTGACATGTGTAAGCAGATTGCTGGAAGGCAGGGGGAAAGCACTTATACCTGGAAAAAGCCTACAGAAGAGCTTTTCTTTCACCAGTGCCAGTCAATATCACTGCTTGGGAGGTGTCTCTACATGGACAGAGGGCCTCATTGGAAAGGGACCCAGGTTATGGAGGGGTTCTCCCTCCTGTTGCAGCAACATATGGATTAGCAACAACAAGGCGTGACGGAACATTCAGCCTTGGTGATGGCATTCGCATCCCTCTCACCTTCTTTGATTTTAATCTTTGGACATATTTTCATTTACTTTTTGTCTTCTGGCCTGTTTATTTAGTTTTGAATTTTCATTGAGTATTCCCTAATTAGATTTTTTTTTTGAGAGAGAGACTACCTGTAGCTGCATGTTGTTTGCAAGGAGGATGTTGAGTAAAGAACTGTGTATGCCTTTTACCATCTTAACCTTCACTTCTTGTATGTTAGTTTGTATTGCTCCAGAGTTAGTTGTTGAAAGAGATATCTTCAACCACACAAGTTCAGCTTTCATCGTTTAGGACTGAGCATTGACCACCCCTGCGAAGCCAGTAAGCAAGCCAGTTCTGGTTGTTTTGAGTAGCTGTAGGAGTGGAAATCTCCCAAAATGGTAACAAAATATGCTGTTTTGTTCAACTTGGTATAAATTAATTTACTAGTGTACCTAGCACTTTACTTTCTCTGAGATGTTATAGCCCCTATATCTTAACTTCTCATTAATTTACACTTTATGATTACCAAAAATTATAATAACACACCAAACATTTGGCTGCTGAAAATATTCTAAAATGAGTACGTGGTAATTGTTTGTAAGTCCATGGAATTTAATTAAACTGTGTTTAAAAGTCTTAGAAACTGATGACTGAAAATCAACTAAATAAAATGTTTACAAATGGGCACATAAATATGCATAAGTGGTTAGGAAGCAGGCTGCTTACAATGCCGGGCTCGTCTGTTTGCAAAGGCAACATCCAGTACAGCATGTCTCTGATAATTACATTTTGGCTTAATAAACAGAAAAGGGAAGGATGCTTATTTTTAATTATGTTAATGCTTTCTTATTTGATGCATCTCACTGTAGGATGGTGCATAGAGAGATGTTTAGCGTTTATATTTCAGGGAAAAGTGTAATGCCTAGATTTTCAGAAATGTGGGGTGTTAAAAGAAAGAACAAGTTTTTGTCCTGTGTGTAAAATGTAGGGCGCGTTTCAAGCCTGTTCTAGCCCCATGAGATTTCTGAAAGGCACACTGAATTGATCGCACATCAGAGGGCTGTTTTACATTTATTCAGGAGTTTTCATTCCAGAAGATTTTGTCCATATCAGATAACTACATTGATATGTCATTGATGTGTATGTGTATATACATGTATGTATCATAGAATCATAGAATGTTTTGGGTTGGAAGGGACCCCTAGAGGTCATCTAGTCCAACCCCCCTGCAGTGAGCAGGGACACCACTAACTAGATCAGGTTGCTCACAGCCCCATCCAACCTGGCCTTGAATGTTCCCAGGGATGGGGCCTCCACCACCTCTCTGGGCAACCTGTTCCAGTGTTTTACCACCCTCATTGTAAAGAATTTCTTCCTTATATCCAGTCTAAACCTACCCTGGTTTAGTTTAATGTATGTGGGATATTATTTACAGTGCCCCACTACCTCTTTTCTCTGGCTGTATTTATGCAGCACTTAAGGGTATTGGACATTTAAAACTAGTTTTTCTGTCTTGCTTACGTATTCATGAAGCAATGTTGGTTTAGCTTCAGCACCAGTCTTCTAAGCCTGCACTGGCTCCTGTATATATGGTTTGGGTTGGAAGGGACATTAAAGATCATCTAGTTCCAACCCTGCTGCCATGGGCAGGGACACCTTCCACTAGATCAGGTTTCTCAAACCCCCATCCAACCTGGCCTTGAACACTTCCAGGCATGGGGCATCCACAACTTCTCTGGGGAACAGGTTGTCCAGAACCTCACCACCCTCATAATGGAGGTTTTTTTCCTTACGTCTAATCTAAATCTATCCTCTTTCAGTATAAAGCCATTACCCCTTGTCCTGTCACTACAGGCCCTTGTAAAACGTCCTTCTACCGCTTTCCTGTAGGCCCCAGTCAGGTACTGGAAGGCTGCTATAAGGTCTTCCTGGAGCCTTCTCTTCTCCAGCTGAACAACCCCACCTCTCCTCAGCCTTTACGAATAGGAGAGGTTCCTCAGCCTTCTGATCATCTTCATGGCCCTCCTCTGGGCTCGTTCCAACAGGTCCATGTCCTTCTTATGTTGGGGGCTCCAGAGCTGAATGCAGTACTCCAGGTGGGGTCTCACTAGAGTGGAGCAGAGGGTGGGAATAATCTTCCTCGACCTGCTGGTCACACTTTTTTTGATGCAGCCCAGGATACAGTTGTGGCTGCCAGTGCACATTGCTGGCTCGTGTCCAGCTTTTCATCAACCAACAACCCCAAGTCCTTCTCCTCAGGGCTGCTCTCAATCCATTCTCTGCCCAACCTGTATTTGTGCTTGGGAGTGCCCTGGTCCATGCGCAGGACCTTGCACGTGGCCTTGTTAAACTTCTTGAGATTTGCACGGGCCCTACCTCTCAAGCCTGTCAGGGTCCCTCTGCATCCCCTCAGCTTGGTGTTGTCAGCAAACTTGCTGAGGGTGCACTCAGTCCCACTGCCCATGTTGTAGACAAAGAAGTCAAACAGTGCCAGTCCCAGTACTGACCCCTGAGGAACACCACTCATCACTGGTGTACCCACCGGACAGCTGACCTGACCTGAAGTCTGCACTGCCATAATTCACAGATATTGCTCATTGACCATTTTTGTGTATACTGCAGTCATTTTGATGTGGTCATTCGTGTACATACATCTTCTGAGTTTAAAGATCTTCAGCTTGGTCAGAATTTGGCCACAGGTGTGAAGTATGGGCCTGGATCTAGCAAAGAACTTGATTTTTCCTCTCCATTTTTTTTGCCTGACAGTTTTGTAAAAGCCAGGGGGAGTTAAGACTTTACACACACTTTTAGTAATGGGCTTTTTAACAGTTTTTAAAATGCTTTGCTAAAAAAAAAAAAAAATAAATAAAACAAACACAACAACAAAGAAACATCCAGAAGAGCAGGACATTGCCATGGATTTATGCATGTAAATTGGCTTTCTGGGTTCAAATTAACTTTTCAGAAATGTCTCAAAACATTCACAAACGAAATGCAGTTGTGTTCCGATTAGACAGGATTTGTTCCTAGTTGTTATATTTCAGGAAAAAAAACCCAAAACATTTAAATTCTGTATTTCCAGACACAAATAGTAAAAGTGAATTTTACAGTAAGAAAAAT
This sequence comes from Gorsachius magnificus, assembly GCA_034008185.1. NCBI lineage: Eukaryota > Metazoa > Chordata > Aves > Pelecaniformes > Ardeidae > Gorsachius > Gorsachius magnificus. The sequence goes on from CM067087.1 coordinate 42,681,533, forward strand.
CAGTCTTCTAAAATAGTCAGAACACTTTTTGCCAAAGGAAAATGAAAGGGAGCACAGACTTCTTCCTGGAGAGTTTAGAAGTATCACTTTTTAACTTCATTCTTAGATAATGGGAAATTGTATTGACTGGTTCAAGCTGAGGAAGGAAGGCAGGCTGGAATCTCTGTCATGACCTATTTTTATCCCCCACTAAGTTTATTTATAGCTGAAGTAGAATTTTGCTATTCTGCAGCTATGGCCTTTTCTTTTTTTTTGCTTCGAGACATGTGAAAATAGGTAAGCTGTAGGGCAATGAACACTGTAACGAAAAGGGAAAGCGCAGTGCCTTCCAGTGCAGCAGCCAGAGTAAAATATGTGATGAATAAGAAGTTACTCGTAGACCATCTACAGCTGTTTTGCTCTGCATTATTAGCATGCGGCAGCTTTTGGATTCTGTTGGGATCTGTGGTTATTTCTCAAGCTGTCAGAACAACCAACCTGCCTGTAGGTTCAACAACCAACTGTTCAACAGTGCCTGTACAAACATGTGTCTGTGTGTAAATATGTATGTAGAGAGGTACTTTGGAGAGACAGTACACTATTGGGTTCCTCACTTCTACACCTTTCTATCCGGGCTTCCTTTTTAAAATATTAAACAAATTCTCTCTGTTCACTCATCAGTTATATATTTTCTTGAGTCATATCCAACTGTCAGGAGCCGGAGGGACAATGTATAACTTATCAATGTATTAATCTGATAAAAATTGTTTTCATTATCCAACAATCTCTTGTACAAAACATCAGAGGAATGATCAACTGATAAGAGTGGTAGGGAAAAAGTCCATTCTCCACATGTTGCAAAGAAGGCCTGAAAATCTGTGTCAGAGGAGTTTCTGAATTTCCACAGAGCCCCAGTGAGTTCATTGCTCCTCTACTAGAGATTGCAAAACTAGGGCAGTTAGAAAATTGGGTGAAATATTTTGTCAAATAATAATGAATACCACTCTGTTTGCTATAGATCTTGTTAAATAATTTAAAAAATGTATTCACAGGGGGAAAAAAAAGTAGTTAATAATAGTGCTATTTCCAAATTTTAATGAGATTCCTCAGGGGCACAGCAATGCATAGTGGTATATCTCATTATCTCATTAGATGACTTGGGTTTACATCATGAGCAATTTGGGTTAAACCAATGTGCTCTCTGAATCAAGGGACCTGGCTTCAGCAAATGCTGGGAAAAAAGTTTTCTTGACACTTTTTATTTTTTTTCTGGGTTAGATAAAAATTAGTTTCAGTTGAGAAAATGAAGCTTATGCAGAAGTAGGGATAAATGATGGTTCAGACATGCAATTTACAGTTATTTATACCTTTCCACTAATTAAGAGTTCAGGAGATTTCTTCTTTCAAGTGTGCTGTTAACAAAAACGTGAGTTCACAAAAATAAAAATATTCCATTCATAGTATTGTACTTGCAAAGCACCCACTGTGGCAGGCACAGGATCCTGAGCAACTTCCTGAAGTGTTTCTTGTGAATTGAAAACATCATGCAAAATCACAAAGAAATTGAGCAAACAAAGCATTGAAAGCAACAAGAAGCAGGGGGTAATTTTAGAAATCTTGTCAAAGTTACCTTTTAACTGATGGGATGCAATGAGTTGATTCCAGTGCTGAGCAGGGACAGCAGGAGAATCCCTATGTAGGAAGTTAAAAAGTGGGTGAAGGTCCCAGAAAAAAGACTTGAATATAACTATTTTGAGACAAAACTTTACCTGATGGAAGGATTTGAAGGCCTTGGCTGATGCTCTTAACTTGAACTTAACCTGAAAGTCATCTTTATCCCATGGTTTCTGCCCTGTGTCTATCCTCCTCTCCCCCGCGTTTGAAGAAGGTACAGCCAGCGCTGCAAGGTAGCCACGTCCTCTGCGCTAGCAGGAAACCACGCGCTTGGAAAAGCTTTTGATCATGGCCAGTGGATATTCTCAGGTATAACACTCCTTCTCCTGCCCATCCCAGTTACATGGACTGATGGTTGCTTTGTGCCTGTTCCTGAGTCTTCTCTCTTTCATGGGCATTTTAGTTGTTTTAGCTGTCACTGTGAGGAGACGCTGCTCTTGAATAAGGATCAAATCTACCTAAACTGGTGAGACTGACAGTCTTAATCCACATATCTTCTTTTTCTTCTAATCAGGAGTAGGTTGAAAACAGATAGGTAATGTTGTTGTGTTGCCATAGGATTGCCATACGTCAAATACTGACTTTGAGACATTTATACAAGTGTATGCTAAAGTGCTGGGCAGTCCCAAAAGCGTATATTTGCCATGAAAATAGAAGGAAGAGGAACAGTTTTTCCCCCTACATTTTTTATGAGGGATGTGGGGTTTGACTGACAATGCAGCAGATACTGTGTAACATAAACCATCTAGTGATAGTTGTCATGTCATCTTTGTTTTTTAAGGAAAACCAATACAGGAGCCAAAGATAAATTCAACTTCAAAGCAGATGGCATAGCTTGTTTTGGGTAAGGGTGGCAATTTGGAGAAATTTTTAACTGGAAAATACCTGTTTGGTGACATACTTAGAACCTGGATATCTGATACTAAATTGCATATTTTTGTGATATTAACAAGTCTAAGAAATACTTGAGGGAAAAAGAGGGTGATACTACTGGTCCTCTAATATTACAAAATTATTCTGGATATTCTATATGGTATGCAGCTCTTTTATGATAACAGTGTTTGATTCCAAAATAGAGGGCTGATGGTTTCTTGTGGGAAATTCCAGTTAATCCCATTACAGATATCAGCAGGTCACCAAAAAGAGGGAATAAAACATGAATGTTCACACTTTACGTGAACTTCAGAAAGTTGTTTTCTCATTAGGCCCTATAGATTATGAAGGGCCTAATCCTGGTATCTACTGAGAAACAGTGAAGGGTCTCAGGCTGCTTTTTGGGCAGCCGCCCCAGATACAGTTTAGCGTATTACTGCCCTGAGCACCTTTCTGATTTATCCAATGTTAGTGGCAAAACCCAAAAATACCGCCTGCTGCTAATGCTTGTCACTCAGCTGCAATGTTCTTATCTCATTTCCAGTATTCTTGACATATTCTGTGGCTAATATTCCTCTTCTCTGTGTTAAGTGATGGTCTCTGAAAAGCAGCCACTGTAGTTGCATCCTGTGTTGGGATGCAGAGATTAAACAGGAATCCTTTGGATGACTGACAAAAGCAAATTCCCTTCAGCGAGGCAACTCCTAAATGGAGTTTGGGAGGGAGGAGAAAGCCATCTAGTATGGCTGATGATGGGCATTGCTTAATGCATCTGGTAGAATACGTTTGGGTTTTTTTTTTTCCCTTTACACAGAGAGAATTTTTATCTTTTCACAGCTGAGAGCACTGGGGCAGAAATGTGGAGTAAACAGTGAACTCCAGACAACCCACTGTCCCTGCCTTGTCAACACCAAGCATGAATACAAAGAAAAAATATGTTTACCCTTTTAGTTTGCATTACCAGCCCAATCGATTTCTCAATATACTATTCCGAAGATATCTCTCTTATGGAGCAAAGGAGCCTCACCTGTTTCAGGAGGCGCCACTGGAGCAGGTCTCGGGGCCTGTGAGGTTTGGGGGCTGAACTCTGATTTCAGCGACAGTCACTTGGACGGTAGGCAAGCTTGGTGTGCAGCACTTTGGGCTGACAGCTCTCTGTGTGTCCATGGACAAGACAGCTGCAAACATAACTGTACCTGCCTCTTCCAGCCCAACGCAAGCAGACAAAAGTACCTTCTGAGTTCCTGTTTGTTATCTACATAAAAGAGGCATAGCATTAATGTTGCTACTGTGGAACCACAGCTATCTGCTGTGGGCCTTGGTTTTCAAGGAAAATGAAGGAAGGCTGCAGATTTGAGGTTTTGGGATTGTACCCTTTTGCTTCTACAATTTGCCTTGTACAAGCGTTTTGTTGTGCAGCAGTGTGTGACTGATTCTCGTTTCATTTCTTGCTCATCCTCCCTGCATGCTGCTAGATCCAGAAGATGTGCTTGCTGCTCACCACGTAAACGTGCTTTACCATCCCTCAGCTGCTAGGAGCTCACAGAAAGATTCACCCATGGAAAAGAGTTTTACTCCTATTTGAACCCTTGAAAATTCATATTCTTTCTGAAAAAGGCTGCATTCTTCCTTATTGTGTGTATATATTGTATGTGTATTTCTGATTCTATATAAAATGGTGGCCTTTATGTTGTGTTTAAATACTTTAACTATGGAAGAATGAAAGACAATCTGACTCTAAAAGAAGTTTCACCAAATACCCAAGTAAATGATGCAACTATGGATGTTGTAACAGTATTTTCTATTTTTATAGCGTTTTTCTTTCAAGAAACTCATGCAGCACAATTTGACAGATGTCTCCTCTATGAATTCAAGGATACCAGCAGTGTTTTAAAAACTGTATGAATAATAAAATTATAGCTCCCATCACCAAAATGCCATTTCCTTGGAGGTAGAAAGATAACAGCTGGACAGGCATCACAGCATTTTGGAGGGGAAAAAAAAGTAGGCATTTTGTCTAATGACAGGAGTCTCAAGGGAGCTCAGGCTTATATTAATAAATACTTTTAAGCCCCGCTTCCTGGTAGTGACTCTGGGAGCTTCACATGTGAGCCGAGGATCACATTTAACCCATATTTCTTCAAATATGCTCTTTTGCTGCCAACATCTACTACTGACCCCTGTGAACCTAGGAAAAAGGGCTTAAAATTCACTGTCATAACTTTATGCTGCCAGCTTTGCTCTTTTTTTCTTTTTTTTTCTTTAAGGATCTGCAGTACTAAGATATGAAGATCCAACTTTTATAAACACAGGTTTGGAGGGGTGGGTTGTGGCGCTATTTTTGTGCAAAGATCTCTTTAGGAGTCTGCTCTGTGGTCCAATTAAAAAAAAAAAAAAAACCCCAGAAAACAAAACCAAAAAACCCCTTTCAACATAATGGGGAAAGTTGCTGATTTTCAGCATCTAGATCCAGGTGACTTTTAGGGTTATACAGTAGCGCATTCGTAATTTAGCAAGTTTCATAGCAATAAGAAAACACTAATGAAAATGGTTAAAATTGTTTAAAATTCAGAGATTTGGAGTCTTCTGAATTTAGGTCTGCAGCGGATATCTTATGGGACCGTTATCATAGCTGTTGGGAGCTCTCATTTAATGAGTAGGAGTCTGGTATTTCCATTTTGTACAATTTCTTTTTTTGACTTCAGTGGCTCAGGATCAAGCCATAGAGATTGGAGATAGAAGCCCTGTGATACCGTGTTATTTTTGTCAATAGCAATCATGGGTAATGAGATGTATCTTTTAGTTTCATTTGAATTTTAAAAGATGTTTCAAGTTATTTTTAAAACTTTATCGCAAATGTCTGAAATGAAAGATAAGACAGTAAGTGTACGACATTATTGGAAACTATGCTTTTGAGATAGACTAGATAAAGGGTCTGACTGTAAGTGGAAGAATGATGTCAGTGTCATGCTGGTAACTGAATTAGTAAATAAAAATATGCAGGTAATTAGACTTCTTGGTGCTATTAATTATTTCAGCATTTTTTGGTGCAATATGGGATAAATATGTGTTGCTTTCACACTCAGTTTCAGTTCTACCAGCTAATGGTTTCCCTTGCACAAAGAGAGATAAGGGGATACGCATTGTTTGCTTTTCGCTGAGGATTCTTACCATAATAGGTTTCTACTGGCCTATTTCTGGGCTTTGTGAAAAGGCCAACAGTTTCCCTGTAAATCACCAGTTGAAAATACTTGTTGAGTGCTTCTAACTGTATTTTTGTCAGTGTTTTAATGATGACGGATATACCATTGCCGTTAGTGTGACGAGTTTATATCAGAGTGAGTTTTCTTAAGCACACTTACGTTTCTTCTAGAAAAACATGTGTTTGCTCCTCCAGAGCCTGGCTGAGCTGCCAGAGGCCTTGGTGGCTCCTGGCCAGTGGGATGATCTTTATGCAGTGACTGCAGAAAGTTTGGAGACAGTGGTGGTTATTGGTTTTGTTGAGAGGAGCCTCTGGTGATGATATTTGTACGTTACAAGTAGATGGACAGATTTCCAGCACCATATGCTGTGTATGTGTATATAAAAATACATAAGTAGAATGTCATAGAAATACCTGGATTTGTACTACATGTTCCTGTGCTTAATTATTTTACACAAACAACGGAACTGATTTATTCGTTTTTTAAGAAAACTGACTGCTGATACAGCTTAAAGTATGAGACTAAAATAATTGTGTTACGACATTAATATTGCTCTGAACTCACCCCCACCCTCGTGTCTGATCATAAGCTGGAATAGGTTGCTTATGCTAGTTTATGCAATGAGGGGATCCACCTCATCATTAATAACCCCAGACCTGTCAGACATTATGCACACATGTAGTAATGAGCACAAATTCCCTGGCAGACTGGCTTGCACATAGAAAAAAAGCCCTCCATACATTAAATATACACTTGAGAAACACTACATAACAAACGCTTCAGTTGCAGTCATATGCTGCTGAGAATATTCTGCAATTTAAGTCTCAGTCATATGTTCTCCAAGGAAACCCAGTGATACCTAATTACAGGAAGATTACAAACGATAATGACAACATAATGAATTACAGAACCTTTATGACTTATTAGCACAATTTCCTGCTATGAATCAAGACATCTTAATGAAATGTAAGGATAGCTTTGAGTGACATTTGCTCATATCTTCCATGATGAGCCTCAAGGGAATTACAAAATTGTGTAGTATTGGGTTTATGAGGATAGCATAAGTTCTTGTGCCTGTTATGTTTTTCTGAAGTTGGAGCCCAGGAGATACTAACACTGTGATTTTTCCTAGCATGTTACCATCTCTGTTGGCAGCATGGTTGTCCTACATTACATGTGCTTTTCAATTTGTATATTTCTGTGGTCATATATTTTCATTTTGCCCTACTCAGGGTCCTCTAATTTATCTAGCTGGCTTAGCTGTCATACCCTACAGACTGAGAATGTGCAAATAAAATTTCAAAGGAAAGCAATTATGGAGTCTTGATAAAGCCAAGAGTACACTTCATATCACTGCTTTCCCTTTCTGTTACCATTCATTGGGTTTCAGATACGGTGCTACAGTCATGGACGAGACCATGACGTAGCAATCATGGCTAAAAATCTTAGCTTACTTGATTCAGTCACAAAGCTACCACTGATTTTAATGAAGTCATATTTAGCCCCTGACATGCCCCCATGTGCCATGGCAGTGACTCAGGCAGAACTTGGCAATTTTACAGTTGTATGCTGCATACAGTGAAGAATTCACTGCTGACTGGTAGAGTTGGGTTTCAGTTTGAATAGCTTAAAGCTTAACCAAGATTTCCCTGAGTCTTGCTAAGCTTTATTAGCTCCTTGTATCAACAGTTCAGCAATATCTGGGCAGAATTAGATATTGTGGTTATTGAGGATGGAATTAGTTTCAACCAAATAAAGATGCAGATCAGGTCTGAAAGAAAAAGTAAAACCTCAGCTTAAAAGACAAAACAATTTCAAAGGAACTTTCAAAGGAGTATTTACTTACAACAACATATTGTGTGTAATACTAAGCAGACAACAAATGTGATGAAAACAATAAATTAGAAGAAATCTTGTCTTTGTTTACCTCATTAAAAGTCAGTATAAAACCAGTGTGTTTTGCCCATGTGAGAAGAAAAAGTTGCTTGCCACTAGTGTCAAATGCAAGAACTAAGGTCATCAGAACGGATGCAAAATAAAAAACTTCATGAAAACAGTATATTAAGCATGAGGATAATACTGAGTATCATCTGTGTGTGTTTCTGTAGAGTTGTTGACAGTGCTCTGGATTTTACTCTCCATGGAAACTAGTAACTTGTGATAAAAATTGAACCCTGAAGTCTGCTTTTTCAATGAAATGTTACTCATTTTCTTATGGAAATCAGACCCTTTCCAGAAAGAGTCCTGTAAGCCCCCCCTCTCCCTGGTGGTTCTTGATGGAGGGTGGGGGGGTGGGAATTAAAATCTTTTGTCCAACCCTATTATTATCATGTTTAGTTTTACCATGGTATTAACTTCCCAGAAAATACTCGACAGGTACTTCTTTGTCATCATGCTTCCCTGCCTGATAACTGGGAGCTTCACATGGGCTGGAGAGCTCGTCGCTGTCTTCCCAAATACTGCTCACTCTTTCTTGCACCAAGAACTCACACCCATTCCCATAGCTGGGAACCAGCCAAGACAGGGTTGAAGCTGCACACTTGTCGTGTATTTAGTAAAAATTCTTCAGTGCTACTTGAATTCTGCTGTGAATAAAGTGAGAATTGAGGAGGTGGCCCGCTATCTGGAGATAACCTATAGTGGAACTAACTGTAGGGTTGCCATCAAAGACAGCTTAGATAGATCTGATTTACATAAATAGATTGCCAAAGGCTTTTTCTGAGTACGTTAAAAAAAAATCTTCAGAAATCTATTCCAGATCTAAACACTGATCAGATGTGACTTCTAAAAATCTCTTTGATTTTTTTATTTTAAAACAAATCTTGCTTAGCGAATGCTATTTCAAGTATCTTTTGTGGGGATTTTAGATCAGATAGTTTGGGCAAAACTGAATTTTGAAATTGGAGAGAAATTTAAGATCAGTATGTCATTCTAGCATTTTTAGGGCGATGCATCCAAGCTGCTGATGGCAAGTGTTATGCTGTTTATATAAAACTAAGGATGAAATTAATTTCTTCATGGTCAATGAACTAAAGCATTTTGCCCTGAATATTTTCTTTTTCCCAGGAAAAATGTTGAAACTGTAAGTCTTAATGTTTGGGCCTTCTGTTATCCATCAGCTCTAATAGTCATACGGCCTTTTTCTTTTCTGTCCTGTGTAGTGAATAACAGAGCTGCTTTGACCTTATTTCAAAGTGTGTTTTCTGCACCATGAATCACTGTTCTCTCTGTCCTGAAACGAAATTATCTTTAACATATGATGAACACGTAAGGCCAGAGAGCCGGATGGTTCCTCCTCTGTTGAGCGGTGCTTTGTCACTCTCCGTTCACAGTCACCATGAGCAGCGCCAGCGGAGGGGCTTGCCTGAGCCCAGCCGGGGCCAAGAGCATGGCAGGTATTGCATTAAGCAAACCCTAGATAACAGATTCACAGCAAGTGGTTAACTGAGATACAGTTATGGAGAAAGCTGGTTTGTTTGTTTATTTTTATAAAGAATCTTCAATGGACAGTTGTCCAGTAGTTTACTCTAGACACTGGGAAATCTTGACTTACTATGTTATTTTCTCTTATTACAATCAAAGCTCAAGTAATATCTTTCTCTTTCTTTTTTGTTGTGCTGTTGACTGTTAATCAGAAAAGGGGATGATGAGGGGAACAAGCCACAGAATGTAAAGCATTATTTTTGAGTGAACCTGCTTTAGCAGGAGGGTTGGACTAGATGATCTCCTGAGGTCCCTTCCAACCCTTGCCATTCTGTGATTCTTTCCTGATCAAAAGTCCATTTATATTATGTGAGATCCAGTTTACCTCACTTTGAAAGGAGGCTCTATGTACTGCTGTTACCGTTGGAACAATTTGCCAAAAACTGCGATTAAAATATACATACTATGATTGAAAAATGAATTCCTCAAGATAACTTGTAATAAAGTGTCTTGTAAAGAAATCAGATCATCCCCTAAAGGGAGCTTAAAAACAAGTAAAATAACTCACTGCTTGCTAACATAGCATGTTGCTGAGCTTGGCTTCTCTAATTTACATCACAGTGTGCTGCAGCCATAGTCATTAAGCAGGCTGACATTATAGGACTGCTCCTTGTCAGCAAGTGTAACGTTTTCCCCAGAAAGCAAATAATTAAAACAAAGCATAGATTTTATTCACAGGCAGGGGAGCTTTTGGCCAGCAGTGAGGCCAGTTTCAAATGACCAGAGATGACGGGAGCCTTCCAAGTTGCGAGCATCCATGGCTGGCGAAAGTGCTGTAGCTGTCTAGCTGGTGGCATCCCCATGGAAAAGGACAGCAATAAAACTTGCAGGAGAGATGGATTAGTAGTAGTTTGGAAATCCAGCAAGAAAATCAAATTAGACTTTGCAAAACATTGCAGGCAGGGAAGGGTCTCCAGGCACTTGAAATAACCAAAGTAACTACCTAGGTGGGAAGGGCTCTCTCTTGTACGAGCAAAGAGAGCATCTTTCTTTTTCATAAGATGTTATTTTTTTCTGTGTATGCTGAGTGTGAGAGACTTAAATGAATCATCCTCAAATACCCGGAGTTAGAATAGTTAATGTTAACACACTATTAAAAAAAATTTAAATTATATGCTTATGAAAGCAAGGCGATAAGATCCCTGATTAACCAACTTATTTCTCATGACTTGTTTCTATCATTTTAACACTGATGATTTTTTTTTTCTTTACTCAGATTCCTATAGCCTTTACCAATCCATTTCAGCATTTTCTATACATGCTACGTGTTAAATTTTGTGGGAGAATCTAATGACCATGGGGAAAAAGCCAGATTATCTCTGTTCATCATCTTTTTATTCTTCTTTCATTCTTTTTATTCCTGAGGCCTGGCCACCTTTGTCAGAATGATTGAATTCTCAAGGTGCCAAACCTGCCTAACCATGTCAAAAAAGTCCTCTTATCTTTTCAGCTTTGGAAAAGACTGTCTTAAATTATAAGACCTAGGCTAGTTTCCATGTGGAAAAGTCATACTGAATTAATTAGAAAATTATAATTTTAGTTATTTTTCTGGGAAATTCTGTAGAAGACCGTAATTATGATTTTGGATATAATGGGCTATGAAAATGTGTAGGCTTCAAGGCACCCAAACCCATCAAATTTTCTACTGAGCTGGAGTGCCACAAATTCACAGAGGAACAAATTTCTTTGACTTCTTTTATAATGTATATGACTGGTAAAAAAAATAGTGGTTGTTTTTTTTGTTTTAAAAAAACTAGACCAACTTTCTCAGCTATCATATTCTACTTGCTGGATTAGAAGTACAAAGAACTGGCAGACTGTTCTGACATTTCGGGCAATAGAAACCCAAGAACTGAATGTAAGCCATTGATTTTCCTTCCATAATCATTCCAAAGAAAACTAGTTTATTCCTCAAAAGAGAAAAGAACAGATGAATGCGTGCATGTCAGCCAAACTTGTTGAAATAGATGATATTTCATATTGATAAATAGATGGACGGAGAAAGTCAGGAAATTTCAAGCCAGAGTCAGTAATTTACTTATGAAATAATGATTAGATTTACCAACAGCGCTTACATAAAAGGATTTCACTGCTGCGTAATAATAAGTTCAGTTTAGAAGCTCATAGTCAAGAAGTGCAGAGTTGTAAGTCTTGCTGGAATACCTGCAGCACCTTTCTGCAGTCAGCAAAAAGGAGGAACACGTCACCAGGTATTTGTTCAGCGCATTTTTTTATTTCATTTTTGCATTTGTTCTGAAACCTTTTAGGCTGTTCTCAAAGTTAAGGCGACAATTCCAAATGGCCGTAGTAGAAACATTAGATCTGATTTTGAGCTGGAGAATTGGACCAGCGTGTGATCATAGATAGGCAACTGCTTTATAGTAAGAGCAAACGGTTGCGTGGTTGCTGAAGAATAGCTGCTACTGGAAACCAGAAACTATAAGAAACCAATCATAAACCTTAGCAACTTCAGGCTCGTCCTACTTTTATGAATGAAGCAATTTGCGTGGGTGTGTTGTCAGATTTGCTGTGGTTCAATTTCCAGTTTTTATTTAGTCCTTTCAGTCTATTGCACAAAAAACCTCTGGCATAAATTGAGTGGTTTCTCCTTCCACTTCCCAGTGATTCAGTTCTGTTTATTTATCATGTCATTAAGCACCCCAAATTTATAGAGCCTGAAAGTATATTTATTTTTGAGTGGGCATTTGGGTGGAATCCAGTGGAAATTAAGATGATGCTTGAAAGCTCTTATTGAGTGAGGTTATTTTCCTGTCAAAGCCACAGTTAGGAATGAAATCCAATGCCATTTTGCAAAGTTTTCTGAAAGGACATTTCCCACCCATTACTGGAGAAGAAAGAATTATTCAGCTTATGCAAGTCTCTTGACACATTAAAGATCTAGAGAGTCTTTACATGCACATCAATGTTTTATTACTGCTTCAGTTTGAAAGACTAATTTGAAAAACATGCCCTCATCCAAATAATTTAGACCTTTTTTTTTATTTGTGAGGGTTTTCAATAGCTTGTTTATTAATCAAATCGCAAACAAATGGCAGTGAGTCGCCTTTATCTTTTTTTTTTTTTTCTTTTAGCACTGTATTTCTCTCCCACCTGACCTCATTCACTTTCAATCAGAGATTTCCCAGTCAGCTGTGTGGTGTTAGCTGATGGATAACATTTGGTTTAACATTTGGGATTCAAGGCAGTTCTTTGAAAGAATGTAGTAGCATAGATGTGAAGGGGGAAGGGGAACCTATTGGGCTTGCCAGTGACAGGCTAGGGGATGAAACGCAAGGGTTAGAGGGACTGGGGGCTAGTATGAGCCTTCAACCTGTTGCCCAGCAGTGTGCCAGGGGCACTGCAGAGAAGTTGAAGTCCGGCGGAGGTGAGCCGGAGGCTCCTGAGGTAGGAGGAGCCAACAAGGAAAAGCCTGTGAAACACCTCAAGGGAAATGAGGGGTGTTCTGCTATGAAGGTGACGAGGCCGACAGCTCAGATGAAATGCCTCTATACAAACGCGCGCAGCATGGGAAACAAACAAGAGGCGTTGGAAGCTATCGTGCTGCTAGAAAGCTACGACCTGATCGCCATTACGGAAACTTGGTGGGATGAATCCCACGACTGGAATGTAGCTATTGATGGCTACAGGCTGTTCAGAAGGGACAGGCGAGGAAGGAGGGGCGGAGGCGTTGCCCTTTACATCAAGAAATCATTACAGTGTGAAGAGCTGGCCCTGAAGAATAGCCATGAGCAGGTCGAAAGCTTATGGATAAGAATCAGAGAGAGAGGCAACAAAGGGAACCTGGTGGTTGGTGTCTACTACAGGCCGCCAGATCAAGAGGCACCGACTGATGAAGTGTTCTTCATCCAACTCCGGGAGGCTTCGCGCTCTCAGGCTCTCGTCCTGCTGGGGGACTTCAACCACCCTGACATCTGCTGGCAAACCAACACGGCAAGCTGTATGCAATCCATCAGGTTTCTCGAATGCATTGAGGACAACTTCTTAAGCCAGGTAATAGACACCCCTACCCGAGGGGATGTGATACTGGACCTGGTGGTCACCAATGTAAGTGAGCTCGTCGGAAATGTCAAGATCGGAGGCAGCCTGGGCTGCAGTGATCATGCGATGGTAGAGCTCACGCTCCAGAGGGAAATGGGAAGAACAAAGAGTATAGTCAGGACCCTGAATTTTAGAAAAGCAAAATTCCAGCTCCTCAAGGAGATAGTCAGAAGGACTCCCTGGGAAACGGTCCTCAGGGACAGGGGAACAGAACAGAGCTGGCAGATCTTTAAGGATGTGATCCACAGAGCGCAAGAGCTCTCGACCCCTAGGTGTAAGAAATCGGGCAAAGAAGGGAAGAGACCGGCATGGCTGAGACGAGAGATGCTGGTCAAACTAAGGAGGAAGAGGGAACTGCACAGGCAGTGGAAGCAGGGACAGGCATCCTGGGAAGAGTATAGGGATGCGGTCCGGTTGTGTAGGAATGGGGTCAGGAAGGCCAAGGCTCAGATGGAGCTAAACTTGGCTAGGGATGCAAAGAATAATAAGAAGGGTTTCTACAGGTATATCAGCCGGAAAAGGATGGTTAAAGAAAGTGTACCCCCACTGATGAGCGAGACCGGCAAGCTGGTAACAGCAGATGAGGAGAAGGCTGAGGGACTCAACTACTTTTTTGCCTCAGTCTTCACTGGGAACCTCTCTCCTCACCCCTCCCGGGTTGATGGATGGCATGAGGGGGACGGGGAGGGTAAAACCCCTCCTGCTGTAAGAGAAGATCAGGTTCATGACCACCTGAGGAACCTGAACGCACATAAGTCCATGGAACCTGATGAGATGCATCCCAAAGTCCTGAGGGAATTGGCCGATGTAGTCACCAAGCCACCCTCCATGATATTTGAAAAGTCATGGCAGTCAGGTGAAGTCCCTGGTGACTGGAAGAAAGGAAACATTGTGCCCATTTTGAAAAAGGGTAGAAAGGAAGACCCTGGGAACTACCGACCTGTCAGCCTCACCTCTGTGCCTGGGAAGATCATGGAACAGATCCTCCTAGAAGCTATGCTAAGGCACATGGAGGCCAGGGAGATAATTCGAGATAGCCAGCATGGCTTCACCACGGGCAAGTCCTGCCTGACGAACCTAGTGTCTTTCTATGATGGTGTGACAACAACAGTGGACAAAGGAAAACCAATGGACGTCATCTATCTGGACTTCTGCAAAGCCTTTGACACGGTCCCCCACAACATCCTTCTCTCTAAATTGGAGAGCTATGGATTTGATGGGTGGACTGTTCGGTGGATAAGCAACTGGCTGGATGGTCGCATCCAGCGGGTAGTGGTCAATGGCTCGATGTCCGGATGGAGACTGGTGACGAGTGGTGTCCCTCAGGGGTCCGTACTGGGACCGGTGCTGTTTAATATATTCATCAATCACTTAGACAGTGAGATCGAATGCACCCTCAGCAAGTTTGCGGATGACACCAAACTGAGTGGTGCGGTTGACACACCAGAAGGACGGGATGTCATCCAGAGAGACCTGGACAGGCTGGAGAGGTGGGCCTGTGTGAGCCTCATGAGGTTCAACAAGGCCAAGTGCAAGGTCATGCCCCTGGGTTGGGGTAACCCCCAGTATCAGTACAGGCTGGGGGAAGAAAGGATTGAAAGCAGCCCTGCTGAGAGACACTTGGGCGTGCTGGTGGATGAAAAGCTGGACATGAGCCGGCAATGCGTGCTGGCGGCTCAGAAGGCCAACCGTATTCTGGGCTGCATCAGGAGAAGCGTGGCCAGCAGGTTGAGGAAGGGGATTCTGCCCCTCTGCTCTGCTCTGGTGAGACCTCCCCTGGAGCCCTGCGTCCAGCTCTGGAGCCCTCAGCACAAGAAGGACATGGAACTGTTGGAGCGGGTCCAGAGGAGGGCTACAAAAATGATCCGAGGGCTGGAGCACCTCTCCTGTGAGGCCAGGCTGAGAGGGTTGGGGTTGTTCAGCCTGGAGAAGAGAAGGCTGCGGGGAGACCTGATTACGGCCTTTCAGTATCTAAAGGGGGCCTATAGGAAAGATGGGGAAAATCTTTTTAGTAGGGCCAGCTGTGACAGGACAAGGGGTAATGGTTTTAAACTCAAACAGGGTAGATTTAGACTGGATATAAGGAGGAAATTCTTTACAATGAGGGTGGTAAAACACTGGAACAGGTTGCCCAGGGAGGTGGTGGAGGCCCCATCCCTGGGAACATTCAAGGCCAGGTTGGATGGGGCTCTGAGCAACCTGATCTAGTTAGTGGTGTCCCTGCTCACTGCAGGGGGGTTGGACTAGATGACCTCTAGGGGTCCCTTCCAACCCAAAACATTCTATGATTCTATATACAAAGTTGACACAAAAAGATAATGTCTAATAAAAATAACACCTGGAAATTTCCTTGTAGCCATAGAATAGTTCACATCTTTCCAACTTCCGTAGAAAAAGCCTGCAGAAAGGTTTTGTCAGCATGGAACCAAAGTGAAAATAAGTGACCAGCAATACTTAATTATCTTCTAATATTTTTCTGGTATGTCATGTGATGTGACAGGAGATCATGTTTGCTCTGTCTGCTTCACAGTGGACCTCAGTTACAGTAGATGTGATGAAAATCCTAAGAAAGCTAAAGGTAATGAATTTTTTGAGGAGGTTTTGTGAAAGGAGGGGTCTCGGCACCCGCTGCTGGCCATTTGCCAGGCTGCTGTGTCACTGCAAGCTTGGACCCGGGGGGTGGCATCTGAAAACTGTTCCAGTCACGGCAAGACTGGCCTGTCAAAGTGGAGGCTGTGCATCCAAAATTTCGTTTTGAAATAACCAGAAGTAAACATTCTACAGTGTTTATGTGTAGTTATTGTAATTGCAGCCCGTGATCTCTCCTGCGTGTGCTTGACAGCGTTATGGCAGTAGATGAATCTTCCTTGTCTCCTCCAAACGTTTTGCTAATTGAGCAAACTCTGATCTTAAAATATTAAAGAAGAATTTATGTTGCATGCGCTGAAGCTGCTCCTGTAGTAATTTTATTTGCTGAATTTTTTTTGAATTGTAATGAAGACAGATTCTATTGGAGAAGTCTAATCAATCTATGGCACCTGAGCAATTTTACGTTATAAATGCAAAGTTCAGAATTACTGAAATTCATCACTTTCTTTCTCTCATTAATACTAGTGGAAGAAAACAGTCACCTTTGACATAGTTCAATAATATTTTATCTAATGAGGAATACTTATGCCTCACTTATTTCTGCAAAATTCCTCACCCTTTAAATAGCTTGTAGCATTTTATTATTATTATTATTTTAAGAACCAGACCTGTCCATTCTTGTCCTCTTTGAAATGAAGCAGCCTTGGTGATACAAGTTGTGTATAACCAAGACACATACAGTGGCAGAGTTGGAAGTCTCAGATATTCAGTAATAGCTGTTTAGTATTTGAAGAAACTGTATGCTCAAATTTTATAAATATGTTATTTAAGTCAAGCAAAACCAACTCTCAAGCGGAGGGCAGAGAATGTTAAGTCTTGTGCTACTGAAAAGTCAACTTCTGTTTTTAATAGGCTTTAATTTATTACTGTAAATATTGGCAGAGCGGTTTCTTGGTGGCAGCGACAAATACTCAGACTGAGCGTCTGCGAGGGGGAGCGAGCAAGTGTGCTCCTGCTCTTTCCGCAGCCTGCAGCTCAGCAGCAGGCTCCGTTTTAATGCACGTTGTTACAGGGGTGGCTAAGGGGCTGAATGATCAGCCTCTGCCGAGAGGGCCACCTCTCCAACAGCAGCAGCTCCTGGGCAAGGGCCATTCGGCCAAGCTGCACGTGTGATACCGGTGCCGACGGCGCTCTGGTGTAAAGACCGTCTCTGTTACATCTGGTTTGAGAATACATATAGTCTGGCTTGCCTCTCCTCTAATCATTGCCAATGTCTTTACCACAAACCTGTTTTTTGCAAGGACAAGAGGTGAGAGCCAAGGCTAGGGAAAGTGGGTTTTGGTGCTGAAGCCCATGCAGAAAGGTCCTCTGTGTACATCACTTTGCAAGAAGCAACTCTCAACTTTGGATTTGGTCTGGCATACTTTCTAGTTAGTGTTGAGAGTTACTGCTCTGAAATGCAGTAGTTTTGTTTGATTTTTCTGCCTTTTGAAATGTTGGAGTGACTGCATGGTGTTTTATCTTCCCATAAATTTAATTTACTGCTTTCACTGACTACCTACAGTAGATTTCCAAGAAGAAAACTAATGTGACCTCAGTCAGTTTGCATAGAGTATTTCACTAGCCATTATGTGTAGTTTATGATTTAATCCATTTTCAACTCTTCCTGTAAGTACTTATATTTTTCACTTAATTGTATCCATTTGATCCTCAGCAGTCCTTCAAGAGACGAAGTTATTGGACCATTATCTAGCCATGAAACATTGATTTGTGCTATATAAAGAATGTATGGATCTTGCTCTTTTAAAGTGTGAAGACCTCTTTGTACTTGATCTTGTAAATGAGAGGAATGCTTTTCCCTTTGTGAACTTCAGTCTGAAATCTGTCCAGATCACTACTTTATTTCTGTTTAGTGATATGCTGTTTTTAACCCCCTATAAATGGCGTTTGCATTTTTCTTCATGACCTTTGAATCCTAATATTTATAGTCTGATGAAGTGACATGCCTAAAGCAAGAACATAACAGCTATTTACAGGATATATCTGGATTTTGTTCAGAAAATCATGTTGTTAAAACGGAGTTGCCAGTCGATACAATCAAGGGAACTGCCACAATAGCCAACTGGGATAAGCATTTCTAAAGGTTGGTGACAGCAAACAGTGTCTCTTCAGCACCATCACATTTAGTAGGGTGAGCTACCAGCCGGCTTGGTTGCAATAAAAGTCTAGAAGGAGCGTCAAGAATTATTACAGCCTCCTGGTTAAGTGATTCAGCTCACAGCCCAGATAAATCCAATGCTTGAACGGGCTCGCTGTATACAATCTATTTCTTGGGGGATTCAACATCTTTGTTGCAATTACAAAAATTAGAAGGTACCTTTTGACCTTTTCTAGAACAGATGCAGAATATTATTTGTATCTATTGATGCCTAGAGATTCAATGTGACGAAGAGGTTATGGCAGAAGTCTCCATCTTTTAAACTTTTGTGACCTACTGGGCCACTGGAGATCTGATGGTGGGAGCAATGTACTGTGTGTGCACCGTGTCTGCTGGTGTTTATGGGAGGAGAATGGAGGACAGAAGAAATGTTGTTGTTGGGTTTAAATACACCTTAAAATCACCCTGAAAAATTAACATGGATTCTGCTAGTTTTTGTGTTCACCTGTGTTTTCTCACCATGCTAATGTGAAGGCTCTTAGAAGTATTCAGGTACCAAACTCCTAATGAAATCAATGGATGATTTTAAAGACTGGGTATATGCATTTGGAGAAGATTCTTACTTTTCTTGTATGTCTGAGTGGTACCCCTTAAAACGATGATCGGGGTTACCACAGTAACAATCATAATGGCTGAAATCACTGTAAAATCAGACATAAAGTTGAAATGTCTTAAGTTAAGCGTTACTGCTGCAGTGCTGGAGGGTTTGAGATTAACCGTTAACCCTTTTTCCACAAGTAAGTGCTACTGTCATAAAAATCTCAATGCGGTTCATAAGGAAAAATGGGAAACAAGGCTTTTTATTAAGTCATTGCAAGCCAATCATCTACATGTTTTTCATTCCACATTCAATAGCTTAAACACACTTTTACTGGAGGAGGTTCATATATGGAAGTTCTAAAAAAAAAATCTACTGCTTTATGAATTCAGTAAAATGAAAGAAAAAGTGCTTCAGAAGTCATTGCAGGTCTTACTTCTGTTGAGATTTAAATGGAAACTCTTCAGTTGAGCAGCGGAACTGTTGAGAAACTACCTAATTGCCAAGCTGTTGATGATGTGCTGTGGGAGCAGGGTGCCACAGGATATTAAAATCGAGGCCTTTGCTTTCCCCTTAACTGTACGTGAGGTTACATGAGGGACGGGGAAAGGAGAGGAGAGAGCGGCAGTATTCTGTCCCTATTTGTCTGAGGACGTCTGTCATCTGGATTACATTTGCTCCTTCAGGTATCAATGCCGATGGCTGTAAACTCCTGTGCAGGGAGGTTGGGCAGGGTTTGACTCATGGAGGGGGATAGGGTTCTTGCGACTCTTAACCACTTGCTTTTCAAGAACTATCTAGTTTAATTTAAGGACCTTCCTTTTGTTATGGTATAGGTAAAGGACACACAAGTCAGTTGTACGTATAATCACTAATTCTCTGGTTGTGTCTGTGGAAGCCAGAAGAGAAGTAGCTGAAAAGCTTGGTACTGTATGAGCAGCAATGACATCTCTTGAAGGTTTTTGTGTGCTTCAAAATGGATGCATTGGTACCTCATGATTCTTATTTGCTCTCTGTTAACATCCTTGTGTCAGAAAGTATACCCTGGCTAAGGAAAAGGGGAGCAATGCGCTCTCAATGCACTTATGACTTCCCCAGTGGCTTGATTCATGGTAGTTTTTTGTGGAAATTGCTCCTAGGGAAGTATCAGTGGGCTTTGCAAGCAAGTTATGACAGTGCACCATGTGCACACAACCCCAAGTCAATTAGAAAAAATGAGCCTGAACAAGGGAATGTAGGCTGCTGTTCCCAGAAGGGCACCATGGTTTAGGCAAGAACTGGATGGTTAGCACAAGCACAGAGGAAATGGCAACTTTTTGGAAAAGTGCATTTGACTACTCAATTCATACGCTCTTTATGTATATAGTATTTGGTATATGTAGTTAGATGCCATGGCTAAATTTTGTTTATGCCAAATTTTAGGAGTTCATGCAAGCTAAATGGATACATTTTTAACTGTCTCATATATCCAGGTTTGTGCCTCACCGTTTCTGCCTTACCTCAGTGCTGCTTGCAAAAGCTTGGTGGGCTAAGGTTTACCCAAGTATCAGCGCAACTTTAAACTGGTTTTACATTTGGTGCAACAATCTAAGGGGATCAGCCCTTGTACTGTCTCTCTGAAACCACAGTAGTGTCCTCAGCTGAGAAATGGCATTTACCGCAAATTTAACAATTTAAAGGGAAATGCAGGATGTCTATTAGTGAACTAGAAAGGGAGAGAGTTCTAAGGTTTTTGGTAAGGGATTTCCCCATGGTTCAGACGAATATTTTGCAAACAGAAGGCAAATGCAGCAGAAGCAGATGGATTTGTGATTGGTAAAGAGCTTGATGTAAAATCTGCGTTGACATTTTATTTGCCTCATGAAATCACTGGTGTCTCATTATTGAGTAAGGAGATGTCTGCTGCAAAGACTCATTCTGCTATGGTGAAATGTAAATGGATGCATACTATGTTTTAAGACTTGTTAGGAGGTCACTGATACTCTGATTTCAGAAAAAAAAACTCGTTTGAGAGTTTTCCAGAATAAAGGGTAAAAAAAAAAAAAAAGAAAAAGACAGCATCAGAGCCTATTTCAACTGATGACATGAATATGCCAAAAATTTTGCTTATTAAGTCCAAAAGTCCACTTAATTCAAAACTGGGCCTTTGTATGTGTATCCTACTGCAACTATCTTAAAACTCGTGTAGTTTTTTTTTAAAATGTCTATCAGTTCTTTCAAGTTTTTCCTTTGGTGAGTTCTAATGAGAATATATTTATAAAGAGCATATTTATAGTGACCCCATATCTGATATGGTACAATATACCAGCAGTTCTGGAGGAATGCTTTTTCTTTTTCTAAGCCCACTCCCATAGCAGTATTTCATAAGAAAGTCATGAGTGGAGAAAGGAGCTGGAATGCAATAGGTATACATGTTACCTTCTTAGTAGGCTATTACTAATAATTATGTCTACTAAAAGCACTGTCTAATGGAGGCTGAGGCAGAAACAACCCCTGTCTTGAGGTGTTGTTGCAGTGGGCAGGATGGGAACATGCCAGTGTCTCCCCTCCCAGATGGCTGAAATTGTGGGTACGAGCATACCCTAATAAAGCAAAAAGATGAGTAGTCAAAAATATAGATACATTAGGCTATAAGGACATCTTCAGTACTCCTGCCTGTGAAAAACATGGAAAAGTATTTCTATCGAGAGCAGGTTAAGCCAAGGCAGGCAGGGCTGGGTGCTTTCAGCATCAGCCAGGCTGTCATCCTGTCCTGCTTTCATTTTGTGTTTTATATTTGAGGAGCTGAGCTCTGAAAGCTGCAAGCGCGTTTTCTGGGGTCTTGCAAAGCGCTCCTTCACGCCGCATCGCCTGACCCCGGGTGCCTTCCCAGCACGTCTGCCTCTGCGCGTGGGGGCTGATGCTGCCCAGCAGTATCTGAGCTGTTCCCGAGCTAGGAGAGCAGGACCAGAATCTGAAGGAAAGGGCTTCCCAGGCCTCCTGAGACTGATGGGAATGTTCATCTATAGCTTGTTCCTAATTAACACTTGCCACAAATCTTCTGATTGTCAAATTCTGATTGTCGAACAGGCTCTCGAGCATTACAACCCTTTGCAGCCATTTATTCCTTTGCCTTGTATTTCTGTGTTAATATTCAGCAAATCCATTTGCTAGTCTCTTGTGTGCCATGGGCAGAGCAATCGCTAGACTTGGAGGTTTGTTTAAGCCATTACGAGTGATACTACTACGAATATTTCTTCTACTGAGATAGCACAGTCACTGGCTGAGATAATCCTCCCTGGAGTTACACTGGCACTATTTCAAGCTAACGGGTTGCCCAGGGAGGTAGTGGAGACCCCATCCCTGGGAACATTCAAGGCCAGGTTGGATGGGGCTGTGAGCAACCTGATCTGGTTAAAGATGTCCCTGGCTCACTGCAGGGGGGTTGGACTAGATGACCTCTAGGGGTCCCTTCCAACCCAAAGCATTCTATGAGTCTATGATTCTAACACAGTCTGCAAGACTTAGCACATGAATATGATTCCCTGGTGGTTGTGTAGACCATTGGGGCATATGCACCCAACACACATTCCAATTAAGGGCAGGAGTTACAAAGGGAAAATTAAACAGTCCTTGTGTTAACCTCATACTGATTTGTGCAGGTGGCTATTTGTACAACTCCTTTGTTCTTCTCATCCTTCCGTTCAGTCGATGCCTGCATCTCGTGAGAGCCTGATTTTCCTGAGGGAGACCCACGGGTGTCCTGCCCCCTGCGTACCATTGCCACCAGTCACCTATTTTCAGACCAACCTGTTGTCACTCCTGCAGTCTGTGCTTTCTTCATATATTTTTAGGAGAGGAAGGTGAGTTTAGGTGTTGTAGAGTGTGTGCGATGGATAATGCCTGTGTTTGTTCTGTTTTGCTTAAAAAGCATCACAGGAGAATTTTAAAATGTTAGCAATATTTCTAGGCATGCACATTATTCCAAATACACGCTGATAAATTATGCATGTTTAATATATTAATCATACCCACGTACAGGCATATCAATAATGTGAATCATCTTTTTATTAAAAAGAATATTATTTTATTTTCTTCCTACTTTGCCCTTATCACAAATTTTGAGGAACATTCATTGCACAGTTTAGATCGGAATAGGAAATGACTGGGAACTGAGTCTTCGCTTTTGCATTAAACTCATTTTGTTCTGTTGAAGAGATTTTTTTGTTGGTTTCTTCGGTAGAAAGCAGCTCATAATATAAAATAGCACTGCTGATTTGGTCCCACCATTCCCGAAATTAGTGTTTTCTGGCTGAAGTTCGTCATTTTGACATACATACCTTACCTAATGGCTCTGTCCCATACTGATCTCATAACCAAAGCCTATGTTTGCTGCTGGTACATACGCTCCTTTTCCGAGTTGTAGTGCACTATTTTCTGCATGCCAAATCCTTTCTACTTCTAAACTTGTAATGAATGCTGCTGCTGGTTTTTCTAGGTTGCTCTTTTCTATCTAGTGTGCTTTCATTTAATACACAGTGCAAATGTGTCTCCTAACTGTAGCTAAACTCTAGCTGACAGCATCTTATGGTAATGTGGCAAATAATACCACCACTTTGTTATCAAAAAAATAATTTAAAATGCATAATGAAGAATTCATTATAATATGTTATAAAAGCAATAAGAAAAAGAAGACAGCATTTCATAAGGCCATAATACATGCCCCATGCAGTTAACCTTACAGCACAATCTAACTATGAGTAAATTATGCCATAAAATAAGCCTTGCCATCCTTAATTGCTTAATTAACACTGTATTTTAAAACAGAATTTTAATATAAGGTGTTGCTAAGCACTGGAGATATTCACCTGAGATAAAATTTGGGCAAGTGAAGTAATTTCTGATGTGTTTACAACAAAGCTCATGTCAGCCTCTCCTACAGCTGTTATTATGAGGCTCAGATTTGACTTCCAATGCAGCCAGCTTCTGGGGGATAGGGGGGTTCGGGACTTGCTTGGGGCATCGCATGCCAAAAAATGTCATCAGGCTGAGGCAGGGCAACAGGGTGCCTCCATAGCCTTTCACTGAGACACTTCACTGGCATCCTGGGGTCAATTAAGTTGACATTCCCCATTAAAAATCCCATAGCACTCCCCCAAGACTTGCTTACCCCAGATGTATTTCTTTCCCCATCTGGATGGTTTGTCAGAGGAGTCCTGAGCGTGGCTAGCCCCAGGAGACCCCCAGGAGCTGCAGGGGCTCCACCTTGGCAAGGGCCAGGCTCACAAGGTCACCATTTCTCTACAAGGTGCCCTAAGAGACAGCCTGGGGTTGCAGGGCAGACCTGAGCAGGGTGGCAGTATTTTTCCTCCATGCCACACTCCTCTGGAGATGTTGGTCCTCATTTCATCCCCCTCCCTATGACTCATAGGAGCTGTAAACCTGATTGCTAATTGAGGGCCATTTTAAATGCAGTCTTAGGGTTTGGGTCAGGGGCGATCCCAAATGACTGCTGCTACTAAGACATATAATGGTATGTGCTCAATAGTAGCCTGTGTTGCAGAACTGCTGGCCTCCCAGGTCATTTGTCTGGAAGAGTGATATCGTCAGCAAGAAACTGCAGCTATTTTTAGATGAATATTTATTTATTCATCTACTGTGCTGCCATGGGACAGTATCCACAGTGACCCAGCGACAGACCCATTAGTGCCTGAACAGGGAGAAGTAGCACACAGATAAATCATCTTCAACTGTGGAGTGGTGTGTCGTGAAGCTTATTAATTAAAGTTTGTAAAGTGCTATGGGAACTTTTCATAAAAGGAGCTGTGTGCGTCTGTGCTTTTACTATTTTGTTTATATAATCCTGCAGTGATGCTAGGACTAAGCTGGAATCTAGCGGAGCATTATGGCTTGGAATGGCTGCGTAATAGAGGACAGAGACAAGTTTCATTTTTCTTTTGGTTTGTTTTTATTTTTTTTTCCCTAGATATACCTTCCACCTCTGTAGGTAGTCCAGGGTGTGGTGAAGCACTGAGACACTGTGAAAAAGAGTGTAAATCTGTATTAAACCGGCTTAATTTTATGATGTTCCTAGTCAGTAGATACAGTTCCTAAATGACACAAAGCCATTCATCAACTTCATTAACTTCTGTGGCAGATTAGTTATAATCTATGGATTTATAGGTGACACTTTCACAGATGGTGACTCTGATGGAACATTCTTTTGACTGATGGTTTAATGTTACTTCGTCATCTAAAATTAAGCAAACGAAGTAGCTATAAATTTTATGTGAAAGTGAAATGCAGCTGTAATAGGATGCATATGCCCAAATATAGGTGTATAGGCCTGGCAAAAATAAATATGAAATAAAAAAAATTTAACAGTGTAGTTTAGACTATCATTTTACCAATCACACTGCTCCAGTTCTGCAGTTCATACTTGTCCAAGGCACTTCAGAAATAATGCCTCGCTGAGGGTTAAAGGATTGCTGCAGAAAACAGACCATTCTTTTTATTTATTTATTTACAACAGCAAAATCATTACAGACTGGTAATAATAAAATGGACCATATTTACTTTCCTTTATTCTAGAAATTCCAGAAGATTTTTTTGATATAAATTCTAGTCCATGTTTAAGCCATGAAATAATTTTTCAGCCTGGTGTCCCCTTCCTGTGCTGTGAACAGCTACCATGGGCCGGTGGCTGTGCGAAGGCTCAGGCCCTACCTGTGTGCATCCAGTCTATAGGGTGGAGGAGTGGGTTATGTGGGAAAAAGAAAATCCACTTTTTTTTCCAGTTTCTCTTATTGAGGCAGTTCTTAAAAAGAATGGATTTATATCAGGTAAAACCACGCTAGCAGTTAGGGCTCTATTAAGAAACTACAGCTTAAAAAGCTGTAGGTTCGAGTATTCGGGAATCCCTGAAGCATAGGCAGGGTTTGACCTTCTCTTCCACGTGTGCCTGAGTAGCTGGATACAGCAGAAATTCTCTGAAAGCCTGTAGTAAAAGTGAAAACTCCACAAATCAACAAGGAGCCCAAGACAAGCGTTGCTTCTATAACCAGTCCCCTCACTTGCTCTCTGTCTACCACAAAGGCTTCTTCTGGGCACACGTTTGAGGCCAAAATAAAAGATCACTGGTAATAGTATAATGGTTTTCTGCAGCTGCACAGTACTCCCCATAAACTGATAAATGGGGAAAAAAAGAGTATAAAATTCCCCATTTTCTTTTGACTGTGTGAAACCTACAGAAATCAAAGCCTGATGCTAAAATTATTTTTCTTACAGTTAAAAATGAATATTCTTCTACGTTGCTCTTGGAAACACATTCAAAAGGAAAATGTTTGGATGGAAGACTTTACAAGTAATTATTTGTTTTCCTGAAAGACACACTATGCAATCTAAGCAAATAGAAATAGCAATCCTAAAATAGCAAGTATTGTTTCTATTTGTGCTGCTTCATCAGCTAAACCACTTTATGATACTGTGTCTTTATCAAAGAGACATTTAAATCAAGGAAATGATTTTTAATACTAGGGCAGAAATTAATTTCATGCATCTGCTAGCAAATGCCTACTATCAAGAACTGAGTAAACAAACATTTGCACATCTGCTCCTACTATATGAAAACAGAATCTAAAATTATTAAGGAAGTTAGGCTTTGCTTTTTGAATTTTTTAATAGTGTAGTTTGCCATTTAAAATCTTGTGAAGTGTAGTAGAAGTACAGAACATGTGTTTGTAACCAGGGTGAGGTAGAAAGTTGTCCTTGATGAGGATAACGTGAACCTTCAGTCGGAGCTACTGCTTTTTAGTTTAGTATATTAGGATTTTAGTTCAGTATTTGAGCAAGTCCACGTCCTGCACACGTGCTTACAGGTAGAAGTGTCTCCAAGGTTGCTCCCCATCTTTCTCTTTAGCAGTTGAGCAGTAAAAGCTGAGGCAGAAAGTCAGTGTTGGTCAGGCTGCTCTCATAATTTGAAATGTCATGTCACTATCACAGAATCACAAGGGTTGGAAGGGACCTCGGGAGACCATCCAGTCCAACCCCCCTGCTAAAGCAGGTTTCCTAGAGCATGTTTCACAGGACTTCGTCCAGGAGGTCTTTGAATATCTCCAGAGAAGGAGACTCCACAACCCCCCTGGGCAGCCTCTTCCAGTGCTCTGTCACCCTCAAAGTAAAGAAGTTTTTCCTCGTATTCAACTGAAACCTCTTATGTTTCAGTTTGTGCCCATTGCCCCTTGTCCTGGCTCTGGGCACCACTGCAAAGAGTCTGGCTCCGTCCTCGCGACATCCACCCTTAAGATATTCATACGTGTTGATGAGATCTCCTCTCAGTCTTCTTTTCTTCAGGCTGAACAAGCCCAACTCTCTCAGCCTTTTCTCACAGGGAAGCCTTTTATAAAGGCTGCTACAGTGTCTGCTATTCGCCTTGGACAAGCTGGAGCCACAAACCTGGCAGATTCCTGGGGCAGGAAAGCAGAAGAGCCTCTGCTGCGTGAAATGAGATGGAGCAGGTTTGCACTCTTCCTGCTCTGAACATTTTAGGACCTGTCTAGGTTTTTCTGTGACTATTGCAGCCATCTTTTGAGTGGAATTAAGGTATCATGTGAGTAGGAACATACCAAGAAATATCAGTGCAGGCTGATGTAAAGTCACATATAGTCATGTATAGCAGGCACTTCTGTACTATTCTATACTCTTACATAAAATGCGGGATGCTGAAATTAAGCTTTGGGGCCATCAGTCCTCCCCAAGAAGCTGTGTATCACCGCTTAACATTAACTGTCACCAAACAAGTATGCTGGAAAATTCTAATTTACTGATTTAAATAGAAAATGTTAATGCCAAGACTCTCAGTAAGAAATCAAAGCTTGTAAGTGGCACGATTCCTTAGGAGCTGGACAACAGGACAGCTCACCGCTACAGCTGATGGTCCAGCCCACCATGAGCTGTGGCTTGGCCCATGCCTGTACTGTCCCACCGGCTCCTAATCCTGCTGGCCCACCTGAGCCAAGGCAACTTCTGATAAAGCAGGGATCCAGAAGCAAGGATCTATGATGAGAAGGGAAAGGAAAGAAATCGTTCAAGAGCAGAGTGGTGGATTGACCCAGGCTGGACACCAGGTGCCCACCAAAGCAGCTCTATTGCTCCCCTCTTCAACGAGACAAGGGAGAGAAAAATCTATTGAAAGGCTCGTGGTTCAGGATAAGGGCAGGGAGAGATCATTTGTCGGTTACCATCATGGGCAAAACAGTCTCAACTTGGTGAAATTGGCTTAATTTATTACTAATGAAACCAGAGTAGGAGAGGATAAAAAAAAACACAACTGAATCTTAAAACACCTTCTCCCCACCCCTCCCTTCTTCCTGGGCTTAATTCTACTCCTGATTTTCTCTACCTCCTCCCCCCCCCACCCCAAGCAGCACAGGCGGACAGGGAATGGGGGTTGGGGTCAGTTCATCACGAGCTGTCTCTGCCGCTCCTTCCTCCCCAGGGGAGGACTTCTCACACTGCTCCCCTGCTCCAGCCTGGGGTCCCCCCCACGGCAGACAGTCCTCCATGAACTTCTCCAACGTGAGTCCTTCCCTCAGGCTGCAGTTCTTCATGAACCGCTCCAGCGTGGGTCCCCGCAGGGTCACCAGCCCAGCCAGCAAACCTGCCCCAGCCTGGGCTTCTTCTCCCCATGGGGCCACAGGCCCTGCCAGGAGCCTCCTCCAGCACGGGCTTCCCACAGGGTCACAGCCTCCTTTGGTCACATCCCCCTGCCCTGGCATGGGGTCCCCCGGGGGTGGGGATCTACTCCCCGTGGGCCTCCCTGGGCTCCTCCTGCTGCATGGCCGGGGGTCTGCAGGGCTGCTCCTCTCATGTGCTCTCTATCCACTCTCCAGCTGAAGCTGCCGTTGCACAGATATTTTTTCCCCTTCCTACCTATGCTATCCCAGAGGTGCTACCACCACCACTGATGGGCTTGGCCTTGGCCAGCGGTTGGTCTGCCTTAGAGCCGGCTGGCACTGGCTCTGTTGGACATGGGGGAAGCTTTTGGCAGCTTCTCACAGAAGCCACCCCTGTAGCCACCCCTGACTACCAAAACCTCGCCATGCAAGCCCACTAGAATCAAGTGCTTTTTTGCATATGTGTGATAAATAGAAATCACTGCTAGACTTAGCATGTCAGTGTGCTATCTGTCTGGTTCCTGAGCTATATGAGGTTGAGAGAACAGAGAACAATTGCTCAGCAGATAATGATGCTTTTATGCCAGTTTGGCTGAAGGAAGACAGAAGATCAGATGGGCAAGTCTGGGGTTGGTCTCGGGGCTTAGACCTTTAATTTTCTACGTATAACTAATAATCTCATTAGACCAGTCAAACTAAATACAGTAGTTCATCTCTTGAGAGCACTGAGTGCTGTTGGCTAAGGGACTCACGTGTTGGGAAGCTTTGGCTTTAGCCTGACTCTATTTTCTTTCTCAAGCGTCAGATGATAACGTGCTACACTTTAGACTACACAATAGAGTGGAAAATGGTCTCTGAAGAAGAGAACTTTGCATATATATTTATGCACTGTGTACTGAGTAGAAAATAAATATCTTTCAGCTGTAGCCTTACTGATACAGAGTATTTTGGATGGTGTTGTATTTCATGAATAGCCATGGAGGCACCCGAAAAGATGTGAATGTCTATATAGGAAGGATTGTGCTAGACATCTGATCGTGCTCTATAAATAGAGAATGAATTATGTTTTAAGTAATCTGTGTAAGGTATCATTTAAATGAGTCATAGATACTCATATGCAATACCAGCATAATAACATATTATATCTCTGACAGTGACTGGGAGTTAATTCTCAGGTTGAGGTTGCCTAGATCTGGTTCCTTGCAATATGCCCCCAAAAAAATCCTAACAAAGAACGAACTCTGATCTTGTTCAATGAATTTACGCTGAAGAGCAAATAAAGCCTCTGCAGCAGTAGTTGTACATAATTAGTTGTGATCTCCTGGGTCCAGCCCAGGAATTGCTAAAATAAGAGGAAGAAAAAAACCCACCCCAAATCTAAGCTAACTTAAGGTATTAAAGATAATACTGGTTTTGTATCTTCAAAAACCTAGAGGAGGAAGGTTAAGGAATATGATTTATTATTTTAAGGATAAAACTACTGCTTTTAAGTCATACTCAGAAATTCTCCTAGTTTTCTTGTTTCTCTATTGATCTGCGTGCCTTAATATAAAACATCACACGAGGTAAATAATGGATCAGAGGTGTCATTCACCCGAACTTCAGTACCCAAGTAAGCAGGCAACCAGAGTATTTTGTTTGCCTGTTAACTGCAGTAGGAACAGTCCTAGTTTCTTTGAAGTCAATGAGAGCTTTAACGTTATCCTTCAGCGGGGCCAAGATTTCACCCTGTAAGTTGCAGAGGTAGAGTCTAACCTGAAGCCTGTTGAGGTCGATGGAATTTCTTCCACCGATTTTAATGGGTTTTGCCTCAGGGCTGTAATGGACAGGATGTTAATATTACATGCAGTGTTGACTCACAATGCTGAGCTCTCATTTTGTTACTTTTAAACAATAAAATACGTTTTGTTAGCAACAGGAAGACAGATCTGTTCTGGGCTGTTGTGAATCCTCTGACTCTGCCTTCAGAGGAATCAGAGAGTACTGTATGCATCATTTTAACTTTAACCTCAAAAACTTATTGGTAGTTTCCACCTTGTAGAATAAACTTGCATTTCAGCTGTCCTGATTTTTCAGAAGACAAACAGAAAATAGAAACGTATTTTTTCAAATTAAAGGCTCTAAATCTTAACAGGGAGAAAAAGTGTTGGACACAAATCTCTTGAATTAAAATAACTGCCTCTTTGGTTGGGCGAAACAGAGCATGGAGTAAATCTCCTCAAATAAAATACCAGCACTCTGGAGGATTAGTTGCATGCTCTATTTCCTTCTTACAAATGTGCTGTGGAGTGATGGGCAATCACCCTTATTCTGCCTTAGCAAAGGTGTGCTATCTCTGTGATGCAGATACAGCCCATCATCGTAAACTTGTTGAACGAGGTGCTTTTAAATTGTAGTTGCTTATTAAAGATTACAAAGTGATCAGAGGGTGGAAAATAATAATTTTTTTCATTGAACCAAATGCAACCATGCACTAGACCAAAATGTGATGTATTAATTAATTTGGAACCCCTCTTTCCAAACCAGCTACACACTGTGTAGTTAACGTTTTTGCATCTTGTTTTATTTACTGATTGGGAACTGGCCTGCGTTGAGAACAGGCTGTCATTACAGCATCCAAGAAAGGAGCTTTATTAACCCTGCAGGGATGTGCAGATTACTTTTTGCTGCATACCTGCTCTGATGTATTGAGGGGAAAGCATGTGCCTGATTTACTTCCTCCCTCTCCCTCCCATTCCCCCTTCTTTGCCTACCATCCGAAGCCTTTCCATCTGCACCCAAGATGATTAGTGTTCCAGCAGCTCCCTTTCTAGCTTTGCCACCTGCAATGCAGATAGGAATGCAGAACGTGAGAATGTATATTACTTTAGACTGAAAAATATGCATGCTCCGTGTGTTGCTTTTAATGGATTTTTTGCTGTAAAGTTGGCTCATAAAGGCTGTTATATCAGACAGAAATGAAGGAAAGACAAACCCAACGACCTGAGTAAGGAACTGTCTTCAATAGGTGGTCTGGCTTATAGTCACAAAAAGGTCTCTGGGATTTTTGTGCCAAGGTTTTTGCCAGAACTGAGGTGAGAAAAAGATATTGGCCTACTTGGCAGAGGAGTGCAGAAGGGTTGGAGGTAGGTAAAAGCAAGCCAGGAGTAACTTGGTCCCTGAGATAACAAGAAACGCCAACTGTTGCATGTCTGCTTTGAGGCGAAAAGAAAAAAGGAAAACAGTCTGTATGTCGGATTTTTGGTTGGTTTAAATCGTCTTGGAAAAAATGTCCTTCTAGTATTTGTAGAAGACACTCTATCACAGTTTAAATTACTCTTCCCCTCCCCCTGAATAAAACCTGTAACGGATGCTTCAAGCCTTTCTGCTGTGCTAGAGCATGGAGGTGGTGACCAGTGGCTTTAGCTTAGATGCTCTGGACATGGGAAAAATTTGGGCCAAACACTTAGGGAACCTGACAGGACGGTGAGAGTGTACTCTGTGCTGCTTTAGTGACCATGAACATTGTCCCTCTAGCCTGAATATTAACCCCTAATGCACTTAATATTCACCCTAAACCAGAAAGGGCAACAACATGGAATACAAATGAAGCTCTCCTCAGTAGCTTGAGGATTAAGAAGCAAAATTATGGCAGGATCTTCTAAATATCTTGTAACCACCTATTACAAATCACACATTCAGGTTAGTGTTTATGCTTAAACCTCTTCCAAATATTGCTTAGGTGAGATCTGAAACTTCAGCTAAGACTTTGTGGATTTACTGAGCTGTATTGCAGAACACATACTGCTGTTCTTTACTGGCTGCATAATTATGATTTACATTTCATTGTCTGCAATTAAGAATTAAATAATAAAAATGCTTCTTCTGTCTTCCCCTTCATGACCTTAGAGTGAGTCTGGATTTTGTTGTTTCGTAAAAATACAAGCAGAAGGTTGAGAGAAGGCGTGTAATTAGATATTTTTATTTCTATATAGGCAAATATACTTTAAAATAATTCTCATTAAATTCTAAAATACTAAAATTCAGAGTAAAAGGCTGATTTCCACCGAAGGAGTAATTCGGGGTAGCCACATCAGCAGGGGTGCTTTCTGAGTATGGACTGGGCTCTGCTGTGCAACCTGTGCCTCCATCTCCCAGGGTGAAGGAGTAGAGAGGCTCTGTTACAAGGAGGAGAAACACATTGCAAAAGGAATCCGTCTGTTCTGCTGAGTAGAGAGTAGCTAAGAGAGCTACTTCAGCTACCCCTGCCCATTCCTGGTTGAAAAGCAGCAATTGTCATACCCTGGCTGTGTGTAGGTCTTACCACTGGCTCTCCACAGTGCCCAGTTGCCTCTGGAGCAAGTGATGGCTCACTGACTTGAGTTCCTGCTGAGACCTTCATGGAAACTCAGAAGCTCTGGGGAGTCTGCTCAGGAAGGAAACAGCCTTATCTTGTGGGTTTTGCAACTGCTAATCAAGGAGTGAGGTCTCTGTCCATCACCAGATGGAGATAGACACCACTTGCACGCCTCCAGTCATTTCTCTACTTAGGCAGTATCTTCTTGTTAATGCCTCTGCCGTAGAAAGATATTATAACTGAATGGGTAAATCTACAGCTGCTGTCATTGTCTTTTCAGCCCAAGTGGCACATTATTTTGTCGTATAACTGTAGATTCATTTTGGAGGGATATAAGGACCAAACTCATGTAGAAAGCAGGAATCTGCTGCAAAATTCTAGTACGTCCTAGGTATATTACAGAAAACTTGACCTTTACATGAAACTAAAACAGAAAAATTCAGTGAGAACAAGGCAGAGAACGTCATTTGTCACTATATAAACCCTTGCTGTGCCCACAGCTTGAGCAGGGCATGCTGTTTTGATTCCTGCATCTTGGGAAGGACAAGGTGAAGTTAGAGAAGGTACCAAGGACAATAAGTAAAGTGATCGAGGAGCGGAGCAGCGGCCTTAGGAGGGGAAACTGGTGAAGTTGCGATGCCTCAGTTTGGAGAGGAGAAGCCTGAGCAACGTGCTTGAGGTTTACAGACCCGTGAGGTGGGGGAGAAGTTTCCAATAGATTGTGCTTACTTTTTTCTTTCTCTGCATATGTGTTTTAGAACACGTTAACTTCCCATATTTTCCTATTTTGCACATTATATATTTATAAATAGTACATATAATTTTTTCTTAAAAGAAAACTTGCTTACTTAGAGGCAGTGATTCTGAATGGTTGAATTAAAAGCTCTTTTTATGGTAAAATAAAGGTCTGTGAAGAATAGTGCTTAAAGAAAGAAACTGTAAAGATATCAGTACGTTATCTGTCTCTAAGATTTGACCTCACAGCAGAGCACCTAAGCCCATCCAGCAAATGAATGATTTTTCTCTATAAAAGTCTTTGGAAATAGATTTTATCTTTTTTTCCTCAGGAACATGTACAGAGCAAAGGAATTGATTTTTTGGAAGAAAATAAGCTCCATAGTGTAAATTATGTTAATTGCTGAGAAAAATGCCAATATCATGGGTATTTAGGCCAAGTTAATGTTGAGATGTTGCTGTGCTAGAACTCCTGCCCTCTTGTAGTTAAATACATATTAGGACAGTTTTAAGTGGTAGTTTAATGTGTTTGGGTTTTCCAGAAAATGGAATTGGATTTTAGAAGAAATGATTGCACACGGAGTGTTAGATTAGTTACTTGACCCATTTAACCACCCAGTATTAGTCTAGATATTTTCTTTCAGTCTCTATGGAGCCCCCATCCTGCTTCCTCCAGCCAAGGAAAGCACATGGAGAACTTTCATGAAACGTTCATTTGGGAGGAAAAGCAGGATGAGGTTCCTTCCTGGTCCCTGCTGCCTCCTGGAAACACAAACTGAGAGGGAAGGTTGAACCATGGGAGAAAACGGCACAGTGGGGAAAAAAAAGGTGTCAAACCAACCAGTCTGATTTACAAACAGAAACCTTGCCAAATAATTTAGCACACAAGTTGGATCAGCTTTTAGGGGATATAAGTTGTGTAACTTAGATTTATGTAACTTGTAATTCAAGCTGACACTGACTTTGCCAGCATCACAAGGGTCATTTTGTGATGTTCTTGAGCAGTCTCTACGATGAACAAACCAACACTCATGCAATAGATTTAGCATTTACAACTGACATTTTGTTGAAAGAATAGCTTTAATTTGGGGGTTGGGGGGGATCATAGCAAAAAGAAAAAAAAAAAAACCAAACCACCTTTGGTGGTAGTTGAAGTCTTCTTACCATCTCTTGGTGTTTACACGGGCGGTGCCTGAGTTTCAGAAATTTGTTCCAAATTCATGCTTGCATTTTGGATCCCCTTTGAGGAACTAGAGCCAAAAAAACAACTCCTAGTGTTTAGTGCTGTCCTGCACCACTGGTTTTTGTCATTTGAGGATTGAAAAGGATTTTCTTCTTTTTTGGCATCTGTACATGTGGCACGCGCTGCTTAAATCAAGGCCTGAAAACGTATATAACAAAATGAGCAGAACTGAGTCCAAGCTAAAATATGAGGGGAAAAAAAAAAATATTGATGAAAGGAGCCCTTAATTTTCTGAGAAAGTTTATGTGGAGCACTGCCATGCTTCCTTAATCCTCATGCCCAGAGTGTATGCAAAGTAACAGCTGGGATGGAAATGGTTATTCAGCCCTGAGAGTGGGGATGGTGAAACCTCCCTTCGGTCCTCACCACCATGCCCCAGCAGCTCTTCTGCAGCTGGGCTCTGCAGTTCCTCATGGCTGCTACCAATGGGACTTTTTTTACTGTTAATTCCTTCTGATGTGTCTATGTGCAGTGTAGTCAAAGTGCAATAAAAAGTTCCAACCATTTATTTCTATTTTCCTGCTCTTGTTCGTATTGCTGGTCGGGGGCAAAAGTGCCATGCCAAGAAATGGGAACCAGATCAGGGGGTGAACCATCATAAGTGATTCCAAGGAAACATTTTCACAATGCAATGGTGCTTTTTCCTTCAGTTCTATTTCTGTTTAATTCTAAACTTGTTTTGTTTTGTTTTTTAATGTGTGGAACTTATAGTTTATGCACCAAACTAAAAAATACAGTATTTGCTCAGGTCTGAAGATTACAATGACTTCCCATTTTTCATCCTCTGAAGCCAGTGCTGCTTTCTCATACACCACTTCCTCCCCTGGCTGGGTTTCCTTAGAAAGGTCATAACATCCAGACTCATGGTATTTTCTATTGTAGGATTTTCTGCAGGATTTTTGCTTCAGGTTTTGGTAATATTTAAAAAGGAATGGAAAATTAAATTGCATTTGCTCTTTCATCTTCAGATTTGCATATCTCCTAGAAGACTGTATCCCATAAATTATGTTCCAGGAAACCTGTGCTTAACTTCACAAGTGGAGCGGTGCACAAAAGGTAGCCTGCCTGTAGGATTTCAATGCAGATCCATATTAAATTGTACAGAAAGGCTCAGAAGTGAAGACCGTGCTCTTGGAGACACAATTTTCCTAGACCTGAGAGGGGAGGGATTTCACAGAAATCTGGATTACGTCAAATACAAAGCTGACCCAGGAGCTATTCTTTGTCACCCAGGACTGTTTTTGAACTCTGCTTTCCTTGTGAAAGTCAAATAAGTCACACACATTTTGAAGTCTAGTGCTAACACTAGTGTCTACATTTTGTGAGTGCTACTGTGGAGTTTTACAAATGCCTGCAGCGTCCAACTCATTTCTGAGGAGGCTGAGATGCATGTATATGGATGTTTGGATTAATATTTTACATATATTTAGATGGCAGCATGGGCGATGTGTTTCAGGAAAGCTGAGAGCGCAGTTTATTAGAAATATTTGGAAATACAGTATTTATTGAGAGAACCAAGCCAATTCTGAGGTTCTTGTCTGTAAGCAAGCATTTTTTTATACTTATGAGAGAGATTAATTTCTCAGAATAACATAAGAAGTTATGCAATTAATAATGCTGTTTGTTTAGAGTGATATAATCAAATGGAGGATCATGTGTGAGCAGCCTAGTCAAAATAATAAGGTAAGAATTATAGCTATGTATTGACATCCCTGTGGAAATTGGCAGAGAACAGACAGACAACTGGATGATTTTAAGTAAACTAAGGAAAAAATACTATGTAAAAGCTGCTGAGGAAGATAGGTGACTTTTTTGAAATCTCAGAGCAAATACATCTGGCTGCTTGTGGAGAGCCTTGGTGGTGAGGCATAACTCCAAACTTATTTTGCACCATTGCTCTGAGCTCCCAGCTCCAAACTTTGCTGCACCTTATAAATCCCAGCTTTCATATTCATGATGCAGTAGCAGCATCAACAGTGTTTAAACCATAAAGCCATTGATTTAATTTTATGTAACACATAAGTAGGAATGTAATTGCACAAAATGGAAATGAGCA
Organism: Gorsachius magnificus; assembly: GCA_034008185.1. Classification (NCBI taxonomy): domain Eukaryota; kingdom Metazoa; phylum Chordata; class Aves; order Pelecaniformes; family Ardeidae; genus Gorsachius; species Gorsachius magnificus. The sequence continues at coordinate 42,718,172 of CM067087.1, forward strand.
TTTGGCAACTTAAAATAGGATCGGAGTTCTGCAAAGGATGCTAATAAGTTATTATGGAAGTTGCTTATTCTATTAATAACTTTTAACTGGTCAGCGTGCCCTCAAAGTAGCTTTCTTGACAGCTAGAATAACAAGGCTGTACTATTATGAAATATTCTTTAGTCATATTACTGTCACTGTACCAGCATGATCAAGGCGAGAGGATGCTGCCCAGGTGGCATTAAGCACTGTGTTAATGGAAAATTTCCCCTGGAGAGACACAAAAGGTGGGTTAGAGATCTGCTGAGGTGAGACTACAGCAGCTTCCCAGTCAACTCAAGCAGCTTTAATTTAACCCTCTTTTAGATTAGCTGGCATAAGCCTTAATTTAGGATAATGGGAAGATCGTATTAATAATGTTTAATATTAAATCCCTCCCCCCCCCTTTATTTCTATTGAAAACTACCGTGTGAGATACCTTCATAGGGGTTTATTCTTTCTTAAAAAGCATTGGGAATACGTTATTGAATGAGAGAGAATTAGGAAGGTTGAGAGCATTAGGAATAAACTGTTGCTCTGATAGATGTCCCACATATGGAAATATAATTTACAAGCTGGGATGAATACCTACATTCGTGTCTAGAAAAAGAGAAAAGTGCTTCATAGGGGAAGTATTCCTTAATAGGAAAAGAAAAGTATCCACTGCCTTCTTTCTATATATGGTTTTTTTAATGATAACACTTTAGATAGGCTTCTGAATTATTACCAATACACACTGCTGATCTAGTGGACAGGACAAAGGACCTAGAAAAATCCTGAATGTGTAAAACAAAGACAAAGTTTCTATAAGTTATTTCACCTGTGAAATCCAAGATTTTCTCTGCCTCCCAAATCCTAAATGTACATTGCTTACTAGATTTTGGTTGTCTCAGATGGGAATCCAGAAACGTTATCTGTATGTTTGTCAACTCCAGAGCTGCTATTGAGTATCACTCTTTAGGATTGAAAATAAAGGGAATAGAGGAACTACAGTTTTGGCAGCATGTAGTAGTCTTGTACAGTAAGCTAAATTAAAATAAAATACGTTCACCCTTTAACTGCTATTTCAGCAATTACTCTGTGCAGGGCACAAACAGGAAAAACAGACACAAATTACTTATCGAGGCTCTGTCACATTGTGCGCTGGATTGAAAATGCACATCATTACTGAAATGTGAGCCTTTACGTGTTATACTTTTGTCTGAAGAATTTATCAACACTGACAGTGTTTTCCTCACCATTTAGGTCAGTCCCAACAACATCACTTTACCTTGTGTAGATTGCTTGGCAATCAATTTGAGAGCTCTATTAAACACAATGTGAAGTTCCTTGTCATCTGGCAGAACCCCAGACTGCACATTTGAATTTAGCTGTGCTGGGAGAAGAACATGCATCCTTTCATCCACCAAGCAAGCTCAAAACAAGGCAATTTACCAATTTTCATATCTAGCCAGATATGGAACTAAAAATATGCAGTATCATGAGATGGTTAAAAAAAGAAGACATTTTTTCATGTAAATTGGGAGTCCAGTCTGTTCACTTGAAACATTGCAGCTACCACATCAATAACCAATGAAAGAAATCTCAGTACTTCCAAAATTGAATCAATCCTTCACATTGATCCAACAGAGAAAATATTTTCATATTTTTTTCCTTAGCACCAAGTGATCTGCATTTACACCAGATACATTATTCATATGGTTGCTTGCCTTATTTGTAGTTAGGAATGTACTTTAAAATATTAAATACTTTCAAACTGTTAAAAAATTGTCAGAATTGTAGCTATAGAAATTAGCATCTTTCTGTTCTCTTGAATGTGACTGTAACGCCTGAAGTCCCAGCGTGGAGGCGGAGGCTAGCCGTGGTGCATAGCGCGGATAGCGTGAAGACTGGGGAGATGCACAGAAGAATGAATGAGCTGGAAAGGGAGGAAGGAAAGCTTTAAAGATGTAAGGGTGGTACTGGATCTTGCTATGACAGCTCCTGCGATGGAGAGATGCAGTGCTGGTGTTAGCTTTTAGATACGACTTAGAGCCAGCCTAATAATTCTTTTTTTCGTGAATATTTGGGATAGATTTAAGATCAGTTAAATCCCCTTTGGAAAGAGAAATAGGTCAAAACCTGCAGTGTCCATGGTATAAGCAAAGGGGTGTAAAGGTCTCTTAAAATCCTGTTGTTCCAATGACTGTTCCTATTCCCCTGTCCACCTCAGCCCTTGTGGTGGTGGCTGCTCTCTGTACCTGTCTGGGTCATTCTGCTCGTTAGACCTTTTGACTCTGCTCTCACTTTCTTCTTTTCCAGAACCCCTAGTTTAAATTTTGAGAGTTTGGTTGCCAGTGTTGCTCTATGGATATTTTGGACTGAATAGTCTCTCTCCTACAGCTACCACTGTCACCGGCGTTAATTCTCACCGCAGTTCACCTTGGGGTAGCCACAGAGGTGTAGATATGGATTTCTGATGCACACAGGCTTCTTCAGAAAGTAACAGCACTGAACTTTGGATCTGAAATATAACCAGTATCTGCCAAATCACTAAACGGAAATCAAGACCTGTGTAAATGTAGATGTTGGCAGAGAGGATTGATTTGAGCTTTAGCCCATCTAGGGTTTCATTTCAGACTGCGTCCTCTGTCTGATGTGACATGTAGAAAATAACTAAATTCCTTGCAAGCAATTTAAAGGGTTCAGCAAGACAAAATTACTTGCAGTCGAGAAAATATCTGATCCTAACTGGTTAGAAATTAGTTAATTCTAATACCTGAATTCCTTTTTCTAAATTAATATTGTAACTTTGGCTTCCCTCATTATCTGTAAAAAAAAGAATAAAAAATATATATATATTTCTTCTTAGCATCTGACTAAGTCTTGGCCTCAGTGATATGCTTGTGGTGCAGATTTCAACTGTCTAATTAAGTCTTGTATTGGAATAAATACTTTTCCCAGTTTGTAACCTTTCAATTTCACATGCTGCCCCCGAATTCTCACATTATAACGCTAGAGAACAGGATCCCACTGTCCTTCTGTTGTTAGTAAATCTGTATATTTTAATTATCTCTTCTGGCATTTCTTCCTCTCTCAGGTAAACAATTTTACTTCACCAGAAAAATTTTCCATGCCAATAAGGATTCTTATTGCCTCTTTCCAAAAGCCATTTAGTCCAGTAGGATGCTTTCTGAGATGATGACATGTACTGAGCATCACGTTTCAGATGGCAAGAGTGAATCGGGGACTTATATAATGACATTATAATCTTCTCTGTATTATTCTTCACCCTACTTATGTGTCCTAATGTTTTGTTTGCTGTTTCAGCTGACGCTACGTGTTGAAGAGAGGTCTGCTCTTGGCTGCTGAAAATGATGCCCATCATTCTCCTGAGCTGCTACAATTAATGTTGAAACTCATAAGGGATCTGGGTAGTTCAGACTTTCCTTTCCTGTAAGCACTGCTTTGTATTTCTTAGCATTCAGTTTCTTTTGCTCTCTTGCTGAATATTAATTTAGGCTGGATCTTCACGGGGAAGCTCGGGAGTGCAGACCTGACAGAATTTGCATTTTGGTAATAGGGTTTTATTTCCATTTTGGAGGTGGCTCACTCTTAGTGTTTTCATATGTATATCATACAGTTTATCCCAAATCTTCACTTTAAGTAATTTTATCTGGCTAGTAGGATATTTTAAATTTAGTTTTAAATGTTTCTGTTGGCATAGTGTAATTTGTGGGAGGCAGGCAATTTTCTAAATCAAAGTGGAATTCCTATGCAGGTACATATTATATTTCCCTTAATACCTAGAGAGTGCATGAAGTTATGTCTTATTACAGTTGAGTACCAAAGGAAAGTATAACACTTTGAAACATATATAAATAGGGTATATTTTATTTCAAGCTTCATGAAATAAGATTTTAAGCTTTGGTTTTCATTATTATTACAATACCTTTAATTTATATATATTTTTAGCTGTTATCCATTCAGATTTTTTGAAAATTATATTCCAAAGCACTTTTTGTACCTATAAATATAAGGACTAAACATAATGAGTTTTGGATCCCTATGAAAAATACATTGAAGAACTATTTATTGTCAGGATGAGGTCTGACTTGGGGGAAGGCAGGGGAGGGGAGTTTGTTTTGAGCTGGAATACACTTTACCTGACACAGTGCAATCGTGGCCATCAAGCCCAATTGTACACTATGAATTATTGCTCTTGCTTGCAGAAACTTCTCCCCTTTAAGTACTCTGCATTGTGTTTCCATCTATCCTGTGCCTCTGTGCCGCTCCTGCCATATGTATGCCCCTGGTAGGATACATGCAAATTCGGAACAGCATTTCCTTGAGCCCTGGGCTCTTCAGCATATTCTCCTGATGGGCTTGTCACTGCCTTGCGATCCATAGCATGAACCTTCTCTTCCCATACTGTGCCTTTTTCTTGTTATCAGCTGCCATGGTTAAAGCAGTGGTAGCAACCCCACCAGTAGTCAGTCTGTTTGTGGTTGCGCTGCAAGGGAACTGTAAAAGCAGATGATGATTGCATCAACTACTTAATTTTGGAAGAGCTTCTCTTGGATCAGCCTCATTTGATACGATGCTGCTCCGGAGTTCAGGAAAAGGGAATTCACTGCTCTGCAGAGATGGCAGATAACTGTAAGGATAGAAAAAATATCTTTGGGGTTTCAGGATAATGAAGATTATCAAGGGAACGAACAAACGGATCTTATTGTAAAACTGCAACACCAGCACCCTCGTACGAAGTTTCCTCACTGTCAGAAGTGTGGGGCTTTCGCTGCTGTCCGGAGCTGGCAGCTTCTGGTAACCTGCAGCCGGTGGAGCCGGTCACCTGTTGAAAACAGACACAACTGAGAGCTATGATAAAGGTATGTTGGATGCAAGTTATATAGCTTGAGAGCCTACGGGAGGGTGATTTTCAGTCTATGAGATTCCCAAAATTCACTGGTGTAATGAATGGAACCCTGTTTGTCTAATTGGTGTCCCACATGCAAATCCTCAGGGTCCATCAACAGAAAGGAGTATTTCTCTGTTGTCCTTTAGGCTTGATTGACGTCTGTTATTGACGTTCCCTGTGCTATTCCAAGGGACTTTGCTAATTCTCTACTGTGCTGGGTGATGAGAGCTGCATTGTAGAGAAGATCTGTGTTATGGCCAAGGTGTGCCATGATGCTGGCGAGTGCATCTGAAAGATAAAGGACGCACTGCAGTGACTCATAAGCAAGCTGGAACAGAGGGTCTTGCGTCCAGCCACACCAAAATCAACAGTGGTAGAGGGAGCCAAATGGCACCCTCTGGCACACGCTCAGCTCTGCTGGTGCCAGTGCCCTCAGCTTGGTGGCACCCAGGGACAGGTCCTCCAGGCCCTGGCGATGGACCTGGGCAGACCCACTTGCGTGCCACAACCGGCACAGTTTGTGTTCAGCGTCGCAGCTGCAGCGGATGGGTAGCTGGAAAGGGCTGCCCAGGCTCCCGAGAAAGGCACAGGTGAAGGCTGTTTTGAATTCACCTTCTGCCTTTTAATGACATTGTGAATGATAAATTACAGGTTTATCCTAGGTGTCTGAATGTTTCAGGCTTACAGCGAGTATTAAAATACGATCTCGAATGCTGTCAAGAGAAGTTGTTAATATGAAGATTTTGCATGAGTGCCTGTATGTGCATAAGAAGCAGAGGAGAGTGCTGTGTTTCTGTGGTACTGAAGTGAAGCAGACAAATTCAGAACAATAGTAAATATGAAATACTAAAGAACAGCTCCACTGCACTGTTGGTGTTGTACTTTCCATTTCTCTATACCCGTGAATTCTTTGTGCCTCGTAAAAAGTTTAAAAATTGTTTCAGTAAGAAACTTTCCCAAAGTGTTTTGTTAAAATCACGCTCCTACTGACACATTGATAAAGTTCTTCTCTAGTAGAAGCTCCAATGATTTTAATTTTATCAGGAAAATACATGAAAATCAAGCAAGAGAAAAACCATCAAACTCTAATAAATCTTTTAAAACAAATTAAAGTGATGACTGAGCTGACACATTCAATTTTCAATAAAAAATGATTTTCAGCAAGCCACAGGCATTACTCAAAGACTTAAATCTCCAAAAACAGAATTCTGCTTGTTTGTTTGCACTTGATTGCATTAAATCAACTGGGTGGCTGATCTGTAAAACACGGCACCGCCAGCACTCCAGAGCAGGGCAACTCGGTGGCTCCCAACACTGGCAGTTTCTTATGAGTAACAGATAAGGCTCTAAAATGACTTTTCAATGAACATTCTGTACACAAACGATGTGAAGTTTCATGTTTGGCTCATCTGCAATTTAGATAATTAATGGCAAACTGCAGGATTTGTGTAGCAAAAAACATAGTTAAAAAACTACGTGTGTATGTGTTGTTGATACATAATTCTCCATTGAATGGTGCAGAATGTGTCCTAAGGGACCTCCATTTGTTGCTTGCTCATTTGACCATAGAAATACTGGAAAAAAGAAAACCCCAGTCATAGCTGGAAAATGTCCTTCCTTTAAATTTCTCTTTTAAGGAGAAGATGGGGTAACATGCTGTAGAAATACTACTAATCACGTTAACCATTAAATTACAAAATACTGGTCCAAATATTTCACTGCAGAGACAGCAGTGATGTGTGAAAAGGCTCCTCAGTGGAGCCTCTGTGAACCTGAAGGAAAACGTGTCTATGAAAACTATGATTTAGGACCAGTATTGTTGGTTCATGTGCCTGCCACTGCTTTGCCACTGAAGAGCTAGTCCTTTCTACCCTCTCTGAATCTTCTGCCTAAGGGTTCATCCCAATTTCAGCTGTCAGACAAAGATAAACCCCATGTCCGTCAGGTCTCGGTATTGCGTTTTCTTCACTTCTTTCTTTGTGGTATGTCATGATTTAAAAATATTTAAAATACTAAAAATTTTAAAAATATTTAAAAGAAGGATAGATGAGGTGCTCAGGGACATGGGTTAGTGGTGGGATGGAGTGTTAGGTTAACAGTTGGACTTGGTGATCTTAAAGGTCTTTTCCAACCTAGGCAATTTTATGATGCTATGATTTTTCATATTGTGAGCAAGGGGATATTTCTTTGGCCGACTACCTAATGACTGAGTAAATTCCAGAAAACAATATGCTGATTTCCTAATAATAGAGGCAATTACTCTCTCTGACTACTAGTAGTCTTAGCTTGATGTGTTTCTGATTAATTAGGCAGCACTTTTTCAATCATGAAGCAATTTAAAAATACCCTTTAAGGTCTAATAAGTGGTGTACGCTGGATGCCATGCTTTTTACAGTTTAGTTTCTTCAGGTTTTGTTGATTTGTGGATCCTGCCCCACACTCCACCTTTGAATCTATACCTCATTGCCTTCAAAGCTTGTGCTGCAGTTTTTATAATGAAATAATGAATATCGGCAACAAAAAATGCAAGGCATGTATATGGCAAAAAGTGGATTGTGACCTCTAATTAAAATGAGTATATTAGTACAAAAGAAATTCTTCTTTTATAATTATTCACCCATATCGTACTTTTGATGAGCGTCTCGTGTGGAACGACATCAGCAGAAGGTGGGACGTTATTGATTGCTAAAAAGCTGTACTTCTTGAGGCACTCCAACTTTTTACAGGTAAACTTTATCCAGTTTCTTATGTGTAGGACATAAATCTTTATTGGAGATGGTCTGTCAGTAACAGCATCGTAAATATTCCTGGTAATTTGCGGCATGCTTCGAAGGTCAGCTATTAGCTGTCGGAGAGGTTGAGCAGCACACAGTGCAGGTACCAATTTATTTGGGAATTTCTGCCTGGTTAAATGGCTGTCAAGCATGACAGCTGCATTTATAGCAAGAGTTAATGTTCGAGGATTTGTCAGGACTCTGACTCTCCTGCCCTAATCTTTAATTTAGTCACATATTTTCATTTTCGACAGACACAAGACTCACAAGACAATGTGCCTCACGAAGGGATGGATTCTTGGTTTTCGTATTGACGGGTCTGTTCCCATACAGTGCTGATTGTGTTGGTACTGATACACTCTGGGCCCATCCTATTACCCAGATAGTCCTGTAATGAAGGCATTAGTTTCAAGCCCTCTAGAACAAGGGTAACATAAACTTTCTCCAAAATTACTGTGGAGTTGCAAGGATTAGGCAAATGTTCAATCACTGCATTTCCAAAGTCCACGTCATAAGAGGAAGAAAAAATACTCCCAATTAGTATCAGTTCCACAAAAGAGACTTTTCCTTAGACTTTTTATTTTAACATACAGCATTTTTGCTGTGTAATTTGTTGACATTTAAGGTTATCTTAAAAGTACACCAGCTCCTTCTTTATGAATATGCTGATTGTCTATTATAAATCCATCTTGCTCCAGGTTAAGAGAATTTGTTATGTATCAGAAATGCTGTATAGGTTCTCATTTGTTACTGGCATGCTTTTTTTCTCTCTTTAGAAGGACATGCACTTTGTCAGCAAGGAAATATTTTCTGGAAATAATTTAATTGGGAAGCAAAAAAGGCTCGCTCTTCTCTTTTTTTTACTCCAACAAAAACAGTGCCCGTGATTTTGTTTTGTGAAGCATGGCACAACATTATGCACTCAGCCATGGACTCAATTTCATTTTATCCCATCTACAAAGCTACTGCTGCTTTGGAGTTACCTCTCAGAACTCTCTGTCCCGCACCCCCCCTCATTATTTTGTTGTTGGAGTTAAATTGGAGTTTGATGGTTCACTGTTTTTTAAAATCAGAAGTAAACTATCAGCTGGAAGATCCTCCCTTCCCAAACTGATTCTGAACTTGAAAGAGCTGAAGGTTGAGTTGTCTCTCATTGCTTTCAATTATCTCAATTCCTGCTGAATGTGTAACTCGCATTTTAGTTGTGTCTGCTAACAGGTATCTCCCAGTGTGTTGCAAATTGTAGGTATTGTATTTAAGCAGCTGCAGGTGAGGTGAGGAAAAAAAGAAGAAAAAAGTAAGCTGAACATTAAGTAACACCTAGAAATGGTTGAATGCTAGTTATATTACTGATGTCACCTTCATATCCCAGGGCTAAATCTGTCCTGTAGTAAATGCTACCAAAATTGCCTGGTGGTCAGTTATCCTAGTGTCTGTGCTGGGATAGCTCAGGGACAGACTCCACCTTCCCCCTCCTCCTCCTCTCCTCACTGAGATACCATCTGCTTGGAAGGGTGTAGTTCAGGAGGGGAAAAAGGGAGAAAGTACAATATCCTTACCCGACAACGCACAGGTCCCTAAGCCACAGCATCTCCACTCAGGTGGGTTAGTGGTGCTGCAGCCTACAGTGATCACTGACTCTGCTGAGTGTCAGCATCACGAAAGATTTCATATGATCACCCTCATTTGTATCCCAGTGATGAAATCTAGAAATGGCTCTTGGGCTTGGCCACCGACTCTTCCAGACCACCCCAGCCACATGGGTGCCGTGTCAAAGCTCCCTGCCCAACCACAGCAGGACAGTTAGTTTTTACAGCTGCTTCTCCCTTCTGCAATTTCTACTGGAAGGAGGTGCAGGTACAGAAGATATTTATGAGATGCTCTGTATTTCATGCTCTGTTTTTTATCAAAGTTTAGATCAGCTTACATAAAATGGTATAGTTACTAAATAAGTGGTCCGTTGTTACTGCCTCATCCATACCACGGTTACTTTTGGGGAGCCTCATCCAGTCTTTGCAGGTAGTAAGTTGTCTGTGAGCTTGCTTGGTTTGTCCTGAGGCAAAGGGTTAGCTAGAGGAGAGAGGATAAATAACTGTAAACCACCTTGGCACAGATCTTCAGGGTGGTTTAAGTCGTTCTGAGAGGTAAGGCAAGAAGCAGCTCATGACCAGGGCGACTGTTTATTGTTTTAATGCCGTTGTTGTGTCCTTCTCTACCTACAATCCATCACAACCGGTCTCTCTCCCCATGAGCATACAAGAGCCAGACTGTGGATACTGGTCTCTTATGGGCTGATCTGATATTGAGGACCAACGTCATTCATAAGCCTGTGGCTTAAATCGTTAAAAGCCCTAGTGTTTTTTCATGCTAGATTTTGCAGGTACTAACGAGGGATTTCTAAATCACATTTATCATACGTACTATAATCTCTATTAAATAAGGACATCTATTATTTTTATTGTATGTATACTGAAAAATTTATCCTAATGTAAAAGCAAGCTAGGTAAAATGTGGAAAAAAAATTGTTGTAGTATAACAGCTATTTATGAACATTCTTTATAGCAAAGGAAATAACAGCAAGAATTAACTTCTGTGAGCTTTATGTAACTGGGTTTCATCCTGAATGTTATTTTTTACCTGAAATTTCCATGCTTTCCTTAGATTTTAAGTGCACTGCTTAATCTTGTGTCTGTTTTTCAGTGTTTATTTAGTGAAAGTTGCATTGTTCTCCTGTAATAATTCATCAGTTGGGCTTTAGTATTCTTGGTAAATTAGAACCTAATGTCCAATTATGAAATATTAAAAAATTAAATCTGAGTAGCCTCAGATCTTCTAAGGTTCCTGAACAGTTAAGAACAGAAATCTGAAAATAAATGTTGTGAGCAGCCCATTTTTATACTGTAATCTGACTAGTTAAATACCACACAAAACTTTATTACGATTTAATACAGGGAAGATACATCTTTTTTTAATGAGCTGATAGGTAAGTTTTAAAAGCCCATACCTGTAGATCTGTCGTGTAGATTTTAAGAGGCAGAACGAAGTTCTAGATAGAGCAATTCTTTACATAGAAAAATATTATGTAGCCAGTTTTTATAAAACCCTGGTAAACTGCCAATTAGCTTTTTCGTGCCATATTCCTAGAATGAGCAGAGTTAAAATTTACACTGAAACCTGAAAAGTAAGGCAAACTGGAGCTAGAGACGAAAAATCTTTAAAGGGCAGTTAATTAATCTGGGTGAGAACTCATCCTTTTCAATATTTTTAATTTCAAAATTTACTGATGCCCGCCTTCATGGTCGAGTCACACTGGTTGCCTCGCCCGTGCGAACCCTCGCCTGCGAGGAGCGGGCGCTCCGCTGCCTGCCCTGCAGCCCTCCCGTGTCGGGCTGCCCCTCGCTGCCCAGGGGGAGAAGCTGCCTGTGAAGGTTGGTTTTCAACATCTAAACTTTTTCCGAGTTGCAGATTTCCTGCTGTGATAACAAGAACCCACTTCTGAGATTTTGTGAGTCTTGAAATATTAATGATTAATCAGGACTTTGAGCCCTCGTCCAGAAAGATATTTATCTGCAGTGTGTTCTTAAAGTTATTTCATCCTGTTATAATCATTTTTGAGGCCATTCGTTATTGTGAGTTGTCGTAGGATCCAGTTTGAAGTGCCTCTATGTTTAGCTTTTTTCCACTGCTGTTTGTTAGAAGATAATGTATTACATGTACTTGGAAATGTGTCGTTTAGCATCCCTTCACTGGGCTGATCAATATGGCATTTGCAAGACAATATCAGTCTTGATTACAGAATTGTCTCTGCTCAAGTTTGTGCATATTGTGAAAAATGGAGACACTGAAAGAGGTGGCTTGTGAGTTTTTATGCTTTCAAATCTTATCATATTTTTAGACATGGCATTAAACATTGAAGGTTGGATATATCACAAACCCTGGCCCATTCCATTTGCAGTAATAATCCTCCTTGATTAAGACTTATAGTTAGATTATACCAGAGATCAGAAACCATTTCTCAGTGAAGTGACATTTATATCATTTTCTTTAAACAAGTAGGAATTATCCCCATTCAAATGAAAATGAACGTGATGTTTGCATCTTTCTATTTCTTTAAATACTTACTCCTGTTCTGTAGTTTTATTTCTGCAGGAGATAGTATTTTATGCCTTTATTTGAAAATACAGCGGTGTGAAGGAACATTATAATTCAATCTACAAGATGCGAGACTGCTGTTTTCTTTGCAGTATAATGTCAAGCTGCAGTCGTGCATTTGTTAATTATGGTTAGTAAAATACACTTTTTACCAGATTTCTGAAGGTTAAGATTAAAATATTTGTATCATAGGAATGCATATAAGGGAGAAACATGTACAATTTTTGGTTAGCTGAAAGGTCTGCAAGAGAAGCAGACAATTCATATTAGGAAAGCAGAAGATTCAGTCTAATTGATACTTTAAGACTTTAAACTTTTTTTTAAAACTTACTTTTAAATTAATAGGAAAATTTCCTCTGGCTCTGAGGGGAGTTTGGTTAGATCCTGGGGAAAAAAAAATTATATATATATATGAGAAATAAAGATAACTAGATTTAATAACATGCACCAGCATTTGCTCAGGAGTGCATCTTATTTTTTCCCATCCAGAGGAATAAAAAGACAGGTCAGTCAGCACCACCCAGGCCAGAGGAAGTCACCGACTGCTTCTGTAGGCGGTTTGAGAGATGGAACCTATTTTTTCTTACCACGTCTGTGCTCCTAAAAGTGGGAAAAACATCAAAGCAAAAGGCTGTTAGAGCACTGCTAGCTAAGCTGGTAGTTTGAATGGCTGGTGGATAAGTTACACTGATGTATTTTTATTGTGTGAGCTTTTGGCTGTGATTGTAGCAAACAATTTGGAGCAAAGGGGTAAATATACAGAGTGCTGGAGTAACCACATCTGCCAGCGATATAATCACATGTAATCTAATAACCTGACATGTTGCTGCCTGGGAAAACAGTCAGATGGAAGTTGGATGCCAGGAAGAGTGCCGTGAAATTGGGCTGCTTGGTGTTAGACCAAGTATTCAGCTCGATTCTGTCTGAGCAAGAGCAGTTCAAAGCTGTGAGGGAGAACAGGAGAGAAGTAGTCTTTGTGAAAAGAAAAAATAACCTGAAAGAGAGGAGCATGGCTTCCCTTGGTTATGAGAGTAGTTTTGCATGAAATTATGGTTGTGTCAGGTAGAAGTGACGTGTTTTGACTGTTATGATTATTCTGAAGCCATTATTTAATAGTATATTTAACCTTTCACTGTGGCACGCCGATAAAGCTTGCAGGAGATGGGAACATTTTCGGAAGTGCCGCTGCCACGTGGTAGCTCTGTGACAATATATCTGGGAGCAGATGTGGCAATAGGATTTTATTTACAGTTAATGCTAATAAATCAAGTATGGGTCAAAAATAACTCAGGCAGTCTATTCCAAGCAGGTGTACATGCCAAAAAGGCAAAACCTGTGATTATTTAATATTAATCTTTTCTAAACTAGGAAATTACTTATTTTCAAAATCCCTATTTATTCTAGCCTAAAATTCATTTATTAGTATCCACAAGATATTGCACATGTTCTTAAGACTTAACAACTAAACTTAAATGTTAGCATTTGAAATCTTTTCCAAATGCTAAATGTGCCAAATCCACAAAGTGCTGAGAATATTTAAACTAAAAAACTTAAAATGTTTATTTGGAATAAATTTAATTTATTTAATATAATTATTCTGACTTTAAAAGTAGTTTTTCTTTTCCCACATACTCCAAGGAGACACTGAAAAAAAAAAGTCAAACCATTGCTTTTTTTTAAGGAGTCATTATCTTTTTGTTAATTGTCTGGTGAAAAAAAAGTATTCATCTCACACAAGCCATTTTTCACGCTCTTTTTCAGGTAAATGGATCTTTTGTGAGACAGCAATCTTACCTTGACCTGTAACAAAACTTTTGAACTGTTCTCTATACATACAGAATTGTTCTAATACCTTCTGTTCAAAGTTACGCATCTTACTGAGTGGCAGGAGCTTCAGAATTCAACTAAATTTCATTGCATGAGTTCAAGCCTAATTCCATCTGTATAAAAAAATGTAAGGTCTATTTTTCATGATGTATTACTCAACTTTTATGCATCTGGATGAGCAGCATTACCAGAAGATTAAAAGTAGTTTTACAAGAGGTGGTAAGTAGTTTTACCCCTTTTGGAGAGGCAGTGCTAGGTGGTTAGAGGGGTGGATGCTGAAGGTTCGGGCTCCTCTTTCAGTAGAGTCACCTGCCCTGTGGAGCTCTACACTGGAGCATGCAGCACTGTATATGACCTGGATGAGGGCATTGAGTGTGCCCTCAGTAAATTTGCAGATGACACCAAACTGGGTGGGAGTGTTGATCTGCTGGAGGGGAGGAGAGCTCTGCAAAGGGACCTGGACAGGCTGGATTGATGGGCCGAGGCCAACTGTATGAGGTTCAACAAGGCCAAGTGCCATGTCCTGCACTTTGGTCACAACAACCCCATGCAGCGCTACAGGCTTGGGGAAGAGTGGCTGGAAAGCTGCCTGGTGGAAAAAGACCTGGGGGTACTGATTGACAGCCGGCTGAATATGAGCCAGCAGTGTGCCCAGGTGGCCAAGAAGGCCAATGGCATCCTGGCCTGTATCAGGAATAGTGTGGCCAGCAGGAGTAGGGAAGTGATGGTGCCCCTGTACTCGGCACTGGTGAGGCCGCATCTCGAATACTGTGTTCAGTTTTGGGCCCCTCACTACAAGAAAGATGTTGCTTTGCTGGGACATCTCCAGAGGAGAGCAACCAAGCTGGTGAGGGGTCTGGAGCACAAGTCATACGAGGAGCGACTGAGGGAACTGGGGCTGTTTAGTCTGGAGAAGAGGAGGCTGAGGGGAGACCTGATCGCCCTCTACAACTGCCTGAGAGGGGCTGTAGTGAGGTGGGGGTCGGCCTCTTCTCCCTGGTAACAGATGATAGGACGAGGGGGAATGGCTTGAAGCTGCGCCAGGGCAGGTTTAGGCTAGACATTAGGAAAAACTTCTTCACCGAGAGGGTTGTCAGGCTCTGGAATGGGCTGCCCAGGGAGGTGGTGGAGTCCTCATCCCTGGAGGTATTTAAAAGAAGGATAGATGAGGTGCTTAGGGACATGGTTTAGTGGTGGGATGGCAGTGCTAGGTTAACGGTTGGACTCGATGATCTTAAAGGTCTTTTCCAACCGAGGTGATTCTATGATTCTATAGTCCTCAAGTTGTGTTTCTGAATGCTTGCATTTGAAAATGAGTAAATACTACAAGAATTCAATGAATAATGGAAGCACGTATCCCTGGTATTTACTCTTTAACTTCATGGAGTTTTTACTTTCATATATACAGTTGCTTAGGTATTAATTAATTTAGGTATTAATTCTTAGTGAATTTGATAACAAGCAGAAGGTAAATGATATATAAAATTAATTGCCCTGTAGTAAAAACCCACAAACACATTCCTTGCATCAAGGTTTGATATAACCCCATTAAAAATAGGATAAAACTCATCCCTTTGTCTTAATAGGCATGTTAAATTAGCTATTTCCTCCAAAGGAAAAAAAAAATCATGCTTAGAAACAAACCCCACAATGTTTAGAAATGGGAAAAGAGTTGATTTCTTGTCCCCTGGTATTTGTAATCTGTGATTAAGTGGTGTGAAATGGGGCTAAGCCTTCCTGTCAGTGCCTTAGAGCACTTCCTCCTCCCCTGTGCACGCAAAATATGGCTGGAACAAAAGTTGAGCATGGCAACTTCATTTTCTCCATAGCATTAGAAAACCTTTTATAGCTATGTAAACTCTAAACAAAGCCTGTCATTTGTTTAATCCCACAAAGCTGTAACTCTTATAGAGGCACGGATAAAAAGAAAGAAAACCTAAATCTATATTTTTCCTGCATTGCATGGTAAAAGCAATTGGAAGATGTCTTTCTGTCTCCACACATAAAGTTAATTTCTTGGGTCCTTTTTTTTGTGCATGCATTTGATTGAATTTTCAAAAGTTGAAATCCCAATGATTAGGTGTTGGACTGAAAAAAAGATTTAAGTTGATACTTGGGCAGGCATATTATCAAATACGCTTAAGGTGGCCCTAAAAAACATGTTATTTAGCTACTTTGCTGTTGTTAGACATGAATTTCGTTGCTCACATTACCCATACAGTGACCTAAGAAGTTTCAGAGTATACCTTCCTTCTCGGCATATTGAGCAGTAGGTATGGTGAATGCATGTATTTTGGAAACGGGTGTATAAATACACGATGACAACCACATGTGGACATGTATCGCTTCGAAGCTCCTGCTGAACCGTGCTGATCCCTGTACACCAGGATCCTGTGTGTGTGACCGGTCCCATGTAGTCTTCTCCTGGGAGGAGCTGCCTGCGCAGTGGAAGATGGACTATGTCACTACATCCGATTTCCTTACTGTACACGGGTGAGTTTCCATGGTTTAAGACAGTAATCTGGACTACAGTCCTGTTGTTCTGCTCCTTTGTGTACTTACAGATTCAATCACATCCTGGGGAAAACAGGTACCTGCCCATGCTCCTGCACTGAAGAGACTGAGAGATCATGTCCTGACATTTATGCAGCATGAATAAAAGGAGTACTATGAATAAAAGCTTAATTTTGAAGTTCTGTAAGTCTTATCACATTGTCAGGTGTGATCATAACTTCAACTTGTTTACAAATGTTCCATGTTGCAAAGGTTACCACCTCTTTTCCTTGTGTTGTGCAGTCTAGGATAAATATATTTTGTTGACTCTGATTTTTACTTGCATCAGAATAAATAGGAAAACACATTGTTATCACACTGTCTAAGTAAACTTCTTTTCCCAGTGGAATTGTGAATACCTAAGGTTAAGTAAAATGTGCTGTGAATAAAGCTTTGGCTGAAGCAAGTTTATAAAACAGATGATTACTATTTTATTAAGAGTATAGAGATGCGTGCACAAGCCATCATAGAGGCACACAAGCAATAAGAGTGAAAGTTTTGAGAATCCTAAGGCAGCTGGAAGCGGATGTGTGTATGGAATGGGGAATATCTCCTGAAATGAAAGGTCATTTTCTATATTATATATGGTGACCCTTAGGGCTATAAAGTGCTGACAAGATCTAATGGTGAGTCAGAAAATAAAATGGAAGTATAATATCACAACAAACTAGGCAAACAGCAAAATAACTTAGGATCACCAAATATTTGGGAAGACTGATAGAATGACAGACATAGTAGCTTAACTAAACTACATGATGCAGAGCTCAAACAAATGTAGATTGCGTGGCTGGCATCCAAACCCTTTTTGGAGGCATGTTCACAGGGGGAGTGGTCTCTTGGGCAGGGAACGGTGGAGCCCAACCTTCGGGTAGTACGCAGCTTCTAGAGGTTAATGGAGATTTCCTTTTGAAGAGACGCCTACACTGAATTTGTTCACTTTCTTACTATTAATTTAGATGTAGAACAAGTATTTCCTTAGATGACTAACTCTTTCCAACAGAAGCTGTGTTCCTTGCTTATATTGTAGTTCATATGATGGGGGCGTGGGATCCCCCTTGTTACGGCACCAGTAACAGCCCAGTAACAGGGCTGTGTCAAAGGACAGTGAGAATTTTGTCTCCAGGGTCAGACTCACTAAACAGCCTCACCTCACAAAGCAGCGGCTTTGATTAAAAAAAAAAAAAATTAAGCAAAAGGATAAAACAGTAGGAGCTGTTTCCGTGGCTTGAAAAAAATTTAATCTACTTTGCTGTCCAGCGGGTAATACTAGGATTTAGTATAGTGGAGTTTGTTATGGTACAGTACTGAAATACTGGAGCATTGTCTTACTGTTTCCATTTATACAAGACACAAATGTTCTAATACAAAATGAAAATCTGAAATGAGTGGTAGCAATATATTCATATAAAGAAATATGTTATAATTAATAACTCATTTATATAAATTGTTTTATTATTAATAATTATTAACATTTTCCCATCCATTCAGTTACTCTTTTTCACTATGTGGTGATGATGCAAATCACATGAGTTTATATCTTTTGTTTACCTGAACCACTTTTCTAAGTAACTGGGCTTTTTCAGTAATTTATTTGTAGAACATTTTAATTGCCAGTACCTCTATTCCCATGTCACATACTATATCCTATTTTTACTTTTCAGTGTAATAAAAACATTTTAAATTAAAATGTGAAATGACCATAATTACTATATGTAGGTAAATCAGGTAATTATTAGTGTTTCTGTAAATAATTCGGCTCTGCAGTTCCTCAACATATAGTGGTTGTTCACAATAGAGTTGTTCTGCTGCAGGTACTATCTAATAACAGGAAAGGACTTTCTATTAGGTAATTGTACCTGTTAATTAAACTCCATTTAATCACAAAACATTCTATTTAAACCTTGTTGCGGAAAATATTTCTTAATGTATACATGCTTTGTTTGGGTGAGTAATTCAACTGTGTATTGTTTATTAATAATTCACAGACAAGATGTTCCTGTAATTTCCCCAGTAGTGCTCTTAGCTGGTAGGCTCTACTGATTTCATGGCATTTTCCTCTTTAAAGTGGCTGCCGCTCCGCTAGTGTAATTGGCAGAGCCCCATTGACTTCAGTGGAGCCTCAGTAATTCTTACCAGCATTTATCTGCATCATTAAAGGCATTTAAAAATCTGGTCTTGTAAAGAACAGATGATGTGATATTAAAAGAAAGTCAAGCTCATTGTTTCATGAAAAATTCTTTAAAAGTCATCAGGGGAGGGAAAACTCCACTTTTTCTGGCTTTTCCTCTCTCCTGTCATGTGAGGGGGTCAGAGACTTGGTGCCAGGGACTCAAAGCGAACCACGTGCTGTTGGCATCCTTAGGGGGTCCTGTCCTCCTCCTGATGGCTCCCCGGACTCCTGCCGCGGAAGCTGCCTGAGAGCAGCTGGGAAGACTCTGTTTGCCCAGTAGAAAGTTTGCTCCAAAATGATGAGTGCATCCATTCATTATTGCCCTATCAACAAGCTATAATCTAAATTATTGGTTTATCTAAATGTTTACCATTTTTAGGAACAAATGTGTTCATGACTCTTTCCTACTCATTAAAATAGGAAAGTGATAAACAAAACAGTTCTCCTATTGGAAAAGCTGTTTCTAATTATTTATTTCTTCTTTCAGTGCTCCACTAATAAGGCTTGATGATCTTTGACTTTCTGAATGTAGTTATCTTATTTAAAGAGGCACATATGAAGTGACTAATTTAAGCGGTAAAAAATTGAATATTAGCATTTTAATTTTAATGATTTTATAATGTGCTGAAAAAGGATCCACAGAATAATGCCAAGTAGAGCAAAAAGGTTTTCTGAGTGCTCAATCATGCATGGGCAAAAATCCTGAAAATGTTTTCCTAAAGCTAAGTGCTTACCCGTGATTATGTTTAGTTATCTTACTAACAGACTTAGTTCTCAATGAGTTGTAAATTCAGTTTTCCCTTTGAGCACATATTGATATATATGAATATACACAATATGTGCACCATCTAAGGTCATTCATTAGGCTTGACCTACATTTGTGCTTACAAGAAATGGGGAAATTTGCGGTGATGTAGCTGTAAAAGAAGAATGATGGTTGCTAATAAAATGTGAGAACCCAAAACCCCATTTATTTTAACACAGTTAGAAGTTTCCTGAAGCAGAGTTCATTTGCAGTGCAAGCTACTATGCTCCACCCTGTAATAAATGTCAGCGCTACTACAGGGATCATTCAGCCTCATGATGTGGTAATGAGCCAGCATGGCACAAATATGAAAATAGTATAAATAAGTAGCCAAATATTATGGTAGTGTGGCAGAAACTGTGATCAGATACATACTGTCCTGATTCAGAGGCGCTCCCCAAAGAGCAAAAGAGTTTTTGTTGCTTAAAATGGCATAAAAAAGGTAAATTGTCTTGCATGGGCATCGTGGTTGTCTGATTTAAGAGCTGTTTAGCTCACTGTCTAAAAGGCTAGCTCCATTTTTTGTTCATGTGATTCGCCCAGAGTGCAGGAGGCTGTGAGAGATAAAAATCTTGTAGAGCTGTTAACACTATTTTATTTCGGAATTGATGCACAAGTCTGCCAAGTAGCACAGATGCTTAATACACTCAATTTGTGAAGGAGATTTTAATCTTCACAAGTACACATCTTTTTTACTTTCAGTCACTGGTTCTCCTATGTGAGAAGGAGAAATATTCAGCAAGGCTGGGAACACTAAACAAACTTAAAGAATCTTCCAGTGCTTGAGATGGGCTGTAATGGATCTTGAAGTTTGACTATGAAAGTAACTGGTATAACTTGCATGTTTAGTTCAATAAATTCCCATTGGACATAAAGCAAATAGCTTGACAAGACTGCAAAATGTCATAAGGAATGAAGTGGTTCTGAACGGTCAGGATTGAAACGCAGCTTTTGAGAGGAGTCAGGACTTGTCTCACCGCTGGAGAAGCTGGAGTGCAAAGGTGAGGAGCATTTTACTCCAAACATCAGCCTATTTTGGTATTTGTGTTTATATGTATATACAGAAGCTCATCCATGTTCGTATCTGTGTCATATGCCAGTTACACATTTTTGTTTCTTATAATAAATTCTGTTAGGTCAACAGATACTGTTCTGTGGAAAGAGGATGAACATACAACACCACCCTGAAGGAGGAAGAAAACTGGTGGAGAGAGAAAAAAGTAAGGGGAGCACATTCAGTAAATTCTGGGTTGACATTTTAGTGGTTTGGGGGTTTTGTTTCTTAAGTATTGTTGAATTCTGCTATAATCCAGTATGGATTTTTTTTTTCTTGGCTACTGGTTGCTATAACAAAAATATTTTTCTTTGGGGCATTGCTAAAATAACATCAGCGGCTCTGCTCTCCATCATCATTCCACTTGCCTTCCCTAATGGCCACATTGCCATCCACTAATAGTGTGGTTTCTATATTTATGGGCTAGCTTATGACATTTCATATACTTTTCAGCTTTAACATTTGGTTCATAGTTACAGGTTTGAGCGTGCACTCTGCATAATGAAGGAAGCCGGCCAGTGGGACGTGTGACCTTTGAAAACTTAAGAAAGGCCCCTGGCAAGGAATCTCTAATAAAAAGTGTCTCCAAGCTCTGTAGGTTCATGAGCCCAAGGTGAGAGTGAGCACCATTAAATTATTGAAAGGCAAGGAACAAAATACAGGCACACAGCAATACTGTGTGGGGATTGAAATGTAGTTTTAAAAAAAGCTGTTAAATTGCTTTTATTTGTGAGGCTTATTGTATGAATATTGCATTGCTAAAAGACAGTCTCACCTCAGCAGTTCTTTCCATCTCTTCCTCTTTCTTTTGGTCATTTTACTTATTCTCTTTCTCCCTGAAATCTTCTGGTAGGATTTTTGGAAGGGATAAAGCACTGGGTTGTGCTGATGAGTTTTCCTATTTACTCAGTGGTCATATACCATGCCATCCCAATTCAGGTTGACGTTTTGGATAGGGACATTCACTCCACCTGATGCATGCCAAGAGTCACTTTCATGGCAGTGGTTTCTCTGCCTTCTCAGACCTCCCTGTTCATATTGGTTTGCACTTGGGAACTGCTGTTACTTATGGGTGTTTAAGTCTGGGGTTCACATTCACAAAGGGAATAGGTACTTGTGGGCAGAAGGCAATAAAACTTTGGTGGGTCTGCTTGCCTGTGAAAGGTCTGCAGCAGCTCATCCAAAATCTAGTGAGGTCAATGGACTGTCAGTGACTTCAGCAGGCTTTGGATAAAGCCCATGGTGCATTTATTAGAGCTAACATAGCTAAAACAATGGACTGAACTCAAGGATCTTCCCTCCTCCTCTCAGGATAAGCAATGGCATAGGTTTAGCTGTATACTGAAGACAATGAAAGCATTGCTCAGATGACATTTGATTTAATGAATGTCATGTAATCAAAACAAAAAATGCTTCTGATAAAGCATTGCAACAGGTAGAACTCCTGGAAATACAAGTAGTGGATGCTTATCCCATTATATTGGGCAAGTTTCTCTAAAGTCAGTGCGTTGAGAGCCAGACCTCTCTTAATTATCATTTCTTGACTGAAAATCAGTTGATTTGTACTCTGAAGTGTAGATCTAGTTCGACGCGGTGTAGCTGCAGCATTAAAAACCATAATGGAGTGCTGGCTAAACCAGGATACTTGTGCGTGATGCTAGCGAAAAGCACAGGAGCTGCTGTTAGGATGTTTTGTGTAAGCTCTAGGGGTAAAGCCTATTTAAGTATCTACAGGTTATGCAGTATCCAGTTTCCCAGTGCATGACTGGAGACCTTGCCTGCTACCCAAATGCAAATAAATATAGTCATCATCGTTATCATCATGGATTTTCTGCTTAGCTTACCCAGCCCTCAGTTCTGAAATATGCTTAGACTTAAATGGCTTGTGTAACAAATATGAAAAGTGGCTCTTAAAGCTGCAGATGCAATTCATTTGTAATATTGCTATTTAAGTTGCTCTACCTGTGTTGCATCGCACCGTTTCTTTGAAGGAACAAGTTATTATGGTTGCTGTTACACACATAACTCCAAAACACTTTGTGGAAATAATACAGATAAGCTAACACTCATGCAAAACCCCCAATGTTTATAATAGCACAAGAACATTCATATTTATATTTCACATTTTACTTGTACACAGCGGATAGAATTGATTTCATGCCGGACTTGGTGCTTTAGCTGCGCTATCTTCACTCTTGCAGGAAGAAAAAGCATTTTAATGGGAGCAGATACTGTTGTTCTCTTACAGGGGATTTGTTATATTAGCTTCAATTTAAAAAGAAAAGCAAGTGGAATGGGAAGTTCAGTAGCGAGACAGGCAACCTCTTTGTCTTTCTTTGAACTGCAGGCAAAAATCACTGCAAACAATAATACCGGCTCCCCGGAGCAGCTGATGGGCTCTGAGCCGCAGCCTAGCGTGTGGAGCGGTGCGAGGTCGGGGCCCTGGGAAGATGGGAAGCAGAGGCACTGTCTGCTCGGGGGCACGTGCGGGCAGCTGGCGCGGGCTCGGGCAGCTTTGCTCTGCGGCTCCTGCCAACACAGCCCTCCAACACCAGGAGGAAGGCCAGGGAAGGGGATGCTGTGGGGAGATGCCCGAACCCAGCCCTGTGTATTTGCACCGTGCTGTGTGGATGTGCATCGCCTGTTGGCCGGTAGCCCCCGCTTTTAGCCTTTGGGTCGTTCAACAAGACAAAGAGCATGGATCATCCTCCGCACCTCGTGTCCACTGTCAGTCTGGTGAGTGCACATGCGCATCTCCGGAGCATCTCTTCGTCCTGGCAGCAGAGAGGGGATTGAAACCGCCTGGGAGGCATCTAGGAGACTGGTGTAGAAGCAAATGAGCCACATGGGCTCGCTCACACTGGGTGGTAAGAGTGCCCTAAGCCTCACAACAAAGTACAAGTAAACTGGTTGCCAACTGAAGTCCTTCATTCATAATGTCATTGGCAATAGAAAAAAAAGTGAACACGTATTTGAGTTGTGAAAGGTACATCATGTTCCAGAGATGATTAAAAATACATAATAAATACTTACCTGGAGGGGCTTGTAAGTGAAGGCCCTAGCAGGAGTGCATCAAGGGTCTTTATGCAAAATGATTTTATAATGGCTGAGGAAGAAATTATTTATTAGTTCATCAAACATAAAGGAATAGTTAATGGTAGCATACATTGTGGCACGTAATTAGCAATCTCTGCTTCTATCTCAGTGCAGTTGCTGAGCACAAGTGGTAGAGTAATAAGTATGATTTATAATAATATTACAAAGCATGCTTTTTCCTATCAAAATTAATGAATCTTAGTAGACAGAAACAGTGAATTCATTTAACCAAGATTTCAGAGCTGTTTGTCTCAGAAAGGCTTGTGGCGTTTGCTCCGAGTTGAACGGTGTCTGCGTGAGCATCGCTGCGGGGCGGAGGGAAGGGTGGGAGCAGGAGGTGTTTTCTCTCTGCCTTGATCCTTAGTTAGAAGGGACCATTCTGGGGATAGAGGTGCTGCTTATCCACTGAGCCTTGTCTGAACCTCTCTGCTATGGTGTGACTGCACGAGAGCAAATAAATTAATTCAGGCTTGCGTGCCCGGGCTTACCAGTAGTATTTCCAGGGGCTGCCACTCTAGGATATATGTTATGTTCAGCAGATGATCTCTTCTCTAATGTTGGCTGTCACTAGTAGTTTTGACTGTGATCTTGCAAATGCTCAAGTTGTTTAAAACACGAG
The DNA here is from genome assembly GCA_034008185.1 of Gorsachius magnificus. Classification (NCBI taxonomy): domain Eukaryota; kingdom Metazoa; phylum Chordata; class Aves; order Pelecaniformes; family Ardeidae; genus Gorsachius; species Gorsachius magnificus. The sequence continues at coordinate 42,742,137 of CM067087.1, forward strand.
GGGTTGTTGCACTGTCAATGAATACTGATTGCTCAGGCTGGAAAAAGAGAAGAATTTCCATGAGCTTCTGGCAAAGTGTGGGTGTTAGTGCTGCCCTGTAATGACTCCTATTTACAGGGCAGAGGGGAAGCTCTGTGCATGTGGAGTCCCATTTGTACAGGATAAATCTGATGGAGTGAGGCTTTACGGAGCAATGAAAATATGGAAATGTAGAGGGTTGAGTTGCGCACCTACTCCGTACAGACACCTGGGCGCAGAGAAGACCAACCTGCAGCTCAGGAGTTGTGGGTGGTCCCAAAGCAGACCACAGGGGAGAGGTAAGAGAGGCTAAATTTTGAATGCATTGCTGGCAAGCTATTTGGCGACCTTAAAACATGTGTTGGCTGTGAACTAGCACAGCACAGAACTGCTGTGTGCCCCACATCCTTCATATCTATAGTGGTTTTCAGTTGATGTGCTGTCGTAAGACATTCAAATTAAAGAATTAATTGGCTGACTGCGTGGTCAAGTTACTAATGATGCACAGCACATAATGTCTTAGTGCTCATAAAGAAATATTTTTATTTTTTTGTTTATTTTACTTGGGTCAGTTGTGATTAAGCCCATAGAAAGGCCTGGATAAAAACGTTGGGGTTTTTGTCTTTTTAAATATATTATAATCCCTTTTGAGAAGTGCTTTCCTGAACCAGGGCTTCTGTCAGTTGATCAGACTTTGTCAATATTCTGAATTGCTTAAAATGTCTCAATGTATTTAGGAGTGTAAATATAGCATAAATAAATAATGCAGATTATTAGAAAGGATGGCACATCCTAATATGCTTGCTATCATTAGGGAAAATGGTACAGGATAATTAGAAATTCACAAAGTTTATATATGGTTCATGTTAGCTGCTTACAATTCATTAATGATTAGGTTTCAGCTACTCCTCATAGCACTTATTGGTGCTTTCATTCTTCCTGAAAATAATAATTGAGATAAAAATTTTAAAATTTAAGTAGGGCAATATTTACCTTGAGATTTAAAATTTAGGACTTGTGATACTCAGCAATGTTTTCTGACTGTTTCAAACCTAGAGGTGTGTTTAGGTGTATTCACTTTCAGCATCTCATCTTTTTGGTGAGTTTCATCTGTGCATTCAGCATTTGCTCACACAAGGGTGTCCTCTTGGTCGAGGCATGGGGCCCAGAAAGCCAAGCCAGCTCAGAAAGGTCATGGGGTGTAGCTTCTTCCACTTGTGCTTGAAGAGAAATATCTTTCATCATGAGATGGAGACAACAAAGTCTTTCCTTTCTCTGAAAACACCAATGTAATTTGGTTTTGGAGACGTGAACGAAGCCAAGAAAGCCAAAGTAATAGGACAGATTCCAGTGTGTGGAGCACCTTGTCCCACCACACTGAATTCTGCACCCAGTCCCTCTGATGCTGGGCTTGTGGTCATGGTATTAGGTGCTAGGTGCATTAGTTAATTTTCTGCATTTTGGAAGTTGACTATTGGTTATGCTTACTGTCAGTACTATGAGACAAAAAAAGATGAATCACAATGTAATTCATCTTATTTACTGGGAGTGTGTGGGGAACTCGAATTGAAGTACTTTACATAAAGGCTAATATATATTTGGAATATATATGCTCCATGCATCCATATCTATCTTTAGAAAAAAACAGGCCTTAGGTCCAGCCTGCACCTGATGGAAAAATTCTCACTGATTTCAGAACCTTTGAAGGAGAACTTAAGTGAATTTAGGAAGATACTAACTTTGTTTTGGAGATGGATGGGATTAAGAGGTCAAACTGGAAAGTAACGGAGCAGAATACAGCCTGAACCTGACAGGCCAATCAGTTGTTTTCATAGATTTTTAAGCAAGAAAGCGCCATTATAAACATCTTTTCTGACCTCTTGTGTATTGCAAGCCAGGAAATTTAATCCATGATTCCTGCATTAAAGGAAACTGCTCTGTTCTATTTCATAAAATGGTTGTCTTGTTTGTTTTGTTGGGTAATATTTTACTTTCTCAGGGTGTAGAGTATCAGCCATTAGAAAGCCAATTTTGGCTCAGTTTGCTGTGGATTTGTTTTAAGCATTTTATATATATATATATAGTACAAATAAAGGCTTCATAAAACAAAACCTACTGAAAACAGCATTCTCACTGCACAAATCCATTTCCATCACTGCACAATACTTGTCTTTTTTTTTTTCTCTCTCTCTTTAGGTTACAGAGAGCTCTTTCTATTTGCTCAAGAGCCTGCTCCCACTTGGACCCCTCCCATGCCTTGTTTTACCATAAATCCAAGATGAAAATCATCACTGTAGTGAAATATTCACAAGAGGTACATCAGTACCTCACCATTATTAGCGAAGGAATGCCACAAAATGAAGGTAAGGCTCGCCTGCAAAAAAAGATGCTTTTTTGGAAAGCCACCTCCAGCTCAGGAAACTTGGAGGTAGGAGGTTGGAGTCCTGGCCAAAAGGTAAGTCAGAGGGTAAAATAAGCAGGAGAAATTGTTTGTAGGGACTAGTACATCTTCACATTCTCTATTAATGCAGAAATGTGCCCCCCACACTGAGAACATCTGTATGATTCTGTGTATGTACAGGGACACCTTTAGTGACCTCATTTATTTTCCCCCATTTGATTGAAACAAGAGATATGCGATCTCAGAGAGCAATTTAAGCAATTAGACTATTTTATTCAATCACACTGTATATTTTTAGATGTAAAGAAATCTGAATTTTCTATAAAAATTTAAATACAAACTGTACACAATATATTCACAGAATCACACAGAATCACGGAATGGCAAGGGTTGGAAGGGACCTCAGGAGATCATCTAGTCCAGCCCTCCTGCTAAAGCAGGGCCACCCAGAGCATGTTACACAGGACTCTGCAACACCCCTGGGCAGCCTGTGCCAGGGCTCTGTCACCCTCAAAGTAAAGAAGTTTTTCCTCGTATTCAACTGAAACCTCCTATGTCTCAGTTTGTGCCCATTGCCCCTTGTCCTGTCACTGGGCTCCACTAAGAAGTGTCTGGCTCCGTCCTCGTGACACCCGCCCTTGAGAAATTTGGATGTGTTGATGAGGTCCCCTCTCAGTCTTCTCTCCTTCAGGCAGAACAAGCCCAGCTCCCTCAGCCTTTCCTCCTAGGGGAGATGCTCCAGTCCCCTCATCATCCTTGTTGCTCTCCTCTGGACTCTTTCTAGGAGTTCCTCATCTTTCTTGAACCAGGGAGCCCAGAACTTGGACACAGTACTCCAGGTGGATCTGAATATAATAAAATGTAGTCAAACATGAAAGACAAAGATTCCCTAAATGAAAATGCATTGCTCTACAAACACTTGTTCCTGCAGAGGCTGATGTAAGAGTTTGGTGCTTTTGCTGGTTGTTTACGGCAGTGTAGCCATGTGTTTTGCACATGGCATGAGCACAAGATACGGAGCTCCTGGTGCTGGGCCCTGGAGAGCATCAGCTACTGTCATCCCGCAGACGACCCTCGTGCGGGGCTGAGACCCCGCATGTGTGCAGGGGTCAGCGGTGGCATTTTCTGTTGGAGAAAGGGAGCTTATTTTAAAAACTGCTCTAGGGTCTTACCTTGTAATAGCATCCTTTAGACTATATTTGTTGTGACAGCAGCAATCTTGGCTGAATTATTTACATGAAAACCATGTAAAATTATGTTTGGATAAATGGTGTATGATATGTTGCCAACGAGTTATCAAAATCTGTATTCCTGAGATAAATGCCTCAACTTCCCTCTTCATTTCATAGCTGCAACAAAGTCACTTTTCTAGATAATAGAATTCCTCTGCCATTTTCCAGGTGTAACATATAGCTTCAGTCTTTAACTTTTACTTCAAATGCTCAGGCTGCTTGATAACTTTTGCGGTTTTGAAATAACACTGCCTCTTGCAGCACTGTCAGCTGGACTACTTAGCTACGGTGTTGAAACATCACGTTTTATGGAATCTGATTTGCGCTGCCTGGATTCATGGAAACACTTTGTTCTGTGGCATTTTTGCAATCACTGCTTTATCTTAATTATAGTAATAAGTAATTTGCAAAAGGTATTGAAGTGGAAAAATAAACAAAGTAAAAAGAAAAAATCTCAGATAAACACATTACTAGAAAGACATATTATTGACTTAATTATCAAACATATACTATTTTGGATTTTTAAATAAGCTTTTCAGCCAAAACAATGTATCGAAGTCATTTAAAAAATACGTATAAAAAAAAAAATATATAGCCAATTACCATTCTGATCCAGCAAAGAAATAATGAAAATGCTAGAAAATAAGAGTTTGATTTGGAATAGACCAACTAAATACAGAGTAAGAATTTAAAAACCCTCAGAAACGGTGCCATTCAGTGGCAATATTTTTCAGCCCGTGCCACTTTAGCACGAGGTCAACAGCCAGCTTCCCAGTGGCAGCCCACGGGGTCTCTGCACGGCGGAGCCCCAGTACAGAATGCTCTTTGCAGAAGATGCTCAATGTCTTTCAGATCCAGCATGATGTTCTTGCAAGGATCTGCTCTGTACCCACGGGGCCCCTCTCAGGCAGTTTTGCAAAAATACATCAACTTTTACAGCTCTTCAGTGCATGTAACTACGCCCTCACCCAGGTTGGGGGTCTTTCCTATGCATCCCTAACTAAATATCCTCCTGAAATGTTTCCTGCTTACAAGCTGATGAGGTTATTCCTTTGGTTATTATAACATTGTTCAGACATCCATGGTAGCTGGGGTTCCATATGCAAAGTAATTTCTCGTAGAAGCAGTAGATCCTTTCGGACAGTTTGAAAGTATAACCTTCTATGCACAGAAGATAAAATTCTTCTTCAAGAAAGACATTAAATAATATATTTATGTTATACCTTGCTTTTTTTTTTCCTTCCTGTAAATGGGGAAATACTTATTATATGTTACAACATCTTATTTTTTGCACATAACAGAATTAATTGACTTGGGAATCCCCAGGCAGCTGTGTTTGCATTACCACAAACTGGATAATGTACAAATTTGCTGGTGTTAAATTATGTACAGAGATCACTCAAACCATAGCGTTTTCTGAAAAATCAAAAAATAGATGACCAGTGCCGTGTGGAAGGACTGGCAGAGGAATCTCACAGTATTCTCTTGGAGTATCTAGTAGCTTAATGTTTTGTTTTCCATTTTTGAATAGATTTTTTTCTTGAAGCATTTTTTGCATTATGGAACTGGGAAATATCTGAGATGATGCTTTGAGATTTTAAAAGTACGTTTCTAAGAGCTTTCATTGTTTTGAAAGAGGTGAGCTGTAAATAGAAAGAGCAACCTGATGCAGAGCAACTCTGGTGTTGACATCAGAGGGAGCAAAGGGGGAGCAGCGAGTGCTGTGTTGCGTGCCATGGTACTAGCATCACCAATTAAAACTAATGGGGTGGCAAAGCCAATAAAAAGGAAAAGGTCTGTCCAGCTTCCCAAATCCGAATGTATAAATTTAGCAGAAAAATTATGCTGAGGAGTTCTCTGCGTGAAATACTTGAAAAATACAAACACTGAAAAAAACCCTCTCTAAAGAGTCAGGAACAGTTCCATTTTTGAGAAAGGTTATATTTCAGCATAAAATCCAGCAAGTGGGAGTAAAAATCATTACCTGAGGGGTACCTAAGGATATTGGATGTCTCAGGAACTCAAATGCAATCTGCGTGCTGTTTTTGCTATGCTGCATTTTCCAATCAAAACACACTGGAATTTCATATATCTACTGTTCGAAAATCTGTTGTTTATTTTTTTTCTCCTGTGGAGGAGCTAAATGAGAGATAACAGAGGGAAAAAAGGATGGCAACTCTTACACAGACACTGTAGATGCAGACATCCGTGGGTTATGAAGGTGGAGGATAAGTATCCATGTGTCTTTCCACATATTTACTTGATAAAACATCTGTCTTCACATGAGGCTCATGGGGCAGAGACATTTTTTAGCACTTCAGTGTACTCGAACTATACCTAAGCAATTGGCATTGTCAGCGGCGTGCTTGCTTATTCTGCTGTTCCATCCCTCTCCTTTCAGGTCTCTGCTGCTCTTTGCCAAGAGCATTTCTGAACCGTGACAAATCATCTCTACACGTATATTTTAAAAGACAGTTTTCTATTCTTTTTGGAGACCATAAATGAGAGAGAAACATGACTGCCCCAAACCTAAATGCTTCTCGACTTCTCAGGCTGTAGATCCGTAATCTGTCCTGAGGACTTAATTATAATTCAGTCCTATGTATTGCAACAAAGAATGTTATGGGGTGCTGTCAGGCTGTCAAGGCTGAGAAAAGTTAGCTGTTTTAGTAACCAGGAGGTGATTAAATTTGTATCCAAGTGGTCAGAAAATATTGTGGTACCTTACGTCCCTGAGTCTGTGCTCCTGACCACAGGAGGGTCTGGTTTGGTGCTGGTAGGAAGCGGTGAGTTGGTGGCTCCAAGCTGAGGCCGTGGGGCTGAGTAAGGCATGAACGCCCAAAGTCTTTTCTAATGGCTTTGTGATGTGTGTGAGCACCCACAAACCAGGGCAATAAACCAGAACTGGGGACCTTCTCCAAAGAAAGGTGGGGAGGCCTCAACGGGTCAGGAAAGTTTAAGCCTGGCTGACACAGTGAAACACTCAAGGAAGGATGAGCTCTGAGTGATTTATTTCTGGCTTATGTTTCCAGGTCAGTTAATAAAAATTCATTTCAGTTAATCTGCATCTGTTGAGTATTGTCTGTGTGTCTTTGTGGCTGGAATGATGCTTTGGTCATGCCATGGCTATGCTAGCAGAGCTTAAAGCTTCTTATGTCCATGAATTAGAAGAATCAATCTCTTCGAACGCATTTTAAATTGATCTTTGATTGGACCACATGGTTCTTGGATAAGGTACCCTAGTATTAGTCAATTTGTCTTGGAAAGATGATGATTCAAATTAAAATTGAAATATGACCTATATTGAGCAGCTGCAGTCTGCAGAGTGATCTTTTTTTCTTTTTTTATTAGTGTGCCGCTCTGTTTGTGAAGTCCTTGCTGTGAATACTAATGTCTGCGCCCAAGGCTGTGTCCAGAATTGCTAACTTGAGCATTTGCATTAACGATCTGTGGCCTATAATATCGTTTTAATCCTGGCTTCAAATTACTCAGAATCTATAACACAAAATGCTTCTATATCCTCTGCTTATAAGGATTTATTTACATCTGACATAGTTACACAGAGCTGCCTCCTCGTTTGAAGGGTCTGACTTTACTGCATCCTTTGCCTTTTCTGATGTAATTGTAGTTTGAATTTAGTATGAAGTTCTTGAAAAAGTATGGTTGAGATTAACATCCTGAATTCCCAAGCAAAAAGGGGTTGTATTCAGGCACCCTGGTTGCAAGGGTGGCTTCTTGGTGATCTCTTAGATAGAATCATAGAATCGTTTAGGTTGAAAAAGACCTTTAAGACCATCAAGTCCAACTGTTAACCTAGCACAGCCAAGTCCACTACTAAACCATGTCCCTAAGCACCACCTCTACAGGTCTTTTAAATACTTCCAGGCATGGGGAATCAACCACTCCCCTGGGCAGCCTGTTCCAGTGCTTGACAGCCCTTTCATGGAAGAAATTTTTCCTAATATCCAACCTGAACCTCCCCTGGTGCAACTTGAGGCCATTTCCTCCTGTCCTATAGCTTGTTACTTGGTAGAAGAGATCAACCCTGCCCTTGCTACAGCCTCCTTTCAGGCAGTTGTAGGGAGCGATCAGGTCTCCCCTCAGCCTCCTCTTCTCCAGACTACACAGCCCCAGTTCCCTCAGCCTCTCCTCGTAAAGTCAAGGTGTCAAGTATCTTCTGGTTTCAGTCTCTCTCTCACATTATGACCAAACCTCATTTCTAAATTCAGCAGATTTTAGCCAATAATTAAATTTTCATGGCTAAATTATAACTAGCTGTTTCCCCTTATCCCCTGCCAAAGAAGATTTGTAATGGGAAAACTGACAAGCCAGGACACTTATAAATTTATATGTGAAAGCTCCTTTGTGTCAGCTTCTTCAGAGCCAACCTAATGCGATTGCCTTGTCAGCTGCATCAATAATAGAGGGCGAAGATCAATCTGTAATGAAGGCAGATGAGATAATTTTTCTAAGCGTAGAATTGTGATTCTTCCCCAGTAACTGGAATCTGCAATTACGGTGGTCGTGCTGGATGCTGCTTTTTGAATGCCTTGTAGACCTGTAGTTTGGAATAGCCAATGATAAATAAAATTAAACCACCATAGCAACACATTGCTCGTGAAGGTTTGCAGAAAAGTAGGTCATATTTTCAGGTTTTAGAATATAGTTTAGATCTCTAAAGTACATTTTGTCTTTGTTTCATTGTTACTAAACCTTCTGTTGTATTTTTCCATATGCAAAAATTAATTTATCTGAAAAGCTGTAGGTGAAAAGAAGAGAAGCAAGAGGACAGCCAGCCTCAGGTGGCTGCAGCAAGAAGCGTTAACTGAGGGCACTTGGGTCTCTGCTGCAATAGGCGCTTGGGTGGCTGTCCTGCTGTGGGTCTGCAGGTCATGGAGGAGACAGTCTAGGTGGAGGGAGACCAGAGGAGTACTCTGCACCCGTAAATGGCACCTGAAGCATCCCCTGCCACTGTCTCTATAAGGAAATATGTTGGATTACTCAGGCAAATAATTAATATCTAGCCGCCAAATGTTTGTTGATTTTATTGGATGTCTATGGAAGCAATATGTTCATTCTTCTCTTCCTATCTTCTCTATCATTGCTATGACTACATAAGTCTTTGGATTTGTTTGGTTGGGGTTTTCTTGGTGTGATTTTTTTTTGATAAAACAGAGCATCTTTAACAATAACGACATCTTCCAGTTTTAAATCATATCACATTTTATCCTGAAGAATTCCACAGTTTGATAAACTGTTGTTTGGAAGAAACACGTCAGTGCACCTGAAAGCTGAAACACGTGATTTTTCTTTGGAAGAGCAAACAAAGCAGAATGAAAAAAGAAGAAGCAGGGCAACCGCCTACTCCTCCCAATGTGACAGTTGAGCGATCATGTTAACATGAAACAGTTTGTTGGGCTCCAGTTGAAAGGCCACCAGTCCCATTTGATAATATTGGGACTGGACATTCCTCTAGGAAAGACAGCCAGCTGGCAGAGCACATCGAAGGCAAATAGCTGTTCCTGTTTAAAACAGCTGAGGATTCACCCCTCCTTTTTTTTGTAAATATTAGAAGATTTTTTTTTTCAGTTTCATTGACTTAATAACAGATCCAGCTCATTTCTTCTAAATTTCCTAGGATATTTCCTTAAATGAGATTTTTCTCCAACAATTTTCAGTAGAGTTCTGCTGCTTGTTGTAGGTTACTCCATCTCTGGCTTCCTCTTTGGAAATGTTCAGCTGTGTCATGAGGGAGTAGGCAGACTGCTCTGGGATTTAGATGAAGAGTCAAATGCTAACAATAATGAACAATAAAACCAAATTGCTGAGATGCTGTCAGGCACAAGCTGGAGGTCATTTCCATAAACAACTCAGCATTTTCAAAAAAAGCAATGCATTTGGTTAGCTGAGGCTCAGTTCATAGAAGTCTGCGAATGATTCTCAAAAGAAAGCTAGGTCCGTCAATCTGTTTTCCATTAATGGTTTATCTACTTGGATTTGCGAACAGAACATGCTTTGTCTTGGTTGTGTAAAGTAGAGGACAACACTTTGGTGGGGCATCACTGAGGATGTTGCTGGAGGGGCCACACTCACCTCTGTGCTCATTGAATTGTCTTCAGCTCCTTCAGAGTGCCCTTTGCTTTCAAGCAAATTTGTCCTAAACCCAGTTCCGCTTTCCCTTACCATGAAAAGTGATTTAAAAAGGCAACCTTTAGAAAATCATGATATTAAAATGGTACAGGTTGACTGCCTCCATCTCTGGTGAACTTTTAGCCTGGCTTGTCTGATGAGTACTCTCTCCCCCTACCCTGTAGCAAATCTTTATTCCAAGGTGCTGCTTTGAATTTCCCATAGGAAGTGTGCAGCAGGGCACCCTCACGTACACAGCTTTTGGGGGCAACATCCACTGGATTCAGGAGCGATCAGAAATCACATGATGCTGGGTAAAAATGGTATCTAGACTAAATCAATTTCCTATTGAACATGGGAAATATTCAAAACTATTGTCATTTAAACAAGACTATTGCAGGCAGACACTTAACTTTAGCAGTGTGAAACTGGTAATGAGAACGGTCTTAGCTTTTCCCGTGCCTGCCTTGGAGAGAAAACAGCTAGCTAGGGCACCTTGGAAAGCAAAAAAGCAAATTAGTTGATGAAATTGTTCTCTGTAGTGTGCAGTACAATTTTTTCCTTCAACAGTAAGCCTGTGGTAGGGAGGAAAGACTGAAAATAAAAAGGTTAGTCCACTGTTTTCCCAGACTGGGGGAAGCTAAGGGATCCCGCTGTTCAGTGGGTGTATGTGAAGAAAAGCTGCTATTTCCCCGTCCTGTGCCTGTTGCTTTTCCCATCCGAAGCACAACTTGTCTTTCCCATGTCTCTGCAGTGTCTGGCAGGCAAAGGTTGGTTGTCTACACAGGATAAATGCTTGCAAAGGGATTACAGTCTCAGTATTTAGAAAGGTTAAAAGACTGATGAGGATCACTGTTATCCTGCAGCAACTTTCCTACCAGCACCTCTCACGCAGGGTTTCATGCTACATTTACTTTCTGCAACTTTGCATGGTTTCAAAGTTTACATCTCAGCAGGGTCAGTCCATCTTACAGCAAATTAAAATTTCAAATCTGGTGTAATGCAGCATACCACTGACAAGTACAACAAGGCTGTGTCTGTGCTAGCTGAGGGCTGAACTTTGTTTCTGTAAAAATTATCAAGATCTGGGGCTATAGCCTTTCCAGCAGCAAAGATCTACTAGAAGCAATGGTCTCTTCTAATCTTTCCCTAAAATTAGTAGTCTGGAGGTGGGCAAGAGTTTAATCATTGCAAACTAATAATAATGCTGTGATAAATGGCAAAGGTAAGTATGTACTCTCCCACCCGTGCTTAGCTTTGCATAGCCCCTGCAGACAATGTCACAACCTTTTGATACAGCATCTGTCCTACAGAACCCCTCCATTGCTTATTGTATGGTTCACGTTGTCCATCATCATTTGAAGGTGGGTAATGACAGGAAGGCCAGCAATGACAGGCGGGACAGAAGGGAGATTGGGAGAGCTCTGGCTGCCACCAGTGGCAATTCAATTTCTTGCCGGAGGAAGGTTGACAGCTTCAGGACTGTGGGCAGCTAACCTGAATCCAGCTGGGAATTTGAATTAAGCTGGCTGATCTCACCTAGCATCTAGGAGGGTATCAGTGTCAGCCGTGGTGTGTATCATCGAGTGCCAAGTGGATTAGAGAGTAAGCCTCTTCAGCTGCACACATTTTTTCCGGTGCATAAGAAATCAAAGTAAAGAAGTGGACTGTTTTTCCTGTTACTTTTCTACAATATGATTCTGAGAAAATAATTCCCTTACAAGCACATCTTTCTTTGGTAATAATGGATAAGACCTGCAGAACTTCCCATTTTTGTTGAGGATGCATTGAAAGTTGAGCCTTGCTGAAATGTAACACAGTATTTTATTTTGTGCTTGTTTATTGCGGCACATTGGAACATTTCATTAATCCATATTTTCCCTTTAATTGCTAAAAAAGGATTTCATTATTTATGCTGCCTCGTTCTTGCTATGGATGTAGAATTCCTGCGGCTTTGTCACTAACCGTTCAGCTCACTTGAGTAGAGCTCCTCATAGCTGTTTCTTCTTTGCGGAGCAACTCGGGTTAAACTAACATTAATTTCATAAAACTAATATTAATTTAATAGCTGTTTAGCACTGTTGAATGCAGAAATATCTGTTTCAACCAATACAGGTTTAAAGGAGAGAAAAAATGAGGGCGGCTATATACTGACATCTTCAGAAAAATGAACCTAATACACAGGATAGTTCACCATTATCTGTTTAGTAATTAACTCTTGTCTTCAGACTGGAGGTCCCTGAACATTCTGGAGTAATGTTAAAGAGTTAAAACTCTGAATTTGCTTAGTAACAAAATAACTAATTAAATAATTATTATAGTGACTGTGTACCTGGCAGCGTGCTGTCCCACCGTTGCTTGGGTTTTAACCAAAAAGTAGCGGTTGCTGGTAAAAGACCTTACAGAGCTGGAGGGGTTGGTAATGAGGAGTCAAATTTAATCAGAAGTCAAGCTTTCCTCAGAGTTAATGTCTGTATTTCTGGGGTTGGTTTATTCATCCACGGTTTTTGTTTCACTTGGGGTTCTCAGTTAAAATAGCTAGTCTAAGTAGAAGGATGTAGTATTGGTGAAGATCGCCTATTGACTTTTAATCAAATAGGACTTTTCTCATTTTTCCCCCTGAAAAACTGTACTTTTTATAAAAAAATATGGGAATTCCTTGGAAACACGTTTAGAAGGAAATCAGTAACTTTCAATGGTTCCTCCAAAATCTTTTTTTCTTCTAAGAAAATATAGCTCCTCTAGTAGGCTTCTGTTAGAATTTTAAATATTAAAAAATAAAACCTAAACCAAAATGAATTTCAGAAAAATTTTTGGCCATGTACCAAAAATTAAATCTTTGGAAGTCACTGTTTCACAGCAAGGTTCTCTAACTTGAGAAGTATTCAATTTGAGAATGAGTTCAGAAATGTAAGGTGGAACCTATTTATTTTTTCCTATCGAAATGTCATTAGGTTGAGACTGAAATGATTGGATGGGGGTGTCCTATGAGGCAAAGCGAGTCAATATAAAGACAACGTCAGCGTGTTGGAAGTTGAAGAGATGGCACACAAAACTGGGGTTTGAAAGTTTTCTTGCAGGCATGCCTGGCAGTGATATCTGTGCAATATTTAGCAAGCTGGTTGTGTTTCTCGTGTAAACCCTGTTTTCTAGGAGTTTTCTGTATCAGCTCTCCAACGTCTGATGTGTGCACTGTCCTTACACTGAGACAGCTTTTCATGGGAGTACTTACAGTTAATTTTCTGACACTGTGGATTAAGAGCAAACAAGATTTCTTGCCACCAAACTGTCTTTAATTATATGGAGCACTTTTCACAGTAGTGAGTAATTTAAAAAATGTCTTAATTTTAGAAACCGACGTTTTACAGAAAGCAAGGTTTCTGAGCGGATGGGTGCTGCTTCACTATTTAACAACAACCTGTGAGTTTTAGAAACAGCAGTTGATGTGCATGGGCATGTGTGAGATGTTCTACTGGTTAGGAATTTACCTGGATTGTGGATTGTGTACCAGTTGGATGGTGCCTTCCAGATACTCCAGCACTGTTGGTTTTTTTGGTTTTTTTTTTGTGGTATTATGTTGGCCACCTCTGTTCTAGGCTGTCTATACTTAAACAAGACACATTACGATACACACAACCTCTAACTCTTACTTTGTTCTCTCATACAACTTACAAAAATCTTATTGGAAGAGAGGTTTCAATAACATTCGGTAATTGCATACTTCTAAAAATAAATTGGTTTGGGGTTTTTTTTTGTTATTTTTTTCAGCAACTATAATGGCTAAAGAAAAATCAAGAGTTGATTTAATATATAAAATAAAATTAATAGAAATATTTTGACATCTCAGCTATTTCTCCTGTGCATCTCTTCAAAGGGACGCTTGCCCATTAGTGCCCAAATCCAGACACTTCATTATTTTTATGTTTCATACTCCATACGCAACAGCAGAACATGTCTGTTGTCTTGATTTTGTTGATTTTGTGCCTTGGCTGGAAATGATCGAGATGAGATGAAAGTTTGTTGCAACCTAGCAAAGGGACCCAAAACTGGGCTGTTCTGCAGGGATTGTTAGGTATGTTTGTCATGGCCAGGAGACAGCTTTTTTAGAAAGAATTCTTAATTAGATTTTCAGATGTGAACAAAAATTCTGAGTTTCTCGTCAGTGAGGTTCTTGAAGGACAAGACCAGTGATAGAGGAGTTTGTAGTGAGAAATGTTGCTGCGAGCCTGCTTCGGTTCAGCCCTGGAAATGTGAGACTGACACATCCTTGTCTCCAGACCCCTTTCTGTTTTAGCTGTATTTCCAGGAAAATGACAGTCTTGCAGATACATATCTGAACAGTTTCTGAATTGATACTGAAATTAGACCTCTCGCTTACTATGACATTCAAAAGAAAAACTATATGAAATTTAGCTGTGTTAAGGAAGGAAAGGAAAACCTGTTACATCCATGGCTCAAAGGGGGAATAAGTGAATGATGGAGAGTCATGGCCTGATGAGCTTAACTTCTCTAGATGAGTGAGCACAGAATGCTGCAATCTAGTCACTGAAGAGTACCGAGAGTCCCAAATTTCTCCTCCCTCTGTGTAATTTTTAGATGAATATAACTCTGTTGTCCTCACTGAAATAATGCCTTACTTATCAAGCTATTGCTGGAAGAATTTTGTGGTTATAAGTGAGCACCTTCTGATAAAACACTTATGGGAAAAGCCACTTCCCTTTTTATCAAGAAAAGGTATAATCATGTACCTTTTGAATAATGAGCCTATATATTTATTTTCTTCAGCAAACGAAATCTCCCTGATTTCAGAAAAATCACAATTTATTAAAAAAATATAGGCTGTAATTTTTGCTTAAAGAGAACACTTAAATATTTTACTGTAAACAAAGAAGAGACCTTCGCAGTCTATTAAATGAGAAATAATACTGTTCCCATAGCAATTGTACAAGAAGTTACCATTTGGGAAATGAGAAAAATCTCTCTGTTTTGGCTCACTTCAAAAAATGCGAATAGTTTTCTTCTTTCACCATTGATTTTACTGTCAACGTGTTTATCACAATAGCATGGCTCAATTCACACCTGCCCTGAGGGAGTATGCATGGCGGTAGCTATATTCGGTGCAATTCAGTGATCTTACAGTATTATTATCATCAGACATTTGCTCGCAGTTACCGTTTCAACTGATGTTTAACACGGAAGGTTATGTAAAGTATTTTGTGATAATTATGTGGTATTTTTTACCCTAAAAAATTAGAACTGGTCAAAAAGATGATGTGGCAACACTTTTCACTAAAGATTTATTTTTAATTAGTTTTCATTAGATAAGTTGATTATTACCTTTTTTTTCATGTATCAGAATTCTTACGTTTACTTAAAATTATACCTCCTGTAATGTCTTTAATAAAAACTGGTTTTAATTTTTAATACATTATAAAAAATCAAGAAGAATGACACAGACTCATACTCAATAAACAAATTTTATTGCTTTTATGATTTTAATATTTCTAATGATTTAAAAATCTGTTCTTATGTTATTCTAGGAGAGACCAGATGGCCAACTAATGTGTAACATGTAAATAAAGTCAGCAGTCTCATCTATATACTCCCATGAAAACAAATACGGTCTCTCACAATAATTCTGCAAGCATTTTCGAAAGCCAGGAAAAAGACTCAGTTTCCCCTAAATGTGCTTTGGACATCACTTCCAATTGTATTAGTGGTTTTAAACAGATGGAGCATGGAAATTGATGTGTTATATGAAAGAGGAAAGTTATTATGGGTTTGCTTCAAAAAATCCTTTACAGCTTTTATGGGCCATACCCATATCCCTCAGAAGTCCTGCAGCCACCACAGAGAGACACGGGCACAGCGCGCTCTGCCAAAGACCTCGCTTTAGTTCTGTGTCTGTCTTGGTGCCATTTGGTTCTCTTGTATGGAAATCAAAATATGGAAATGGTATATGGAAAACCAAAAGAACAGCCAAGACATTATTTAATTTCTCACTGCACAAGGCCAGTAGCTCTTGCTTCCCAGCAACTGCAGGCAATGGCACATCAGCTTGTACATCCTCCTCAGATGTGCCTATTGCTTTTTTTTTTTTTACTGTCAGCAGGTAAAAAAAGCCTATTTTATGTGTACCTATAGTATCTATATAATATAGAAATATCAATTTCATCAGCTATCCAATTCATTAGTAATGAGTATTTTAGTATTGGCTTTGTACGTGGGATTGAAGGGGTTAGGTCTGTGCTTGACAGTTCTGTCCCATGTCAAAATTGCAGGAAAAGCTTTGTGAATGTGTGGCTTTACGGTCTTTTTCCTACAGCATAAGTTTACAAATGCTACCATCAGAAAAGCAGCTCCAGCTTTCACTAAACCAATTAGGTCAGTAAAGCAGGCCAGTTTGTAACTGTTCAGGCAGTTCCCGAGTAAACTGGAACTGGAATTAGGTTTAAGAGAGGATATCCCAAAGAGGATTACACCCAAGTGATTGTGGCTTTCACATTCTTAGGATGGCTTAGGGTGTCACAATGTACAGTCATTCATGTCCAAATTGCCAGCTTTCATTTTGTGGTACAAAGAAACATTGCTGAGTCCCAAGAAGACGACTGGGTAAAAAGAGGTTCCTCTGGAGCAAGAGGGCTCATCTCGCCTTATATCTCTTCCCATTCTAGCCAGCAGATCACTAGAGATTGTGTTTGATTTGCTCTTGCCAAAGAGTTTCCCTCTTTATTACTATGATAATACAGAAATTTAATTAAACCACATTATTTTACTTCCCATAGTGTCAGCAACAAAAGACGTGAGTAGAGCAATCATAAAATCATCGTCTTGAGGGGTCACATCATCAGCTCTGCAGGGCATGGAGCAAGGTTACAGAGAACGGACAGCACAGGGGAAGGTAAGGAGAAGGGAATAGATCTGCTCATCATTGGCTTACATCTGCTCCTGTTTAAATCAAAGGCAGTTTTAATACAGTGAGACTAATTCTAGCCTTCTTTGCAGATGCTCTGCAGAGTGCAGGACTCCTAATAATGTGGATAAATGTCTAAAGGAAGGGCCCTAAGTGGCAGCGAAGCTTGATGGCAATGTCTTAGATGACAGTAATGCCTTATAGTTTTTTACCTCTAGGTCACTACTCCAAATCCAGCCTAGGTCATTACTGACACAAAGTCATTATCATCTCATGAATGTCATCAAATGGCACTCAAAATGTTAAGTATCCTGTTCTACAATCGATACGTGAAAAATCTTTCCGTCAACTTTCTGTATGATTAGTGAATAGCTCATTGTATCACTCTTTACCCATAACCTCTAATTTTATCACATCTAATAAAAGGCATCACCTGTCAAGGATATGTCGATATTCCATGGCTAACTACCCATCATCATTTGAAAGCTCATAGTCTGTAGGATCGGCCGAACACTTTATTTGTTTTGTGTCCAATATAATTTTCTTACTGTCATTGTCTTGTGTTAACATTTCCCCTTACTTGGTCTACTGTGAAGGTTATTCAACACAGTAGATATTTACTGCCGGGGGTAAATAATTAAACTCAAACAGTATCTTTCATCTCTTTGTGTCTTCTGCTGTTACATTCAGAGGTTGTTGGAGGGAACCAGTGTTGACTTTAGCAATATATTATGTCCATCTTATGTTTCAAGATACAACTAATAGCGACTATTAATTCAGTTTCAATAATGTTAACACTTAAAATTAGTACAGAAAAGCCTTATTAATAATACACTCAAAGTTGTTATATAAGAAAACTTTCTTTTCTTTGGTGTCACACTCCTCCAATGTCCTTCTGGATCAAAATGTCAACAGCTTCAGTCTTTGTGAAGAGTGTCAGGGAGGGGTGTTTCAATGATGTTTATGATGCGGGTTTCTTCCTTCTCTGTCTTGGGTTCATCTCTATATAATACCATTTGCCGTGAGTCCTTATCCTCTACCATTTGCATTGTGTCTCAGTTGCAGTTTGAAAACTACACAACAGCTTCTCCAGCCCCATGTGCAGTGTGAAGGACAATGTTTTGTTACCTAGCAGCAACCCGAGTTTGTCAGACCTTGACCACATGCAGCCTTCACAGAGCGAGGGCAGGTGAGACATGTTTACTGACCGATGCTAAGGTTTGAAATAACACCATTGCCATCCTTTTGGAAAAGTCTCTGCTGAAGCTTTTTGTAAAGGTGACACTTCTTTGGGCCAAGAGGTCACTTTCCATTGCCTAGAGAAGAAATAGAGGACAGACAGTCAGAAATACTAGTGAGGAAGGAGCCAAGGAACCATCTTTAGGATATGAACAAATTATTATCTCTTTAAAGCAGGAGTGCTTAAAAGACACAGACAGAACTGAGATGAAAACTGTTTTTTCACATAAACTACAAAGAGCCTGTGAAGAAGTTTTTTCTTTCTCTTTTTCCTTTTTTTTGGGGGGTGGTGGGTTTGACCCAAAGAGATTCTAAAGAAATTTTTAAATAGCATTATACTCCCAAGCCTTACTTTTCCAATTTCCTTAGCACTATTTCTACAAAGGCTTGCGCTGGTGCAACTAGAGCAATTGCTTTTATAGACAGCATGCTTTTTCCCATCCAAAGTGCAAGCAAGGCTGAAAATGGAGTGCTATTAAAAGCCTTGTTCCAAATTCTGGTGGTGAATTGTACATCAGCTGTTGGAAAGGAAGGACATTTGAGGTAAGCAGGTGCTTCCCTTGTCATATAGAACAAAACAGTTTTTAAAGTAGAGGGCAAGATCTCTGTGCAAAGTGATGTTTGGGAAATCATTTATGAGTTCAATTGTGCATGCAAAATAAGGTTAATATCTGTGCACTTTGATAGCTAGGTCTCTAGGTAACAGTTCCTATGCAAGTGTAATGCAGTTTCTGTAGGACCTGCACATACATAAAATAATGAATGTTCAGACGCCCTTTTGCATGTGTGTTTGCTACAAGCAAAAAGGAGATGGGTGCATGGAGCTGTACAACTGCTCTTGCTTTGGAAAAGTACACAGAAAAGAGAGAAACGAATCTGACTCCATGCTATGGAAATTAGTTGCCAGTCTTTGATAACCAATGGGTATATTCCTTTCTATACAGAAAAGCAGTAAACCTGGAAAGTTAACGGATTTTCTGCCTGGCAGTGTCAAGAAATATACAGCAGGTAAAGAGGAGCAAGCGATACTTGCCTGAACACATTTCCACTTAAGTTTCCCTTTTGTAAAAGGAAATTAAGGCAACTGTTATGATTCAATGATTTTGATTTTCTTGGTTGTATTGATTTCTGCTTCCAGATTGTCCAAAAGTGTTAAAACTCAGCCTGATAAGCTGTTCTGCGGAGCAAGTGTCTTCCTTTCTATTCACTGTAATAATGGGCCAGTGCTGGGCTAAGTGGGAATCACATGCATTGCTTGATGCTCCAGTTACCCCAGTTCCCGTCTCAATGAGCCACTCTCAGATCAGCTCTCCTAAAGGTGAAGCTAGGAGAGCTGATCTGAGCTGATCTCCTAAAGACCTATGCTAGGTCAGAGAGGTCGTTCTTTCTGAAATGTGAAACTGTCCTTTTTTAATAGACCATCACAGCCCACCAGCCTGTCCAAAACAACTTCCCAGCTTCATAAAAAGAAATAAATAAAAATAAGTTTGCAACTACTTGGGAAAATTTTGGCAGGGGGTGTGTGTCTTCTGGTCCACATGCAAAGATCCTAGTGTCTCTTGCAAATTTTTTCTTTTTTTTTTTTTTTTTTTAAAGCACAGCCCATTTTATTTTAACTTGTACAGTTTCTTCTGAAAGATTTTATATATACATATATATATAAAAGAATGGAAATAAAGGCAGCAGCTGAAGCAATTGCCAAGCAAAAGGAAGAGGAGGATGATTTACTGTGAGCTGTAATGAGAAATAGACTCCCAGTTTCATAAATTCAGCGTAAGTACTGGTGTATCTACCTCAATTGATGTCCTCTGCTGAAGTGCCACAGGGCTCGGAGTCCATCCTCCAGGGCAGACTGCACAGATTGCGCTGGGGTTGCTTAATAATAACAGGCAGGCTAGCAGAGAGGAGGGAAAAACCACTGCAGGTAGAGAACTGCTCACGGTTTAGACCTGAGATTCCCCCAAAACGAATGGCAAAAGTCTTGCCGTTTCTACGACCAAATAGGGGAGATAAGTAGTCCTGCACAGCACTTCTCGTTAGATCCCAGGCAGTATGCGTGCAGCGCTGTGGAATGTATTGATTGAGAAATACAAGAGCTGGATTGCAGGATGAGAGCAGAGAGAGACACGAGCATTGAGGCAGAACTACAAGAAGGTCCATTTAACCCAGGAATTGCCATTGCCAGATGGAGTCTCCAGAAAAAGCAAGTGTCTTTGAGACATCAAAGTAAAGATTGTTGAAGATGTTTGATTCTCTGTTGCAGATCAGAGGAAATGTGACAGTTTGTCTTGGTAATAGTCTCCGGGATGTTTTTCACAATATTGAGAACTATTTTGCCTGAAGGCATGAATTTCAAATGAGTTGTATTCTAATAATATTGAGATGTGATGCCAGGTCTCAGGAAAAAGGGAAGAAGAGGCAGAGAAATTCAGTAATTTTATTAAATTTGGAATTGGCTGCTGGACCAGAAAAATAGAGCTAAGTAAAAGCATGAAGTTAACTAAGGGAAAAATGAGTTTGAAGCATGAACAGAACTCAAATTCATCTTTGCCAGAGAGGCAGGAGGCTTACTGTGACCTTGAGAGCTGTTGTAAGTGCCATTCACACACAAGCCCTGTGGCAGCGAGAGAGAAACCTTTGCAAAAGGCAGCTATTATTTTTATTTTGGTGCATTTAATACAGAGCTGCCATGTAACACGTGGTGCAATTTATGGTAAGTCTATAACCCAGGCTTCTGAGAAACCAGGTAAACTAATTGGTATGAGAACCTGAGCTCCTGAGACCCAACGTGTTTCTAATATCTAAAGTAGCTCCCGTCTCTTCATGGTGCATAATGGAGGGCAGTTGGAGTCATTTAGACCATGGCTTACTTGGTGAGGGTCTCTCTTTAGATATGGTTTTACAGTGCCTACAAACATAGAGCCTTGGTCATTGGTGCTAACTTATCGGTGATAACGGCTGGCAAAAAAACCAGCAGCAACAGTAGTGGGATCTCTGAATCAATACCACATATCAGTTGCTGCTATGCCCTGACTCTTGCCTCCTCTACTGTTTGGCGTAAAGGTCTTCTGCTTTTGGTGTCAAGCTGAAAGAGTCATCCTTCTTTCATGGGCAAGCATGACCACATCTGGGACCAAAGATGGCCTGTGTCCCATCAGCATGGGGTGGGTGAGCTCCTCTGAGGGGGTGTTCCCCCCAGCTAAGTTCAGATAAATCAATGGGGAAGGAGACACTGCTGGTATGTGCAGGATCATAAAATAATTGAGGTTGGAAGCGACCTCAGGAATTCACTGAGTACAGCCACCTGCCCAGTGCTCTGTGCTCTCTGTTGCTAACAGTCAGGCTGTTATCCTTTGCTGTTACGTGCCCAGGGAGATAAATAATACACTAAATGCATGTAGAATAATTTACTGACACCTTAAGAAAAATCCTGGACATGTAACCCTCCTGTTAATGCACATTTCCCACTAATGAGATATTCAGTAGTGCTTTCTTGCTGGCATACTTCATCATGCTGATCCTCCATGGGCTCATTTTTCTGCTCCCATGACCTATTTTTCCTTTCTGTCCAGTCACAGGCACTGTATCTCTCTTTTTTAACATCCTATTCTTTATGTCCATAGTCTCCTTTTTTTTTTTTTCTCTTAGTTAACCACAGTTATACAGCTTTTTAATGAATTTTGATTAATTTAAACATATTTTTATGTGACTAACATGAATCCCCCGATGGTCTAATTTTATATAGTATGTTTAATTGAGACCCCTTTTGCAAATACACAGTTTGCAAACATGAGTGGCAACCACAGTCCCTAACCATAAATTGTGCTTTATTCCCACTCTTCTGATTAGATTTTCATTTTCATTGCATTAATTTTTTTCCCCACTAAAATCCTGTCACGTACAGTTTAACCACTCCAGCAAATTAATTCATACTATATTTAATGCCACATACAGAAATGCCTTTATGGGTCTTCTAATTGTTCATTTCAACCATTCTAAAATTAGTTCCCTTTTATTACTTGGGGAGTCATTGCATTCTGGAGAAGACAGAAACCTTTCTTGCAAACCACATTAACCAGACAGATGTTCTGAAATAGGTTAAATATTACCCAGTAAGTGCTGATACAGCTCATCAGTCATGTCACCGCAACAATCACTCTTTCCATAATCTAATACAGGCTAAACGGTAGTATGAGAAAGGCAGTCTCAGAAGTGATGAACTGGCATTACAGACCATAGTTTTACGTTTAGGGTGGATTCACGCTTTAAAATAGCTGGAGTAATTTTATCACCCATGATCAGAGAATGAAAACCCCCTTCCTTGTAACTATCAGTGATGTGAAAGGCGGGGTACTGGGTTTGTACTTTATTGCTGGTTTGCCCTAGAGCTCAAACACTTTGCAAAGAAAGTATCATTTTACAGGTGGTAAAAGGAAAGCTCAAGCAATGGAAGCAGCTATTTGGGCAAAATCATCCCTCATACACTGAGAATGTAGGTAAAAGGCAGATTAAGACTTTCTTTCAAGAGTTTGGGTCTCCCCAACCTAACCTAACTGCGTCCTGGAAACAGTCAGTTCATTAACTGGACCATATTTATTCCTCTCTTCAAACATACCTTATCCGCAACCCATCTAATGGGATAAGAGGGTCTCGGGATGTCTATTTACATACATAGAGATAAAAAGGCTTATATAATCCTAGGAGCAGACAAGACATATCTCACAGACAATTGCCGATGTTCCCTTGCTAAATCCTTCATAACAGTGGTTTTGTGCCGTGTCAGCAGCTACGTGATAATAAAGCAAATGGCACAGGTATCCTGACAGCCAATTTCGATGACCAGGAGGCAAGAAATGCCAAGTTTCCTTATTTTAACAGCTAGATGAATGATGTTTGATCAAAGAACAAAAATCTAAGCATCATGGTTCTTAACTAACCCATCAAAAATAGCCTCAGGAAATATCTGGAGCTCTTAGTTTTATAGCAGAATGTTCAAGACCATTTAATCTTTTTCATATATGCTGCAATAAAATGGAGTTCTGAAGCCTTCCCAAACCAATCACAGCACATGCAGGCAAAATCCTAGTATTTAAAATCATGTACACAAAACCAGGACTTGATCAATTAATTTTCAGTCTTTAGTTGCTGGGTGTCTCTGGCAAGCCCACTTGCTGAGTCAGCATTTGTATTCACTTAGTCTCCCTGACTGAGCCTTTTGCATAGCATTTGTATAAACCTCTCTGCCTGGTGGTATGTGGCCAACATTAGGTGTGACAGCAGGCTGAAAGATGAAGCACTGAAGCTTTTAGGACAGCCATGGGCATCTTGAACACCCTTCATATTTATTTCTTGAAATATGTGTCCCCAGTGCGTGATCTACACTGCTGTCAGAGGGGCACATTGGGTTTGGAAGGCATGGTGGTGTCTTGGAAAATGGGCCTCTATGTCATTACTGGTGCTGGTAATGAAGAGTGTTACTTCCTGAAGGATGATCCTAAGTTCATCCCCCAAAAGCGTGTTGTCTTGAGGAGTTCTCTGGAAGTCCTTTATGAAATATGGAGCTCAAATCTG
Organism: Gorsachius magnificus; assembly: GCA_034008185.1. Taxonomy (NCBI): domain Eukaryota; kingdom Metazoa; phylum Chordata; class Aves; order Pelecaniformes; family Ardeidae; genus Gorsachius; species Gorsachius magnificus. The sequence continues at coordinate 42,765,640 of CM067087.1, forward strand.
GTCAGTATTAGATGGTGGTAAGACCTTACAGTGTGATGGGGGTAATGTTATGGGATTCCAGATGTAGAATGCCACATCAGAGTTCTGATGAGCCCAAGCAGCTGAAAGAAACACTGAGGCTTTCAAATTAGCAGGTATGTGAAAAGCCATTGACTCCAATCACATTAAGGAGAGGAAAAAAAACAAAACCAAAAATTCTTGAAAAATAAATATTGTAGAAATTTTCTTTGGTTTTCTTGAAAAAGTCACTCGTGCACTTCAAACTACTGCTACAAAGTTAGCCTTGTCATTGAGTATAACAAGTGGTATCAAGAGGGACAGTTTGGTGAGGACTCTGCAGTTTGCTTCAGATGGATGAGCACCTCTAGCAAACATGGCAAAAAATTACCTCTGAAGAGCAGCATTTGCCCTTAGAAAAGTCATGTTATGCTATCAAAATACAGCACCCTGCTGCTGTATTTGATGCTATAGTGGGCAATGATGGCATATTTACAGCCATTGTCTCCCTTTATCAGCTACAGCACAAAGATCTTTATTACGCTTATCTTTTGAAACTTATCCACTCATTCATGAAGTAGTTCTACAGAGAAGTTCAAAACCTGTTTAAGCATTTTTCACAGCTCAGAGTTTCTGTAATCAGATGAATTTTACCAACCATGAGTATTTTTCACAGTTTCCCATATTGGGGAAAAATCACGTTTACCTTACAGAAATAATGGTGCTGAAATGGGTCATGTTGAATGTCCCTGCAACTGAGTGCAACTCCATTAGCATTAATGAGATTTCCCTCTCCTATTTCTTCGTGCTTCTTCCTTAGCAGCTAAGTCATGAACTCTCTAGCCGCTCAAGTCAAACTCACTCAATACGGAAAAATCTCTATGTGCTTTCTTTATAAAAAGCTGAGCAATAAATTAATTAAATCACATTATGGAAAATAAGAAGTCTCTGGTAGTATCAGAGCATTTTGATTAGCTGTGTGATCAGGAAAGAAAAAAAAAAAACCAGAATAGTCACAAAATCTGTTGAAGTTTATTTTTTCCATGAACACTTCAATTTTCCATGAAAATCGCAAGCAAACAAGACATTGGGACCGCTTCAATCTACTCTAAATCAGAAACTACCGTCTCTGTTGGGATCTCTGTATTTTATTATTGTATTAAAAATTGGGTGAGGAGAATTGGAATAGAATGAGAAACCTGAATTAACAAAAACCCTGTGTGTCTTCTGTGTTACAGAAATAAATTCTCCCTGGCTCTAAACAGGCAGTTCAAAACCCCCAGCAGATTTTGCTGTTAGCTCGCAGAAGGGTAAATGTTTGCGCGGCTCTGTCTTCAAACACTTCCAGCATTTTGACCACACATCTGAAATTCTTCAGCATTACTTTTAACTATTCTGCTTTCTTGGTGTGCTGAAATAAATAACAGAGGTATTTGTCATGGAATCATAGAATGTTTTGGGTTGGAAGGGACCCCTAGAGGCCATCTAGTCCAACCCCCCTGCAGGAGCAGGGACACCTTTAACCAGATCAGGTTGCTCAGAGCCCCATCCAACCTGGCCTTGAATGTTTCCAGGGATGGGGCCTCCACCACCTCTCTGGGCAACCATTCCAGTGTTTCAAAAAATTAGCATGCCAGAGTCTTGTTCGTTATCAGAATTAACCAGACAAATCGCTCCACCACCCACCGAATCAAGAAAGAGCTCTCAATCTGTCAGTCCTGTCCGTGTCCAGGCCGGGTGAGGTTTCCCGTGTTTGTGGTTCTTTTTTGGCCAGTTTTACTGCTGCACCATCCCAACTTTGTGGGATTCCAAACAGGTGAGAAAGGATTTGGGACCAGTTGCACATCAAGTCAGGGCATGCTTGATACTTGGAGCAACCGGGTGTATGCTGAGTCCATGAAAAGTCTGCAGCATATCCACTATTTACGGTTAAAGATCATACAGGTCAGAAAATGTTCTCCAAAAGCCCTGCTGCTGCTGCAGTACAAAAGGCCAAAAATCCGCAGGAGGCGTTCAGGGGAGACGAAGGGCATTGTCGCTGTGCTGCGCCACTGTAATGGCAGGGAATTTTTAGGTGTCCAAATGATCTGAGAAAGGTCAGAGGGGCCAGAGAAATACTTGTATGGTATTTTCATTCTGTGCTTTGCTATGTCATTTGAGATGTCACATTTTAGAGGAAGCCACATGAGGGTACAGAGTCCTTCATCAAAAATCAGAACATTTTGATCGTGTGTAACTAATTAAAGCAGTGCAACCGAAGTATTTTCCATTACTAGTGCCAGACATATTTTTCTTGACTGCACTTAAACCAATTTTCTGTGCCTATGACACTGCCATCTTCAAATGCGCAGCGAGAATTTTAATCCAGCAGGATAAAATTGATAACTTTTATAATGATATAATTATTACTGCAAGTATTAAAGAAATGAATATAATTACTGTATTTCTTTGAACCAACATTATTTTTAACCTTAACCCTACAGTGGTCAGGCACATTGTATCAAAGTCCAATCTTTGATATTATCTTTAAATTCAATTTAAAAACTAATTCAGTATAGGTGAGCTACCATTCCTGAAGGATTAGCTGCCATAGTTTCCTTATTCAAATCACACTCTAACTTCCAAATTGGTTGCCTGACCTTCTTTATACTTGCAATTGAAATCAGAATTTAAATTTCAGGAAAAGTTTTTTGTAACTCATTTGGAAAAGCCTGGCTTCTTGGGTTTGAGTGTTATACAACTTGTTATGTCTTCTCTGTGGACATTAAATACACCGTTGGGAAGGTGAGAAGTCCTGTGCACCCAACAGGAGCTGTGTGTTCTCCAAAACTGCTGTGTGAACTGCAGGAGAATAGGGTTACTCATAACCTAAATCACTGCTCAGTGTGAGTAACAGCCTGGTCCTCAGGTTTGCAGCAATCTGCAATCAAGAAAATTCCTGCTAATCTTGTTCACCTGAGGAAAAGGGGCTTGAGGATCACCAAAAGCTTAGGAGGAAGCAACCTAGGAAGGCCTACAAAAGGGTTCCTCTTATTTTTTATTTTTTTTGTAAGTGGCTAATGTGTGTTAAGCCTTAGACTTTTTTTTCAGTGAATGGATGCTTGGTGGTTCCTTTCCAGAGAACAGCTCTTTCAGGGTTTTAGAGAAAAGGATATAGCTACACTGGAAATAAATCAAACATGGGGCGTACATGCAAGATGTCTTCTATTGATGTTCTTCAGTTGAAATCCTATATTAGGTAAGGTTATTTGTTTACTAATCGTTTAAGCTTTTATTTTTAATTGAATTTGTTATTGTATTGCAAGGTAGACAGTTTTTTAATAAGGTGATTATTAAATCTGTTAAACATTGCATTGTTAGGTGAAATGGTTGTGTAAGTGGGATGTGTTTAGCAGCACTTTTAGGGAGTACAGATGGAAATTTCTGTCAGAGGCTTTGTGTGATTTACACACGGAGTATTGTATGCAAAATAAGAGCAGAGCTGGAAAACATGCTTAGGGTCCTGGGTGCTTTCTTCAATTTCAGCTCAGCAAAAGAGAACCTGAGCTTTTCTCCACGGCCTTCCTCTGAGCCGGTTAACCACGATGTTCCTGTGTCAAAGCACTAAGGGGATGCTGTAGCTGTTTCTCCAGCGCTGGGCAGGGTTTGTTTTCAGGGAGGGCTGAGCTGGAGGCTCCCTGGAGCAGCACCCCCGTGCTCTGTGCAGCGCTCAGCCGGTGCCTGATGCTGCGGAGAGCCCTGCCTCCGGGCGCTGTCGCAGCAGCAATGGGCTAACAGAAGGCTGCTACCAGGATCCTTTCCATGGCAGCCTTTCTTTCCTCGTTCTTCTGGGCAGCAGACAGGAAACTTTTAACTGGGATTTTAATGTCTGGGTGTCTAGATCAGGATGCTTCAATAATCTGGTTCCCCCCTCCCCAAAGGAGAGCACAGTTGTGTAAGGTTGTCTTTGCTGCCACTGGGTTGGGTCAGGAAGATATTTTAAGGCAAAGTGTTTATTTAAAAAATAAAACAAAAAACCCCAACCAAATAACAACAACAAAAAATGCCAAAACCAAATTAAAAAAAAAAAATAAAATCTAAAAAGGCAGAATAATATTTGGAAAGGGTCTGTCTTTCACAAGCTCAGGAGAAAATCAGCTGAATTCTAAACTGGAAAATTACTATCCATATTTTATTAGCTGAAGTAATGAGGGTGGAGAGAGATTTAGATGGCACTACCTAAATCCCAAGGTAATTTATCCACTGGTTAACAATGTTCAGTGGAAGATACCTCCAGTACGAACGTAAATCAAAGGAGAGCTAAGAGAGAAAAGCTGCATATCTTACATAATAAGATTGGTGAATGGGAGTTACAAAAGTTTTAGTATAAGTATGAAATTATTGGAATAAGTGAGACATGGCTGAATGAGAAAAGTGATTGGGGATTTAAAACTTCAAGAGTCTACTGAAAGGATGTACAAAATGAAATAAGAGACATGGGGATGTTATTGGTAAGGGATTATGGAGGCTTGCAGGGAAATGATGTATGTATTTAGATGATATGGCAGAGACACTTTGCACTGAGGTTAAGAGTAGTAGAAGTAGAGAGATGGCTTTGGTATTTTGTCACGGGTCTCCAGTGAATGAAAGTCAGGAAATGTTTTTATAAATATAATAAACAAAAAGGTTAGTGCATTAAGTACTGATTAAGATTGATAATGCGCATACTTATAAAGGAACAAATTCTAATACGGATTTGCCCCTGGAATAATCTGGTCAGTGGGAATAGCTGTGGAGTCCAATATTGCATAGCAAGTGAAATGGAGAAAACATGCTCCCATTTTTCAAATGCAAATTGAATATTATCCTTATCTGCTTGCTTCTGAAAATGTCAATACATGGTATTAAAATACTTAGCTCCAAACCTGTAGCAAGCCTGCAAATGATAAGCTTGGAGTAGGGAAGAGGGCAGAAAAATGATGAAAACTTCTAAGTTACGAGTTATTTTTGCTAATATTCATAGACACGATTCTCCTGGCAAGTAGCTAGTCAAGAGCTCTTGTTAACGCTTGTTTGTTTTCAAGTCTGTCAGATACTTAAGTCAACATTAATGCCAATGACAGCAACTTGCCTTCATGTTACTTAAAGTCCATCACTTGTCTGAGAAATGCCTGTCTTTAAGTCATCTCAGTTAGAAATTTAGTTGGTTTCTGCCTTGTAGGCTAAGGCTTTGCTTGATTTTTAGGATTCTTTTTCACTGAGTTCAATAATTAATTGTTGGAAGCAGAATTATAATGTGTGTGTGTATATATATGTATATAAAAAGCTATTCTGAAGTCTTTGGAAATGGTAACTTAAGCCATGAGAAGGTCTGGCCCAGTTGTAGCTGTTCTAAAGAATTCACAAGGTCGGGTATTTTTTTCCAATGTAAAGTGCATCTAAAAGTCTCCAGATAGCATGGGTGACAGCTAGCGTTGTTCAAATCCTAGTCTGTGAACCCCTAAACATATTCTCATGGTCTTTCCAGATGACCTCTGTAATAAAAAGTGGGAAAAAAACCTACCCTAGTTTCCTGTAATGGCTCAACAGTTTAATAAAAATGTATTCCCTCTTGAGAAGTCAGAGGATGGAAACAAGGTTACTAAATTACAGAGAGATTTTGATGAAAACCTTTTTACTATCTCAGCTTTATATCTATTTCAGAGACACTAATGGACCATCTGTGTCACAGTTTTATAAACAAGCTTCCTAATAACTAAATACTACAGTATCAGAGAGTGAAGTTACAGCCCATGGGTTTTTTAGGTTTTTTCTTTTTAATTTTTTTTTTTATTTTTAATTTAGAATAAGATTGCTCATATATAGAGAAAGAAATATAGGTAGGTATGTATACAGGGCTACTAGTTAACTGCTAGCAAAATCTCTCCTTGAATAACTGTATCTCTTTGCATATTTGTACAGAATGAGAGTTTATTGTCATCCACTCTATACATTAAAGACCAGGAGAGAAAAAAAAAAGTCAACAGATCATCTCCTTGGCATTTGTGTAAGAATTACTGTGCCATTGTTGTGTAAGAATAATGATAAAGCTGATGGCTGTACTGAAGGAATCGCTTCAATTGGTTTTGCCCAGGGCATACAGTAAGAAAACAGTGTGGTGTAAAATATAAATTATTTTGCTTAATAGGACTTACTAGGCTTAAAGGCATTGCTGTGCGTTCAGCCCTCCTGTATCCCAGTGGAACAGGAGGATTATTACAAGTAACTTGGCCCCCTGCACTGCTTAGGTTTTCCTGATTTGGGTCAGTTTTCTAAAATCACAACTGTACCGTCACTCGTGGAGTAAGTGTTGTCAGTTGGCATGATAGTGGGAATGCTGAACTTCCTTGGGTGCTTGAAGTGTCAGTTGTCCAATTTTAATGTATTTCCCTGTGCCTAACATCCTCATTTTAATTTCCAAATGTTGTTTGTTAAGGGACCATGAAAACTGCTGCAAGTTTATTGGACTGATTTGGTTCTTCTATGTGAGGAAATGCTGTTTGCATATAGTCATTGTCAGCAGGCATAAAAAATTACAATATTTGGTTCCTTCCGGTAATGAAATTACAAAAACCTGGACTTATTTGATGGGTATTACAAAGGTAAAATCACAAAGCAGATCTGTAGATCAGATTGTCAAATTTTCCGAAGAATTTGGTGCTTTGAGTGGTGGGGTTTTTTATTTGTTTTAAAAGGACTTTTCACAATCCCAGTCCCAGACTCCCAGCTGATACCAAACGAGTAAAGTGACGGTGGTTTGTATGAATTGGAGCTGCACCCCTAGATATTTTACATGGTACATGGCAAAGCTGTAGATCATACAGGCTGCTATTAATTGCAGGCGAGCTCTATTGGTTTAGTTTGTCTCAGAATAAAGTCTATCATGGTTTTTATTTCCCATTTTTCTGTTGGTTCTCCTTTCAGTTCCGCTGCTCATGCATCAACTCTTCCATCCACTTGCTCCTCCTTGCATCTTGTTTGCATTTTAAATGGCTTGCCACAGAGCAGGGCATTGATCTCTCTTGTGTCTTCTGAATTTCATTTATTACATCGCTTGTCCTGCCTGTTCAAGCATGTCACTCTTGTATTCATTTGATAGCAGTTGTTTTAGCAAAGTCAGCTGGTAACTCCCTGTTCCTGAACCTGCCGTTTTCAGACATGAAACATCTCTTTCCCTTTCTCCTTTTCTGTTTTATCTTTGTTATAAACTGATTCGTATCAAATGATTGCCCAATCCATCTGTCTGCTAGGCTCTTTTATAATCTCAGGGAGATTTGCCACCAGTTTAGTTCTATGTTCCATCCGCTTCATTGTCCTGCTTTGAGAATTAATCTCTCTAAGCACTTTAACTTCTCCTTTTCTTTATTGCTTTTCTCTCTTGCTTATTATTTTCTCTAACATGCGTCAAATTACAAAATAAAAACCTGACAGTGGCCTTTCAAGAGCTATAAATATTGATGTTCTGTGTTTTCCTTTCTTTGGATGTTGATTTATGGGATAGCTCATACCAAAAGCCTATGTGAGAATAATTGTTCTGCCACCTAAAGAATACCTATAGATGATGACAGGGGAACTACTTCAGAAATGGAGGTGGCAACTCTGGAGGGAGTTAAACTTGTCAGTAAGATTCATTTTAATTTCTTTCAGAGTTTCTGCATCATCTCAGTTTACTGGGTGGGATAATTTTAACCATACAAGAAGTCTCATAAACTGTGTCCTGGACGAACAGAAAAGATTTGGGTCTGGCATGGTACAGATGGCTCAGGAAGGTAGCAATGAAAAGCTTTTGGGACCTCTTCTTAGCCTTCCTTTTGTGCTATGGCTCTACCTATATTATGGATGATCAAAAGGCAAAATTGGCCATTGCAGAGATATCACTCAAAAGAAATGACGCATTTTGTTCAGCTTGAAAACGTATTCAATCAAAAAGAAATAGGATTTTAAGGCTGTCTTTTTGGCAGACTGATGTATAATTCTTTTATGCAGGTACTTTCTTTTGCCATGTTTGTTCTTTTAATGGGTGTTTAAGGGAGAAGTTGAATTGTAAATGTGGCAGATATATAGGAAGGTATTCCCTGGACATAACACAAGTCCTACAGCCAACGAATGGGAAAAATGTTAAGCTTCATAGCTAGGTAATGTGTGATGTGGGGGCTGCAGTTCAGGTAGGGTGGGTCCCCAGCCTACAGCCTGTGTTTGAAAACATGAGATGTACTCCTGAAAATCCATTTTTAGTTTTCAAGTAGCCATGTGGTCTCTGCCTCACTAAGTAATCCTTGTAATGTTTCTACAGGATCCTATCATCTAAACAAAAACCTTAAAATAAGTTTTCTGTATCTACGACAAGTGTGTCATGATTATTTTTTTCTATCTTTTGTTAGACCAAAAGTTCAGTTTATGTAATATAAAATTGGTAATTAACTCTTTCCAGTTTGATCAGCATGCGTGGTTGAATGTTAGTGATCAGACACCATTTTTAGCTTTTAGCAGATGTTACCATGTTGCTTCAGTTTACCTGGCCACAGTATTTTGTTAGAAAAATAGGTTAGGAAATATTTTATAGTTTTCCAACTCTGGTGTGTGTTTCTATGTTCAGAAAACTGGTGTCATTGCTTAGGACTTCATGTAGCTTTCTTGTGCCTCAGAAGAAAAGCAGCATGTAACTCCTGTTTACAAATTATAAATATATTCTGTGTAAGCTCTAAAATCAGACTAATACCTCTGCATTAATTATTTGATGTGTTTCTATTCTTAAAAATTGACAATTGGCTGAAGTGTTACCATGGTGAACCAGGAATGAAACAAAGCAGATTAACATGGCAAAGGAACAAATGGATGTGATTTTTGTTTCTTTCATTTGACCAAGAATTATGGTTTTACCTGAAAGCTTCTTATGTACTCAGCTTAAATGAATGTGAGACTTAAAAATCAGTTATTAGATACAGTTGGGGTGGGATTAATATTCTAGTTCTGTATCTTAGTATATTAGTTTAGCTAATAGACTGGGATTGTCCAGTTTAATCACTGTGCTTAAATGGCGTTTTCCCATTCTGTAGGAATTTTTTTTATTTTCTGTTGATGAATGGCAGAAAGTCTGACACAACATCTTTTGGAATTGCTCAAAGGAGAAGAGTTGTCTTGTATGTGTGATGTGGGAGTGGGGGGATGCTCCCAGCATGTGGCTGTAATGGGTCCATCCTCACTGCTCAAGGGGGAAACCCAGAGCTGGGTGACCCTGCTCTGCCCCATGGTTGCTCTGCAGGGTTGGTATGGGAAGGCAGGCTCTGCCTTGCCCTGACATATTTCCACCACTGAAATCCCTGCAGGCCCTTCTTCAAGAATGTCAGAATCAGAAATTTATTACTTTTTTCCTTTTTTATGTCTGCTCAATGTGACACCATGGCAGATGCTCTAAGCGTCATCTTAGATCAATCTAAGATCAGGTTCCAGTGCTCTTCAAGGGGGAAAACCACAAAGAATCCCACTATAAATCCCACTATGCCAGCAAAAGCAAGATTTAAGTAGCATTTAAGTGGTTCATTGGCCTTCTGCATGGGAATGAATTTCACCCAAAATGCTGAGTCAGCAATGTTTCTGAGAGATCAGACTCATGGTTTTGAAAGTCTCCAAGCTATGTCCTGTGCTCCTTTTCAAAGTTCATAATGCCTAGGGCTTACAGTAAAAAGAGATGGTAGAATACACATGTGCAATTAAATATACCCTGAGGTTAATTTTACATTTCTGATTTACTTTTAGCACATAAAATAGGAATTTTAAAAGTTCAGAACAACATGAAGATAAGGATTCTTTCTGTTGCATGATTTTTGTATGAATCATAGAACCATTTGGTGGAAAAGACCTTTAGGATCATCGAGTCCAACCACACCTGTCCACCACTAAATCATGTCTCTAAGGACCACATCTACATGTCTTTTAAATACCTTCAGGGACGGGGACTCGACCACTTCCCTGGGCAGCCCGTTCCAGTGCCTGATAACATTTTCGGTGAAGAAATTTTTCCTAATATCCAATCTAAACCTGCCCTGGTGCAACATGAGTCCATTTCCTCTCATCCTAATGCCTGTTACTTGTGAGAAGAGACCAACACCCGCCTCACTACACCCCCCTTTCAGACAGTTGTAGGGAACGATGAGGGCTCCCCTCAGCCTCCTCTTCTCCAGGCTGAACACCCCCAGCTCCCCCAGCCGCTCCCCATCAGCCTTGGCCTCCAGGCCCCTCCCCAGCTTTGTTGCCCTTCTCTGGATACACTCCAGCCCCTCCATGTCCTTCTTGGAGTGAGGGGCCCAAAACTGAACACAGCATTTGAGGGGCAGCCTCACCAGTGCCCAGGACAGGGGGACGATCACTTACTTAGTCCTGCTGGCCGTACTATTTCTGATACAAGCCAGGATGCTGTTGGCCTACTGGGCCTACTGCTGGCTCATATTGAGAGGGTTGTCAACCAATACCCCCGCATCCTTCTCTGCCAAGCTGCTTTCCAGCCACTTGCCCCCCACAAAGTGATTTAGAGGACGAATCATGAGTTGGCATAGCAATTTCTGTTGATTAATACGTTATGGTTTTTATATGTTCATATTAAAGGGAGTGCCACATTTTTTTCAATCTGCTGTTGCCTTTAAATAGAAAAAAATTCTGTGGATACATAATTATTTATGCAAAATTTAACATCTCTAGTAGTAGCAGAAGGTACTTGAAACCGGAGAAGACAGTTCAGTTCTGACCGAGTGTCTGCTGCAAACTGTTATTTTGCAGTCTGGTTTTTTTTCCCTTAAGATTTTTGAGGAAATAATGAAAGGTTTTATTCTTGCTGAAGTGAATAAATGTGAAAACCATGTATCTCTTCTTCACGAAACTCAACTCTGCTGTTTCCAGCCTCAGCGATCTGCTACGGCCTTGTGCAAGCAGGGTGACAGGGTAATTGCTTCCTTCGCTGTGTGTGCATGAGTGAGGTTGTGAGAATCCCACTGGTAATACTTAATAGCAGGGTTTTAGAGGGTGGCCCATGACATTGCTGCAAGATCTGACCATGGAGCATTTCTTGCATAGTACCAGCATCTAAGTAAATAATGGTTTTAGGTAGTGCGTTCTTCCAAGATCCTGCCTTCCTCTCATTTCTGAAGCATTTGGTACACTCCTCCAAATACAGAGTCTGCTTCTTTGCCCTTCATAAGGCAACTTTTCATACGGTTATGTCTCTGCCAGCCCAGGGTAAGTCTTAGTACTGTACTTTTAAAATCAAAAGTGAAATGGCCAAAATTCTGGGTGTAAGGCTAAATACACTCTTGCCTGATATTTGTTATTGCAGGTTATTGCCTCAAACCAATGAAAGGATATCATCATTAACCCTGTTAATGGTTGCCACCAACTGCAAAGATGTTGGTGTGCTGTAATAAACTATCTATCGTTATTTAATTATAACCACAAGGCAAGCACACATAGTTATACTGATTATTTATCAGTGAGAGGTTGATGGCTTTAATAGGCTAATAATCTCATAATGAATGCAGTTTAATTATATATACGGTGAGGCTGTGTAATTGTTATTTAAAGTGCAGAATAACTGCTGAAGTTGGAAAGGCACCGATAAGACAGGGCGAGCGTACTTCAGCCATCTTCTGAAACGACACTTCCCAGCACTGTGACTTTATGTAACGTATTAAACTTCAGTTCAGTGAACGTGGGTCACACACATGCAGTAAAGAAGAGGTTTTATGGCTTCTTTGGCTTTTGAAACACTTCTTTATTTGTTTTTTTTTCTCTTTGTTTTGCCTTTTTTTTCCCTTGTACTGTATATACGAATGTTGCTTGATTTACAATATAATGTTTGATTATAAACAATATTCCTGGTAGCTTTTCACTTGCAGAATATTGAAACTGGAAGGAATGTTCATAGACATGCATTTAAAAGCCAAAAAGTAAGCCCATTGCCACCTCCTGCCCTCCCTGGCAACCATGGGTGCCCATACATTTTAGAGAGATCCCAGAAGAATGTCATGGATTTATTCTTTTATAATGACTTATGCTAGTAAATATTTTTTTGTGAGTTTGAATTGATATGTTTCAATTGTCCTATCAAGTACTAAAATTCCTTTTGAATATAAGTGGGTTTCATGTTTACTAAGTTAAATTAGTGGCTTAAAAATATTTCAGAGTAGTTTCTCGTTGGAATTGATCTACATCACTTGGAGGTCAGTCAGCATCTACAGTAAGCATCATAAAAATAAAAATTTAGCTATTCAGGGCTCTTCTGTAAAGATGTTTAGGCTGCATGACTTCTGTACCAATGCCGTGATACAAGAGTACCTAATTCCCATGTGTGTAAAGAATTAGACTTTGAAAATTGCTCCTGATGCCTGCCCTTCTTTTTCATTGCTTCAGAATCTTTAAAACCTGGTCTTTTACATGTTTTCATGTAATCTTTCAAAAGAAAAGATTTTCAGTTAAAGTTGCACATGGATCTTTGAATGGAAAGCAATCAACACACAAATCAATTTAAAAATGGGCATAACAAATGTAGCGTCCTTAAAAACTAATTAGAGAAGCATAATAATCAAATGGCAAAAAAAAAATATTGGAGCACAAAAAACTTCAGCACTAGAACCAGGGGAATGGCCCTGTATGGTTTCTTGGCTTCCTTGTACTCCAAACTTTCTTCCAGTTCTGTGTTCCCACTTAATACTGGCACATATTCATAGCAGCGCGTTTCATATTTTTTTTTTCCATTAAATTATCCAGATTTAAAAATAAAAACATAAAAAGCATGGAGTGAGTAGGTGGAAATCCTTTGTTGCTGCGCCAAATTGAAAGATGGACATTCTGTAATTTTCTGGCACAGTGGGAGCTCTGCATGGGGGGGGGGGGAAGAGCTCTTGAAGCTACATTTCCCTTTATCAGTTTGTGTGCCTTGAGTGTACTGTCTAGTTAAAACTTTTAAATTACTTTAATTACAGAAACTAAAAAGGGCTACTGCAGAAATTATTCCCACATAAGTTAAAAGGTCATTAAAAGTTTGGGCTATCAAGCTAATTTGTGAACAATACCGTGCGTGAGGTGTTCGAACAGCAGTAATTACATTGCGAGATCTCCTCGCTGCTGCCGTGTTTTCCTACCCCTTCGTACAGCCCCCAGGCAGAGTCCACTCTTCAAATTCTTTTGCAATATAAATAACAAGTGGTCATTATTGCAGTTTAATAATTGAGAGCCTGACATAAAACTGCAGATGGGTGGTTCTGTAATAGAACTGTGACAGGTCAGGCTCCGGTTAGATTCACCTGAAATTTTGTGAGCTGAGCTCTGTCATAGGGAGATCTCATGAGAAGGGGTTTGCCATCTCTTCTGTCTGCCTACATTAGAAAATGTCAGTAAGGCTGAGCTTTGGCCTAAGCTTTGACCTTTTCTCTTTTAGTTCAGACTTGGTAAATAACATATATCTTGCTGAATCTCTATTACCACAAATCTTTCAGAGAAAATGATAGAAAATTTTAAACAGAAAATCTGGACCTGTAGTAGAGTTGCTCGTTGGCTTTATAAACTTTGCAGAAACTTCAAATTATCTTCAGCTTCAGAAGGGCAGGCGGTTCCATAAGTGTAGCTTCACACATCTGATTGCGACTCTTACCTGTCTGTGGGGTTTGTAATGTCGCACTGTATGCAACACCGTCAAGCACAATATTTTGGTGTACGTGAAGTTTGCTTGTGCTGACTTTGGATGACTCTTGTTCAACCAGCTGGTGATGCTGTTGGCTGGTGTTAGAGTGTAGTTAATAGGAAGACTTTATTTAAAACTACTGCTGCGCACGTAAGTGCTAACTGAATTTTTTGTACATCGTCTTTAGCCTGTTCCCCGAGACAAACCCCACCTCTTCTGCTGGGTGCAGTGCTGAGGACAGCTGCACAGCTGAAAGAATTTTAGCAGCGATTAGTCTTTTACTAAAAACTAATTCAAAGTGATGTTATTCAGCTCAGCTTGGTGATCTGACTATACTGCAGCTTGCAGCAGAAGGAGCAAATCTACAGAAAAGTGCATTTAGTGTTATTTTTTTGATTCTACATGGTGCTTGGGCAACGTTTGCAGACCTACAGTGCATGTAGATATCGAAGCCCTGTGTTAATGGCGTTATTTTCCCAAATCAGCTTCTGCTTTTTTCATCACATTTGGACATGGTCTACTCCAGGTTTCTGATGTATTCAGAAGTGAAGCAGAGCAGACTGGGGGGGGGGGGGGGGCATGAGACTTGAATGAGGATGACAGGAGTTTATTTCTCAGTTCTGGTATAGTGAGATGAAGTCCCTTCTTGATATGTTCTATAGGCCCGAACCATCAAGACAAAATTGAGATACTGCTATGCACTGGTCTGATGCCTTTAGCTAGCTGGAAGGCCATTACTAGTACGTGTTGTCGAATGGCTGACCAAAATCTGTTTCTTAAACACTATTACATATATGAGATTTTTTTTTTTAAAGTGGAACATCAAGGATTTTCTATAAACAAGTGCACTGGATTTTTTTTTTTTATATAGGCAATAATTAAGGTATCCTTGATAGGAGAACATGAAATACCCCAATCTATAAATTTCTGCATTATTCTAAAATAATCTGTTTCAATATGAACACAGAAAATACCACAGTTTAGATTCAATCTCTGATTCCATTGACATGCCTCTATCACAAATGTAATCTTTTTTGCCTAAATTTGGACAGATTTGTCATCTTTGTCACCAAAATTCTTTCCTTCCAGGCTTTCACTAGCCAAAGTCTGATGGTGATCAGACTTTGTGACTCATCGGGGCCAAGAAAAGACTAAATGCATGACAGTGGCTCCAAATAAACTTTGCATTTGATTTGCTTCTAGGCAGAAAGATGCAATAATGATTTTATGAATATACTGTTTTCTAAAATGGACTCAAAATATACAACCTTTAATGTATGGCAAAAAAACTCATATGAGACATGAAAGTAGATCATGCATACACTGGCAGGAATAAATGTATTTTAAGGTTAGGACAGTTAAACCTGCTCAGAACCCCACTAATAATAGAAGAAAAAAATCTGGAATTACAAAAGTCTTGTGTTCATGTATATATTGCATATGTTGCCTCAACAGGTTGTTAAATTTATTGGCCTTCCTACCTCCACCTGTTAATTTATTAGCGGGTCTGCATTCTTAAGTTTATCTTAATTTCCTGGATTTATAAAATTGGTTGACTGATACACTTGATAACTGAAATGTATTTTGCTGCAATTTACTAAACAGAAGTGTTCCAAGAAATTTCTTTTCATTGGATTGTACATTTTTTTCTTCTAAAATATATTTTTGTGAAACATGTGTGATGACCTGAATTTTTAGTGAATTGGAGACCTGGTCTTAGTGAAGGTGACAAACACTTTACTGAGCAAATGTAATGCTGCAGAGTATCATTTCACTTTGGAAATGTGTGTTAGTGTTTCTGAAATTTTGTTTTCTCTGAATTTTGCGAACTCAGTAGCAAAATAGAAAATTTCATATCTTCACACAGTTCCATCTTTTTTTTTTTTTTATGGCATTCAGAAAACTTCCCTTCAAAACTTAGTCACCACGAAGTATTGGAACTTAAATAAAATGAGTCATCGGTGTGAAGGAACATTTATGGAACAATATTCTGAGCAGCTCAAGCACTGTGCATGTTCATTAAATAATAATAAATAAATAAATCCATAAGCCAGACTCCATTGGCTTCAGTTAAAAGTCATGGAAGCCTGTTTTGGTAATTTAGAAATAATATTTTTAGATGTTGGAGGACTTGTTTATGTTACAAAATAAAGCTTATCTGCTGTAAGCCCAGGTGAATGGGAAGCAAACCACGTTTCCTAGATACAGGAACTCATTCAGTGGGTTTTGGCTCTGCCAAACTGCTTCTTCCCCCAGCCTGGAGCAAGGGAGGGAGGGAGAGAGCTCTTCTTGTTCCTCCACGCTGCCACTTGAAATTCAGCTTGGTTTGAAGACAGGTTATTTCATCTTTCATTCTGCCGGTATAGGTTTGTAACTTTATCTCATTTCATGCGGAGTTAAATGTTATCATTCATACAGCGGCTTGTAAACTAAATATGCGAGCTGATAACGCGTTGTACCTTGCTGCAGTCTCTGCTCATTTACAATAAAGAGTAACATCTCCCTGGGTATGTGAGCAGCATCCTTTCAAAACAGGGATGGATTTTGAAGACGTGACATATTTTGGCATGAAAGGAACAAAATGCAGTCAAAGACTTGCTTATGTAAGATAGTAAAATAAATTGAAGTCACCGCAGTACAAAACCACATTGGAGCACCTAATTTCATCCCACAAAGGCTGTGGCTAAGGGTTGGCACTAGTTAGCTTAGCTAAAGTGTCTATTTTTTTCTTTTATATAGTTATAAATGTGTGTGTATACAGGAGAAATGATGATGAGTTACTTTGCTTTGACATCCAACTCCTGGTATGTACAATTTTCTCAGTCTTTTTAATGACAAAATACCAAAATTCAGTCTTCAGCCTGTAACTGTTGTCTTACCTCAGGTTTGGTAGAATTTTATTTTTTTTTAAATTAAAAATAAAAGATATTATTTAGATAACTAGCTAGCCCAGAGAGCCTTCATATATATGCTTTTTTTTTTTTCTTGAAGGGTTTAGGCTTTTATATATTTTGTTGTGCTATGACATGACCTGCTTTTCCTAACTATTGAAAAATGTTTTTACCATACTATTTTTTTATGCACATATATACCAAAGTAGCATGGTAAATGCCAGCTTTATTGAACACCTAATGTGGTGTTGGCAGCTGGAGCTTTTTTTAAGCACCTGTTAACACCAGCAACATCGTTAAATGTGACAGGAGAAAAAAAGCAGGGTTGAAAAGCTTATTTTTTTCCACCTTGTAGACAAATACTTTCTACCTTGAAAACAAGCAATGTATTAATGCATATTAAATTCAAAGCATAAACACACAAGGTTTATTTCAAGTCATACTTTACTTAGTAATACCTTCGATATTAAACCAGAAGTTACCACGAGGCTGCGTGAGCCGTTCCATAGCAGAGCTATCCAATCCAATACAAATACCAAATCGCTGCTGGGCCATAGAGATGGATCTATCTTTCCATCTGTCTGTCAATTTTTCCAGAAATGTTATTTGACTTACAGGACTCTGGAAAACAAACAAACAAACAAAAATAATCAAGAGTGTACAATTTGAAACTTAAATTCATATCTCTTTCCGGAAAACTTAAGGCTTTTTTATTTCTCTCCCCCCACACAAGTTTTTGAAGGTACTCTCAGAGAAGATAGAAAGGGGGGAAAAATAATTTGTGTTTGTATTGAGATATGCTGAGGAGGACAGAGCAAACCTACAAGCCCTCTAGTTTCTTCAGTGTGAAGACTTCGGCGATAAAGATACAGCTGCCGCGTTCAAAGAGTTTTAGGGCTGGGTTCTGCACCTCTATCGTACTGTAGCAAGGGATAGAGCGGCTGGTGGTATTATATATATATATATATTATTTTTATTTATTTTTTTTTAAATTACCCAGTAGTTTGGGTACCTGCAAATCAGTTTCCCTTGAGAGAGCTGATACTGCTTCCTGTGAAGCAGATTGTGTCTCACTTGTGTATCGTGCCAGCAGAAACTCCTGTGGCAGGCATTGGTTCCACTGCCCTCACATCCAATGCATCCTGAAGGCAGGGCAGGAGCTGCCTGGTGGTAAGAGGCAATAACGGGGATAGTTAGGAATATTTCATGGTTACAGACTTAAGAAGTGTCTCTCATATGAAATAAAATTATTCCTGCCGGTGCAGTGCCAGCTGCACGGTCCTTGGTGCAGCAGAGCAGGGTACGGGTGGCTGTTTGTCATGCAGGGATGGCAGTGTCGCTCCAGCACATCTCCATCAGCGAAGTTGTGGCATCCTCTGAGGGACTGGGAGAGTAATTTTGTTCAGAATAAGCCCCACTTTTTGTTCTGCTTTCTTGGAATTCAGTTTTGTTTTCTCACATTCCTGATCTGTGCAAGTGTTTGGAGATGCTGCAAAGCTTCCAGAGATTATTTTCAGTTTTTAAATTTTATTTAGTTCTTCAGATCTTTAAGAAAACAGACTTTGTTTTCAGACCCTGCATTTTTCTCTTTATTTTTTAAATATAGAGTAATCATCATATTTTATTATTCCTTTATTTAGAGTAATAAACCACAGCCTTTTGGAATAATTGAGAAGGAATACAAAAACAATTACCAAAAAGCATAACAATATAAATGTAAATCAGGCACATATTTACTTTTCCAAAGCTTTGTTAGACCTTCATTAGCTGGTCCATTGTAATAATCCTTTTCAAATTGTTTAATTCTCTTTTCTAAATCTGTGCTTTCGTTGATCTGCATCTTTATCCTCCGCAAAGTTTCTTTAATGGTGATCCTACTAATGAAAGCGAATATATTGGAGAATTCTGTACATCTTGGTGGAGCGAACATTTAAGCTGATGTTGGGGGAAGCTGGTTTGCAGAGAGTTGTAGAGAATTTTTGAGCTTTTTACATTTAATCTGCATCGTATATACATACATATGCACATTTTCTCTCTTTCTGGTACGTATTTCTGAAACGTACAATGGAGAAGGTTAAGTCTCAGCCCTTTTTTGACTAAATAATACTGGTGGTATACAATTACTAAAAAATAAATTAACTTTCCTAGACAAACTCAATGCTGATAGATCTGCTACCGGTTATGTCAAGCTGTTATAAAGGCACAGTTCCTGAAAGTTCAGGAAAAGCTGAAGTTCACTTTGGTTGAAAAAAGTGTATATGTATACAGTGTATATGTGTAAATATATGTATGCATGTATGTATGTACTCTTTGGTGCTGTTTAGTCATCGCATGAATTGCATGGTGCTGCAGAGCACACCAGACTGAGCAATTCAGGTGGCGTTGGTCAGAAGAGAGCCGATAGAGCAAAGGGATGAAGGCTTTGGCAAAAAGCCTTTGCCATCAATCAGGCACATACCAACAACCAACCTTCCCGTCCCACCTTCCACAATAAGCAACCAGTCCGAAGAAACCTAAGACAGCAAAAGTAAAGTTAGAAAAAAATCCAGTTCTCCAGATCATGTATTCATTGTTTGGTTTGAACTATTTCAGTAGAAAACAATTCTAAAAAGCTTTAGTTAGAATAAAAAACCTCATTAAATTTTCTCAAATATTTCTACTCAAAAAAAAAAAAAGACTACTAGCTTTAGAAGGCAGTAAAAATGAAAATAATTTAATTTTCCATCAGAAAAGTCTGTCTAGTCAGACATTTCAGTGAAATACACTTCTGAAGCAAGCTATAAAAAATAATCTGGACAAAACTTCTGTATTATACTTGAAGGAGAATGAGGGGCAATGAAAGGAGTGAAGAAATCTGTTTCATGTTTTGTGTCCAAGTTTTGAATACGCTTTTCCATTCTGAAGTACCTTTCCAATGAATATTTCTACTTTCTTAAGTAAATCCTGACCCCTCTCTTGTGTCTGTAGAAGATTGTAATTACAGCTGACCGGGGAAAGAACCATTATTCGAGAGAGAAGAAACTGGTGAGGGTTTCCTGGAAGCAAAACTTGTTCTTTTGTTCGTGATGCTCTATTCTATTGCTGGTGTCTGAATGAGACCAAAGAAAATAGGAAGAGCAGTATCCCCATCTCTGTGGACTGACCCATGAGTCATTGTCTAAAGAAATAGTATAGTTACTGTAAGCAGTATAGGTGTTAAGACATGATGTGGTTGGCCAGACTTCTTTTTCCTGGTATATCTTCGCAGGCACTGCATTTCTTAAAATGTCGTCATTATTATATAGCACCAAACCATTGTTAAGAGATATATAGGTATGCATTTACAGATCTTTTCTTCTGTGTAATGTCGTTCACACACAGCTGTAGACAGGATATTTATGTTCCCTCAATTTTTTTTTGTTATTTAAACAAAAAGCCAAAAAAAAAAAAGTGAATTAAAAAAAAAAGTGATTGGTACAAGTGGCAGGAGTGGCAAGCAATGCATATTTTGGCTGAAGTTTGGCATCGCTTCAATGGGGTTGGACTAGATGACCTCTAAGGGTCCCTTCCAACCCAAAACATTCTATGATTCTATAAAACTGGGAGCTTAAAGTAACACAAAAATTGACCTGAAATGTCAAGAAGTTGCAGAGATGCTGGCATTTAAGAAGACATCAGCGATTTTTGAAGAAAGGGAAATTGATTTACGGGTGGCATTGTATTGAAATGTAGCAAGTGAAGAGAGAGCGAGATTATCAAGGATTTATGCAAGAAAATTGAAAACTATAAAATCTGTGGGAAGTCTACGTGTTGACTCTGGGGAGAATAATTCAGATGAGTGAGAATGTGTCGGAGCATTGTATGTAGCACAGAGTGTGCGTGGCTGTCAATGGAGAAGGATTTGTTGAGTACCTGTGAGAAGCACGTGATCTGGTTGTAAGAGGTTGAAATTATTCTTTGCAGGTATTTACATCTTAGATTTTCTTCAGTTTGTAGTTACTTATTGATTTAGGTGGCTTATATATTTTCAATCTATGTTTAATGCAAATATTGGATCAAATATAAGATAATGCTTTCAGGCACTGAACTACACAGTCTTGAGTGTTTTGTGGGGAGTTAAGATTCATAGGGGGAGTTGGTAATATTCAAGGAAGTGCTATATTAGCTTTTTGGTGAAGAAAAGGTGTCATGGTGACAGTCCTAAAAGGATTGTCCTGGTTTCAGATGCCTCATTTTCTCTTGCTAGTGCAGCTTAGGAAAAGCTTCAGGGCATGTGAAGCGTTTGGGAAGAGCAGGAGGAAAATGTCCATGCAGGAAAGAAAAAAGAAAATCCTGTTGTTCAAAGAACAAACTATTTTTTTTTTTTATTCTCTTCAGCACCGTAAAAGTGGGTTTGGAAGTACTGCAGTAGGAGAACCTGCAAGCACTTGCCCTGCACTCGATTTATCCTTTGATCTGGACTCACGTGGCAGGCTCACACAGCTGACCACAAGCAGTGCTGTGGGTATGTCATAGCAACTAAACCCAGAAACCCCAAGAAAATGCCCACAGACCGACAAACACTGAGTCCTGGGGAGGAAGGCTTCAGGCTCTGCCAGCATGCAGTGCCCCTTCTCACTTTCTGCTGGGAAAGCAGGAGTGTAGTCCTACTGGACATCGTTTATGAACAAACTTTTCACCTTGCCATCATTTATCATAATCACGTAAATCTCTGCAGGCACTGATAGCACAAATGTTACCCGTTAACTTTACATGGACACCAGTGACAATGAGTCTAAACCTAAAAAGTGCCAAAGTCCTCTCTTCTGCTGGAACCGATGCAGAGCATCTTGGCTCTTCAGCGTGGGCTACAAAGGGATGAAGGGGCAGGAAGCTCAGCTCTTAGGCTACGCATAACACTTAACACAGGGGCCAGGACACATGTAGTATGGGGGTTTGGTTTGGTTGGTGTCAGGCTGGGGGTTTTTTTGAGGGTTTGGATTTGTTTGGGTTTTTTTTTCCCCAGTAGTGGTACTCATCTTGGACCTCTGGACAGCTATGGAAGGGGTCAAGACATAGTTGTTATCTTTCTACCCTCCTTAAGAGTTTTCTTTACTTACTGTGGGAGGAAATGCTTTCTTCCAGTGTCAGAAGCCAGAGAGAGGAGTCACCTTTTTTAAATTGGTGCCTTATATAATTTTGGGTGAACAAACTGTGTCAGGGCTTGTGCGGCTGACTTCTCGATAAGAACAGCTGAAGCAAAGTGTTAGTGCCGCTGTGTGTATGACTGTGTGGGACTGATTTTTTTCTTCTCTGTTTTTACAGTCTGAGAATGCCAGGAGTCCTACATAAGCAGCAAGAAATGCTGAGCAATAAATGCTGGCTGTGACACTACTCAGAAATGATTAGCAGTATTAAAACCGCCACCACTGATCCAACCACACCAGTGGTAAAATTAATGAAGCCTCTTTGTGTTGATAGTCTTGGGGTTTTTTTCCTACTGTGTTTGTGTCCCCCAAACACTGAAAGCCTCAGTCAAATCCAGGACTTTGGAACTTCCAGGTACCTAGTTTCAGAGCAAGACTGCTGCAATTCCCAGTTTATTAAATAGCAAATTTCTCATTTCTTGCTGAGAAATATGTGGGCAGTTGTGGTCCTGACAGTGCTGCTTTGCACTAAATTCTACCATTCTGACTTATAAGATGTGTAGCTTTTGACATAACAATATTAGATAGAAACAGTGTCTGGTTTTGTCAATCGTCTATGCAAGTACTACAATACTCATAAATTGATTGGAGTTGCAGTCCATAGTAGGTAAATAGTTTTCCCATACACTGGTACACAAATAGTTTGATTCCTCCAGCTGGGAACTTCAACTTAAAATTGTTTTCCTATGCTGCATGTTAAATTGCAAATCAAAGGCACTGGCTCCTCACCAGAGTTAAAGATGTGTCTCCCCTTTCCAGTGTTTTTAGCCAAACCATGCACACAGACTAAAACTTCAGCCAGGCAGAAGACTATGAAAATAATTTAGAGAAAATGTAATCAAAGATGAAGTCTGGCAGATACAGTAATACTTCTGAGTCCAAACTTTTCTATGTAATCGTTCACTCCTGAGTGCAATCTGCACTAAAACATAATGAGGTGTCATTTTTACCCACTCTATACAAGCTAATAAAGGATATTAAACATGTACAGTGGCTAATACAATGATTTGAGTTTTCTGTTTCCCTAAACACCTGTCCATCTTACTTATTTGTTTTCCAGCTAAATACTGTAAATGAAGGCAATAATGACTGACGAGAGTAAACATCACTTTGCAATATGCAAAGGGAACAATAAACCGGAGTTGTAGAGCAACAATAAAGGTCACTTGTTCTCTAGAGACCATAAATTTAAAAAAAAAAAAAAAGTAACTTTAGTCAACCCAAGAGAGTTTATGTTCTATGACTGTTAACAAGTGAAATAAAACTCTCCCTGTTAAATGTGCGTGGTGCAGAGTGCTGGCCCATGAAGTACAACCAAGGGAACACAGCTTCAGAATTATGCTCTGAACTGTAAATGACAAATAAAAAAGACTAAATTACTATTATGACTGGCCTGGAAAATATAACCTATTTACTTTGCAATTAACAGAAATAACTTCTTGTTTAAATATCTCCTCTTGCTTCTAAATACTTGTCTTAGAATTATTAAATTCTATCAAATTATGATCTACCCCACTACATAACATGTGGACTGCTGTCCGTAATGTAGATCCATCATACTATGACATGCAGCCCTGGAGAGCATGTAGATGGGGATATTAAGAAGCAGTTTTGGATAATTCCATGTGTTGGGGACAATTCCTGTTTGAGCTGTTGTTCTGGGAGCTCATTAGATCGTCATCAAAAGTTAAGAGAAGAAATCAGAGGAATTAATTGGTTCCTTTGGTTCTTCCAGATCTGTATAATAGGCTCAGGATCTACGTGCCTGTTATTAATTCCTTTAAGATGCAGGTAGTTTTGAGAATACTGTATTTTATTATACATGATACAGAACAATTCCAGATTTGAAGTGCCCAAGAGACCTGATCTGACCAAATGCAAAGCATCTTGCTCCAGAAAACACTTTCTCCTACACCTTTTGGCAAGCACCTGGAGAGTTCATTATTTTCTGGGCTGTTGACTTGCAATCACCTGTTAGTGTGAGGCTGGTGTATCCCACAAGAAAAATCCAGTGCAATAGGTAGCATCATCTTTGAAAGACCCCATTATTTAACAGTAATAAAGATATAGGGCTAATAGGACAAATTTAATTATCTGGTTTGATTTTAAGTATAAACTTATTCAAAGGCATCCTGTGCTCTGAGCCCTTTTGTCCTCTCTGACTTTGAGCAACCTTAAAACAAAGCTGATGTACAAACAAACAAACAACGTATTCAAGTTACATAGACGCTGCTGACAATCGTGTAAATCTTGGGGTAAAAAGAAAAAGGAACAACTTCTGTTTCATAAATACACAAACTATTTTAAACTTAGAATATTGGATAAAGAAAATACTCAGTGAGCTATAAAATATTCCAGATGCTGGGATCAACTGGAAGAGACAGGGAGAAAGAAACCTATTAATTGGTTTGAGTTCTTTTTTGTATTTCAGCTGGTAGCTAATTTTCAGAATCCAGCCCTAAAGTGTTGCTGTGAGTGATCGTTAAACCAACATTTGCAGCACCCTCTGCAGGCATTTAGCACAAAACTGTGTGGCTGTTTGACTTGATTTCCCTTGGCGCTTTGGTACGGGGAGTACAGATGCTCTGAAACATGAGCAAATTTGGTCAGCCTTCCATTGAGGGCTCCTGTACAAACAAGGGAAAGAGAAATCTGTTTGGCTACAATACGGCGGTGCCTGCGTGAGATCAAAGCACATGTTTTCATACTCTGCTTTCATGAGAGGGGGATTAATTTCAAGAGAAAACTGTAATTGCCTCCGAAACGCGTGGGGTGGAGTTAGTGTGGAACAGAGGATTTCAGCCCATCGTCCAAAACTAAAGAACTGCACGCATGCTCGCGGTTACACGCTGCTGAGGGCAGTCAGATATTTTTTCTCTAACGTGGTTATTCAGTTTCCATTGGCTGCTACAGCAGTTTGATATTTTTCTGAAGTCTCCCTTCTGAACTTAAATGGGATGAAAATCACACGTTATGCCTATCGTTGCTACCAGGTGGCTTTAGTCAAAAGCCTTGATCTTGAAAATATTTCTATTTTAATATTGCTAATATTTCTTTCAGAGGTTTGATTTTTAATATGGAAAAAAAACCTCAGTGACTTATCTCCTAAATTTTTGTGTTTGTTACACTCTCAAAAAAATTATTTCAAAAAAGAGAGGCTAAATACAATGCTCATAGAAGGATTTCAACATGTGCATTCCTTGTATGGCCAGAAGTAATCCTTTCTCGTGCTTACGGTGAATATATAGTACACTATTACCATTCTTAATCGAGACATATTTAATTAGGAAATATTCTCAATTTAGCCTTCTTCCAGTTAATTGATTTGTTGCATAATTGGTATCATATTAGCAGAAATCTCTGCTACTGAAGAATCCTGTGCAGGTTATTAAATGGTGTTTCATCAGGTGTTTCAAACATAAATTCTAGTCATAAATTCTGTGTTAATGTAACGCAGGGCTTGTCAGCTACACAGTGAAAGAAGGAATTAGAGATCATACATCCATTAAATATAAAGAAGATTTTTTCTTTTTTATTATTAGAATTTTAAATATAATATTTAAACCAGGTTCTTAATCATGAAAGCTACTTGATTGCATTGAAAATTTTGTCTCTCGGTTCTCTTACTTTAGATTTTTTCCCTGCATTTTGGAGCATATAAGCATTTATGTGACATCTCAATATGTGCAAAAGGGCTTAATATAGGTATCAATATCCTGGTGCATTGAGCAAGTTGTAAAATAGATTCATTATAAAGAGTAGTAAAAAGAATTGTAAAGGCTACAGAATTATTAAATAAATGGGTAATTTAAATGAGTTATGAGAATGATGCTTTTTTTTTTTGCAGCCTGCCATTCTCTCCCTGTCCTCCAGTCATGTTAAAAATATTCTTTCCATACCCTCTGTACATGCAAAATTCATGACTTTTCAAATTTTTAAGTGGAATTTTTCAAATGTTTTAAAAACTGAAACAGCTATATTTACTTGTAGGAATAATATACAGAAAAAATCATATTTAATTTTTATTGTCCTTGAAACTAAAGTCAAATTTATTGGTATAAATGTGAAGAAGGCCTTACATAAAGAAACAGTCGCAGTCCGTACAGTTCTGTATTGAAAACCACGCTGATTTAGCAGGAATTATGTAATAAAATTAAAAGAGAATTATTGGGAAATATTTCCTAGCACAATGAATACTTGTCTGCTGTTAAGTTTGGATTTCTTTGGATGAAAAAAATCACATTTCAGAGTCTAATGCAGGAATACACAACTAGAGGTATGTAGCCTAATCGTTGCTAGGAAAATACCTTCAAGGAATTTTGTCTGAATTCAGTATTCACACCTCCAGGAGGGTCAAATGCAATTTTTCAGGACAGTGTTGCTATTGTACCAAGGAACAAATACAGGCAGATAACAAGCAGCATTATCTGGAAGGTCAGGAACAAATTAAATAAAAGATTGGAGCTGTCAGTATTGTAGATTGTTGTGTGGAAGAGACAAGGGTGTGTAAAAATATTGCATTGATATAAGGACACTGTTGCTGAGGCTGGTAGCTGTGATTTCCATGCTGATGGTGATATTTGCGGTTCTTATAGCGAGTAAATTATTTTCTCAACAAATCTGCTTAGTGAGGTAAACACACTTAAATGTATTTCAGTGTATATGACCTCCCCAAATGCACCTTTATCATGCACTGGCAGATGCTCTTCAGAGCAGTTTATATCACCACTGCGGCCAAGAATGGGGTGCGAGGAACCAAAGCGAGCCGCCAAAGCCGTGGCAGTTCTGGTCAGTGAAATGATTCTTCCACTTCCTGATGATATTCCATTCCTTTAACCCACCTTTATGTGCAAAACTTTGCCACATGCACTCCCCATACCTGGAGTCGTTTGCTATGATGTTTACTGCAGTTTTTGCTGTTCCTTAAGGTATGTGCTGTTCTAACATAGAAAAGCAGAAAATATTCAGTCGCTACGATTGTCTAAATATAACAAAACATTTTACAAAATACAGCTGAGGAATGCATGAGTAACCATGTTTAAATTGTTTCATATGGGAGGTAAAAGTATTCGTGATTCCAGTTATAAAAATTGAAGGGGGAGAAAAAAAAAGAACAAAAGAAACCACTTCTGGTTTCTGCTTTTTCTTTTTATTAAAAAAAAAAAAAAAAGTAATTGGAGGCCAGCTACCATTTTGCACCAAACGTTTTCAAACAAAACCATAGTAATTTCAAACATCTGAGGCTTTTTGGGAAGACAGCATTCTTTAGGCTTGATCACTGTAATATCTAAGGAGAAAAATGGTTTTGTCCTTAGGGCAGAAAAGATTAAGGATGCCTGAAACAAATCTGTTATGAGAATGATACTTTCCTTTTTGCTATGTGATTTTTTTTTATTTTTTTTTTTATAATTTTCTCTGGTAAAGGATGTCTTGGCTGGAGCAGTCCATTGACTGCATCTTTGAATTACTTCTTAAGGTGCTTGGAGCTTATCCACCTGGAAACTGTCAGTCAAAAGTCATTAAAATATATGCACTTTGTTATCGATCCCAGTCTGATAACTTAAAGTAAAACTAAATCTCACAATCCTATTTTCAGCATATAATTTGGGTTTCCATTTATCTTCCTCACATGCTATTTTTAAACTTTTGTGCTGCTTTCTTTCGACAATCAGGCTGCAATAAAGTATCAGTTACTAATTTGCTGTTATTAGATGGAGGCCCACTGAAGAGATCATCCTTTCTAATGTTCAATAACCATCAGAAAAAAATCATGGGTACTAGACCAAAGCTTGGTTTGTTATTCCTGATAATTGCTGTTTGATTGTGTACATTGGTTATTTTATTATATTATATATAGTGCATTTATATAGTGTATCACATTCTGGAAAAACAGTGACGTTTTGGTTTTCACCATCAGGTGGATGTGGTCCAGTTAAGACTAAAGCTACCTGGTACATGCTTATGCAATGAAATGCAAGGTGGTTTGCAAGCTTGGGTGAGTCACGCTGATAAGTCCGTATGGTAAAAATAACTGTATGAAGACACCCTTATTGTCCCAGTGGCAGTAAAATAACACGGTACTGCTTTAGGGTGGCTTATCAGTTCCAGATCTAATGTGATCTTATTACTTCAAGGGTACCCAAATATTCTTAGAAAAAATATGAAAGCAGATAGGATAGTGATGAGAAGTTAAGGAACTACATGCATTTGAAGGCAACACCAGTATTGCTGCCTTTGAGAGGATTAATGAGATTTGCTCGGTGAAAGAGCCTGATATATTGTCATCTGTGAACGGTGGAAATTTGGATATCCATTTTCTCCGTTTCGAATCGATGACAATTTATGTAAGAAATGTGTCTGAATATGTGTATATACACATGATTATGTGAACGAAAACTAAATTACAGCTCACAGCTCCACAAACTCTTACAATGTAAGGAGCAAATAGCTGTGGTATAGCTTCAGAAAGAACTTGTTGTAATAAAATATGAATAGAAAATCAATATGCAATATGCAGGGTTTATGGGAATTTGTTGTACAATCGGTTTAGAGAGATGAGTACAGTCTGGACAGCGGTGACCAGAGTGTCTGTTTTGTGACATGAGCAAAGCAGTCTTCTGGGTTTACTACACACAAAGATTTCTTTGTAACGTTTGAGCACCAAAACTGAAATACTTGTAACATGCGTGAGCACGTCCCATGCCCATCGCACAGGTTGGGTGGTGTAGGCGTCCTGCAGCCGGTGTGGCTTGCAATGGTGCTTTAGCAGAAAGATCTGTAAGATAGGTTTTGCTTCTCGGAGTTGTCAACTGAATTGGTTTGTCCAAGTCTTCTACTATTTTTTGTAGATACCTGCTCTAGCCACGTGGGTTTTGGTTTCTTTGCGGGAGCACTCTTCAGTCTCTGGTTATATCTGTGCTCTTGAAGGTTACTGAAGAGGCAAAGAGAGGGACATCATATGAAGGATTAATATAAAAGAGCATTTACATTCTTTAATTTATTACAAGACGCTTTAATAACAGCGTAGATACCAGAAGCTGAACTGAAGCCTTCGTAAGGAGTACAAAGAGATGAAACGTAATATGCTGTATACATAGTTGAAATATCATTGCTACTTAAAGTGCAGCACTTGCACTCAGAGTGCTCTCTAATCCATTTTAAATTGAATATGAATACTTCAGTGATAATGTCATCTTTTTTCATCAGTGTGTTGGTTTTTTAAAACACAATCATTGATCCTATAAAAGCCCTGCATTTCTGCCTGAGCCTGTTCCAAGACATGGGTTTGTATTTGCTGTGTATGTATATTTGCTGGCAATGTATTTTAGGTTTTGTAAGAGCACAGGGGTTGATACATTAAATAAAACCTGCAGACTGGGGTTTAGTAGGTGGCATAGAAAGGGCTTCAGCCTACCTGTTGACTCCATGTCCCTCTTCACTGCTGGGCGGGCGCCAAGGGGGATGGATGCCCTGGGAGCTGGCTTCATGTGCATGCTGGGAGGCAGGTTCCCATGAGCGACATATCCACTCCTAACACAGCCTTTTGAGCTTGTTGGCCTAAGCCAGACCCAGAAATTTCAGAACAAAACATTAAAATACCACAGCAGGTAGAAAGGAATGACCAAGGTAAACCTAGCATGGTTTGTGAGCTCTGCGATGTAACAGTTGCTATCCCTTCCAAAACCTTGCCTGCTGTTAATATACACTTGGATGTTCTATAAATATCCAATTTTTATGAATAAAGTTAACCCTAAAGTAAAGGACAGCTTTAGAAGTGTTGCCTAGTGTTGTGAGCACTTTGCCTTTCTTTGGTTGCACAGAATTTGTGACAGGGCTCGGTTAAGTGACCATTTCTGCAATGAAGCTTTTAGATCTTTGTGAGCTGTGGTTTTGTTTCTTGTCTCGGCTGCTGTTGCCTGAAAGGGTGTAAAGCCACACGTCGGAGGTCAGAAGTGCTGGTTACTCAGCAGCAGGTCTCAGATCAATGTAGTCTGCATTACAACTTATTCTAGTGCTGCTCTCAAACTTTTGAAATGGATTCAGTGTGAAATTTGTTATACCCTTTCTATTCTTACTGTTGGAGAATGCACAGAAATATAAACACACAAAAAAATGCAATAGTCATTGCTGAAGGCAGAAGACACTGTGTGATAGCACGGGCACATGTATAGCTTCAAGTGGCAGGAGCAGGTTGCTTGGGGCTCTATCAGACTTGAAACCCCTCAAGCTATATAACTTAAATCTCGTCTCCTCTACCACCTAACTGTGTTTTGGCAGGCTGTGCCCATGTGCTCCTCTGGAAATCATCTTCTGCCAGTGCAGTCCAGAGGTTTGGGAGGGCACAGGTTCATGAGAGTGAAGTTAGCAGGGTCTCACGTGGCTCTCACATACGAGCACTGCGGTCACTTGTCCCTACTTCTGGGGCCCTTCTGTAAAAATATTAAATACACTGCTTATAGGTGTGACACAGCGGTTCGGCAGGAGGAGGATGGCTGAAATTGGTTGTCTGTGAACTGTTTAATAATAACTTGTCCTGTGCTGATCATCCTACCTGTCCATCCCTCCTGAAGGTTTCCTTGAGAATAGGTGGGAAAATTGGTCTGAGAGCAAACACCAGCTGTAGAGGAGCTTCAGACCTTTGACTGCTGCTGTTTCTGTAGTTATTGGAGAGAAAATTGTACCACAAGTGGGAAGACTTCTTGTGTTGTGTGATACCATGGTTTCTATTGAGATAATGTGTGATGCTAATGGGAAAGTTGCATCCAACTTGGGAGAGGCAGGAGGGAGCACACAAGTACGAGGTGGCTGTCTGTGTGCATGTTTTAACAAGTAATAGATGAATATCGATGATTACATTTTTTTAAAAAACTTGTCACTGCTGTCAGCCCACATTTACACCTGCCTGGGGACTGGTTTAAGTTATTTCCACCAGATTTGCTCACAGTATAGATGCTCTCCATGGAGCCAGCCTCATCCTTGTTCTTCTGGCAGGAACATGGAAAGGTTCAGATTTCCAATCCAGATATTAAGTAACTGTCCTGGTTTTGGCTGGCATAGAGTTAATTTTCTTCCTAGTAGCTGGCATAGTGCTGTGTTTTGGATTTGGGATGAGAAGAATGTTGGTAACACACTGATGGTTTAGTTGTTGCCAAGCAGTGTTTGTACTGGTCAAGGACTTTTCAGCTTCCTGTGCTCTGCTGACTGAGGCTGGGGGTGCACAAGAAGCTGGGAGAAGCCACAGCCAGGACAACTGACCCCAACTGGCTCAAGGGCTATTCCATACCATATGGCGTCATGGTCAGGATATAAAGCTGGGGGAAGAAGGAAGGGGGGACATTTGGAGTGATGCCGTTTGTCTCCCCAAGTCACTGTTACACGTGATGGAGCCCGGATGTCCTGGGGATGGCTGAGCACCTGCCTGCCCATGGGAAGCAGGGAATGAATTCCTTGTTTTTCTTTGCTTGCATGCACAGCTTTTGCTTTCCTTATTAAACTATCTTTATCTCAACCCATGAGTTTTCTCACTTTTACCCTTCTGATTCTCTCCCCATCCCACTGGGGCAGTGAGGGAGCAGCAGTGGTGCTGAGTTGGCAGCTGGGGTTAAATCACAACAGTAGCTGAATACCAATGGATCCAAGTGGTCAAGGGGCAACGTGGCTCTGTGGGTATGAAGGGCTTTAGACTGAAACATGGCGGTATTCGTCACGTTATCAAAGAGGAAAGCTGGGGTTCTCCATCAATTTTGACCAGGGTTTGGATGAAGTAGTAACAAATATCTGTTTAATATATAAAGATGAATTTTGAATCACATTGAAGTAGAATTATTTGGTGGTGGTTTTTTTCTCAAAAATATGCCTTGTTATGCATTTGCAAATGATCTTAGTGTGTGTTTGCTTCTGTGGGACGAGACGGCGAGAGAGACGGAGCAGCACACAGGCTGAGAGCAGCCTTAGTTTACGCACAGCTACAATTTCTTCCACCACAGACCATATCAAATAGGGTTGTTGTTTTAAGTGTTCCCCTTCTGGTTGCTACAGGCAAGCACGTGATTTAGGTTTTGGGCCTCTCTTCTGTGTCAAGGCAGAATTTTTTGTTCCCCCTACACTAAGGGGCAGCACATCTTATCATTTACACCAAAGAGGGAAAGAAACCCTTTTTTCCCCCATTTATTGTTCACGCACACAAAAAAGTGGGTGACAGACTCTACCATAGTAGTGTCATTAAAAGACATTTTGATATTTTGACAAATTTGATAGGGTACTATTTTTTTTTTAAAAGGTTCTTAAAGTCAGAAACAGTTTACTGAAGGTAAAAAGGAGTGAAGGTGTGAGTATTTACACCAAAATCTAGTGCAAAAAGAGTCATTATTCTTCGTGTCCCTGAATTGTTAATAATAATTAACAGGTTAGTTCTCATTTTGTCAGCGGGGGGGGAGGGGGAAGGGCTTATAAAACTGTTTACTGTCAATGATGCAACTGCCTTTGGTGAAACCAAGCTACTAAAAGAAAGCAAAGACTCAGCTCCAGGTGCACTCCTGTACAAGCACTGCCCCATCTCCATTTTTTGGAAGTGGGTCTTTATCCATGCCTATGAACTGCTGAGGTTCTCTGAGATTTATGATCAAGGTGAGCTGGCTCCTGTCACGTGAAACGTTGGTAATGGCTTTGTGACAGTTCCCATGAATTGCATCACGTGAGCTTCCATTATCCCTCTTATCTGTAACCTCCTAAAAATGTCAAGGTGATTAGTTATTTATATTCTTCCTCTTATTTCAGTGATCTCAAATTATATCATGGCTTTTCATTTCACAATAGCTTTTGCCCTTCACAACAGTTTCCATTATTTATTGTGCCATGGAAGTCGAGCAGATTAGGAAAACAATATTCTCAGCCAGCCCTAAAGACTGGTCAGGTTTAAAGTGTTAGTCTCTCTGTAAACCAGCTGTACATTTAAAACAGCTCCTGTAAAGCAGCTTACACACCTGTGTTTACAGCTCTTGGACAGCTTAGGTCAGCAGAATTCATTTCATACTGTTGACATTGAACAGGCAGAGCTATTGAATTGGATCTAAAAATAAGTCTCTTGGTGAGGTACCTGCAAACCGAAGGTGCTCAGCCACTCAAAAACCAGTTTGGTGAAAGCATCGGAGCAATTGCTCTAAAGGCAATACAGTCACTGGAAAACCAGAGATGCAGATCTTGCTTCATTAAGATCTAGAGTAAGCAGTATTTCTGAAAGCAAATGTGAACAGGACTCCTAATAGCCTGGAAGGGAACATGCTTTTGGTGCCGACGAGGCTGGCAGCCTGGAGAGCCGTTTCGAGGGGGTGAGTGTACCGAGCCATCACGCGGACGGTAGTAGCTATCATACAGCCAGGTTCTGTTTGCTGTTGGATGCCAGAGGAATGGTCTTATTTAACAACCTTGTTTTGAATCATACTTACTCAATTCTGTCCTTTTTCCATGTATAATTTGTGTGACAACTAATTTTGCTCTGGTAAAAAATTAAATGGGTGCTATGGATCATATGAAGCATTAAACATTATGAATACTAATCAAATAATGACCACTACAACAATTTTTTATCATTGCTGGAGTCATGACAGTGGATGTTGGAGGATATCAGAATAGGTTTATGGCTGCTATGTGTCTTGGTAGCAGAATAAAGGAAACGCATCTCTGACCTGAGGGGTTTTCCCGAGGAAACTGTAATAACGTGTAAATATTTGTAGCCCTTGGCTGTGTTTACTTTAGCCATAATTATGAAAGCCACCTGCCACTGTAATATGATCTACACAAATGTTTACAGTAGTGGGACATCATGTTCTTAATCTTTTCCAAGCAGATGCTAAAAGGGATAAAATGCTCCCTGTCTTTGGACAGCATTCCTTTAAACAAAATTTTGAAGGAAAATAACAAAGATAGGTGTCTCAAAGCCATTCCCCTGGGAGGCACTGAGGAGTGCTAAGCTGTGCAAAGCAAGCCCAGCTAAAACAACTTTTTACACCTGCCTTTCAGAGTATTTCTGCTCTAACATTTCTCAGCAGCAGAGGTACTATTAAGAGCACATTTAAATTCAGCGTTGTAGGATTGGCTGCATTTGATTGATATCGACCCCAGTACCCCAAGGGCTTTGGTGAGGAGCAAAATATTTTGGAAGGAGAGAAAGCTGGAAAGGTGACAAGTGCTTCTTTCTTCCAAAAGAAAATAAATCCAGCTCTCATCCAGCCCTTTCATCACTTCTGTCCTGACAGTATCTTGTGCTTCCACTTCAGACTTTTATATTGTGAAGTTCCATGGAGTAGATGGGAATGCAGTATAATTGAGACACAGCTGCACTATCTCTTCTGAGAGCTGTTGCAGGAACAGCATCCTCCTTTTCCTCCTTCATGTCACATTTTTGGGAGGGGTGGTGGTGTCTATGTACTCCCCAGCTGCCTGGCTGCCTTGTGCCCCCCTTGCCATCCCCCTTCCTTTTCCTAATTCGCTCCTGCTTTATCTGAGAACCAAGGCACTGTTAAATAGGTAGCTGCAGTGGGCATCTGCCAAAGTGCGGCCAAATTTATTTTAGAGACCTCTGATAGCTCCTGCACCCCTGGATCGCTGAGAAGCGGCAAAGCCAGCAAGCGAGTAAGCCAACAAACCCAACACCTGGCATGCCCCAGTGTGGCACCAGGAGAAAAAGATCCTGCCCGGTGTCCCCAAAAGGTGACCAGTAGGACATCCACAGCAGGGTCCCAACCAGCATCAAGCTCCTGTTGTGGCTGGCACTGTACAAACACAAAATGAGAAATAGTTCCTGCTCAGAAAAGGCCGTAGCCAAAATACAGCAGATAAGAAACAAGAATGAGAGAGGAAGCAGAGGTGAAATGGTTTGACAAACTCAAACCAGGTGGTTGGCAAAGCAAAATACAGAACTCATGGTTTCAAGCTGTGTCCTATAGACCTTGTTGTTTTCCCTGTTGATAACACCATCAAATAGGAAGACAAGTTACATTATTTAAAATTTAAAAAATGCTTTATTTGGCTTTGCCGAGGCTTGAAATTGAGGAAATACACTAAATCCCACAAAAATGCTTGATGGACTTTCAATTAGAATTTTCTTCTTTTTTCTTGAAAACTGTAATATGCTTCAGAAGGATGTGGCAAAACATGTAGCTCATCTCCAGCAAGACACAATTCCTCAATAGACTCATACTGCCTGACGAGGTGGACACTTACAATGATGCATGCTTTCCCTAACATGAGTTGATGACTTTTTTTTCTACAGTTTCATATGCCATAAATTTTCTTTAATAATCTAAGGCTGAAAATTGAGGTGCATTAAATGTATAATTTATGATAATATATAATGCCTGTATTAAATTCAAATAATTCAGGGTACTCTGAGTAAAAACAGGGAATCGATTCTGAGATTATAATTTTGTTTACATTTAGAAAATTAAGTGAAAAAACTCAGAAATAATTGTTAGGGTGGGCTTGCTAAAGCACAGTGAGTTCACTCTTAATAGGTGGCTTTCTGAGCTGGGTAGGTGAATAGTTAAACCAGGCACCCTGCCTAGGTTACACCGTTCACCCACCAGCCTTTGGGTGGATGTTCAATAATGTTGGTGCTCCTTGAACCAAAGACCAGCTCTCCAAGCTTTTGAAGAAAAAGCTGAC
This sequence comes from Gorsachius magnificus, assembly GCA_034008185.1. NCBI lineage: Eukaryota > Metazoa > Chordata > Aves > Pelecaniformes > Ardeidae > Gorsachius > Gorsachius magnificus. The sequence continues at coordinate 42,801,042 of CM067087.1, forward strand.
GTTTGTGCTTCTTTATCGAAGGTTAACTCATGTTGCCTCTCAGTAGGGCCCACAACATGAGGCAAATGGGATGCTCGCATTCTGATGTAGAGAACTGAACAGGAGACAGCAGTCCTAGTGAAGATCAGCTGAAAATTAATTTGCATTTGCAGGACAAATACATTGGGAAACAAAGGAAGAAACAATCCCGATGCAGGTGAGAGCAGTTCCCGTGGAACGTGTACTGGTTCCTTTTATTAGATTATAAATCAAGGTCGAATGAGTTGTCACTCTTTTGCATTCAGTCCTTCTGTTTATTCCTTCCCTATGTAGAGTATTTTCTCCACAGATCTATAGGCTTCATCAAAACAAGAATTCCTGAAATTGCTCAGGTTGCACCACTAGCCTCACAGACTGAATTTATTTTTATTAGAAAGACGTTTCAATCTGCAGACACACTCTGAAGTTTGTGGTGGGAGCAGAATGCTCTGAAATCAAACTGCCTGATTTTTACCAGGGAACTACTGTTCCAAATAGCCAAAATGGCCTGGGCTGCTTTTGTCTCTTCCTTTATGGAAGCTGATGTAGAGGAACCGGACAGTGCTATTGCACTGTCTGCTTTCAGCTTAGTTCTTGCATCTGATGTTCAATCCTGTCGTACACTGCCATTTCTCATCTTCTTACTAACAATCTTCTCACTTTTATTTAAAAAAAAAAAATAAATCCAAACCACATTTTGACAGGATTTACAATTAAGTCAGCAATAATACTGCTGTATTCTATTTGTCCTTGTATAACAACACCTTTTCATTAGAGGACCTGAATGCAAAATCTGCAGATAGGCACGGTGCCCAGTTGAGCACTTGGATGGGAGAGAGCAGAAGATACCTCCCTTGTCTTTCTGCTCTGTGAGATATTTGCTCAAAACGAGTGAGAATAAAGGCTGGGCTGCTGTTCCAAAACCCACAAGCCTGCTGACCCCAGATGCAGAAGCAGAACTTGAGCGGTTGCACCTCACCTTCTCTGCTTGCAGCAGCTCTGCCCTCTCCCTTGGCTGTGCCTTACAGCTGGGGACAGTGTCACGGGGGACGTACAGTAAGTGTCACTGCAGGGGGATAGCCAGGAGAGATTGTCTTGGGGTTTTGTTATACTCTTCAGAAGACACCCAGAGGGACTATGACATTTTAGGGATGTCTGATGCTACCCCGAATAGATGAACTGAGGCATGTTGGAGTGAGGTTAATTGCTCACAGAAATTTTAAATTATTTCTGTCGGAATTGAAAACAGAACACGTTTGGGTTACGCTGCCCTTTTGTAATTGCCAGATTAGATGGTATTTCCATGGTGGGCTTGAAGTTGTTAATTATTCTAGAGTAACAACCTACCAGCACTGGAGCCAGGGAAGGCCACAGCAGAAAGTTTGTTAAACTCTGCAAGTTCCCCCCTAGGATTTTTTATTTTTTTTTTAAATCTCCAAAATGGAGGGAGTGCTTCCCCTGCTGACTTCTTCCTGAAAACCAGTGGTTTGGAGGCCCTAAGGCAGTGGTGGCCTGAACATGCAGTGAGCTGTACCCCGCATCCCTGTCTTCCCTACGGCACCACAAAGCTTCTGTCAGCTCCCCAGAAGCAGGTTTATCTCCAGTTTTTATTCTAAAATATTTTTTTTTTCTCAAGTTTCTGCATTCCTGGGGATGTTGTATTTTCTTTTATTAAAATGAATGTCTTGGCTCGGTACTTGGTTATTCCTTATGCATATGAAGGATGGCAGGTTGGAATGATTCATTAGTAAGGTTTTTCAGGAGCCTACTGCCCTATGCCAACTTTTCCTTAAAAAATTCAATATAATTTTGGTATTTTAAAGAGGCTTGGGAACGCAATTAACTTTTTATCTATTTATTATTGTTTCACCTTGAGATGCGTACTACAAGTACTTTGATAAATGAGTTCAAAAGTTTGTCTAGTTTTAAAAACTGCTTTTGTAAGTCTCCATGCTGTTTGGTGTTGTTTTGTTTGGGAACTCATCACAAGCTGCACTTCTCTGAGTCAGGCCACACCCCGGTGTTTCTTACATGAACAGCACATTTAAGGCGACTGTTTCTCTTCTCTCAGTTTAGGAGCAAAGCTGTTGTCTTATTGCTGTTTCAGAGCAGGTCTCGGGCCTCTTGCCAGTCGTATTATGTGCCATGTACTTGAATACAGGTTTGTCCTCACCCTTTTGTTTTGGGGGACCTACTGTTATTCCTAAAGAAACTACACAATGTTTTTTGCTTTTGAAAAATTTATTTATTGTGGAATACATACAGCAGCCATTGGCAGGACTGATATGCAGACATTTATAAAAATAATGTCCAGGAGTTGTTTGTTTGGGGGTTTTGTAACATTTCTAGCTTTCAACAGCTCTGAAATTAATTAGCCCTTTTTCTTTCTTTCTTTTTTCCTTATTTCCTTCATTATTTTGGATTTGTGACCTGAAATTATAGAGCTGTGGTCAAGTTGGCAGACATGCTTTGCCCTTGAAGCAGGTACTTTCCCCTGATAACAGGTAGTGCTCATTTTATGTAGCTGTTAGTCAAATAAGTATTCCTTGAAACCGTCCCAGCCCAGTGTCAATCAGCACAGGTTTCATGGAATTAGTGGAATGAGTTCATGCGGGTAGAGGAAAAAGTCCCATCTAACTACAGTCTGACAGATGCAGTAGATCTGGTTATATCTTTTTTTTTTTTTTTTTGTGCGTTGTGGAAGGAGCTTTGCAAAGATAATCTGCAACTGCGATGTGACTTGCCCCTAGTTGCAACAGGATTCTAATAAACTACATGTAGAGAGCAATTTTTCATTTTGAACTAAAAAATAAAATGACAACTCAACAGCAGTATCAGCTCTGGTGACCTCAAGATTGCCCGTCACAGGCCATCAGTCCCTGAGCACCTGTCACATTTTGGGATTTCGTTAAAAAAATGTCACAGTGTCAACACATTTACTATATGAAACTTTTCTGTTAGTGTCTTCTCTTGTTTTATATCCTCATCATTCAACCCTAAAGTGTTAAAATTCTAGCAAATGCTTTGGAAGTAGAGCAGTGATGTTTGGTAACAGAATGCTCATTTCCTTTAAGTACTTCCATCCAGCCCTGAAGAAGTAATCACTTTACAGAAGCTAATAAAGAATGGATTAAGCTACAGCTTTGAAGAACTCATCTCAAAAGGGCCCTGAAACCACTGTCTAAAAGCAATATTATCAGTATTAGAAGCTGAAAAATTACACCAACAGATCTAGGTCAGTGCATTATAGGGAGAAACAATAGAACTGATGTCAGAAATATTACCAAAAATCTGCCTCTAGTAGTCAGGGGGGATTGAAGTCATCAGATTTCATTTGAAGCGTTTGTGGCATGACTGTATGTAAATCTGCATCCTCATATTTGAGATCTGGCTTGTAAGGGATAGTTCTGCTTCGGTGTTTTGTTTTAAAGGCCAACCACTGTAGAAATTTTCATGTATGTATATTAGTGTAGATTACTGAGAATAAATATCTGTATATGTATGTGCATATAAAGTCTCAGTTTCCTTTAGCATGGTTCTTTTTGGTTTTGTGCTAGTGAGTTTGTGTTGTGTATGGAGCTACAGCAATGCATCGGTGACATGCTTGGACACCATGCTGTGCGATACTTTTCAGCAGCCCTCCTACCCAGTGTGTTTCCCAAAGTCTGTCTGTATTTGTTAACGCCTGAGTGGATCAACCAAATCAGTGGCTGATTGAGGAATCAGGGCCTCTAAAAGTGATCTTCACTTAGAATAAGATTTCATTGACCTTAATAAAACAACTCAAGTATCAATACTGTTAAGTAATGTTTAGACCATGAGACTTGCCATACTGTGAAGGGAAGCGTCCAGTCCAGAACCCTGTTGCCAGCTCCATCTCAAGGAAGCTGTGTATGGAAGGGTATGAGAACATGGTGCTGCTGCCCCATGCTGTTCCTCTGGTCTCTAAGGATTTGTAGCCAAGACACTTTCCATGACCAGAATTAATAATTGTAACTTGGAATGCCATAATCCCTCACAGGTGTTCTCTTTGAACTTTCCCGGGTTGCCTATTGAACCCATATAACTTATAAGATCTACAGCATTTGGTGACAAGGACTTTTGCAGCTTAACAACATCTGGTGTGTAGACCCATCTTCTTTTAATTTTTTTTCTCAGCCTCAATTCATTTGATGTTCCTAGTTTGTCTCTTGAAAGAAACAGTGAATGACTGTACCTTTTATTCCTCTTCTCCAGCCATGTTTTCATAGATCTGGTCATCTACCACTTAAGCGTGCCAATTTACCTTCATGTTCCTGATGCAGAAGTTGTTCCATACGTTTGATCATCTTTATGATGCCTTCCCAAATAATTTTTTAGTTTTATAAGCCCTTTCTCTGCATGTGTTATAAGTCACTTTTTTCAGGCTCCTGACATCTGTACTACTTTCGTACATTATTCTTATTCTTTAACTTGTGAGTGAGCTGAGCACAGCTTAAACTTTCCAGGGCGGGGCTGATACTCTCTGGCCACTTTCTATATAGCTGCTAAGTTTTTTTGGTAGCAAGATATAAATTCGTGGGTTTGTTTCCTGCTGCAGAATTAAAGCAGAAATATCCTTAAACATCTGTGGCATATTACTGTTCTTCTGAATAATGTACTTAAGAAGGTATAAAATTTTAAAACAAACAACCCCCTACCCCCAAAAAATGCCTTCAAAACTATTTTCTGATAATCAATGAAGGTAGTGTCTAGTACACTAGTCTAATATTAAACATGTCCCTTTGTGGAACGATGCATCGCTTCCTGATATACCTGATGTCTACACAACACTGACCTGTGAACTCAGTTTTCTTCTTAATTTTTGGCCAGCATGATGAATAAGATGGGTGGAGAAAACTAACACAATATATGACAAATAAGTGATAGGTTAAGCCTTATGTTATTTTTAATATTTTTGCTGCCTAGGCCGGTAAATTATTTTCCTGTGCCCTAAGAGTAAATGCATTTTTCAGGGTTAGTCTTCTTTCCCCACAACTTAGAATCAATAGCTAAACCACGATTTTTGTACGTGCTACTAATGTTCATCTGCTGCCTGTGTTGTCCATAGACAATTTCCAAACTGAACTCGTCTCCTGCATCCTCATTCCTCAAAACCTTTCTTGGCAAAGAGTCAAGTGAGTGCAAGGCACCAATGGTCTCTGTATCCTAATTCCCCTGTTTGGAATTTAAAGAGCCCAAGAGGCTCAAACAGAGGGAGATCAGGCAGCAGCCATGTGTAGACTCTCCACTTTAAGGTTGCAGCTGCTTGGTTTTACAAAAAATAAGTGGTAATTTCCCAGCAGGAGATGCTGGTAAAAACCCTCTATGAATGGCCTGCTGAGGAGGAAGAAGAATCAGCAGAGATGAGGTAGATATGGGCAGGTCTGTATATCCACTTTTGCATCTTTCTCAAAGCATCCGAAAACACAAGGACTTTATTTCTTCAAAATTGTTGCCAACATTTGCTTCCTTTTGCATCTGCTTACTTAAAGGGAAGAAGTCTGGGAGGTACTGTGAATCCATTATTTTCATTGGTTTGCATGTATGTGTGTATCTGTATATGAGATATATAAGCTTGAGGATGTAGCCCATTGCACTGGTAAGTGTCTAAAACAACATATATCACCATCAGTTTGAAGATTTGGAATAAAGACCTCAAATTATGTTTTTGATCTCTGGAGGTTAAATCTAGTAGCTCTGAGGACTTCTGTGCTTCAGGGGAATGTTATATATATTATAGCATTGAGTCATGTGAAGTACCTAATTCCAATGAGATGTTAATGCAGAAAAAGTTTAAGTCCTGAGCCTAATTTTCTGTTGTTACAATAAAACTAAGGTTTCACATTGTTTTAGCACTTTTATTGAAAGTACAATTTTAATAATATGATAATGGAGGAGGGCAAAAAAAGTGACTGGAGTGTCTGTTACAAAATTCTGAAAGCATTCTTTTCTTGTATGAATGCTAATGGATACCAGGAAACTACCTGTGTAGCAGCTGTGTAATTTGATTGTGTATACTATTGCAAAAGGTAATTAAGCATCTGAGAGGATGGGAAAAAAAAGAGGAGCAAAAAAGAAAAAGTGCCAGAATAAAATGAGCTGTATAGCTACAGGAAAGCTATTTTAAAAAATCAATTATTCTCTGAAACATGAGAAGATCCATTTCAGAAATTACAACAAAAGGAACTGCTGGTAACCACCCCACTATATATCCATTTCTCAAAATAGTACAAGCACTTCCAGAGAGAAAGCCAAGTTATTCATTACAGAATGCCCCCAGGACATATATTTTCTCCAAGTGAACTCCACATCCCTCTTTTGCAGAGGAAAGCAAATCTGAAATAAAGAGAAATGCTTAGCAAGGAAACTACTGTGGCCTTACATGTTTATACTGAGCATAATATTTACGGGCAATGTAGTGATTTTTGTGAGTCAGTTCAGATTATTCATTTACATATTCAGTATTTTTGAAATCCTTGGGTTTAGACAAAGACGCTTTCTCTGCAGGAGTAACTGTATCGTAACACATCTGTTCTTTTAAATGATTAACCTTTGCCACACTTAGTAACGAAACGAGATGAGTAGTGTTAAAAGACCAGAGAGGAAGAGGTTATATCATAGATTTGATCCACTACAAGAGATTGTTGCTTCTGCAAAATGACAGCATGTTATGCAAAAGTCTGGATATGATTCATGGAAAAGCAGCCAATACATACAGTAGTATTTTCACAATATAATGGATTTCCCACAAGGGAAATTACAGTTTTGCAAAATTGGCAAGTTAGACACAGAAAAGAGCCCTTTCTAAATTGATTTTTTCTGCTATTACTTTTTGATAATAAGACAATAAATTACCGTGTTATACTAATTTATAATTTGGCTTCTAAAGATTTAACTTTTGTAAGGGACTAGCAATTCTGATGTGTAGGACTCAGCAAGGTAAAGAGACTTTGCTTTTAACTGTTTTCAAAGGGATCTGATGTTTGACATCTCTGCAGAGCTTTACCCTGTAATGGTTGTCTCGGTGCATTGGAAATCTGGCCCTTTGCAAAGCAGATTAACTCTGGACCTTTGCTTGACAGATTAGCTCAATGTGCAAGAGAACTTTGATCAGCTCATGCACAATGCAGAGGCCTCTAATAAGTTCATTTTTAAACACTTCTTCAATATGAACGAGAAAATAATCTCAGTTTCTACAGTGCTCTTCCCTGTATTTTCATCATGTAAAATGTTGCCCCTCACTGAGGTTTATTTTCTTCCAAAAGATCAGTTAAATGGGAACTAAGCCAACAACCCTTCCAGCTCATTGTCCTCCCTTCGAGCTTCTTCCTCTTTGAGACCTGATGACACTGCTGGCCAATTTTCCCTGGTAAGAGGATGAAGCAATGCATTTGTAGTTCCAATACTGCACGCCGAAAGCAGTGCACCAAAACCACAGGTTTTTTCCTGTTGAAACTTCAGGCAAAACAACTGATGATGCAAAAATATCTTGCTTTTGATCGTGAGGGTTGTTCAGCACCTTCAACCAGGCTCCCAAAAAATAGCTGCTGGCAAAAAAAACCCAACCCACAAGATTACCTGTCATCCATGTTTTTGTCTGTATCCACGCACACATACATGATGTAAATCCCCCAAGGGGCTAGGGAAGGCCTGATTAATCTAAGTTAACCTACTATCCTGTAGTCCAAAATGAGTAAGTTGGGTCTTTTTGCTAAACCAGGGCCACTAGTTTTAGGAGTGAAAGCAGCTGCATTTCGCTTGCATTGTAGAGCCAGTTATTAATTAATATGCAGCTGGTTTAGGTGTTCCTGGAGACTCGTCAGAAATAGGTTTACTTATGAAAAGTTGTTGGCTAACTAGTTTTTGCTGAAGCAGAGGCAGATGGAGACTGGGGGAGAGGATGGTCACAGTGAACTATGCAGCCTGGTAAACACCATGTTGTTCCCTGGTTTTTATTCTTCTGTCCTTTGCTGGTTTGCTAAGGAGGGGTTGCTGGACGAAGGATAGAAAAGGTGGTCAGAGTAATTGTTGTAAGGGTGTTTTCTTCTTTTAAAACACAGCTTGATGAATGTGAGTGGGGAAAATGTGATGGTCTACATCACCAAAACCTGTGTGTCCTCTTCAGCATCTCTGACCTGGGGCCTGTGAGTTTCTCAGCAATGCGTCTGCAACTGCCCAGAGGGGACTTCTGGCCTACATAAGTAGAAATCGTCTCACATTAGATGGAGGCTGAACTGATAAGAAATAAAAGCATCTCTTTCTTTCTAGGGGAAAAGCAGTGGAGTATGTTATGAAATTAAGGCCCCATGATTATGTGTTTGGTTGTTTTTTTTTTTGCTTGGAGTAATGACATCAACTCTCATGATCCGCATAGGCTTATTTCAAGGCTGTTGCAAATCTGTAGGAGTGAATATATGTTGCTGACTTTTTTTTTTTTTAAGAAAGGCCATAGTCCTATACCAAATGTTGCTCATGAAGGTGGCCCCAGAGCTGTTACCCCAGATTGAAGGCTGGTAGCAGCTCCTTCACAGTGGGCCCACACAAATCCTATTTCTGTATCTATTAGAGAACAGATGTCAAGTGTGTGCATCAGCAGATTTATCCAGACACCCATCGTCCTGAGCGGGAAGAGTGGTGACCGGAGGCCTGACATCTGCCTGCTGCAGCAAAATTGAAAGATGCCACTTGCTTTTACCATGTGGGAACCACCTAAGCAGACCTGAAATTATGAAGATAGGTATTTGAGACTGAACTAGCAAAAGTTACTTACTAAAAAAAGGTCAGGTAAGGGTAGAAGAGGCATGACCTCTTCCCTGTCTTGGTTCACGGATAGTATCTATGGGAAACACCTGTTACTGTTCCCTTCAGCGCAATATCCACAGGAGCAAGTGGTTAAAATCGTAGTTACTCTGCTTGGCTGCTGTTATCTGCAATGCTCTTCACAGCACAAAGCCCTCTGCCTAGGAGACTGAGCCACGCAATTGCAGTGCCTTCAGATAAATGAGGCAAAAATCACCAGCAGGTATGTGAGACATTTTCACTTTTCTTTCTCTTTCATTCCTATGGAGATGGATGGATTCTTGCAGTTCTGTCGTTTGGGGGAAAAGTGTTATTAACACTTTTTTTAAAATCGAATATTAAATCTTCATTAAATTGAATCTTACTTGTAATTACTACTCCTACTGTGGACTCTAAGCATTCTTCACGTCTTATTTAAATGAATTGAAATGATCACATGATCCATTTGTATGGCAGAATTAAGAGAATTGTTAATTATTAAGTCATTAAGGCTATAGAAATCAAGTTAGTCTCTGTATTATCCTAAAACAAATCTTTTTCAGTCTAGCCAAATAGCAAGCTCTCTTAATTGGAATGTCAAATAAAAAATCACTCTCAAGAATGGAGCTCTTATTTGGGATGCTTCAGATTAAAACAACATAGCTGCTCTCTCTAGTTGTCTAATGCAGAACTATTCACGGTTAGTTCTTGTTGATGAGTTAATTATTTGAGCTTCATGAGTTGATTACCTGCTCTATTTACATAATGATAAGATATATGGATGGTCAAAGCAATCATAGTTGCTATTCTCTTAATTTATTGAGTCTCGGTTGTTATTCACATGCATATTTTCACTTCCTGTTAATTAATGAAGCTAGGTTTACCTCCAATTATATGTTCATTTAAGCTTAATCTCGTTAGTAAATGTAGCAGCAATTTTTTTTTTCCCTTTCAAGTTGCAACACACTCCCAAATCATGAGAAAGTTGGTGAACAATCCTTATTGCATGAAAGATGCTTGGGCATCTCAATAAGTAAAGCTCTTATCCAGCCCTTATGATCTGGCTTATTTCTCTTGCTTCCCTACAGAAATAGAAGTCAGATGAGGAAAGCTGTAACAAAGCTACAAATGTATGTGAAGCTCCCTCTTCCCATTAACTTCCAGGAAGACTTGGATGTCTTAACCGCTTTTGTGCCTTTGAAAGTATCACCCAAACAGCTTTTTAATTGAAACAGAGATTCAGGCAATAAAACATTATAAACAGGGCCTTTCTTGGTGCATCAGAGAGATGATATGACCTTTGTGTTCATAGACAATAGAAGAAATTCCAAAAGCAAGAAAAAGGCATAAAATGTTACTTATTTTTCTGTCCTCTTCATGTGACCTTTGCTACCAATGAAGCTTCTGAAGTAGGGCAGAGAAAATGAAATTTAGGGCCTGGTGTAGCTAATATTCAAAACAACAAAAGATTTTTTTTTTCCTTCCTTTTTTTATTTTCTTCATACTAAGGCTGTTTTTTTAGTTTTAAATCAGTCTGGCTAGTAGTGAATGATGTATGAAAGGGAAAAATCCCTGCCCATAGCACAAGTAAACAGATACTGCAGTAAGATGAACGCAGTTGTGCTGTGCTATTTGCTGCATCCTTTGTGCACAGGCTTGCTGTTAAGTTTGGAGATAGAAAGAAAGGTCTGGAGTGTGTATGCCTTAAAAAAAGAAGAGAAAAGGTAAGAAGCCGACTTTAAAAAGTATTTCTTATTCATTTTCTTCTTACCGCTCCTCTGAAGAATCCCCTTTTTTCTATGAAAAGGTCTGATGGGGTCTGATATTTTATTCTGCTGGAATAACTCTTGTGTTATACCCATGGAGAAATTCATAATGGTGTCCTTAGTTCTGGGAAAGCAAAGGAAAATTACAGTCATAGTGTCCATCAATCTGTAACTATAAAATACATTTTTAGCACGCAGTGGGCCACATAATCCTTGAAGGGACTAAGCCAACAGGTTCAGCTTTAACTGAATGTTGAATTTTTTACAAATATTTAAGTGATTGAGTCTGTTAGCCTAAATATTTTTAATTTAAATACACTGATTTTGCACATGCAGAATAAGAATAGTGTAATGAAGGTGATGTCTTGGCAGACATTGATGGTCTGGGCACATTTAGTTGGAAAATAGATTTCCTGGAGAAATCAGAGGCCAAGGGCTTCTCCATTAGCACAAGGTGCTATTTCTGTAACATTACTTGTCTCTGCTTTCATGACCACGGTGAGTAGAGCCCTGCTTATTCCCTACAACATTCAGAGAACATTTCTGTGATCTGTAAAAACCTATAATTTACAATCACATTATCAAAAGTAACTATTAGCTAAAGTTTTTTGAGTAATTTGCCATCAAGGAGTTTTCTGACTACGCTTTTGCATATGTGTTAAAGAGATTCAGACAAAGATGGTATTTTATAAACAAGACCAGGTTAACAGTGGGCAGTTTTAGGCATTGTTGCACATAGGTTCATACACGTGAAATGGTCATTTTTATTCTAGAAAATCATATTTCTAGAACTGGGGTGTACTTTTAAGTTCAGAATGAAACTTTTTCTCAAAAAAAAATCAAATGTTGAGAGCTCAAGAAATTCTAATGCTCTGCTGCTATAGTTAATATTTTTGTTTAGGTTTTTACATAAATTACCATGTGTCAGTTTTTGTGTCCCAAGAAACTGAAAGGAATGAAGTGGCAAGATGTCTTGACAAGTGTAGAATAGAAAGGTGGTGGGATGAGAAAAACCAATAAACGCAGGCATACTGTTCTTTTCTGTGTTGCTGCAGAGATGAAATCTTGACTCTAATGTGTTTGCTTTTGCTGTATCACTGTCTAGAAACCTTAATTATGGATGTGGATTCTGCTGGGCTGGGTACTCTCTGAGCGGTGGAAAAAATATGATCTTGCTCAACAAGCAGGTAAAAGAAGGTATTGTAGAAATGACTGAAATTCAAAATCCCAGCAGAGTTTCTTCCTTCTCCCTTAGTATTTTTCCCTAAAGATGGAAGTATTTGAAGAGTCGCCCACACTAGTTATTTTAACTATGATTATGTTTAAAACCTCAGTCATCTTAAGGAGAAATAACTAGGAAATGCCTCAAAATATAATCCAAAATTTAACAAACAAACAAATCGTAGTCAAGGCAGAATTTTCCTAACTTCAGACAGGAATTTGCCTTATAGTCACCTTAAGTAGGCTGAGCCAATAGCCATAATTTTTAAATTTTGTTAGATAAGATAGTATTTTGTCTTAGAAGCATAATATTGTGTTAGGATTCAAAGGTCACTGGATTTTGCATACATCCACAATCCATAACGATGGTCAAATCAAATTAGCTTTGGTGTGTCAGCAAGAAAGAAAAGGAACGTCAAGACAAGTGGAAGACATTTCATACGGGAGAATAAGTAATGCTGCTTAAAATTATGTTCCATCCTTTTTGATGAAGTGAAATCAAGTTAAAACAATGAATCACTTTAAGTCCAGTGTAAGCGAACTGCATTTTGTATTCCGCAGCTACAACCAACCTAGTCCAAGAGTCACCAATCAGTCATGGTAAATAATGTCTTGGAAATGTATACATCAGCAAAAGTTGTGGGTTACTACTTACTACAGGCATTGAAGTGTCTTTTTGGGGAATATTTTGCAGTGGTGTACCTGTGCCATTTGCCTCTTGTGGCTTTTAGTTATTCACATCTTCTCCTAATGTAACTACATTACTTAAATGATTTTTTTTTTTTTTCCCCCTGCATTCTTATCCAGTTCAGTAGATCAGGAAGGTTAAGGTCACTTTAAGTTATATCTTAGAATTCCTTCTAGTGTATAATTGAACATTTCTTTTAAAAAAATCAACAGTTAAAAAACTAGCAACATTTATTTTACTGCTGAAGCAGATGCAACATGAATTTATTTAGTTCTCAAGACTGCTCTTATCAATGCTTAATTCATTTCTTCACAATGCAGAAAGATAAAGAGAAGCACTCTATTCTCAAGGTTACATCTGTCCTAATTCGTTCCAGGTTTCTGACTTGAAACAGTTTATGTTTGCGCATTCAGGGATTGATCACGATTTGTTAGAACAAGATACAATTCCCCATCCATTCTTTGCTTCTGATTTATAAATGGGTTACATAGTACCATCTGATATGTGCATACTGTTCCTACATTTCAAAATAATTTAATACACATATTTTGAAGGCAACTTTTTGTTTAATAATGTCAGTCTGATACCCTGGCTTGCATAAAGAATTTCTTGAGTGTGTTGCTCACACATTAAAAAGTTTTCTTCAAATTGTTCTTTCAGTAATTGTCTCTAGAAATTCCTTTCACTCCAGATTGAAAGCTCATGATGTATATATTATACCTCTGAATATACCTTGCCTGTTAGACAGTGAAATCACTTGTTTGCAAACTGGCTTCCTGGTAGTGCCTATTTCAGGGCTCTTGCCCTCTTGCTTCTGTGGTGCTGAATTTCAGGTCACCTTTGGCTCATCTGCATGTGGCATTTCTGATAAATATTGCTGGAATGGAAAACCGTTTCTTTCCAGGTCTCACGGATTCATCCTAAAGCTAGCTGAGGTCAGTCGATATGAGACCACAAGCTATAGGAGATAAGGAAGCGATGTGTTCCTCTTCATGCCAGCCTGGACTACTGCTCTGCTAAACTCCCTGGTTCGTACTTCAACTCCCTTCTTACAAACACATACGCATTTTGTGGTGCCACAATACTATTCTTGCAGCTACTGGGATGTTTTCAAAAGATACAGGTAGAAATTGATCTTCAGACCTTTAAGTACTTCTGGGATATGCTACACACAGGTCTCTCTTGCTAGGAGGCGATGGTCTCCTTTTGGCTTGGCTGCAAGCGGAGCACTGTACTCCAGGCTAAGCAATCAGTCCTGTAAGAATAATAAAATAAAAAGGAAGAGACTTGACAAATACCACAGATCATATAATCTGTCAAAGCATCCAGCAATGTTTTCTGCATATCCTTCTGTTTTTCTATCCTTACTGTCCCTGCTTTTCAAACAGGACCCTTTAGTCCATTTTGCCTGGCACGAGATCTTAAGTGCTTTTAACTCAGGTTGGTATCACACCACTGAATATTCTAAACCAGCTTGCTTGTAACATGGTAGAAGTGTTGCTGGAAAGGGTACCAAAAAGGGGGTAGAAGAATTATTAGAGAGCACATGGTCTGATGTATACAGTACCAGACCAGAATTGGGAAGCAAGGGGAAAAGAAATCTGCCTACAGCAAACATTCAGGAAAAGGAATTATGTAGCATAATGAAAAGGAACATAGCTATGAATAACAAGATGAAATTAGGAAAGGAAAATGGCACTTAGGTTGAATATCAGGAAAACCTTCTTGAGGATGAGCAGAAGTGGAAGAGGACACATTGATTGATGTCTCAGAAATTAGATGGTTTCCTCAAGGAATCCCTCTGCAAGCATTCTTACTGTAACTGAAGATGCTTCATTTTTCATAGATCAGTTAGGCGCAGTCTCTGTATGTTCATTATAAATACATAATCCTCTGCAGTATAATGGATTGGTATTTTATTGCATCTTCTCCTTTGGAGCACATGTACAAAATATTGTAATAGGGCTCTGTTTCTTTTCAGTGCCCTGATTCAGCAATGTATTTACAGGATGGGAAAGAGTAGATGTCATCTCACATTCCTTCTCTGAATAGCAGTGCTGCTGAAGTACTGAACAAGCATGGCTGATGGAGTTCACATCTATAGACCGACCTTTTAGAGTAAGTGGTTATGTGTATCACTGATAAACAATTAAAGAGGCTTTACTCCAAAATATTTCAGTGTGCAATAATAGATGGCAAAGGTGGAGGGATAGGAAAACAACAACACATCCATCATGTAATAGGAAAGTCTATGCAGTTCAAGGGGAGGAAATAATTGTGTCTTTCCTTTCTCCTGTTACTCAAGTCAAATGCATCGATGGGCATTGCAAAGGTGCCTACCTTTATTTAGGTAGGACAGAGAAATCAAAGAGAAGCTAGGGAGAAAAGTGAGAAATATGAAATATTAATACTCTAATGAGCATTGGGTTACTGAACTTTACTCAGTATATCCTGGTTTTGTCTCCATCAGTTTCAATTTTTTGTATGACCTACATTGACTACTTACCCATATTTAAAATCTAAATTTTATATTTTAAGTTATATGGGAAATGTTATTTACTCCTCCTGATCCACCATTTTGAATTTATATGGAACAGTGGCCCATGAAATTTCACATGTTGGGCGCCTTTTGAATACAAGCTTTAGCAAATTATTTCATAATGCAGCTTTCCTGATTTTAAGTACAGTTCAGTTGGATCTATTAATTCCAGTGTTTAATTACATTTAATTACACAATTGTTATAATCCAAATTATATATAATTCATCTCCTGCTTTGTGTGTTTCTACTACGTGTCTATCTGAAGAGATTGGGGTAAGTCTACCCTATCATCTGTGACTATGTGGCTATAGAAGAAGTTAGTGGGAGTGAATTCTTACTGATATGATGAAGTGTGGTGTAGCTGCTGACAAGCAAGATACAGACCGGCAATGTGCACCCACCCGCCAGCCCCAAAGTCACCAGCAACTCCAAGTGTTGGGCCATCATCAACTCCAACACAGGTGGGAACTTCCCTGAAGTTACTGCAATTGCGTTTTCTTACAGCAAATGCTTTTGTTATTTGCTTTCTTAATTTATGTATTCAATTACATTGGAAATTAAGTCAGGGAAGTGCTTGGAAAGCATTGCCAGGTTCCATTTAGGGATTTTTGATTTGGTGTAGCAAAGAAAGACTGGCTTTTGGTGTTTGCGTGTGAAGTGATGACGGCTGCTCGACAACGGATGACAGCAGTGCAGAAAACCAACCTCAGCACACTGACAGTCAAGGGTGTGAAAATGAGTGCTTTCCTGTTTCCCAAGCATTGTTGTTGAACTATATATATTCATAAAAACATTAATACTTGAACATGTTCCACTGAAAAAAAAAGAAAGACATTTTGTATTTAAAAAATATAGGATATCGTGAAATGAAATGTTACTTATTAGTATCTCAAGTATTTTCCAATACTGAGGCAGATTCTTTGCTGCCTGAAACTGGGTGAATCACTTATGTAGCTACATCAAGACCCAGAGTTTGTCGTGACCTTCTCTCTTATTCTTCCTTGGGATAGCAATATGGTTCATCTGTTGTTCCTGAATCTCTCTCAGAAAAGCTGAAGAAGTCTTAATTTTGCTTACACTTGTACACTGACATCCTCCAAGCCGAAACTATGGGTAGGTCAGCCGTACTAACTCGACTGACGTTTCTATTATTCTGAGTCTTTTCATGTTTTTTAAGAATTGAGAAGATGTTTCTGCAGCTATTATTCTCAGTAGATGCTTCCCAGCTTTTCCTCACAGTCATGAATAGGAGGAATTTTTTTAAAGCAGCAGAGATTTCAATGTTTCTGTAACTTCAGGAACAGAGAGGGGACACGTGCATTTGAAATCCTTATGTTTTATTTCTCATTCATGAAGCTGATATAATTTCAGGATTGCTTGCTGCTCATATTCCCTAGGATGGTTACAAAAATTAAAAATTAAAAAAAAAAATCTACTGTGAAACATCTGCTTAAATATTTTTCTGCAATGCAATTTTCGTAGCATATGTTTAGGAAGAATTCTCCTAGAAGATTCTCCTCTGAGTCAGACAGACGTGAATACACGATGTAGATTTAGCCCAAACACAGGAACAGCATCTTTACATGTAGCATGATTTTCCACTTTGACAGAAGTTGTCTCCGGAACATTTCCATCCGAACCAGTGTCTCCGTGCACAAAGGCAGCTGAAAGATGTTCGTTCATTCAGTGAATTCACCGGCTGAAAAACAGCAGAGTCCAGAGTTGGGACAAGAGGAAAGCATGTAAGCAAGCAAACCAAATGTTACACTAGCACAGCTTTATTGGTTACAGAGTCTGTAATTAATGGTTTGGGGAGAATATTTATTAAATAAATTAAAATACTTTAGTTACGGAGTTTATACATTTATGTTCCCTTTGAGTGTGTTTTCTAAATAAACACACATAAAAATGAAAACTGTAGTACAATGGCTATACAAGAAAGGCCTTTTTTGTCCCCAAATGCCCTTTAATTTGATAATATTATAAGAATAATAATAAATCTCTCTTACTACAATCAGTCACACTTAAATCACTGTGAGTACTTTATTAAAAAGAAAGACTGCAACAAAGTAAATTTAAGGCAGCAGAATTTGAGTCAGTTCTTGTGGGAATGGACTGCTGTTCTTTCTTTCAGCCTGTGATTAATTTTTAAATAAACAAAACTACACAGGCATGAGACCTCGGAGGCTCCTGATTTTACACTCTCTGAAATGCTCATATTAAACAGAGTAAGGCTTCCAAAGATCCACGTTTGAAAACTACTGTAAATGTTGCAGTTTGTTTTCCACTAGAAACTTCCGATATAATGGGCAAATGCTGTGATGTGTATTTATATCGCGACTGGTGTGATACAAGTCACCTGAACCAGGCAGGATCTTGCGAGTGTGCGCTGCCAAGTGAATCCCAGGCGCTGTACCGGCACGGCTGATAGGCAGCTCCCCCATCGCCCGTATCCCGTACACCCACGTCGCAGCTCCTCTGCTCGCCCAAGAGGATGGCTAATCAACAGATTCAGCTCCAAATCTTCATGATAACCATAATTTTTTCCACCGCTTTATGACACATGGCAGGCAAAGAAAAGAAAACGTGGAACTGTGGCCAATATTACCTCGCTGTTCAACATCCCGCTGTTATGCAGTTTAGCAGGAGCTATTTGTCATGATCGGGTGTACGGTAACGGGGGTAGCATTCATTAGAGTGGCTTTGTGTATTCATTTTTGGGGTCAGTTGAAACTTCGATTTAAGCTCAAAGTCAGGTCCTGGTGACATAAATTGGTATCCGAGCACTATAAATTTAGAAAATGTAGTCCATAAGCCTCAAACTAGCAGATGTTTACTACATTTGACGAGAGTCTATGGTGTGCAGACTGGAACTGCATATATAAAAAAAACACCTTAAATTGCTTAGGTAATTACGCCAAATCTTGTTTGATTAATGGAGTTCACCTCACCATTGCTTCGCTTACAGTTTTGGACATTTCTCAACAAAAAATAGTCTTGATTGCAACTAATTTTAGTGTGCGTGCAACATCTCTCGACAGTGGGTTCATAACAGCCTATTAAAGCTTAATTTACATTCCTGTCTTAGAATACTTACAAAATCTGAAGACCCAAAATCATCTCAGCGGATTTTTTTTTCCCAGAAAAACAATTATTTTACATGACTAATTCAATCATATTGTTTTTAAAATTCTGCTGCAACTATGTAAAGCAAAATTGAGCAAAGCTTTTTGATTTATTGCCATTGCCAACTGCCTGTGATATTTTTCATCCTTAATCATCACTGCATGAAATCAGGAATAGCATGCAACCGATCTGCTAAATGAGTCAAAGTGGTGCGGTGCTCCTGGACACTAGATGAAAGCAGTGTTATGTGACAGAGCTGATCTATTTTAGCAGACTTTCTGTGTGGATTATAGACTATAAATCTGTTATATGGTATGTTTTGTTCTGTTCAATATGCTTTGCATCTAGACTGTATTACTCAACATGCCTTCTATCACAGATGGTATCCGATTCATTCAGCCTAATGTGGTTTATAGCTATTTGGCTATCTATTAAGTATAGATTTTTTAAAAAATATTATAATTTGTCATTTTATAGGATTAATTAGATTCAGACAATTTGTCTATTGAATTATGCGGTGGCTTTGTGTAACTGTGATAAGAACTGAGTTGGCTCAATATTAAGAGAATTTAAATATCTACCCCTTGGGCGGTAGAAACAATACAAACTTCTAAGGGCTCCCTACATGGATTTCGTGGTTTAGACATCTGCTCCGATAGCAGAAAAGCCTGGATAAGTGATTAATACTGTGTCAAGGATTTGGAAAGTTTTTGCTTAGAGTAGAGCAACTTCTGACAATGAACCCACTAATCTGTTTTCTATGTTGGAAATAGTAGAACGATCTGGAAAAAGGATAATTCTCATGACCCCTGACTTCAAAACCCAAAACTGTGCTACTTGAGAAGTTACTTACAAAAACTTGTTATTTTTTACATCCTAGGAGGTTTGGAATGGCATAAAATATATGATGTTGATGGACAATATTTCCACCATGCACAAGCTGTGAGTTACTACTTCTGGATTCTCAAGAAGGAGTAATGGCTTCTAGATTTCTTATCTGACAATATACAAAATGTTTCAGATAAATCTCGCTGTACATTAGTTATATTATTAACAGATCATTTAAGCTGTTGATAGATGGGCAGTTCTGCATTGCAAATGGGAGGCACTGACCCATATATCAGGCGGGATGACGGTAGCATCTCTGGTAGTTACTTGCATAACTCAGGAAAATGGGATTGTCAAACCACCATCTGATAAAGTTGCAACAGGTTGTGCATAACAGCATTATAAAAAGGAAAAATGGAATTAAGGTGTTTGAAATAAGAAACAGTGTTATCAAGCTGGAGATATCTGTATTGCTCTCTTAAGTAGTACCTGAGAACCTACGCCGAGAAGGCACCATCTGTTAGAGCATCATCTCTGAGGGCTGCAGGTTTGTCTCCAAACCACCCCACTAATGTCCACTCTAGCTACCACGGAAATAGCATAGGTGCTAAGCCAAACTTTCACTAAATGGTGAAAAAAGTGAGAGAAGTTGGGTTGTTGGGCTCAACAGGCATTAAACATAGGTGTGTGTAATAAGGCTGTGCAGATGGGGGCAGCCAGGAAAGGGAGGTACTTGCATGTGGCCAACAGCGATACTGCAGGCAGGCTGGAGCTGCACACCAAAATACAGCTCAGACACAGCAAAATCAAAGCAGTGAAGTCACTGATGACTGCAGTCATATTTATAACTAAAAAAAACCCCCAAAACCTACTTGATATAAGCCTTTATTATGTTTACCAGGAGCTGTTAAACAAATACCATCAGAGAATATACAAACTATGCAGGCTATTCACTGGGGCATAAAAGTACTTTTTTGCCAGCATTCAATGAGTGACAAATCGAATCCAAGAATCTCCAGTTGAGAAAATGATATGCCATCTGCTCATCATTCATTTGTGAGATCCTTTCATACTGGGATGGGAGAGATACGATTCAAATGATTACGATGCTGTGGACAGAGAAATACTTGTGTATTTTTATCCTTTTAGGAAATCACATGGAAAGCATCATATTTTGAATTTTGTATAAATATAGGTTTCAGATTCTGAAATGCAGTATTTCTGTTTAAGGTGATGAAGCTTAAAAGGAAAAAAAAAAATGTTCTTTTTCTTCCTCGCAGTCTCCCAAGTTAATCAGCTGGATCCCTCTAATGAATCTTGGAGTATTTGCCATTGACCAGCAGCGTGTTGGCATCGACAACAAAGGGCTGTTGCCTAAAAGAGAAGCAAGCAGATAAGTCAAGGGAGTTAAGTTAAATGTAGGCTGCTAATGAAAGGGACAAGTACTTTCTTCCTCCCCACAGCTCTTCCTTGAAGCATCTCTAGAGGCAACTTCCAAAGCAGCAGAAATTGAACCAGCATAATGAAGAAGAGTGATTTTGTAAAAACCATTAATATGCACAAGGAAACGCTACAAAGTGCTTACTGTAAGGCTGTTGATTCTAAGGCAGTAACTTACAGTTGTGGAGATGCCTGAATTTGCCTTTGCTCAAGCTTGGTAAGTACCATGAAGTATGAGGAATAATTCCATACTTGTTACATTTGAAATTGCATTATAGTTCTGATTTTGTTCCATTCTAAATCATGTCTGAAACCGTAACAGATACCAGATTTCAGCATTAGTTTTGAAGGATCAAGTCTTCCTCCAATCAGATTTGAAATAAAATAGGTAAAGACTTTCTGAGCTGCTGGTAAATCCTATCGTAATTAAAAAAGGAAATTTATTTTAAGCCTAGTTTGAAGGATTTCTTTAGGATGATACTGCTGTAGTTTACTATCCACTACAATAGCAATTAATAATGTAATTACAATCAGAATGTATCTGAAGCAGGAATATTGGCAAGGAACAGTGACTCTGAAAAGCACTACATGTCATGGCAAAACTTGTTGGCATATGACGATAGCAAAGATTTTTGTCTCTCACTTTTGACATTGTTTGACCAGACCTGGGAGATGCAAGGCCAAGATGTTAAAAAAAAAAAAAAAAAAAAAAAAAAAAAAAAAAGACCTTATTTTATAGAAAGTAAAGTAACCAAGTGACTTTATAGTCCATACCAGGGCTGCCAACTTGAGCAATGAATCAAATTTAGAATCTGTTACATGAAAACTCTACAGGAAATGAAATTCAAATGCTTTCCATGAATAAATATCTTCTAAACTAGGTATGTATATAGTTTGCTGGATTGTTTTTATGATACCTGTGCCCTGACTTTCTTGTGTTCTACAGAAATAGTCCTTTTTTAAGGAAGGTTTCTGTTCAGTGACTACCATGAGCCCTTGGCTCTGAAGAACTTAAATTGCAAGGTCCAAGCGTGTCTGTGGAGACTGTGGTTAACAGACAAGAGAAAAAACTCAAGCCTCCACCCTCAGTGAGGGATAACAGCTAAAGTCTTGAAACATGAATTGGCTTTCGGATACAGGATGGGTACAGTACATGAAGAGGATCAGCTAGCTTGTTTTCCTGGATTTTTATAAATGTTTGCCATGCCCATGTGTTTGAATATAACTGGTGGATTTCAGTGAATTATTGAAGTCTTGCTCAAGTACTGAATTCTCCAGAAAAGTTGTGTTAGTAAGGAATCACAAAATAAAATACATATACACGCATGACTAGGAAAGTCAACAGCAACGGAAGGCTGCTCCTTTAGATAAAGGTGAGGCCAGGTGAGAGAGAACTAGAGAAAACAAAGGCACTGTTTTGCTCAAGACTTTATCAGTAAAAATGGGAGGTGTATGGGCTGTTGGAAGAGTAAGAGAACAAGATTAGAAGAGCAAATGGCATGGCTTTTTTCTGTTCCTCTTAGTCATGGTTCAGCTGGGTTTCTTTCTGAGTTTTTATTGGTATTAGCTTGGGAGAGTTATGAGTTACTGTAAATTCGAGGTGATGTTTAATTGTTGGTAAATTTGCCACAAAATATGAAATGAAATCTAATTCTCAAGCTCTCTTTGTAATCCATGTCTTTTTTTTTTTTTGCTTCTAAATAAGCACATAATTTGTTCAACATAGATTTGTGAATTGATTACAAAACAGTAAACTTTTCACTGGCTATTTTATTTACCAAACAGTATTTGACCAGCTGTTCAAATAGTTGAATAACAAATAAAAGAAAATTCTGTCTTACTATTAATTGGAATTATATGGCATGGGATTTGTTTCCTGCGACTGCCCCATGAGTAAAATATTTAAAGTAACTAAGATTGTTACATATGAAATTAAATATGAATACGAATTTGTTACCTATACGTACCCATGCACGGCTTCCAAGGCAGCTGCTGTATTTGGTAGAACCAAAATCTGTATGCAAGAGTAAGTAAGAAAAAAAATCAACAAGACAGTTATCCTTAAAATAACTCCAGGCAGGAGCTGTGGCATAGGAGGACATTGCATGGTGAAAGGAAAAACACTGTGGACAGATGCAGTGAATTAAGACCCTGTTACAAACCCCTGAAATGCCATTTAACTATGTCAAAATATTCAGTCAGCACACGTTCCAAAAAACATCTAAAGGGATTAGGTGCCATGTAGTGTTTTGTGCTCCTGAGTAAGGCAGGAATCTACCAAAACATTATTTTCACCTTTCTAATGCCACAGGAACGTTCTCACTCAGAGCAAGATGCAGAATCTGGTTTAGAAGTAATGCTTAATACAAAGATATTTCAATTGTACCAACTCTCTGATAAACTTATGTCTAAACTCTTGTTCTATAGTTCTGCTGTACATGTTTATGTATGAACATGTGCACACATATGTAGGAAAGTTGATAAAACCCAAGTCTAAGCTGGAAAAGCATAAGGTAAAAAAAAAAAATAAATGCCATCGGCCAGTTGCTGGAAATCATAAACTCGCTGTATGAATTGCAGCACCGTGTAGCAGAAAACTCATGCTTTCAAATAATATTCAATTCAGAACAAATTTTTTTCTGTGTTAACATAACCATGTACTGCGTATACAGAGTATCTGGGCTTCGCAAAGTGCTGACTGGCAAATTAAGGATAATGCAAAATGCGTTCTCAGTTTCACAGATGCCCTGTCTGTTTTGCTAGCAATCTGATGGTAAATCTAATGTGGAAATATGGTGATACCTGCAGAAAAGAAGTGCTTGCAAGACAAACACTGATAAATTCTGTCTGATGACGCAATATGGGATAGGAAAGGGAACGGTCTTTCTCGCACTGGCAATAATAATCAAGCGTGGCCCTTGCCAATCATTCGTGGCGCTATTAACCAGTGTACAAGACAAAACAAGTCCTCTGGAGAAAAGGTTATGTATGAATTCTTCATTACAGAGCTGTATCTAGACTAGTCACATTATAGATTTTTCCATTACAGCTTAACGTACATGGCTAGACGGAAGTCAGTGTGAAACAGAGCTTGCAGGTCATGGGCTGAAGTCACCCAAGAGGGCTGCGGTGTGTGTGGTCAATACTGCAGAGGAGGAAGAGGCTGAGGAGGAATGACTCTCTCTGGGCGAATGGAGACAAGCAAAGAACGGAAAAGTGAGTTTTTTAAGTGATCACCAGCCCTGTTCCCAGCCAGGAACCACCCCCAGCCAGCCCTGCAGTTGTAGCAATGAGAGTAAATACGGTGCCTAAGGAAACTCCCCAGGGTTAAGCCTTCTTCTGGAGAGGGAACAGCACGAGACCTCACCAACGGATGGATGAAACTGCCCAACAGATTTGTTCCTTTCTCTGTACAATACCTGCACAAAACGTCAAAAGTATTTCTGTAAGCAGTATTATTTTTTCAATTCATGTAAACCCTTAGAAAACTTTATAAAATACGTGTGGCTGTAAGGCTAGGAAAGCTATACTAATTGGGAAAATGTATTTTCTATTACTATACAATTAAGGCAGACACCTAGCGTTCATCTCCATATGTTAAATGTATCTTCTGTGTCACTGTAATGCTGATCAGAACATCAAGGGAATTTTATAGGATTTATTGAATTGTTATGTGGCAACACAGCTCAGGTTTTTGGCATTTACGGGAGATGTCGTGGAAATCTCTCCCTGTGAGTCTCCCATGCCACGTTCCTACTCTTAAATGAATCTCCCTTACAGAGAAAGGAGATGCTGCCTCCCAAAATATTTAATGGTAATGAGAAATTTGTAGCTATGCAAAGAGAAGGAAGCAGAGAGCTGGACCGTGGAGTTCAAACCGTGATTATAGAGCCCTAGCAGGCATAAGCAGCGGGACGGGAATATGCTGACAACCTTGAAAGAAAAGAATTTGCTTTTATGAGGTCAGCTGAAGCCATTCTGCTCTTTATGGGTTTGAATGATCTAAGGGAGGATTTTGGAAAAGCAAAGATTGCCTCATGGTGTTCATTATCCCTTGATCTGCACAAAATGTTCCTATTCATATTCAGCGACGATTTCCTTGGCAGGTTTCTCGCCCGTGCTATTCCGCGGGCTGTCAGCGCGCAGCCCCAGCGAGCCTGGCGGCCTGAGCCCCCTTGGCTGGCTCCTTCTGCTCCAATTTAACCAGTGTACACTGAGATCTGTGAACTGCAGAAGATCAAAAAAGCTATTTTTGTATTTATGCTATTATTATGGATGTTATCAGAGACCCAGGAGGTCTTCACAAGTCTCCCAATTTGATTTTATGGTAATCTTTTCTAAATGATAATTTATGTGAGAAGTTCTTTATCCATGCCAGTAATAAAGCATTGGCACCACATGCTTCTCTACTGCATTTGCCCAGAGAGATCAGGCTCAGAGTGGTTTCCTGGGGAAACCATGGAGACAATTTATAGTTTCCAAATTTGTGTGAGAAGCGTTTTGCCCTCAAGTGCAATGCATTCATTATTAAAAATAAACTGCAAAGGTTCTGCTCACATGGAAACGTCCCTTTTAGTATCACAAATAAAACTGGGCAGGAGGGGGGACCATATTGTAATTTCCAAATATAATTTTTATCATACTTTAGAATAATTTGAGATACAAATCAGAAGGTCCTCAGTAGTCACAACTGCAAACTTGCCATCTCGTCTGTCAGAGGAAATATTATTACAGCTTTTTTTTAAAAGTCAGCAGAAGTCCTGATGTTCTAAATCTCCTTTTGCACCTCTAGGTAACCTTAAAAAAAATTCCTTATACTATGTAGCATCTCAATCTTAATTTTAGTATAAAAATGAACTTTTGGGTAAGGTCTACAAATTCAGTTAAGCCACTTTTTTTTTTATTATCTTCAGAATAGGGAAAATGCATTCCATTTTATATTTGACAGAGGTTATTTTAGGGACGCCAATAACTCAAAAAATGGGCAGTTTTTACACTATCTAGGTTGTGCTACATTTAGACCATTTTCTTCTTGCAGGTGAATGACTATGGCGAATTTGGAACTAAAAATAGTTGCGCAATAACTATAATGGTACAAAAATTATAACAGGACCCTGACATGGGTCTTTCTGGCCATTGATGGTACCTCATATCTATAATTGTGGAGGAAGATGTTTCAAAGGACTACTGCCAGGAGCCACTGGTTTTAAACTTCATAGGCATAAAAGGCCTTGCTGTAGTAAAAGGACAGCCAGTTTTCAGCCCAGCTGAAAACCTTTCCGCTTCACCTGAATGATTGTTTCATACTTTGAGATGTTGTTTAGCCTAGATTGCACCCTGATTATTTTTTTTCTGTGCGTACATTTAAAAATTATATATTTTGAATAGAGGTAAGTAAATAAACCTTTCAGATTAAAAAACCCTCATAAACAAAAATAAAAAGGCTTTTTTTGTCTTGTAATTAATAGCACCTGCCTGTTAATATTAGGTACAGCTTCTTGTTCAGGAATTCTCTGACCCAGAAATTGCTGGAGGCTGGGAGTTTATCCTATACAAGTTTGGTAAAGCTGTTCTTTACATTTTTTCATTGGCATCTGCTATTAGCCACATGGCTAGGTAGCTCAGTCTGAGCCAATACAACCTTTTTCTTGCAATACTATCCCTTTTTATGATCTGTTTTTCTTAATGTTCAGGCATCAGATTTGATTCTGGATAATTTTAGCACATTTATATGTATGAAAATATATACACATATATGAAATTGTACTGTAAGTTAAATATGAAATTGAATCATACAGACAAACATGGCCCCTTTTTTTTTTTTTTTTGTAGGAAAGTATTGCTTTACACTGTGAAAAGCACTTCTTCAGCAAAATTTTATAAATTCTCCTCTCGTTTCCAAGAGAAGACTAAGGTAAGTGGGAAAAATATTATGGGACCTTCCAGTAATAAGATTGTTTTCCTCCTCCACTCAGCCTTATTAGCGTTAAACCCTACAGTGCATCTTTCCAATTGTCAGATTGATTGAATAATGCAAAATTTGATACAAACACTGTTCAGTGCTTAATCTAGCTCTTACATTTCTAAGTCCTGAAGATTAGAGAGGCCCTGATTATTGCGTAGTTTGGAATGTCCCCAGTTTAACACTGTAAGGAACAACTGGATGCAATATCTGAAATGAGGACAAACAGGAATGAAAATTCCTCTATAGACTTGGTTCTCTGTGAAAATGTACTGATGTACCCTGCAATATATCTCCTGCACCCAGATGGCAGTAACATGCTCTGTATAACAGAGGACAGTGCTTTGGCTAGCAGGTTCAACATTCCCACGTATATTTATTATGATTATGCAAACCATTTAAAAAAAAGAACACCAGCCACAAACTAATAATTATAAGGCAGCTTAATGATCTTGTAGAGGCTCAGTTAAGTACAACTGTATGTTTTCCTACCACAGAAATCTATACAGAAGTGGAATAGTTTTGTAAGTCCAATTTATTTTTTTAAAGAGGAGGAAGTATCTTAATATTTAGGGCGGGAATATATCCTTGTGGGATTTAGGTTCAATGATCTGCTTTTCAGGGGATTTCTTATGTCTTCTCAAGTAATTTAGCTCATATCCACACTTAGCTCATGTCTATTTAGTTATGGAGACCTTGATCTTAATAAGAGTTGCCCAGGCAGGAAAAAAGGTATTGTTGAGCCTTAAAGGTGCTGAGCATCAACTAAATACTGGTTGTGTCAGTAGGATCCTGGCATCAGGGAAGTGTTTAAATAGCTTCTGATGGAAATCTGAAGTTCTGTGTTAACTATATAGTATAAACTGTATGAAAATTCCTTACTGTTGGCTCCTTTTTGTAACTTGAAACTCGGTAACCTGTTGTTTGGTTTACAGAACCATTTCCAGGGGGCTGCATGTTGACTCCAGGATCAACTATTAATATTATGTGCACATAAATTCTCTGAAGATAAAAAGATCCTGAGTTGTCTGCTTTGGGAGCCAATTTGACTCTGAGCCCAACGTCATGTTGACCAACCCTTTAAAATTCCGCTGTGTTTGTATATTTTAATACACTTTCAGGGCATAAAGAAATAATTGTTGTTCCCTTCTGCAGACTGTGATTTACAACGGTCATTTTAAGTAACCCATAAATGTATGCTAAAGCTCCTTAAAAAAACCCCCAACATATATTGTGCCAGTTCAGTGAGATACTTCTAAAATTGAAGTCTAGGGTCTTCTCTTTCATATGTTCAGCACCAAAACCACCAAAATTACTTTTAAAAAAACCTGACTGTTACTGCTTGGATATACACTTTCCCAGCAGGGACATAATGAAAATTCAAGAAGAATTTGGACAAGGCAGTAAGAAGTTTAAAAAAGATGTGTAAGATGGGTAAAAATGATCAAAGCAGACTTTTTTTTTCTTAACTATCATAGGCAGTCCATAATAAAAACACAGCACAGTCTTCCTAGCAAGATATAATGCAACACGGGTGTTAGGTGCATGGGCCAAGAAACCATATCAGAAATGTTGCCTCCTGCTACCATGCTGTGATTCATGGCAGAGCTAAGTATTCTGAACACAACGAGTAATGGCTTTTGCTCCTCTCTGGCTGATAGGGTCCTTTAGGGTGTGGAGAGACCCTCTGCAACAGGGAAGCAAGATGCCTTCCTCCCTCCCACCATTGCAATGAACATGACAACGTGACTTTGTTTGAGCTTTGCATGCTTGAGCACCAAAGGGGCCCGGAGCATTACAGAGGGACAGTCTTTCCTACGTACTCTTATTGTTTTATGGTATAATAACTGCAACTATTTTGCATTCATATTTTATTTATATTCCTACCTTTGTAATCTACTAAACTTCTCATCTCGTATAACTTTTTTAGGATTTAAAAGTATGAGTGACAAGGAGATGGACAAGGGGCATAAGATGTCTGAGGCTTAGTTTGCCCTGTTATATCTGAACTTTTGCAAACTGCTCCTTATGGGATGGTGGCAGGGGTCTGCACAGTTGCAGATGGCATGAGATAGCTGGAAGGAGTGAGGAAGGGCAGCTCTTATTCCTTCCCCGGTTGGAGAAGAAAGTCACTTCATCATGAAGTGAATCCTCTCACCTGCTAAAGGTTTAAAAAGTTTCAAGGCTAATATTAAAAAAGCAGAAGCGTAAGTAACAAAGGCATATTTGGAGAGCAGCACTGAGATGATCAATCATTGATGACAAATCCAAGTTTTCATGTTAGGATGTGCAAAAGCGCATTGTAGACATCTGTTCTGTGTGCAAAATGAATAGCAAACACTTATTTTCTCAGCTCTTTTCAAATGAGTAATCTGCTAGAAATTGAGCTGAATTACATGGAGTATAGTCATTTTAGTATACATAATCTGGAAAAGAATAGATCTCTAAACAGATGAATTCATAAATTATGTATTTTTGACATTTAGATATATCACAGGGACCCTATAAATCAGGCTCTCTTTGAAGTTATGGTGCATGTAAACCACTTTCAGACCTTGCTGATGATATTATACCAACACGTCTTGCATTGCACCACTGAAAACCGCACTCCAAAACTTCATCCCTCCACACTGCCCTTAACACCGTTTAACTTTCAGCAGAGTGCACCTATCTACCCAACCTGCTGCTATGTCGCTAAAGCATTTTACTGTTGAATTCTTTTTATAAGCCAGCATTCCAGTTAGGTCTCCTATTTTTAGACATTTAAGTTCAGCGTGTATTTGGTAGTCAGAATAGTTTTCTTTCTATATATAAACTATATATAGTTTATTCATTATATAAACTCTTAAAATCTCTATATATATTTATATAGAGTTTATATAGGTATTCTCCCTAAACTATTTTAATAAGTGTTATATCTATATGTTTATATATCAATCCAGAAATTTATAATATTTATAGAGATGTTATTGTTATATAAAGGTATGAAGGTAAGATCAGTGCTATGGCTCTCAGGAAGGATGGTCTCGGCTCCCAGCCAGGAGCCTCAGAAGCCGCCTGTGACCCGCAGTCGGGCGCATCTGGCAACGCGCTCACCCGACACACACAGGATCCGGACAGTCTTTGAGTCTTCGTGTCCATACAAAAGGCAAGTCTGGTCCTGGAGATGATTTCAGCTGGTTCGGGATTTTATACAGTTTTCATTAAAGGTCTGAGTGCAGTGGGGATTTGATTTCTTTTTCCATAGCCATCTGTAAGACGTGTGAGAGCAGCTGCTCCTACAGCGGGTGCCAACTCCTAGATTTCCTGGGAGAGAAGCTAACAAGGTTTTAGGAGGTCTGTCTTTTAGCTCAACCAAAGCTGTCATTGGATATTGCTGGTTTTGCTTTATTAAACAGATACTATATTTATTACAAAATAGTTGACAAACACCTGGAACAAAATACCTTCCTCAGAAAAAAGTCTGTGTAGAGACTGGAGATTGTCACAGAGAAGAACCTGTACCAAAAGACTGTGTGATGAAGACAGAG
The DNA here is from genome assembly GCA_034008185.1 of Gorsachius magnificus. NCBI lineage: Eukaryota > Metazoa > Chordata > Aves > Pelecaniformes > Ardeidae > Gorsachius > Gorsachius magnificus. Next base: position 42,830,960 of record CM067087.1, read on the forward strand.
TTTCTGTTCATATTTTTAGTAGTTTATTCCTGAGTTCATCTATGGAAACAAGAGCAGAAGCAAACTGAATATATATAAATAGATAAATACAAATAGGCAAGAATATTCAAACCTGTTCTAAAATGGAAACTCAGCTCTGTTCTTGTAAACCATGGGTTTGTATCGTGCTACATGAAAGAACGTAATACAGTCATTCAAGTACTGAAATTAGTTATTCAGGCAAGTTCCAATAGTTCTCTGTATGTGAACAATTAACACATTCTAGAGTTAAATTTCCAGTGTTCCAGAACAGAGCAGCATTGTTATGTGAATTGCAGAGCCACGGCTTGGCCCATAGAGTCATTGAGGTTGGAAAAGACCTTTAAGATCACCAAGTCCAACTGTTAACCTAACCCTGCCATCCCACCACTAAACCATGTCCCTAAGCACCTCATCTGATGCTCCTGACAGTGGCTTAAGATCTCTGTCCATAATGTGCCACTGATTTTTTTTTTTAAATAAACTTTCTCTCAAGGTGCTTTGCTTCACAATGCTTCTATTTATTATTCATTATTCTATTTATGTAATCTTCCCTTTTGTAGAGGCAAACTTTTTTATGGCTCTAATTCAGGTATTTGTCCAGTTGTCTTCTAGGTTCAAGCAATCACCATGATCAGGATTTCAGATCATAACTGGGTAACTGGGGTTATCAATTTCCACTAAGTGCTATGCTCCAAACCATAGAGTTTGGAAAGTGCAAAGTAGCATACGTTATCTCAAAAACTTGTCCAGACTGAAGTGAAATAAGATGGTATTTCACATAGAGAATTTCTAGGCTGATCATTTCACAGCTAACAGAGTGCCCTTGCTTTCAGCATGGTTGGACCCAGCTATAGAAATCTCATTAATTCTGAAGGCAGTTTCAGTTTTCATTGCTACATGTTTCAGCAGTAACAACAATAAATATATTAATTTGCTATCATAGTAATTCACTGAATTGTCGTATAATTTTATTAGGTCAAATCAAAGATAGTGCACTGAAAAATATACACGTATTAAAATTTGATAGTTAAGGTTTATGAGAAATATATAGATGGTAAACATTGATGAACATTCTGTCTATTTTAACCCTCATTCTCAACAACCTTGGACAAATATTTCAATGACTACTGTAGCTGAAATGCAGGTACCAGAAAAAAAAATTAATAATCTCTCTGGAGGTTCATAAACCAATTACTTAGGGTTGGAATTCACAAGGCTTTCCCATTGAGCTCTTTTAGTTTCCATAACAGAAATCATGCAAAGCTGAGAGTCGGTATCAAATGAGTTATACTTGGATTCTATGATATATGTTGCAAGGGATTTTCTGTATATTTTTACCGTCCTTTTTAGACATTAGGGTTAATTTTCTCTTGTTGTTAACTTACAAAATTATCTTATAAATAGTTGTAACAACAGTGTATTTGATACTAAAAGTTGCTGGGAGGCTTGGAAATGATTCAGTGGAGGTAGTTTCCCAAAAGAAAAGAAGCCTTTTTTCATATAGAATCTAAAGGTCAGACCATTTCAGAAATATTTTAGCTATTAGTAGACATGCTTAAAAGCTTGAAGGAGAAATCTGAGCCTGTCGTTCCCAGTTTATAGTTGTCCTACAGTTCATTTAAAGATGGTCTCACTTTCCCTCATTGTGAGACAGTTGTGTTGCAACCAAAGTAATGAATGATCTATAACCTTAAATTTGAGAAGGATTCCATGTATTTTTTCATTCTGAGTAGGGACTGTTTGAACACTGCTTTATCTGGTGAGAACAGTTGAACAAGTAAATATGAGATCAAAACATAGCTTTGGGGAAAAACAGTTTATATGCCTATGTAAGAAACTACTGCTGTAGCGTATGGTGATATATAAGGTCATTGTATAATTTGTAAGAAATTCAGCAGAGGGCTAATTACATGTGTGTGACAAGTCTGCACATGTACTTTTCCACAGCTGATGTTCAGTAACTCCATTTTCTCTAGAGACATTTGAAATTATGCTGCTCTTGAGGTTGAATTAGAAGCCCTCTGGGGAATACAGACACATTGTCTGAGAGTAAATAAGATGATGGCGAGAGTTTCTTCTCCGAGAGCAATATTCTAAGGCGGTGTCAGATAGGGTCTTGAGTTCACTGGGCTGTTGTTAAGAATTATTTTCTTAAGAAATAATATCTAAAAAGCAATGCAAATAAACAACTTATTGAAAAAAATATTTTACCTGTAACTAGAATTATATCTGCTTCAGTGAACCTGAACAGGTTCTTTTGTTATTAATGCCTACTAACTAATTTAATTGCTAATACCTGCTAATTCCATTTTTATCAGCTCAGAAGAAAACCCCAAAGCCATCACAAAAATACTGCCCATAGCCAAATAAACTCCCTTATGACACATTTAAAACGGGTTACATAAAACTTCAAGCTTGATGGATATTAAAAAGAAATAGGAAAACTGTGTGACAGTCACAAGGGTTTCAGCTGCTCTCTGCTTAGCTGCCCTCAGCCAAACAAAGCTTCTGAGGCTCTGAAATAAATTTTGAAGATTAAGGCCAGCGGACGATGGAAATCCCTGATAGTCGAGAATGACTGTAAAAACTCTGAGTACAAAGGAAAGCTACAGGCACGGGGTAACCTGCAAAGCCTGTCTCTTCAGCACAAACCAAGAAATGTCGTCTTGGCAGAGAAGCACGCGGCATCTCCGCTGCAGGGTTTGCAACTAGAAAGTGAGCTGCCAGCTTGGTGTTGCGGAGCTTGTATACAGGCAGCCAACATGTGAGTACGTGTTGTCACTAAGCCAGCTCCTTGGGCAGGACTAACTCGGAGCAAATGGAGGACTTCGATTGCAGTGGCCCTGCTGACACGGGGATGCTTGCCTCCTTGTGGCTTGGGTTAGGCTGATTGATTAAAAAAACCCCCATCTAATTAGTTCATGAGAAATCTATATCCACATCAACCTCATCTTCTGCAACCAAAGAACTGTTCTCACTGCCTTTTCAAAGCCACTACAGAGCCAAGCCTTCTAAATCAGCAACTTACTGTTCTGATCGCTTCTGTTTCTCAAAGTGTAGCATGAAAGTAATGTTTGGTTTTGGAAAAGGGATGAAAAAATCATTTTACTGGGTTTTACTGTTTGTTTTTTTTTTAATTGCTCTTTTATTTCCAGGAAACCATGTAGCCTATGTGTCGACACGACCCGGACAGATGGTTCTGAACAAGATTCTGCTAGATTTCTTGTGAATGCTGTGATATAGACATCAGTTTCACATTTTCTGTATTCATTTCATTAATTTGCTTTATCATGTTGCAAGGAAATGCAATTACCTGCCAAAAGCATACATCTGGGAATGCTTTCAGTTGATCCAATGTTACCACCTTTCTATGTTTGTCTGCTAATGCCAGGCATTAAAAACAAAGCTGGCTCTTTCCAAAAGCAGTGCCTATATTCTCTATCCACTCAGACATAGTTTTAAGATCATGAAGGAAGGGATGGGTTTATCGTGTCCCAGTTTGACTTGTCTCTTACAGTCTCTGTGTAAATTCCTTTGGCATTTCCACAGCTGGGCAAGCTCCGCTCTTCTCAGACTGAGGTGAAGCACGACTTTGGCCAGGCTTGAGTTTCTTGTTGCAGCAAAACACCAAATGTGGTTGCAAAGGTGGCTTGGCAGAAAGCATAATTTCCAAAATGTACTGTGACTTTTATACAGGAAAGCTTGAGACCAGTGTGGTCACTGAGCTATCGAGATTATCAGGGTTGGGGATATAAAACTCCATGATACTGGCAGGAAAGGGGCAGTGGGTTTTTGCTGAAATTATTTTTCACAACTTTTTCTGGCTGTAGATGATTCCTCTCTGATATATTCTGTGCTACTTATTGGCAAGAAGCAGAAGATGTTAAGTGGGAAACTTAAAGAAAAAAGATGTTGGGAAAACATCAGGCCTTCCCTGTCTTTTCCATGGTGCTCTTATACCTATTCAGAGAGACCGTGGTTAGTCTTCTAAAAAGTAAGTTTATCAAAAGTCAAATCAGGCAGCTCTGTTTATAGCCTGCAATTACTTAAGTAACTATAAATTTGAATGAAATTAGGTGTTAATATCTGTCTATATGAGTAGTGCAACTGGGTATCAACACTGAGTGCTATTATCCGAAGGTAATTATTGACACAGGCCTTTAGCTACACCTTAACATATTTATTAAAATTTCTTTTTACAATCACTGTTGATATTCAGTTATTATAATTTTGTTCCTTATTCAGCTGGTGAACTATAAACTTAAAAAAGATACTTGTAATAACATACTTGTCACATTGTTTTTTAAATATGTAATGCATGTTTAAAACATTCAGGACGAGCGTGGCCAGCAGGTTGAGGGAGGTGATTCTGCCCCTCTACTCTGCTCTGGTGAGACCTCACCTGGAGTACTGCGTCCAGCTCTGGAGCCCTCAGCACAGGAAGGACATGGAACTGTTGGAGCGGGTCCAGAGGAGGGCCACAAAAATGATCCGAGGGCTGGAGCCCCTCTGCTATGAGGCCAGGCTGAGGGAGTTGGGCTTGTTCAGCCTGGAGAAGAGAAGGCTGCGGGGAGACCTGATTACGGCCTTTCAGTACCTAAAGGGGGCCTATAGGAAAGATGGGGAAAATCTTTTTAGTAGGGCCAGCTGTGACAGGACAAGGGGTGATGGTTTTAAACTGAAGCAGGGTAGGTTTAGACTGGATATAAGGAGGAAATTCTTTACAACGAGGGTGGTGAAACACTGGAACAGGTTGCCCAGAGAGGTGGTGGAGGCCCCATCCCTGGGAACATTCCAGGCCAGGTTGGATGGGGCTCTGAGCAACCTGATCTAGTTAGCAGTGTCCCTGCTCCCTGCAGGGGGGTTGGACTAGATGACCTCTAGGGGTCCCTTCCAACCCAAAACATTCTATGATTCTATGATTCTGTGATTCTTATTAATCCTAGCACTCATCAGTATAGATTTTTCTATGAAAGACAAGTAATTTCCCTCATCTGACAGTACAGGAATAAAAGATTAAAAGGGGACTGAACATTTTTTTGGCAACTAATCACATTTTCTTCATCCCGTATAATCAGAAATGAAAGTGTACAGAGTTTGCTAACAGCTAAGTAGGGAAGGTTATAATAATTTCTTTGGAAGCTTGAATGGTAAAAAAAAGGATTTAGTGTCAGATAAACACCTTATCATGAGACAAATAAAGCCTTTTCACTGAATACCCGAGCTGAGGAAGCAAAATCGCACAAGAAATTTCCCACAGTCAATAAATAATAAGTAACCTGTCAAACGTAAGTAAAAGGGGAAAAAAATTAGGCAACGTTGGCATCTACAAACATCTACTGGAGCATAACAGTAAGAAAATTAATGCCAACACCTCTTATAGAAATTACCAGCCGCTTCACTTCAGTTTCTCGCAAGGAAATGTCAACTGAGTCAAAGATAGCAAACACCTTTGTAGCTGGAATATTAAAATGACTTTGAAGGCAAATGCCTCAAACATAGAAAGAAAGGTGCTAGACTTTAAAATGAATATCGGTGAGGAAAGCATTAATGCGTAACAGCTGATGAGAGGCAAACGATAAGCCTAGGAGTTCTTTATGCTTATGTGCAGACCCCTGGGTGATATTACTCTCATTTCAGGCAAATTGCTCACTGACGGCTGGATCCAGCTCTGCTATAAATTGGTGGGATACAGATGAGAACAAGATGGAAATCCACAGTAGGATCATCAAGCACAGTGGAGTTAGGTTGTGTTTACACTCCTGTAACCAAGCTGGGGATTTGGTTTCCAGCATTACATAAAGCAAGATTTAATTTTCATTAAGTTCCATGTTGACATAAACAAATCCTTGCTAGGAGTCCTTTCTAATTCATGTTTTGTTAAGGCAGGCGAGGGCCCACAAAAAGCATTTTTCCTAATTCATCTACTCATTGTAAAGCTTTTATTATGCTTTTAAAAAATTATTTCAGTATTCTCCTCTGTGTTGTCAATCTTCTTCCCCCAAATTTTTTTTTTCCTGGAAAATGTAGGTGATGAATATTCACAAGCCCTGGAGAGAGCTGTGCCAAAGATGTGGTTCAAAACAATAAAGCTATAGCCAGAAAGCTGTATAGTGTGTGAACTTTGTTCGCAGTTTATATGCCTCTCCTCCATCTCAGACCTACTCAAACCTTTCTGTTTAATTGCCATTTTTTTTTCTTTTCCAGATTCTGTTCATTTTGCTGGATAAGGGAAAGGGTAGGACAGCAGCTTCTACGCTCACTCTGGTGTCTGCTTTCTGGTAGGATTGGCTGGGTGTGAATATGTGGGGAAAAGAAAGTAGATATTTTTCCACTGCCAGAAAAGGCTGGGGTTGAGCTTTCTCCACTTCAAAATTGATGTATATAGGACTTGAGGGGTAGAAATGCCGTTAAAATTAAACTAAATAAATAAAAATTACATGTTTTAGTCCCGCATCTACAACAAGGTGAGTTAGAGGACCAATTTTATTTAATTCCTGCAATACTGTGTCTTTAATTATTGTGGGCCAGCATCATCCACGCTATAATCAATCAAAATCATTGGAAATATGACACAAATGAATATGCCACTGTGGCCGCCACTTTTCGCTTCTCTGTATGTATGAGTTTATATAACAGAATTCTCATAATACCTTAAAGGGAAAAAAATAGCAAGCAAGACATAGAATTGTCTTCCTATTTCATCTAAGTTTACCTAGAAAAATAGGTGCACTGAAATTAGAGATGTGCTGAACTATCTATAGGAGATTCCAATCCATTATTAGCCTACTCACCCTGCTACTTATCTTCAAATGCACACACCACCAGCAGAAAGGATTTAGGTTACATTTTAGTAATCCAAATCTTGTAGGTAGTGGGTTTCAGTGAAACTGGAGCGCTTGTTACTATAATTTAACTACAAAACCCTCAGCGTTTAGTAAAATAAGAGGTCTGACTTTAATGCACAAAAGCAAGGAGTTTTGTGGCGGGTTGTTGGCAAGGAGTTTTGTGTAAGGTTGGAGTGTCAGTCTGGATTTTCAGCCTTAAATCTGAATTTCCTTGGGTTTGTGGATTTGTCAAATATTTAAAGGTGCTTAAATGTAAACCTTCTTCTTGATGATACTCAAACCTCCATAATACAACGTTTTAAAGAAGAAAAAAACCCAGGAAGAATAAATAAAATAGGTACATTGCTGTGACTGTGGTCAGGAATAAGTCCTTGTCTTGTGGTTGTACGGCTGTAATGAGAGTCAGAGTTTCTCCCTAGCCATCAAGCTAGTGCAAGTCGGGACATCTCGAGAGGCCTTTACCCTCTCTCTGTCTCAGTTCCCTTGAACAATCAACTGAAGATCGTATCTACAAGTCTCAGAAGACGTTCTAACTAATTAGTCAATACGTAATGTGTGTAAAGTGGTTTAACTTTGGATGGAGAGCGTTATGGACCATTTCAGATAGGATTTTAATTGCCAGCGACCGGACAGGACCCTGATGCAGAGTATGTATCAGCAGAGTTTGTCCCTTTGAAATATCTTAAATTAAAATTGGTTAAAGACACAAGCTCCAAGATTCTCATTCCTGCCAGCATATTATGGAAAAAGTGGATCGTGCTTCTGCAAAATAAATATTGGATTGGAGGGAACGTGCCTTGTTTTGAAAATATTGCAAATATAATGCAAAATATGTGTGAATATTTTCTGATATTCTTGTGCCTCTTGAAAGAGCTGTTGGGTTTTGGTATTGGTTCATGCATAACCAAAATATAAATGCAAATGTTGCCAGATTTTGGGTTCTTTGAGTTTTTAATTTTCAGCACCATTTTTAAAAAGGAAAATATACAGACCTATTTGTCCAGTAGTAAAACTGCTATTTAACCGAAATGAAGCTATATGAATAATACAATAATATGGCCCACTGTATCTGAATCTAAAAAAATTCATTATCAGAGATACAAAACCTATATCTGTTTCTCTGCTTAACCTGTGGCCTCTGTTTTCCAATTAACCCGCATTATTCTCAGTACAATTTCCTTTATTAATGGTGCTATATGGAAGGAGAAAGCATCACTATGTGTAACACAAATGCGTTAGGAAATATGGAAAAATCACTTTGTGTGGTGTGTGAAAATGTTCAGGCCTGCTTTTAATTCTGTAAAATTCAACAAATACTGGACAAGAGCATGCATTTACGTACGTGGCTTTAAATGAGCTCAGACTCCTCATTTGTACGTGTCCTCTTGACAGTGTGCTGTGAGCTGCTCAGGCACTGATTAACAGAGGTTACTGTAAGGGTCTCCCAATTAATAAAAATAAAAATCAAAATTCAGTGGTCCAGCTGTTAAACATGGAGCTGCATTTCTGATGGCTTATTCATTAGTTAAAGCACTCTCGGTTACTACTTTCTATGTTCTATCACGCTTGCTTGCTGAGCTAGATTATGAAGACAAAGTTCACTCGTTGGTGGAATAAGTGACTTTAATTTGAATTTGAAATAGATGACATCCCATTATTCAGCTTAATCGAAATTCAGAAGAATATGCAATTAAAAGTGCTATGTTACCTATAAAATTTAAATCCTGAACTGCCTCTAAATATCTAGCTCTGCAAGGTAATATTTGGACCATACATGAGAATATAAGAAATAATCTCCGAGGGTGGATAGGCAGTAATTGTTACACAGGATACTAAAAAGCAGGAGAAAGTTTTTTATTACATTTCCACAGGATATATAAGTCCTCAGAATGGGTAGGTCTCATAAGAAATGCTGTAGGCGTTGAAATATATCGCCATAATTAAGGGACATGCAACCCCTTTTTTTAAATGTATTTATCATTGTTCATCAAAGAAGCTATAGAGAGGAAATCCTGCGATGTTGTTGAGGTAATGACGTGCTGTGAGGTGTCTGACCCCTGCGTGTTCTCTAGAGCCGCTGCAGGTTGCATACAGGTGTGCTGGTGGCAGAAATAGAGAGCAGCAGCAGCTATACCCGACTATTGGTGGACATGTTGAAAAACTATTCTATAAATATTTCTTTGGGAAGCTTTTTGCAGATTTGTGTCCTACGTACAGACCTACTCCTTCAGTTCAGGATCTTACTGGTTGCCTGAGACTCAAGATTTATATTATTATTTCTCCAAAGTGTAACTGCTTTTGGCTAAATTAAATCTGTACTTGTATTTAATCCAAGTCTGTGTATCTAATGACATACTAAACCTGTTTATTATCAATAAATGAATGGTTTTTTTCTCCTTCTGCCTGTACTGTGATGAACCACAAAGGACCTCTCTGTTGCATTCCTTCCAGAGAAAGTATAATTTCGCATATCTTTGAGCAGGTAGAAACTTGTGTGCATACTCTGTGGACAGGCACAACACAGGGTAGTGGTAACATTCACTTCACAGACCTTTAAGACCTGTTACTTGCTGCATATCTGGATATGCAAGAATTGGCTCAGTGGATTCTCATTTTGAAATCATTACTCTCAATTTTCTAACACTATGCAGCCAGCTAATATCACAAACATCAGCCTTTGCAGAAATTTTCCATTTATTTCCACACCAAACCAAAAGTTTAATAAGCAATTAATTGCTGAAATGATGCATAGCTATCTGCAATAACTATTTATAGACATTGCAACTAATTCAATTCAGAAGAAGAATAAAGCTGAGCTGGTGGATATTTCTAAAGGTACCTGCTTAAAAAATAATAAGCTAGCGAGAGACATTATTTGTAGGAGGTCTAGAGTGATAGTGAAAAGGGCAAGCTGTCATTTTTTAAAGTTAACTTTAAAAATTCCCACTTGTAAACTTTCAGCACCTGAGCAAGCTGTAAATGAAGCCGGGGGAAACATTTCTGGAGCGGAGTGGGTAACCTCACTGTGCGGCACTGAGGGCAGCAAGAGCTCCACCTGTGCCTGAGGCTTTCCTAGGCCATTCCCATGGAGGCCAAAGGATAACACCTGAGCAGCTGCTTGGAAGGAAATGACCCAAACCAGGCAACTAATAAAGTGTTGGTATGTAATGGCACTCTATACATATGATATTTTCCTTAAGATACATATTTATATAAGTGATTACAGAATAAGCCCTTTGGGATCTGCGGCAGCTTAGCATGCCAAGGAATTTGCATGAAGACAGCAATGTTAGCAATCAGTTAAAAGCCCCAAATGAGTATATTTTTAGAGAGAAATGGCACCTTGCCCTTTGTTGGGAAGGACAGAACCAGAACTTTTCCCACCATGTTTACATGCAAGAAGGTGGTGTGGGACAAGTAACACCCACCTCCAGATGCAGGACAACATACGTTGCCCCTGGAGTATCCTCTCTGGTTCCCAACAACTGGGAAGAGGCAAATGCCTTTCACCACCCCTTCACCATATGCTGCTGTCTGCAATGTAGTTGCTTATAGACATTTAGCCAGATTATGAGTTAAGGAAGTTTGCAGTAAGCGTTTGCAGGTTCAGAAGTAGACAGAGGGTTTCTATTTGTTTTTGCTTGAGTCTAACACAAAGAAACAAAACATATTTTTCTTACTCTACAGCTGAAAAAAAGCTGAAGTCCAGGAAAGGTTTGCCTTTGCAATAAATCCACCAACTCATAAATCTTTCCTGATCTTGCTTGAAAAATTTTAATAGCTTTGAAATACATTTTTATTGCTTCAAAATCGCCAAAGGTGTGCATTTTCCTCTCATTGCTCAGCCTTTGCTCCACGAGACATGGTAGTAGCTTATACCTTTAGTTTATACGCAACTTGTTAGTAAGCAGGAAGCCTTTGATTTGTTTCAGTTTGCCAAGAAATAATGAAAACTATCCATTGATAATTACAAACTAGTCATTAAAAGGTAATCTTGCACATATTCACGTTCAAATCTCTAACTGCCCTCAATTAGACTTATCAGCACTGACAAATCTGCCAGGCCATTCCACAGGGTAAGTGTGTAGATTTTGAAAACAAAGCCAAAGTATTTAAAATAAACTGTCCAGAAAGGTTTGGAGTGTGTTTATACGCAAAGGGAATGCTAAGTAGCTCTTATGGTGGATGCTTTATAGCTAAAGGCAATATTATCTAACAGACCTATTAGGTACTTGTTGATGTAAATTGCTGTGGTCTTTAACGGTACTTGTAGTTCCAGAAAGTTCATTAAAATTAAGGTACTGGCTTTATCTAATTAAGCAACCAGTATCCATCTCTTTCTTTCCTTTGTCTCCTGTTAATCTGGTTTTAAAACCAAGATTTTCTTTGAAAGCTCTTGATGACATTTTTATATTTTTGCTCGTGTCTCTAACTATATTTATCTGATCTTCTGGTAAATCCTTTAAGGCTGAATGTAGTGAATCCATTATCTAGTCTACACTACTAGAATACAATTCAATAATTCAATACCATTCAAAAAAAAATTAAACCTATTTTTAGACACTCAGCTCCTCATTCAGCTTTTTCTGTATAGCAAGTATAACTAACTGCAGCTGGGGCTAATTTTTCGTATTTTCCCTGTCAATGTTTTATTAGCTATTTCAGTTTGGGATTTTAATTGAACTGAATTAATTCTTACCAACATACTGTGAAGAAAATGATAAAAATTACGCCCAGAGTTTTATAAATGTTACCCCTATAAGTGCTATTTTTAATGGTTACGTGTTCTTCTAGATACAATGTTTGACCTCTAAACTAAAAAGGAAAAAGTAGACCATTCAGGAGGGATTACTGTAGTATGAGAAAACATACTTTAGTAATACAGTGGGAAAATGATACTGATATTTTGTTAGAAAGTGTTTGCACGTGAAATGTGCTATATACGTTAATTTTACTGCTAAATCGGTATACAAAACTGAAAGGCTGAATCACCAAAGGGGAACTCGGCTCTCAATTTTTCAAGCACAGTGCTGCAACTAAAAATAATAAATTAAATGCTCACATGAAGTTTCTTGGCTTAAAACATGCAGAGCAGATTGTGCTACCCTTCTTGCTACTGAATACTAATTTTACATGTAAATATTTCATTATCCAGGGTGGGATTGTTTGCAATGCAACTACCACTTAGTGTGACTCCTGAGGTCACAAATATCTCACAATCACTTAAAAAAATAGAAATTACAAAATTATACTTCCTTAAAGGAGGTCTGAAAATATAATATATATGAAACTATAGATGACACAGACTTAGTAAATCGTGTGCACAGTGATGACTATCAGAGCATCCCTGGTTATCCTTTGCCAGTGATTCCTGTTACCATGGCATTGCCTGTACTTCTTACGACAGATATAAAGTCCTCCTGCAGTAAAGTTAATGCTGGGTGAACTGGGTCCATGTGGTAAAATACTGTAAGTTCATCTGCAGTGTGCACCAATCTAAAAATAAGAATGCCCATGCAATCGGTAAGATTAAAAAAGTAGATTGTCAGAGGACAATTAGGCAGATTTATTTTCCCATTTGCTACAGGAAAGGCTGTAAAAAAAGTTAAAGGCTGAGCTTTTTCCATCTACAGGGTACAGAATGAAAACATGTTAGGTGTGTATAAGGCTTACGGGGAGAGAAAAAAAAAATTTTCTGCATAAAGTTCCTCTAGTATAGTGTCCTTCCCATGGATAAGAATTGCAGTTTTCTCTTGGCATACTATGGGGCTGTATGAAGTCTTCCCAGAGACTACAATATGTCACAAATAAGTGCTGCTCTGTGCAAGGCCCTTTAAATTCTGGGGCCCAAGAGGGAAAAAATAAGGTCTCGTCACTCTCTAAGATGTGGCATTCATTCACCTTGCAAACTTATATTAAGTTTGGCAGCCTGCATCTGCAAGCAAAGTTTGCTTTAGTATCTTGTTTCCTATTTACATTTGCCTGCACCAGTAATGCTATATCATATGCCAGGCAATAAGCTGGCAAGAGCCTTGTTTGCCTGTAACAGGAGTCCTGTGGTTCCCAGCCAAGTGTAAATACTCACTGTATTATATATCCTCGCCCAACAGCAACAGCCATGGAAAACCTGCAGCTCATGGTTGCTTCAGGCTGAGACACGTAACAAGTGATAGGACAAGGGGAAATGGCCTCAAGTTCTGCCAGCGGAGATTTATATTGGTTATTAGGAAAAATTTCTTCCCTGAAAGCATTGTCAAGCACTGGAAGGCGCTGCCCAGGGAAGTGGTTGAGTCCCCATCCCTGGAGGTATTTAAAAGCTGGGCAGACGAGGTGCTTAGGGCCAGGGTTTAGTGGTGGGATGACAGGGTTAGGGGAACAGTTGGGCTTGGTGATCTTAAAGGTCTTTTCCAACCTAAATGATTCTATGATTCTCTGTGATTTATATTGGCAGAGAATTTTTTGTTTGTTTGTTTCTATGTTACCCTCTGCAAATAGTAACATCTTCAGGCAGCCATTCCTTTATTAAATGAGATGGTTCCCCAAAGTCACTTTCCATTGCGTGCATGCATCTCTGCTGGTTGGGTTTTCCCATTAAAAAAAAAAAATCACTATTTTCAGTTTAGAATTCATGGTTGGTTTGATGTGGGTGCACATGTATTTGTGTAAATGAAATTGTGCCTCAGCTGATAGGAGCGGTCAGTACATTAAACGCATATCACATTGCATACTATGGGAGCTGTTCTATATGCGCTTGGTGCGGTATAGAGCCTCATACTCTAGACCCACCACCTGCCAGCTCCACTTCTCTGCCTGTTCTTGAACACTGGCCTGTTGTGTGCAAAAGTGGCATTTCAGGTGGGATTTTAGGCTTGAAGGGTGCAGGAGGAATTTGCTGAATACATGGCCATATTTTTTAGATGAATTTAAGAGTCTTTCCCAGCTTTTAAAAGACTCATTCATTTTCATGAGACTCCAAAGTCAGGGAGGTGTTTCCTGTGGCAGTTGAAAACAGAAGCAGGTACTGCACATCCAAACAACATCTCAACACTTAGACAAACAGCAAAATGTTCTTTCCTTGTGTTTTAAGGTCTAGCGAGCAAACTTCTTTGATGGCTTATCAGATACTATGGGTTTAGCATTTGAGCATTTTCAAGAGAGAATGTGATAGGAGAAACAGCATATTTCCACAGTGTCATTAGGAGATGACATTTAGAAAAGACAGTCAAAGACTTATTAAAATTTGATGTGTGCTTCAGGATCTTCTTTAAAGTGAATCATTCATCCTTCCAGCAAGGCTTTGTGCAGACTCCCAGGCTGGCACACATGTTCCCAAATCCTCAAAGCTTTATGAATTCATGATTACAGAATGTCAGGAATTCAAGGACCAGCTTGCAACAGAGCATGATTTGGAGGGAAACATTTTAAATTCCTGCTTGTACATTGTTCTGTGCCCACCAAGCTGCAGCAGACCTGCTGCTTGCTGGTGGAGTAGAAAGCAATTAGAGACAGGGCTGCTACTAAGAGCTCTTGCCGTAGCTGAACTTAGTAGCTGCAGTTTGCAGGCATGCCGAGGACTGTTTATTTGAGAAGAGACTTACTAAAGGGAATGCTATTCTTACATTTGGTTTGGTGACAATTTTATGAAGAGCTGTGAAACACTGCTTTTTTTTTTTTTTTTTTCCCCTCTCCCTGGAAACATGGTCTGTAGCAAAAACAAAACCTTGCGAACAGAAAAGGCTGCCAGAAAGGTCAAAGAGTAATTTCTGTAACCAGATATGATCAGCTAGGGTTGAGAAAAAGCTGTATGGGGAAGGAACTCATCCAGCAGCTCCTTTGTTTCCAAAAGAAGAGCTGATTAAGACATCACCTTATTCTGCTTCCATCTTCATTTATTAAATTGTCAGCTTCTATCCATCCCATGAGATATGCCTGTAGTGAATCTTCACTACAGAGAGAGATTCCTGGAGCCATGCATGATATTTCAGGGTTAGCTTCCCATTAAAAGTGTATTAATTTCAAGGGTTTAAAAAGTTGAAAGAGGAGCTGGTTCAGGTTGGAGCCCTTCCTCCTTCTCCAGGCTGACCTCGACTTACTCTTCTTACAGGAATGCACCATGGGTCACCATACCCCACCTTGCCCTAAATTGGCCTCAATGAATTCTGCTGGTGAACCCTGTGATTTCTTGCTATGTAAGAGGGTTGTGCACAGATCAATAAATGACTTATTGCATAACGATCAAATATCAAGTCACTGGGTCTCGTTGTACTACAAGTGTCAACGACAGCACTTGAGCTGAAGGAGAGTTTCCCTTGGCTTTCTTTATAGTAGACCTGATTGCTCCTTTCAAAGTGAGATCCTAGCAAATGTATATAAAGTCTAATAACTGAACCTGGCTATGTGAAAAGGTGCAAATCCTAATTTAGTTTATTGAAGAGTCTGGAGTTTGTAAGCACCTTTATTGCATTCAACACCAGGCAGATTCAAGTCCACATTCTAGAAATAAAAGGCCCTGATTTCTGTTCTCTGCCCCCTAAGACATATGTGAATCTGCTGCTGTCTGGTGAGGGAGGTTTCCCGGAGTTGCAGTAGACCTTTTCAAAATAATACCACAGCATGCTCAAAGTCACAGCATCCTTGAGCTTTCATTGCCTTATTGTTGTTATTGTTGTTATTGTTGTTATTGTTACTGTTATTAGACTTTGTAATGCATTGAACTCCCAAGTGCTCTCTGCTATTGCTAAGATTACACAATATTTCAAGGAATTTTAAAGACAGCTGTTTTGTGCATGCTTCAAAGAAACAAAGGAAGGAGAAGAACTTGCTTTTTACACTGATATGCAGTATTACTGCACGGAATTAAACTGTGAAGGTAGATGAGCCCTCCCATCACATGTAAGTGATGGAGAAAAAGCCTACAAAAAGACCTCCAATGTGGAACAGGAGCAGGTAGGGCCAGCTGTTCGCAGTAAGCCTGTCCATGGCACAGCTGACATTTTGATAGAGATTGAATGAGTTGTTGCTTTGGATCAGAACCCAGACTGAAGAGTACAGAGTCACAGTAACATGGCCAGAAAGGCCTCAAATGATCAAGTGGTCCATCCCGGTCCCTGTCCCACAGCAGAACCACACTCACAACATTTCTCACTAAATGCACTTAAAGAGTGAAGGTTGGAAAGGGGGTGCAATAGAAGATGGTGGAGAGCAGAAGAGGAATAAAATGAGGAATGATGTTAGTTATTGGTTTTTGAGAGGAGGGGATCAAAGACCTTCATGTTCGCAAACCTCCTTTGCATTTTAAAAAGATGCTGTGCCTGTAACTAGAATTGTGTAGCAGGATATATCATTGATATTACTGTTAAAATGTTTAAATTCATTTGTATTTCCAAGGTCAGGTAGTTTGTAATATCTGAATGCTCACTTTCGTTCTTGAGCAGCACGTCCTGAATTTCTGCCCAGAGTTTTGCTTAAGGCTGAGTCTGGGCTCAGACAGGCTGTTGCAGCCTGGGACATCTTTTCTGCGTTTCCTTTTGGAAGAGTTCTAACAGAGCAAACCACAAGATTTCTGTGTATTCATGAAGTCTAAAGGGTTGGATTAATTTCCACAGCTGGGATATTCCAAGAAGGGTTTATGTGAAGAAAAACCCTTCTGACTCATCATAAAAATAGTAACCTAATGCAATATTAAAACAATTCAGTTAAATATTTAAGGCTGAAGAGCAACTCACTTAATTTTCTGCCTAGTACATCTAATAGTGCAGTTAATATACACACGTGCTTACTTAAGAAGGAAAGGCTGTGGTGGTGGCAAAAGGTCACCGTGGGACCAGGTTGCCTGGGGAGAGCATTAGCCCAGCCTGAGGTGGGGTTGAGAGTGAGTTATTGGCCACACCTGCAGGGTAGCCCTGAAAAGGTGCTGCAAAACCCAGGCTGAAGGCTTGTGAAGCTGAAGTAGGAAGGTGTAGCTAGAGCAGTAACCACCCCTGCCCAGGGGCAGTAGTTAAAAAATGTTGTGCAAGGAAGAAGATGAGGAACATGAGCCACAGGTAGGGAAAATATGCTTAAATCAAGTTGCATTTGCTTGGCTTGCTGGGAAGATTGCTGCTCCAAGAGGGGAATTGAGGAGCATATGCTTGGTTGAAACCATGCGGGGTAAGACTGCAGAGAATAGAAGGTAGCGGAACAAGCACATCTGTTAAGTTATAGTCCATTTAAAAGAAAGAAGCTCTTTAATACTGTAGCGGGTAACATCAAGTAATTTAATCACAAAAAATGACAATCAAGCCGAGTACAGTGAAACCCCAAGGCCACAAGGGCCTACATGGGTATCTCTCAAATGAATGGCTTTTGTTATTTCATTTTAAGTGGATGTCTGCCAGTGCTGCTCATGCCTCCTGCTGAGGTGGGGAGACTCTGGGTGTGGGACATGGCACCATGCTTGGGGGCCTTGAGTGAGAGCCTCAGAAAAGCTTCTGCCTGAGGCACTGCAGGGAAGGAATGGTCCAACATTACAAAAAGCAAGTAGACAACTCCAAGTGGGTGTTTATATCTGATCTTCCCCCAGGGCTGCAGAGTCAAGGCCTTGAGAAAATGGCAGGTGAAGTGAATTATAAAGGTGAATTATGGCTGCTCCTGAGCAGACACCTGGATACCAAAACTTATGTGAGGGCTTCTCCTTTCCTCTTGACAAAACAGATCCTTAGAAACTAGTGACCAGTGATGTTCTTTATTTTATAGGTATGTTCTGCTCTGTCAGAATAAACTGTGCCATACTAATGAGGGGGAACCAACTAAAACCCTTCCCTTAGTGCATGGCAAAAGCAAATTGAGGTCTAAAAACTGCTGCCATTTTATGTTTCTAAGCTCAAATTCTCCAAAGAGCATCAGGAAGCTGAATGGTAAGAAGGGCTCATAAAACAGGGATGACTGGGTGGTAACCGCAGAGGCTAGGGTGAGATAGCAGCCTCCCAATAAATAAATAAATGCAAAGAGTGTCAAGGAAAACAAAGGATTATTTGTTGTGACACTTGAGGCATCATGAGAGGTATTAGGCTGAAGAAAGGAGAAAAAAATGTAAGCTTTATAGCAGGGGCAAAAACCCCCCAACCCTTGACAGAAAAATTTATTAGGCTGTAGAACAGTTCTCTGATGGAAGCGAGATCCACCTTCTGCTTTGGGAAGCTAAAAACTATACTAAGTAAAATACTGGTAAAATGCTCAGCAGGGAATGACCTTTCACAGTCAGAAATATAGTAGAGATGATGTATATGGTTGAGGGGTTTTTTTGTTGTTGGGTTTGTTTTTTTTCTGAAGCTCATATGGGGAAAGAGCTTGGACTTTATAAACGAGGACTTTTCCAGGCTGAGCTTTCCCTCATTGCGATGCACTCGGAGAACAGCAGGCAGAAGCTGCATGGTAGCATTCAATGCAATGATGGCAGAAGCTGCTCTGTGCTGTTCTGATTTACCTCCTGCTGTACAGAGTAGCAACCACGTGGCTCCTTGCTTTTGGGGTTTTGGCAGTTGTACCTTACTGTACGCTCGGACTGAAGCCCAGCTGATTGACTTGTATTTGTGTGTGAAATGCTGATGCAGGTGTTGATATCAGGTACAATATGCCAGGACCAGCGGAGCAGTTTTAACACTGCAACGCCTTCCGATTCAATTCTTGTGTCCAGTGGAAAGCAGGCAAAGAGACTCACCCATTCCTGCAATTTGGCAATTTCTTTTTTCCTCTTTGTATCTTAGAACTTGAAACAGTTGGTAAATGACACATAATCAAGTAAATCAGTGCATATTGGTGTCCGTGCAATGTTTTCTTGGATAATAATAATTCCCCTTTCTTCACTGTAGTTCACCACATAATCATTCATACCATCATCATGTACTGTGATACAGATTTCGGTACTTTAAAGAAAATCTGATCAATAGGGCATCTATAATTGATAAAACTAAATAAAACTGTATATTTAAATAGTAAAATAAAGTAGTTTTCAACATTTTGTACATTAATAAAGATTTAAAAAAAAAGAAACCTGAAATATAAGCATCCTGTTCAGCATAACTTTGTGTTTTGCTATCGCTGAGTTTAGTGTAACACAAAAGTAGGAGATTGGCTAGCGCAGGTTTGCATTTTAACAATGTATATTTTTCTAAGATGCCAACTGAAATAAGGTCATAGCCAGTTTGAAAGTCAATTAACTCAGGGAGCAGAATGAAAGTTCATACTAATCCACTAATATGCATCTTGGTGGTAATTAATTCAGGTCTTTCTAGTGGCTTCAGGAAAGTAAATTACTATTCTATAGGAAGAATCTACAAAATGTTTTCTTTGGTTCTAGGGCCTTCAGTTATGATGAATAAATAATTGCCATAGTTTTGCTTTACAAAACCATTATATAGTCTTGTAAAACAAATTGATTTCTAGTGTGAATATTGTTCTGCAGAGCAAGGAAAGCAAGCGGCAAAGAAGGATCAGGTCACTTTTCAAGCTCTGTACTACCATTTAATTTAGCTATGATAAACACTTACCTAGACTTACTGCCTTACAAAGCAGGGTCAGTTGCCCAGCTAACTTGGAGAATGACATAGTAATTATCTTAAATATCTTAAAAGATATCAAGATGCTCCTTCCCTTTATGTTAAAGAGAATTAGAAAGGACTGTTCAAGGGTAAACTCCAAGGGTGGAGGGGGTTCACTTTCATTGTAAGGAGCAGGGAGACTCCAAGTGTGATAAGGATTTTTTCCTAAAGTAGTAGGAATTATCAACAAAAGTATAGTGACAAATTAGTTCATTTACAGAAAAAATCTCAAATAGACCTAGAATAAGGGCTGTTGACTCAGTCACACAAATCTACAAAATATGTCCCTTAACGTAACTTGTCTTTTGTTAGCCACTTATGGTCTACTGAGTTCATAGCTGACTTAGGTTATTAAAATATGGCATAATGATGTGAAATATCTGCAGAGAAATTAAATGTTTCCATTATAAGGTTTGCATGTTTTGCTTTGAAGTTGATAACCTATTTCACAAATATAAATCTATTTTTTGTAAATTAACCTATTTTTTAGTTGAAATCAATGTTGAAATACCAATTACTTGTTACACAAAAATGAAACGTAAAAGTTTCACTCTTTTCATGGTTTGAAAAATGGATGATTCACAAGTTGCGTGGTTCTGAGCCCACCAGCCTGCAGTGAAGTTACTCAGCCTTATGGCTTGACATGAAGCCTTATGAAGAGGGTGTAGAGAGGATGGAGCCAGACTCTTCCTGAATGTGCCAGGTGCTGTGACAAGAGGTGACAGACACAAGGTAGAACACAGGAAATGTGATTAGAGATAAGGATTATTTCTTTTTTTAACCATGAGTGTCGTCAGATATTGGAAGAGGTGCCCAGAGATATTGTGGGACCCCCACCTTACAAAGCAGTTAAGAATATTCAGGGTGTATGTCTGCTGGAACAAACACTTGTTTTGCAAGCACTAGTGGAATACATCAGGCCTATTATATTGGGCCTTACTCTGAAGGCAATCAAAGAGAGAGAAAGGAATTAAAACCATCCATTATGGCTCACTGCCAAGCAACCTGAATCCTGGCTCTGTACTAACAGAGCAGGATAATAATACCAATTGGCTCATTGTCTTTTTAAAAAAAGCCATTGCCATTCATTCTTTTCTCTAATTGCTACCCAAGCTAGCTTTTCATTTACATGTTACTGTGTTTGGGCTGCCTATCTGAATTCTGGGTTGCTATCTGTTTCAGCTACTCGTTTGAATAACAACGTGTAGGACCTGTAAGTCTAAGCGCAGCAGTACACCATCCACAGAAAAGCAAAACAGCAGAATGATGGCTTTGTAAGTAGTGTTTTGCTAACAAGAAAATCCACAGGGAATTATAAAAGGGAGAATGCAAACTAATGGTTGGAAACGACCTTCAAATAAAGATGATCCAGGAAGCATCACGGTGCGTCACGGTTGGGGCGATGAACTGGGCATCTCAGTGGAAGACTCTTGTTTCTTCTCTCGGCTCTGAAGAGTTGCCTTGCTGCTGTTTCAGGTGGCTCTCAAATCCTCATGTTGTTGTCTCTTGCACGCATCTCTTAGATCTCTTAGTCCTGCAAAATCTGATCTTTTTGTAGGGTATTACACAGAGCGTGGCTCTTAAGGAGGCTAATCGCCAGAAGTAGATGAAATTGAGGGAGAGTGTGGTTCAGTTTAGCTGTAAAGTTCAGAAAATTAAAAGTGAAGCCCAAGAGTACATCAGTAGCTGAAGTGTCATAATGACTTTATAGCACTGTCCCAGGACAGTACGCAGACCATGGATTGAAGGCAATGGAAGGGAAAAGGCCATATGGAGCAGCAGATTGCACCTCTTAACTAAGAAGAACAGTTAAATGTGTGATGAAGGGGTTTTGACTAGTCCACGCTCATCTCTTGAAGGCCAAGTATGAATTCCTACAGTCTTTCTGACCTGAGATTTGATTTCGATTCTTTCTTCCTTTGTAAGACTAGGTATTTAGTCTTCAGATATTTAGGATATTTAGTACAAATTAATTGTCTGGATTTGCTTAAAATCAGTGGATATATGAAATGATCAGAAATTACTTCTGGATAGCCAGTTCAGGATGGTTTGAATCAACCAGTGGGTAATGTGGCTCTGTGCTGACTACAGGGGTGAACTATACGACTGGGTTAACTGAAATATTTAAAGTTAGGTGAAGACTAGGCCATCACTAATGTCTTAGCCTAACAAGTTTTGACAACATAAAATTAAAGTTGGGTGTGAAATCAGGGTGATGTGGTTGCTTACTTCTTGTTTGTTCAGTAACACGAAACCCACAACCATGCTATTAAATGTTACTGTCCATTCTGGACCTTGAATGGATGCTTTGGTCAAATTTGGCTTCACAAACAGTATAAGCAAAGCAAATAATTCATAAATAAAGTTAGTTTGAAACTACTACTCAATACAGAATACTGCAGTACTTGAACATTTCCACATATTTCTGATCTCTATGTTCTCCTCTGCTCTGAAATAGCCATTTATAAAATTGGGATATGGCATATCTAGAATGACTCAGTTCATTATTAAAGGATACTGAGCCTGAGAGAGTGGAGATAATTACTTTTGCATACTATTAAAAGTGTTCATAAAAACATGGCATTATTTTAAGGTTCAATGAGAGTTATATGCCTAAAATAGCATTAAAATTTTATTTTTTACATTCTACAAATCTAATGACATTTAAAATATGACATTTGGAAGCTAAAACCTCTAATATCAAATAATGTCAGCGTATGTGGCAGTATTTCTTTCCTGATTACAGACAAATGGCTGTCAATGTCACCTTCAGCACCTGCCATTACTTATTATCACTTGTGAAATTCTATTTGTAAAAGTTTTGTAGCATTTTATAGCCATCAGCGAAGTCAATTAATTACAGTCTCCACTGCTACATGAACAGTGCAATTACTTCACCATTCACTTTGATTTTGTTGACCGGCAGAGTTTTCAGGCAAAAGCTTGGAGTCCAATTAACACGCCATAAGATTGCAGAGAAGCTGCAGCTCCCATTCCTGTGTGCTTTAGGCTCAGTGTCTGCCATGTGTAACTTTTATTTATTCATCTACTTTTTGGTGATGATGGTGTTCTCATGTGCTACCATTTGCATTGCTTTTTAACAAAAACCTCCTTCTGGGTGCTCTTCCTTTCAAATCTGGCACGCATGGGTTTTGAAACACAGGTTGCAACTTGGAAAATAATGGATTCAGAGTCAAATCTTCCAGAGTTCTTATTTAAAAATTATCTTGCCTAATTATCCAATTGTAAAAATCTAGATTTTACTGTGTTTATACCTTTTTTTCCTCTTTTTATCAGCTATCTGCTGTTATGATTGGGTGTCAGACCGAACTTTGAAATTCCAGTTAGCATTTAGTCAGGGCACCACTCAATAAAATTTCACATAAGTTAAGTGAAAAAGTGAAGTTTTCTAGTTCTGACCAGCACTATGCTGAGTTCTTCTGAAGCTCAGGCAATTCTTTATTTTGTTTTCAAAATCATTGCTGAAGGCGACATCAGGATACTGCTATTCGCAGTGTCTCCAACTTTAGGAGCTATTCTTTTCCAAGTGCACAAACTATGAATAAAATACATTTTTCTGCATTAATTAGATCTCTCCGTGGTGCAAAGTAAGATACCAAAGCTTTCTGTTCTGCTGTAGAGTGTTTGGGGGGGAAAAAACCCCACAAAACTTCAGTAACAGTATTCTACTTTTATTGTAGCAATCAATGAGAACTTAATGTGAGGGTAAACTAAAGGGAAGTGATGGAATCGTATGTTTGGGGACCTGCATATATTTAGAATGAATGGATCGAATATAGTAAAGAGCAAATAAAATAAAAACCATGAGCTGTACAACAGAAGAGCTAAATATAGAAACACTATATCTAAATAAGGGAAGAATGAGGGCCAGGTCTGTTACCTAAATGCCTGGTGAAAATATCATGGAAACTAGAAATTCGGTGGAGTTAAAAAGCAACAGCAATGAAAGACTTCAATTGCCCTGACAGAGAGTGGGCAAGGGTCACAGAAGACCAAGCAGCAGAAATTACATTTTTTGATGCAATGATGACTACTTTAGAGTCTTTTTGCTCCCAAGTGGCAGATCATCTAAACTGAACCAACTAAATCCAGTGATTTCTTTTCCTGGAACCTGGTATGGGGGTGGAGGGGAGAATTGCTTGTGGTTTTGTAGCTTCTGAGGTTCTTTTGTGGAAATTAAGTATGCAACAGAGAATTAGTATTTTTCAGTAAGTTTTGCAGCCCTGACAAAATACCTTTCTTTTTCCCTCTAGAGAGTTAACCACAAAGAATAATAAAAATCACTGCTGTTCTTCAATAAGGAAATTAAATCAGTAAAAAAACCCCTCCTGATAACTAGCAAGTTAAAAATCCCATTGAAGATCAGCATCTTCTCAGGTGGATGCTATCAAATCATCATTCTTACAGGGGTAGTATGGCCCACAAAGCCCTTCTTTTGCTTGCTCAGGGGATATGATGAGTGGAAGTACCTCACAGCCTAGGACACAAATGTATTTTTCCATTAGTCGCTAACCCCCTTGTTTTCAGGGGCACTCCATTTTAATATGCTTCCTATAGAAATTATGCGATATTTTACAGGTCAATGTAATCCAAACAGGGTGGCAGGTAAGAAATGGGTGTGACCCGTGAATTGCTGATCAAATGCCTTCTGTTCCAAATTGGTACCAGCAGGCGCTGGAGCTGTTTCTTGGGGTAATTCTCATTAGTTGGAGCCTACTCTCCTCTTACCATGTGAGGAAATACTGCAGGCATTGCAAAGGAAATACTGAAATATTGCAAATTTGGTAATAAAGGGAACTCTGGGCTATAGCAGTTACCAATCGGTTGTTACAGCACGTCTTTAGCATCACATTCCCAAATTTGCTTAATCATTGAGTTAATTCTCTCTCCTCATCATACGTTCCTCTTTAAGTCAGTTTAGTGACATAGTTCCTACTTACTGTAGTTTTATTAAAAAATTTTTCTATTGCATATTTATGACTCCAGATATGAATGCAGCCTGGTTCCTCACATGGTTCCCTGGGTCACCTGTCCATTATTCTTCCTAGGAAAAGGGGTGTTGTAGGGGGTGGCAGAGTGAGGAGGGGAAGGGATTTACAGAGCAAAATCCGCTTTATAAAAGCAGGGCTCACAGTCACTTTTTGTCTCTTTAAAGAGAGAAACAGCTCCCTGAATGTATCGGATGGCCCTGAAGGCAAGCGTGCTATCAAGGAGAGGAGACTCTCCCCAGGAGAGCTGAGAACTTCACCATTTGAAGGTGCTAACAGCAATATTGCAGTGCAGATGACCGAAGCAAATTTAAGAAATGGAAAAAGAGGCAGAAAATGAATGATGATTCACTTTGTCTTTATAGTACCCTTTGCGTGCACATCAAAACAATTTTAGGTGTAAAGTCCTTTACCGTGCACAACAGGCACAGCCATGTGTTTACTGAGCTTAATACTCAGGCTTTATTGGAAGATTGGCTATCAATTACCAGTCAAACTCTGCTTTACCTGAAGCTGAAACCAGTCCAGCAACAAAGAGTACAAAGAGAGTAATTTAAATGCTGTTGTCCTTCCACACCTTTTGCACAATATCCCTCTGGCCATGCATCAGCAGCAGTTACCCAGGCAAAAGAAGATGCTGTTCTTAGCATTGGGCATCATGTACTGTATCTATTCACTCACCTTTTCATGGATCTTACCTTTTGAAACTAAATATTTTCTGTTGTCCTGCTATTGCAAGCAATAGCATACATTATAAAATAGGGGGAAAAAAGAGCCTAGTTATTGTTATTTGTCTTAATTGCTCTGAATTGTTTTGCTTAAGTTTTTTTTTCAGTACAAAGCAGGCAGTTGTATGAAAGAAGAAAGAAGGCAACGCTTTCCTTAAGCTCACCCCTGACAGAAATTGGAAAAAAATGTCACCTTGTTATGTTTTGTCGGTTGATTATAAACACTCTGCTCCTTCCAATGCCAAGGTGAATGTTGAAACATACTTTTGTGGGATTTGTGTAGGAAATGTGGGTTCTAATGCCTCAAAAATTACACATTGAAAAGCAGAGTTAATATTTATACCAACTGTAGAAGACTTTTTGCCAAAGTTATGAGAGTGGGAGAATTTTTGAGAAAAGGTCATGAAAGTGGCTCCTCTTTAATTTTCTTGTATTTTGGTGGGGGGCTTTTTGTTGCTCTTTATATACATCTCAGTTTTATTCCCCATGAGGCAATTCAAATGAGGGAGAGCAGCTTCTAGACTGATGCTACAGTGGCTCATCAATAAAGGTAGATGTACGTAGCATTAGTTAAAAGCATTGTTATGAAAACAATGAAATCTTCAACAGCTGATCTTTAGCTTTAAAGTTATAATAGATATAGATTTAGGAAAGGGAAGCCCATTTATTCAAAGATTGGCTGCAGTCTAGAAGCATAAAATAAAAACAGAGGAACCATGTTAAGATGTGTCTTCAGAGATTACATGTAAGAGGACCACATGTCCTAAGTTGAGCAGGCCCAAACTTTTGGGAGGTAGCAGCTGGGCTTGCTCATAAAGGAGCTATGACTTGAAAAGCAATATATAGGGCTGGAATCCCAAAGAAGACTTGGAACATCTATTCTATTAGCTCCAGTTCCTTCTTAATTTTATATGTATGATTATCCCTTCTTTTTAGGCATGAATAGCCTGTGCATGTACACATATGGTATCACACTTTCATTTCTGTCCTTGTGTTGTTGCTGGATTTGTGCAGATTTAAGTCAGTTTGAAAGCAAGATACAACCCAGGAATGAATTAACTTTCCAACTACCACACTGAGATGCTATCCTTCCTTGTTTTCAAACACTTGTTTTCTGACTATATAATGAAACCTGATGTCTTGGAGGCACATAAGGAATTATTTAAAACATACAAATAGAAATTCACATGTGATATATTTTGAAAATTGAACTGCAAAGATTAAAGAAGGATAACCAAAACCCCAACTTTGTATGGCAGAATTTTGTAAAACAGAAGATTAAAACAAGTTTGGAAGAGCCATGAAAATGTGCTTGAAACAGCAAAGAGGAAATCACAAAGATCTTTAGAGAAATTCTATTACAAGTGAGAAGGTAGCATTTTCAAAAGCAAAGTTCTGTTGGTAAATGCTGATTTCTGGGCTCCTAAATAAGCAGGCTGATTTTCTAAAGTAATCGCACATAAAGATTTTCCACTTAAACTATTGCTTTGTGCTCAGCACTTTTGTAGAGAGCCCTACTTCTATTTAAGACCAAGGATGCCAAATCTGGAAGGCATTTGGGCACATGCTCCTTCCCCACTGAATTCAGCAGTCCTGAATGTGCAAGGAGCTGACGCCCACACCAGCACTTAGGAGACTAAAGCCAGGTTCCTCTTCTTGGGGAAAAATGTTGCTGGTTACTGCATTTTTGTCACAGGAGGAAATACTGGCTAGCAAGGAATAATTTCTGTTTCTCTTTGAATTCGTTTAACTTAATTTTTTAAAAAGAACGAACTGGTTTCCACAAAACCAAGCAAATTAACCGTGAATTTCAAATACATACCCACCTAATTTCTTCTATTCCAATTTTTTAACCCAGGAGACTTCAGGAACTGAATTCTGTACTCCAGTAAGTGGAAAACCAGACCTGAACAGCTGGCAGATCTTCTGTGGCCATGGGAGGTTGCTGTAAAGAGGTAACATTATGTATCTTGGAATATTGAGATCTGAGCTCTGCAGGGACCTGCCTGCATGCAGCCTTTGGGTGCAGCTGCCTTCCTGTTCCTACAAAGCCATGGGGTTATTTTTTAAGCATTTATGACCAATATGGGATATTATATATACACTAAACTACACCAGGATGCTTTTACTTGCAAATATGACTTCACTTTTGCTGCTTTCCAGATTTAGGGTCTGAGACTGTTTCTGGGAGCATATTTCTGGTGTGAGGGAGGATTAACCAGCAGGAGAGTTGGGATATGCAGAGTGAAATGCAGAATCATCACCGAGGTCTTTAGGCAAAACAAACTTTTGTTCGCAAGACACTCTTTCCTCCCCTCTTCTGTAAAGGGGCACATCCCATTGCCCCATTCACACCTCAGTCCATCCCAGTGCAGGATCCAGACCTTTTGTCTACTTTCTCAGACAACATTGGTGTCAGCCTGTACAAATCCCGTCCTTTCAAGGCAGATTGCTTTACCAAGTGGCTCATCACTGAAACAGGCCCATTCCTTCTTGATTAACGAAGGCGTTGTGCCCTCGTGTAACAGCAAGCAAGTTGTAACTCAGATCATTTTGTCTTTAATACCACCCTACAGTTTCTCTTCTCTCCTGGTTATGGTAGTCCGCTAGTAGATACATCATTTCAAATAACTGAGCTGACAACCCAGCAAGCACTTAAGCGAATATTGAAATGCTTTCCTGTGTTGAGATGCTTTGGCAGATGCTGAGTTTGCTTTGCAATCGGACTCGGAGCATGCAAGTTTTGTCTAAGGGCACCTTCCTGAAAAAGTGCCTATGAAAGCGTGTTTGTGCCTCTGATGCTGATGGTATGGGTAGCATGCCACACTTCCCCACTCCTTCAAAGAGAAAAATAAATATCCGAGCACCTTACATGGTATTTTTGGAAGACAACAGAAACACTTTTCCCCATAGATGGAAAGCCTGTCACCGAACATTTGAAGATTATACAAAGCCAGGTGCAAAACCAGATACAGCTTCAATTGTCTTCCTTTGCCCTTGGTCAGGAATCCAGGTCAGGAAAAGTGTGAAGCTTAAACAAATTAATTCATTCCCATCGCAAGACTGCGGCGACAATTACTTTGTTGTAACATGTTCAACGTGTTGGAGGGAAGCTCATTTGTTTCTGTGATTACTCCTCTCTCCGCACAAACGAACAATAGTGGCACCTTCGGAGCATAACAGCACACATCTGAGGATGTTCAAGACATCCTTCCTCCACGGTATCTGTAATTGAGGTATTGAGCTGCAGACAGGCAGCAGGCACAGCAATTGTTCAAGCTATTTAGTGTGGATGTTCTTAGGAACAGTTATCCTGCATTCAAATAAAGATAATACACTTCATTGTGTAGGTTTTGGGTTGGTTGGTTTGTTTTTTCTGTTCAGAAACCTTATAGCTGAATGAAATTAATGCCCTTTTTTTCATTTTGTAGCCTTGAAGCTTGAGAATGTCAACGGAGTTATTTATTTCTGCAGACAGTGCAGTTACACGTTGCAAATGAGCAACAAAGTTGTACATCCATTAAAAATTTGAAAGTATGAACAATCTAAACAGTGCAGAGAGTGAGTGCATAATAGAAAATTCAAGCTAATTTATGTTCATAGCAAAATCAAATTTAAAAAAATCCACACACAGGCGGGTCAGCTGAAACAGCTGCACCAACTTGCCTCCTTACAGCGGTCGGGGATGCTTTTCCCACTGGCATTTCCCATGCACCTGAGATCAGTGAAACACTGATTTTCCTTGCAGGAGATTTGGCCACCTGTATGTTTTAGCTGGCACCTCAGCATCGTGGCTCCACACTACAAAAACAGTTGGAAATCTCTGTGATCCCTCCCCAGTCTGGGAAGTGTGGCAACACCTTTGGTGGGGAAACTGTGGGAGAAGCGACCCCTGCCATGCTGAGGACTTCTCCAGTGACCAGACAGGCAAGGTAAGCAGAGAAGCATTAAAGTAATTATAAGAGAAGGGAATAAATGGACAGGAGGAATAAATGAGCACCCATTTCTGCAGAAAATCAAGATAGTGGAAAGCAAAATGAACAAACAAAGGAACAGAGAAAGGAAGGAAAAAAAAAAAAGAAAAAATCAAATAGCTTATGTGGAGAGGGTAATGAGGAAGGGTAATTGGAATGACTCATTTATAAGCCTAAATTAGACTCACTTCTTGTTACTGAGACCTAGTAGGAAGGCTGGCATGGCTGGGATGACAAAATCAACGGTGAGAACCTATTTAAGATGAATCAATTAGGGGAGGAAAAGGTACAGAGTGGCGTTTTATAATAAAATTGATGTTAGTTCTTTCCTATCTCAGGAGTAAATGATCTTCAATGCTTATGGCCTCAGAGAGAAAGCCAGAACTGCTGTGTGGAACGGGTCCCCAGACCACACCTGAATGACCTGAATATTCTCTTAACACCAGAGGCAATCATGCTGGGAAGGATGGAAATATAAACAACCAAAAGCTAATGCATCTCCCATCATCACGTGAGGCTTCCGAGCAAGTGGCACAGGGTGGGAACTCTGCCCATATTCCACTGAATTCAGACAGCTGATAAGGAAAAGTCCGAACTCAAGAACATGCTGCATCTTCAGATTGAATAGCAGAGTGTTTCTTGGCATATTGAATGAAGTATACCTAGGAAACAAAAAGTTCTGTCTTAAATTTCCAAGTTATCTGTCTTGAGCTGATTATATTTATTATGCAAAACCAGAATGAAGTCCAAGAGCTTGATACTTTAAAAATTTCACAAAGCTGGAAAAAAATGCAAGCCAAACAAACTGTAAGAAAGAATTTATACTGAAAAAGATGTGAATGTTATTTGGGGGTCATAAACAACAGAGAAGACTTCACTGGGTTCATTGGTAAACTGGGCTCACATAACACTTACTTCAGTACTGTTGAATGCAGTCCTACGGCCGAGAAGAGGATGGTGGCTGATCCCATTTGCTGGAGTGTTTGGTCCTGGGAATAAGAAACCCAGAGGACTTATGGCTCATGGTGTGAATTGAACTTAAAAGAAAAAAAAAAAAAAAGGCACAAAAAAAAGCACGTGAGTGACCCGGTGTTAGTCATATTGGCCAGAGTGCAGAATTTGACTAAGGAGAAAAATGTGATGTGATTGATCAGTGAGCAATCGATCCAGACACCGTCATACTCAGCAGATGCAACTTTTCAAGAACAGGGGCAGTTACCCTGTGGAGCAACTTTGCGGGGATCATTTTGAATTTCTTCCCACTGTGAATATTTTGTACAAGACAACACATTTTCTAAGAACGAATATTCTCACTCAAAGAGACGATGTCCTGCGTTGTGTATGATGTCAAAGTTGATCATCGCATTGGTATTCATTTCAAGGAAAAAAAATCATAACATTTCTGAATGGACTTTTTTTTTTTTGCTTCCTTAAGATAGTTAATATCTTTCCTAAATCTGACTGGGTCTTTCACTTCTTTTTATTGTTGTCTAAATAATGTTTCAAGGAAATGAATTTATTATGAACTGCCCGGAAGAGCTATTCACTCTTCAAAACTGTGGATCTTTGTTTGATTGGATACTGTCATCCAAATCTGGTTTATATTCAGGTCGTGTTTTTAGAACAGGAAAAAAAAAAACCAACAACCAGTAACACAACTGCACAAGACACTGAAGAGTGAATCCAACCTTTCCCCGGGAAGCAGAACGTGATTTACATAAACTCGGATTCATTCCCATAACACAGATTACTCAAGCAACAATCATTTTGACCTGTTCTAAAAAAGGAATGCATAAATAACACCCAAATAATAATGAATACCTTTTAATACTTAAAGCAAAGGCAGTCTAAAAATTGCTCTTTGGCGGAAAACTGTTCTGACCTCTACAGGTTTTTTTCTTACCCAAGTTGTATACCAAAGGTTGTGCATATGGTTCAGAGAGTGTATTCTTGAGAGGCAAGTGAAAGACAGATGTTTCTGGACTTGGATTTCTACTAAATAGCAAATGAATGTGGGGACATGCTAAGATGGGATAGGATGCTGGTCTCCATCTGTACTGTCTGACCCAAATTAGATCAGGAATCAGTGGGCTGTCACGAATGAATCACACTGAAGCACCTAATAATATAATTGAGTCCCTGACAAGAAGAGGTAGGAGGGGGTTTTGTATTTGAAATGCTAAAAGGACACCAAAAAAGAAGGGGAGACTGTCACACTGAGAGAATTCCTGTGGCAGTTTGGCTGAAATCAGCCCACTTACAAGACTAGCCTTCCTGGCTGAGTAATTACCCAGATTTCAGATCTTGTATGGCTGAGCGCTGCTTATTTTTAATTTGATCCGCATTTGTGTTTGTTTTCTAATGTGTTTTAAGGAAACTTCAGGAGGTGTTTGTGTGGTCTCCAGCTGAGCAGTCTCAGAGGAAGGGGAGGAGCGCAGGGCCGTGGTGGGACCATGCAGGCAGCCGGAGCACCACAGACCAGTCCCAGAGGAGAAATGCTCTTGTTCCTGCGAGCAGCTGACAACATTCACTCCATCGCTCCGTGGACTTACAACAGCCCCCCTCCTCCTCTGTGGCTGCTCCATCCCGCTGGGTATCGGTGGCACTGCATGCTCTGGGCTGTCAACGCCAGCCCAGGTTTGACAGGGTGTTGAATTACTGTTAGACCACCTCTCTAAGGGTTTTTTTTTTTTTTGTGGTTGTTGTTTCCTCAGATAGGGTCATATTCATTAAATCCAGACATTTATGCTATTCACAATGCCTGGATCCCCTGCCATACAAATCCAATAGGAACAGTCCATTGTAAAGCTACCAGGGAGGAATTTCAATTCAATAGAAGCAAACAGGCTGTATTATTTCAGGCGGTTCTGTTGTCAATAGGTGGCAATAATATCCTTCACTGCAGCTACTTAATATATGTTTACAGTTTTCCTCCACCCCAGTTGGAAATTTTATAACATAGTCTCAAATTATTTATATCTGCAAAGTTCTGCATTTCCACCATTATAATTTTTCATGTCAGTATAGGCCAGCTATGGGGGAGGTATAGCATGACATTACTTTATTAAAGCTGACACTTTGCCTTGGATTGAATGAGTTTTCATCTTCCGTGTATGCAGCCAAAAGTCATTAGCATTCCAGTTCTGTTTTGCTATCAACTAATCTGCTCCAAAATATTTGCATGAAATCAAATTTAGATACCAGTCAGACACGTACAAAAAAAATATAAAGACCCAGGTTCACATTGCTGTTGTTTAGGTATTTAGCGCACCGAGGAGTTACCGCTCAGCTTCGTTACTGGGAGCAGCCAGGCGATGCTTTCCGCAGGAGCTGTCACTGCTTCCCTCTCTGGCGCTGATTTATACAGTACGAACCCCAAGCATTTAAAAAACACGTGTTTTCTCGTGGCTTATCAGAAAGGGTGGTGACATTAAGGCTTCTTGCAAATTTGTCATCTTTGAAGTTTATGGAGTGAAAAATGCATCTTTTTTTTATTGGTGAACATTTGCTGAATCTACTTAAACACGCGCACACAAAATATCATTGGGTCTGCAAAACATTCAGACAAATATAAAAATGAAACAGGCTGGACACCGTTAAGTGCTTTTTTTAGCGGTTAATCTGTTTTCCTTAATTTTGTTTGTTTAATCTCTTAACACATGAGAACACTGTTTTCACATCCTGCTTCAGCTTGACAGCCGCAGTTGTACAATATCAGTGGTTATTCATGAAACACTTTCCCTGTATGGGATTTTAGAGCATTCTAGCGTTTTAAGGTCACATCCAGATCATCGTCCCAAAGGTCCAGTTTCTAAAGTTGATACACAACATTCACTAATATTTTCCTGAAATCTTTCTGATATGAGAAACCAGGATCTTGCCCACACTGTACATGAATATGTATACATATACACAACGAATGAAATTATCCTGAGATATGGGAGGAGGGGACCAGGGCCAGGGTAATATCAGAAGATGCATACCACACCACCTGTAGTTCTTGTCCTGTTTACTTGATTTTGCTGGCACATTTCCAGAGGAAGATTAAAACCAGATTTTCTCCTGGAGTATCCTCGTAGGGATTTCTTTCATCACAAGGTGAAAGGCCTTATTTATTTTTTTTAAAAACAGACAAAAAAAATCACCTAGATGACTTTATCAGATAAATCAGATACCACTTTCTAGAAACAAATGAACATAATCAGTTTGCACCAAACTTTTGCCTTGAAGGAAAAAAAACCCATCCCAGTTCTGCAAACTTTGACTGGTTTTTATTGAGTCTTAACAGGGGCTCTTTGGCAGCATAGACCCAGGTTTGCGCCACACGAGCAATTTCTCGGTGCTATGAAGAAAAGGTACTGGTGATCATTGCTGTTCTTTATTTGACTTTGTGGTCTCTTTTATCATTGAAATAGAAAATTAAAAACCAAATAAAACTGCAACTTGCTAATATCAGTAGAAATAAATCAGAATTAGTATCGTATATCGACTAGTAAAAGAGGAAAGAGATATTAGGAAAAGAGCTTCCTGGGGGCTATTTCTCTTCACTCTTCCCTGTCCATGACGATTTAATTCTTGTGTCACTAACGTTAACATGGCAGGGCAGCATAGTGGCTGGTCTTGAGTCTTTGCATACTACAAATTATTTCTTTTATAAAAAAAAATCCCTCAAGTAAGGGAAGATGTAAGGATGTATTAGAAATTTTTAAGACTTCTAGCGGTATCTGAGGAATTGTTTTTCCTATATCTATACACAAAAAAATTACTGCCTGTTTTTATAGTATGGGATTCTTCATCTACGTTTGCTATTAGACTCACAGCTTGTAAAGCAAATGAAATTAATTTGGGGAGTTACTTAAACACTATGCAGCTATAAGCCACCTGCAGACCATCTCCTCTTCCCTGGCAGCGCAGCGAGGCGGCGGCTGGGATGGCTCCTGACAGCCATAACCTCCTGCTCCCCCCAACCCAGCCTCTGCTCCCTTCCCGTCTCTCATTGTCAGTCCAAAAGCTGAAATTACTGTCAAAGAGCAGTATTTCCAATGGTGCATTTATTCAGCAGGGTTCTGCAGAAAGAAAGTACAGTAGATATTTCATAATTTTTCTAATTTATCCTTAAAATCTGTAGTAACTGTAGCACATTTTTATCCTTATTGATATTATTTTTATTAGGGAAAATACAACAGACTCTGATAAATTCTTTAAGTCCACAGCTATAAAACTTAAAGTACCACATTACTACGCATTCTCATTTTCATCCCGTTGTCATGTGCGATAGAGCCAGATCTTTATCTATCAATATTATCCACGCTAACCTTGCCAGATTGAGTTTGTGAAAACTTTTTGGTATTGATCTCTTCTGGTTTCATCACATCTTCTCGAGCAGATTGCTTTTGGGCTCGGCACCGAGGGAATGCTGATTAGGGGGGCCTGTTTATTGTAATACCAATAGAGAATGACAATGAAGCTCCTGTTAGAAATGTCCTGCCTGGAGAATTATGGTTACGAGAGAAGCGAAGGTTAAATGCAGATAACAATATTGGCAAGCTGGTGCAATAAATCTAATGTACTGTGGGAATCTTAGACTAACACTTTCTGGTCTCTGGTTTCCACATGGCGGGGGGTCTAAGCTGGATATTTAGGGCCGGATCCAAAGGAGGAGGTGACTCTTTGCTTTCCGGAAGGTGGGAGACTGGGGTTTGGGCAGAGAAAGGAGCTGACCCTGCTGCCTGCCCACACTGCCAACACCCAAATCCTGTCCAAGAGGGGCAAATAGCCCCTTCCCTACAAAGTGTATGGACTCCAGAATAATTCTGTTGTTTTCATGGTATTGTGGCCGAGCAGAGATTTTTCAGGATTTGACTTGTAGGTTTAGGTGTGTAAATTCTCCCTAAATCCATTTCAGACTTGAGGGCTAAAAATAGTATTTTTAAAAGCACCGATAGTTCAAACGTCCTGGGAGCCAATCTTTTGCTTCATTTTGGATTTACCGGTACAAACTGTGACTAAGAGATTGTTCTTGTTTCTTGTTCTGGTTCTCCTTTCCTCTTGAAGAAGCAGTGTTTGGAAAGCTTGGACTGTCCCTCCCCTGTGCAGGAGTGGGGCAGAGCCCCCGGGCCAGGCTGCCCCGAGGGGCTGGGCCACCTCCATCCCATGAGGTTTTTCAAAGACCTGGTCTTGGGCAACCTGGTCAGATCCAGCAACTCTCTGCCTTCAGCAGAAGGAAAAGCATAACAAAATACAGGCAACACTGCTGCTCTGATGGGTAAAGCACAGTGGCAGCTTTCTTCTGAATTTTACATTTTTGGCTATGCAGAATATCAACAAGGGGGGCACCTCAGGAGCTTTGGTAGATGGAATGATCCCCAAAAGTGGAGGGTGGCTTTCCCTGGTCCCTGTCCTTCCCCTCCTGCTGTGTGGCACACGGTGCTCCTGGCACGACCCTTCTCTGCAGGGTGCTGCTGCCGCTGCCACATAATATAATGTGAAGAATGACACCAAAATTTTCCTTTCTTTCACAGCTGGAAAAAAACTAGAGAGAGGATTTTACTACTCTCTGAAATAGTCCTTTGGAAAAAGTGCTGTTTATCTACAATGACTGAGTAATGAAAATCAAAAAAACATATAATTTTTTTCAAACTTGAGATTTTTTTTCCCACATGGGCCCCAAACTACCCGGAGGTGCCAGGTTAACACAGCTGAAAGCTGCAGTCCTCTGTTCCAAGAGTGGGAGAAGAGCAGAACCAATGTCCTTATGCTCGTAGTAAGCGATACGAAGCGGGAGAGTTACATACAAATGTGGAGGTAATTATATGGAAAATAGTAGCACAGGAAAAATAGAATGACAAAGGCAGCAGCAATTAAGAGTTGATGAGTGCTGTAACACAGAGATGAGTATATTAGTGCAATACATTTTAAGTTTTAGGTAAACAGAAATGATAATTCAGGATGAGTGTAGACAGCACGATACAGCGAAATGAGAATACAGTAGGGAAAGAAAAATGCAGTGAATGAACGAATGTTAATTACTAATTGTAGAGCAGCGGCACATAAAATGTGTACAGCTTGCTAGATAGCTTAGCAAATATAGGTAACTTAGCTTTGTGTTTCTGTATTTCTGTTATCCACTTTGCTCCCCAAATGAAACAGAAACAATTTGCCACACGCTCGCAGCCTCAACTTTAAAGAAATGGTGCAACTTAGTGCAGAATCAGGGTCCATCACTGTTGCTGCTTTTTAACTCCAGTAAAGTCTTTGCACTTCTTGCATCGAAAATGCTGTGACTAAAGGGAATAACGATGGTCAGAAAGCACCATTTGGTTTCTTAAAAGGGCAGGGATAAGAAATGATGCCAGTGGATGGAAGAAAGGCAAAAGTGATACAATGAGATGTGAAACATAATAAGGAATGCAAATAGTCAACAGCAAACCACAAAAGGGCATTACTGTTTGGTTTGTAAGAGCCGCAAACCCTGCTGCTGCCATCGGCTCCCGGGAAAATGCTGTAGAACAGGGTGTGTACCTGGCGGCCGGAGATGTCAAGATGTTGCTGTTCCAATTTGTTTGGTGTAACGAAACCTCAGGCAGCCTCCAGCCTCGCTGGACCACTCATCTCCACCCACCCTGCCCCATGCCTGGTCCCACCAACACGTCCCAGTGTGGGTGGCTGCAGCCCAGGCTGCTCCTGAACCACCACCACCCCCCTCTGCTACCTGCCCTGCGCCCGGGCACCTCTTGCCTGGACAGAAACACAACATTCCCAGAGGTTTTATGTGCTGCAACAAAACAGTTTCTGGTAGATTAATTCAGGACATTGTTAAAGAGCAATCCCACGTACTCTGCGTAAGAAACTACCCGTTATAAGCTTCCACACTACACTTTAGATATATTGTCGCGGCTACCAATGCAAAATGAAATTACTGTGCAAGATGTTCCTGTGTCACACAGAAACTGATTTGGTCACTTCAGTGCTCTGCAGCCCTCGCAGAACCTGTTGAGATCTAAGGTTAAATATCTAGAATCATAGAATCATAGAATCATTTAGGTTGGAAAAGCCCTTTAAGATCACGAAGCCCAACCGTTACTCTAACCCTGCCATCCCACCACTAAACCCTGTCCCTAAGCAGCTCGTCTGCCCGGCTTTTAAATGCCTCCAGGGATGGGGACTTCCCACTTCCCTGGGCAGCCCACTCCAGTGCCTGACAACCCTTTCGGTGAAGAAATTTTTCCTAATGTCCAACCTAAACCTCCCCTGGTGCAACTTGAGGCCATTTCCTTCTACATGCTTCAGAGGAACAACATGTAGAAGCTTGACTGTACCGTTCACTATAGGCATGTGTGCATCTGCTTACTTTTGTATCCACTAATACATTAATGTCAACAAAAGTGGCAACACCAGTGGAAGAGTAGAGGCCACATTGCAGTTTTTCCAAGTCTGAATGTTGTTGAAATAAATAATTCTATTTTGTTTAAAAAAAAAAACACAACACTGTCATTTCCATTAATTTCTATCTTCCAGTGACATTTGTAATATAGGATTATTCTGTGATACTTTTTGTCTAATTCTATGTTTCTCTTCTCAAAACAACAAAAAAATCACTTTTTAAAGCAAGACAGCAGATGACTGCGACTGCTTTTACATTTATGCCAGCTACTGCATTTAAAAATATAACGCAGTATCTAAGCTATATTATTTAGCAAAGTAAAGGTAGTGTTTCTGGTGGAAGAAGACGGTATCCCACTTTAGTAGAATGGCTGTGTGGACATCAAAATCCTCAAACTTTCATTTACCAAAACTCAAAAAACCCACACCAATACCACAGTTGTTAAGGGAATGTGAATAATCTCACCAGACATCCCGAGCATGGGAATTTCAGCGAACAGTTACTTATTGAGGTTGACTCAATCTCTACAAAAAGAAGAGTGCATGAGAAAAGTTGTTCAAATGCATCGTACAACTGGTGCTACCAGGCTTCATAAAGATGGATTAAGCTGAAGTTCATGATTTGTGTAGTAATGACACAAAACTCAGTAATCCAGTGTTTGAACTTCAACGTCTTCAGAATCTGGTTATGGCACCTAGAATATATCTAGATTATGAAACAAGGATCCCAGAGTAAATACAAACAGCACCCAGTGCACATAAATGTGTCTGGTTTGGAGCTATGCGTTCTGTTCTTGAGTTTAACTCCTATGACTCTGCCTAAGCTTCTTGCACAGGCTGGGAATCAGAAAAAGAGAAAAAAACTTAAAAAAAAAAATCAGCAAAGGCAACTTATACTGTAAACTCCTCTTCCCTCTGGTTTCTATTCACCCATTGAATTTGAGTGGCTCTTTTTTCCACATGTCCAAGTTGAATCACCCCAAAGCAAACTAGTTTTCAAAACCTGCGTACGCAGTATGGGCGGCTGAAGGACTTAGTGAGGTGCTAAAAACAAAAGCACCTGAAATTAGAAAATGCCAATCCATTTGATTTGAATGAGCTCCATCCTGTATGGTTTTGGTACCGTCAGGTACTGAAAATCTTGTGTGATGCGCAGAGATTTGAATGCTGCTCAGAAAACTCTGAAAAGTGTGTTTGAATAAAGCAGAACAAATAAAACAAAACTGAGGTTCATACTTTCTTTCTTGTCATTTATCTCAGGAGGAGTAGATCTGACTCTGCATATGTCCTCAACATGTGTTCTCCAGCCATCCCTAACCTCAACAAACCTTCTCTGAACCTGCTGAAATAACATATTTGGGAACGAAACGCTACCCTTTATTTTCCCCCTTGCTTAAATCATCATTTCTGTGGCTGAACATGTGACCGGGGGATGTGGAAATCCTGGGGACTGTTGCCAAACTGGCGCTCAGCCCACGGTGTGCTGTAACGTGAGGTGCCAGCTGATCCGTTTGCAAACATCACTTTGCTGATGTGAAAGCAGGCTAGGTCTGAGAACTTAATTAAGGGGGAAATATGTTGTGCTGGCTGTGGCAAAGCAAACAATTGGCTTTTACAGTTTTTAGGCTGGAAATGTTAGATATTTGTTGCTTCTCATGTCAAAACCTACACAAAAGACAAATCTGTCTGCGGGTCGCTGCATTTCCTACCCCGGGGCATTCAGCATAATGGATGGAAAACTGGGGTTACTGGCACTGATGAAAGAGGCACTTTGCCAAGGATGTCAGGCTCCAAGACAGTTATGTGCTGATGTTTTGGATACTTAGAAGCCTACCAGCCAGCTGGTAGAGTCTAGTTTCATGGGTTTAGTTTGCTGTGTCCCGCTTTACCCCAGAGCCTGCGGAGCAGTGGGTGACCTGCACCAGGCAGGCAGCAGGACCTTGCATGCTACCACCGGCCATCCTGGTGGTAATCCAGAGCAGATGGGCACTCCCCACACTCAACCCAAGCGGTCATAGTTACTCTTAACGAAGCAAGTGCAAGGACTCCATCCCTGGGCAGCTGAAAATGATTAGAGGAGAGAAAACACTCAGGTGGAAGCAGTTGCTGGGTTTTATAAAAGCAGAAAGAAAAAAGGATTTAGCTTTTCCTCTCTTGGTAGCATTGTAGCTTTGGAGTGTGGGTTTGGTTTGGGCTTTCCCTTCTTTCTTCATATGCCTTTGAGAAGAGGGTGCCTTCTGCTATGAATGAGGAACCCAATTATTTGTGGGGCTGTGTCTGTTCCCCCTGTCTCCAGCCCATCCAACTGCTCGAACCAAGAGACAAAATCTTGTTTCTCTCTGCTTTCCCCTTGTACTGGTAAGTTTTGTTATGAGAATGCTACTTGGCTCAATACAGCTTATGGGAATTAAAAGAAAACTTAAAGTCTGTAACTCACTCTTTTCTACTTCTGCTAGAGAGAGTGTAAATAACTCACTAATACAGATATTTTTTAAGGAAAAAAGTTGTTTTTTGCTTTTGTTGGTTTTGCAGCTATTGCAAAGTTGTGACTTTTTTAAACTATTTTGTTTATAATGTGTGCATTGGTGTACTGATGTTAGAAATCTGTTTTAACATATAAATTGCCTTCTAAGTATTTTTTTCCAAAATAAGCTTTGAAAAAAATCTAATCCCCACCACCATCTCCTGCTTCTTTGTTTTTAAGGTATTTGATTTGTCCTCTTCCCTTGTCAGACCCACCAATAGTTAATTTTTGTGAAGGGACTTAAATGATTTCATGCTGAAACTTTTGCCTTTAAGCAAACAAAAGCATTGAATGAGGTAGGCACTGGCAATGAGTCATTACTAGACAAGGCAGATGCTGTGTTTGATTCCTGAAGAATTTTCTTCAGCAATAAAATGTCTAATTCTTCCTTGTCAAGGCATAAGGCCCCAAAACTCTGCTGCTTTGAGATTGCAGAGCTAGAAGAGAAACACATTCATCCCTTTCTCTTCTCTTTCTGACTCAGGCTGGAGGAGCAGCATAAAGATATTCCAATTATCTCATTCAAACCACACCTCCTTAGGAAAAGACAACTAAAAGAGGCACAGGAAAAAGCACGCTACAGGCATGGCTGCTTCTTGTGAGCCTAATCTACAAAGTGGACAGGGTGAACTGTGTAGGACAAACCCTCTTACAGGTTGGGGGGGGCAGGGGTACTCTGTGGTTGAGGTCCATCAGGGCTGATCAAAATGCTGCGCTGGCTGGAGCATCGTGACCTGCTGCAGCTGGGGTACCATAAGCAATCCCAGGGAGCTTATGTTTATCCCAGGCAGTGTTTGTCTGGAAGATGCCTCATTCTGAAGATAAACTTGTCTTTATAATGTTTGGCTGGTTTGTATTATGAAAATGCAGGTTACAAAATGTTTTCTTAAATTGGCATATGCCAGACCTATTCATGCTGGCTGAGGACCAGGTGTGCTGTACAAGATGGGGCAGCCAAGCAAATGCATATAAGGAATAGGCATCACTTTGTAGCAATGCTTAAGCCAACTAAAAGCTTTATTTTTTCTTCAGGAGGAATTAGTGTAGCTTGCTTTATACTTCTGTGCTCAGTGAAAGAGAATTAAAAAAAACCCACCAAACCAATCTTCCAACTAATCAACAATGTGTTTTCTGTTTTGATCTGTTAAAAGAAAATATTGGCGAAACAAAATTCTGTCTCTTTTACCACACTGCTTACTAGGAATATATGGCCTTCAGTAGAACACTGTTATATTAAATTAATACTTCTCAAAACTTTGAGCTGCTACATGTGAAGGGGTAATTACCAGCTCTGGTACAATCTACACTGTGCAATATATGGGCTATTCTCCAAGATTTACTGTGAGTGCAGTGAATGAGCAATGAAAGCTGCCTGAGCTATAATCTTAACAAGAAGTAGAAATACAATGCTGCTTAATTCAGAGTTAAGTACTACCTTTTCCAAGAGATGGTGGCTTTAAAAAGCTACACTGAAAGCTCTGAAGGTTTAACTATTTAAATACTCAATTCATATATTTTTTCTTTTTCTTTTCTTTCTCCACCCACAAAATATTAACTGGGGTTCAAAGAGAATATATAATTTGATCAAATTCAGGGAGGGGCGGGTAACTAATGAGGTAACCTGTGGGCTATGATCTTACCCAAGAAGTCATGGGCAGATTTGCAAAGGACTTTGTTATTGCTTCCTATATTGCT
The DNA here is from genome assembly GCA_034008185.1 of Gorsachius magnificus. Lineage (NCBI taxonomy): Eukaryota > Metazoa > Chordata > Aves > Pelecaniformes > Ardeidae > Gorsachius > Gorsachius magnificus. The sequence continues at coordinate 42,872,719 of CM067087.1, forward strand.
ACTTAATTTCTGTAGCAGCCACCCTTTAGTCACCATTTAGTCTAAAAAAACATTGAGCTATAAAGTGTCTGGGGTTTATGTATGGGAAAGTTGACTTGCCATCATCAGATGTTTGCATTGTAACCATGGCGTGGGAACTTTTTTAAAAAAAAGAAACAGAAAACCTGCCCACCACCAAAACCCCATTACATTTGTCTTGAAAAATTGAGATGACTACCAAAAGGTACTGACTCAGCAATACTGATGTATTGTGCCTCATCGTCTGTGCTCCTCCCCTGTAGATGTTCATCCATGTGGCTCCGCGTTGCTCTGCCCATGCTGTCCCCTGTGGGTGTCCCTGGACAGCAAACACTGCAAAAGATCTATTTTTCAGCAAATACGTGGAAAAACTGAAGAGTTAGAGGGGATAAATAATTCTTATTTGTCATAGGAAAGTGTATGGACCCATTGTGGGATTAGCTGCTATAAATTTTGACTTAGATGGTTTTGGGGTTCTCTTCCTTACTCACGTTGTAGCAACTTATTCATATTCTCAATTCCTCAGGCTCTAAACTTCTATTATTTTTCTTTCAAACTCAGGAAAAGGAAAGGCACATAACTTTGTTCTCCTTCCCTGTTCCCTCTCAAATGTATCATCCAAGGAAGCTGAATGGGTGAAATAAATAATTGAAATAGAAATTACTCCTGGCCCATGTGACCACATTCAGGATGTAAAAATGGTTGCAACTTCTTGATGAGTGAATGGATGCATGCATCTTTTTCTGAGCAGGTGAAAATAATGTGGGAAGCCTTTCAAGTGTGTGTCCCCAGAGAAAAACTATTTAGCTGGTGTTTTAAGGCAATCCAGAAGAGTAATAGATGAATATGGGAAAACCTAGGCATTTGATACCTGCAAATCCCTTCAGAGATACACAGTGTGGTTATTACACATACAAATGTCTCCAAGAGGGCAGTGGGAAAAAGCCCTTTTAGACATAATTTATAACTAACGTGAGTGAAAGTGCGGGGCAACAAATTACATTACATTCCCTTTTCTTGTAGGCCCATTTTATAATATTTTAGAAGCATTTTTATTCTTTACAGAATTACTAGATAATCATTCTGGTCCGTTAGCTACATTTAGATAACTTTCATGTGCTCCCAGTTTGCTTTAGCATGAGAACTGCATATGTGCCATATATGCTGAAAATATAAATGGGAAGAGATAAGAACATTTTTGCAGGTCATCTGGGAGTAACATTCTTTTAATATTCAGGAAAGTTATAGTCTAGAAAAGTGAGGATATCCTCTTTAACTTCCCAATAACATATGAATTTATACTAATGTATCAAATATCAGTTTCTTGAGCACTAGCAATGTATTGCAGCATTTCGCTTAAATTTAAATATTGATTATGCAGCTATTGGAGCAGTAACTAGTCAAAAAGCATAAAAACTGGATACAAGGTGAATGTATCTAACCACTAGAGAGTAAGAATAAGGTTGGACAGGTGAGTATTGAAAGTAATTTAAAAACCTATAAGAGATGAAATAAATTAAAACACTAATTTAGTCCTCCTATTTGGTGACAGATTCTGCACCAGTGAGTCTGAGATCTCTGCTGGTTTTCTGATATGTAACTGCATGGTGCTACTGACTGCAGCATCAGAGGCTGAGGGTGTTCTTGGCCTCATTTCATAGTTTAAAACCGTCTTTCACAAGGAGTAATGTGTGCTGTAGGACTGGGGGTCAGTGGAGCTGAAATGATACACAACGTGCATAGCTGCAGTGGAAGAGCTGGGGCGGGGGGAGTGAGGGGGAAACAATGACACGACATATCACCTTCCCTGGGGGGTTTGAATGTAATTTCTGTCTTGGAAAGAAAACACTGTTGTGTGAAATCAGGAGGAGTAGTCTCTTTTCTTTCAGGCCATCAATTACTAATGCCTAAATAATCTCTTAGGCAGTACAGAATCCCTCATGCTGCTGTTCATCCCTTTGGGTTTACACCTTCCAGACACTGAAGCATGGTATAACTTTGATAATTTTCCTTAATTGTCTTGTTAAAATGAGAATGGATCCCAGGTCTGAGAAGTTAAGTTGGCACAGATAGGTCTTGGGTATCTTCATCCTTTAGTTATATTTGCTTATATAAGATGAAGCCAAAAAGGAGATGATCCCAATTTCTTTGAAAGTCTGGATTTTGGAGTCTGCCCACCCCAGCTGCAATTTTTAGGTCTTTATGTTCCACAGACACATCTTGGTGGACAGAACAGACTGTGTGTATTTTGCTATGTGTTTTACAAGATGCATCCAATCATTCACTGCAGGAACCACTGGGACTTACCTTAGAAGAGAAAGTGAAATACAACATTTCTGGCCAACAGGGAATAGCTTGCCTGTTGGCTTGGACGTGCCTTCATTGAGAGTACACACACCTAATCACGCTTTAGTGTGTTTGCTTGTTCGCTTTAAGCAAGGAAATAATCTTGAGAATTTTTTAAATAAGTAGGGATACTTTTATGCACTGCAACTGTATATCCTAAAGAGACCTGGTAGTTCTGCCTACCTAATGATAGTGCCTGCCAAGGAGACCAGACTGCCCTGGGCAGAGGGTGCCTTGGGACCTGCCAGGGTTAGACCTTGGAGCAAGACCCCAAACTGCCATGTCCTGCAGGCAGGAGCCACCCGTGGACTGTGGAAAATGCTGAGCAAGATGGCATGTTTGGGGCTGAACAGGGCAGGATGGTTCTGTAGCCTTGACTGGGCAGCTGCAACTCTCCAGGGACAGGATGAGAAGGATTTTCATGCTGGCAATAAAGTTCTGATAGTTTCGTATACCAGGCATAAATCACTTTTTTCCTCTCCTTCCTTTACCTTGGTCCTTAGTTTAAGCATTTGAACAGTTTAAGATCACTTTCTGCTTGTGTGACTGTTTACAGGCTAGCTGTGCAACCTCCTGTATACATGCTCTCAGCAGGTACGGTTATACTGAAAATGTGTACAGAGTACTGGCAAAGCTTGAAATTACAGTGTGTATCTACTAAAATACCTGAACAGATTAATCTGTTTTCCACATAAATTATTTACTTCCCTGTTAGTAAGAATAAAAGCTTTCTCCTATTAAAGGGTAAAAATTCACTGATAAAGAATAGAGGCAGGAGAAACTACACTAGGCCAGACCATAAAAGAAACCTGGGTAAAAAAAGTTTGTTCCTTTGTCTGATTTTTTTTTTTACCTTGCCAGATTTCCATGACTTGGGACCAAACAGATATTGGCTGTTAAACCCTGCAATATAAGTTGTTCCTTTGCTGAAATGCTGTAGGTTCATTCTCTGCCTGCAATGGCTTTTTCTTTAAAACAGCTAGACCGTAAAGTGCAGAAAGTAGGGGTTTATAGTGGTCCACAGTCCCCTCGATGTGGTACTTGGCGTGCTCGTTCTGCTGTAATGTGCTCCCGGACACACTCCGTAATGCACTCAGACACATCCTTTTCAGGCTGTTTCTTTTTCCACTAGTACATTATTAGGACAGAAACGGCAAAGGATATATCACCACGAGAATGCTCTTGTCCTGAAGTATACTCAAAAGGGAAGGACCAAGGCTTTCAGTCCATTTAAAGAAAATTATTTCATATTATTATTTGTTACATTATAAAATAACATGGTAAAAATCACCTTGCTTACTCTATTACTAAAAAGGAAGCATGGAAAAAAATTATCATTTTATTGAACAGTTAGGCCATGTTATAAAAATTTCCTACATGTATTATTTGTAGGAGTCAACCACTTTGCATTTTGATTATACAAAATGCAATAGCACAACTGTATAAATTATCAAGCTTTTCTTCCACTGTGGTAAATTAATGCCCCGCTTACCTTTTCGGCAGCTCAATGGCTTTATGCTGTTTGAGGATTGGTAATTTGAAGCATTATTTTTTTAGTATTTAAACTGAAACCCAGTGCGTACACAGTCACTCATTTGAGCACCTTTCCAGCAGGATGGTAGGACAGGTACCAAACTCCATTTGCAACATGTGGAAGAGGAAAGGAGGAAGACAGCAGCTCTGGGGTTTGGAGCAAGGTCATGGCTTGGTGAACGTGGTGTTTACTTTGCTTGTGGCTACCTTCCAAAATATGGCACTAACTTTATAGAAGTTGTTGGAGATACTGTGGAAATTATTGCATGTTACATTCTTTATGTACAGTGCCTTGATTTGCTTTGTTCTTGGTATTCTGCTCCAGGAAGGTCTCATGGCAAAAATGGCTTTGAAAGAAGACTGGCATATGAAAAATCTGAGAAGAAAGGGGGGAATAGTGTGGTTTGGATAATTAAAACAAACAGAAAAAACCAAGAGGGATGGCAGAGTCCTACAAAACAATTACCAGTGTGAGGAAGCTTTATCAGATGGTCCTGCTTATGCTTTCAGGTGGAAACAGGTAGCTTAATGGAAAGGTAATGCACTTTGAATGAATGGGAATAGTTACTGCACACAATGCGCAATTAACCTTTGGAGCTTTTTATCACTAGATAACTTTAAGACCAAGAGCTTAGAAGGATAAAAAGGGGATTATATGATATTCATGTGGATAATGAGAAGATAAAGGTTTATTGCAGGAAATCAGAATGTATAAGAGAAATCCTCATGTTTTTAGGATTTAAACTGACAGGATCACTAAACATTAACTGACAGGAGTAGGCGAGAACTTCCCTGAGGGCAGGTTTTTCACCATTAGGTTTTTTGCATCCTTTTTTAAAAGATTGATTATTACACTTGCTACTACTAGCCCAGAAAGGATTTAAGATTGAGTAGTGTGCAAGGCTAAGATATACAACAGAATTTTCAAATCCCTAGTAGCTTTTAAGAGTAAAGAGTTGTTCTGGGCATAGATTTGGAAGTATTTACAAGGCTGTGAAGGTTTCTTTAAAGTATTTTAAACATGAAGTAAAACTGAGGTTCAACCTTTTCAAGATGGAAAATGCACGTTTTGGGAGGGGAGGGGGATTTTTCCACAAAACTTATTGCCCCTGCTCTTGGCACAGAGATGTGGGCATGTATCTGAGTACTTTGGCTCCTAAACAATGGCAGAACTGGCATGTCTTCTTCAGGGTGACGCTTTTCACCTGAGACTCCAGCAATGTGAGAAACTTGGGTTTGGAGCAAGAGTCTTATGATGAGTGGCTGAGGGAGCTGGGGTTGTTTAGTCTGGAGAAGAGGAGGCTGAGGGGAGACCTGATCGCCCTCTATAACTGCCTGACAGGAGGCTGTAGCGAGGTGAGGGTCGGCCTCTTCTCCTTGGTAACAGATGATAGGACGAGGGGAAATGGTCTGAAGTTGCGCCAGGGCAGGTTTAGGTTGGACATCAGGAAAAATTTCTTTCCCGAAAAGGTTGTCAGGCTCTGGAGTGGGCTGCCCAGGGAGGTGGTGGAGTCCCCATCCCTGGAGAGATTTAAAAGACGGGCAGACAAGGTGCTTAGGGACATGGTTTAGTGGTGGGATGGCAGGGTTGGGGTAATGGTTGGACTTGATGATCTTAAATGGTTTTTCCAACCTAAATGATTCTATAAATGCCTGCAGCTCAGAAACACTTCAGGTATTTTCTCTAAAGCTTCCCCCAGACATTTCTACACCTATTTTTGCATGTTCTTATATCTGCTATAGTCCTGACAGGCTTCTGGAGTTCAGCAAATACCTCTCGACTTCAGGAGTTGAATTAGTGAGCAGGTAGTGTCCAAGCAACTTAAGCACTGAAAGAACATTTGGCCAGAGTAGGGCTGGGATCCAGGCTGATGCTATCAGTGATGGAGCCCTAAATGTCTGAGCATTTTGCTAAGTGACCTTTACAGGACTATGCTTGTAATCTGCAGAAGATAGAAGTCAAGAGTTCCTGATTGCTTGTGAAAATCAGAATTTCTCTCTTAAAGTTCTTATGCCATTATGTTTGTCACAGAAAATATTTCATACTGTTTGGGAGTTTTTAAATCATGGATCCTGAGTATTCATTATAATAAATTATTATTTTTTTAAAATCAGGAATAGGTGAAATCAGACCGTAATCTTAAAAAACCAAAATATCTTGTGGATCACTGTCATCTAGACCAGAAAAAGGGGAGGAATATCCCCAAAACAAAGGATTTTATAGGAAACTAACATACAGGCATGGCCTTCTATGTCCGGTTTTCTTTTGCAGTTCTAACTCTAGAATTTTGAGATGGAGTAATAACAATATACCAAAAAAGATGCAGAATTAATCAGTGAAACAAAGTAGGCAATCTTTTTAGTTGTATTTTTTGCCAATCAAAACACACATTCTTAAGTAATGAATAAATAATCTATTCAATGATTTAGCTCTGTTTATTTCCTTCAATATTGTATTGTCTTATGAGGCAATTTACAAACTTGGTGAGAAACTGTGCAACATAGTGTGAAATGATATTAGTAACTGTGCCTAGGACCCGATCAAAATTGATAGATTTCTGCTGGGCAAATCATAAATTCAATGCTCCCTTTAATGCAGCCCTTTTATTATTGCTTGCGTATTGGTTGTTGCTATGCCACTGAAAACTAATTTAAGAGTATATAAGAAATTTTGCTGCTAGAAGGTGAGACCAACGTATGAAGCAGTACATGCTGGGTTATGATTATCACACTTGTAAGCTTTTCTGGTCTTATTTGTTTGGCAGTAGATTACAACAGAGTTAAGGAGGACAATCCTTAAAAAAGAATGAAATTAGAAATTCTGAAAGGCTAAACCAGTTTAGTTCAATAAAATTCTTTATGTATAAATAACAGCAAAGAGCTGCTGATTCTTGCTAAGGGCTATTATTGACTTAAAGAGCAATCTCATGTATAGCAATCAATAGGTAGATTTGACCGTAAGATTTTTACTACTAAGTGAAATGAACTGAAAAAATGACCTGAAGTTAAGTATCTTACCATGTTATGTTTCACAAAACTGTGTTTCAATGAGAAACTGGAGTTACAATAAAAATGAAGGTTTTCTTGAAAGTGCAAATACTTAGTGGTAGAAAAATTAGAATACATTTGGATATTACTTGGGTACTGCAACTAAGCAATGTAGATTGTGTTGCTGCTGCTGCCCCTGGCCTGTGTGGACCAAATTAATAGAGTTCTCATCTATACAGAAAGATGTATAGACAAAAAAGACTTGCCCAAGCTTCAAGAAATTGGATGAGAACAAAACGGCTTGGACTTAAAGCAGGTAAAAAAACAGGGTAACATTGATAAGGCAGAGAAGGAGCAGGAAGCAGAAGAAACGCTGGATGATATAAAAGCCCTGACTGAGGGCTTCTCATGTATTTGTAACCCTTTATAGGGCATAAACATGATCATATTTTACACCAGAATATTTTGCCCCTCTGGAGGTGCTGGTAACTCCTGAACACCCACATGATGATTCCCACACCTTCCTTTTTTTTCTTTAACTCTTCTGGCACAGTTTAAATGCTGAGTACCTGTATAGGAAGAGTTGATGAAGTCAGATGGGCTAAATCTCACTGTGGACTAGTTTTTGCACCTCTGCCTACAAGAGGGGAATGGTCACGGCTCTGCCAAGGTTGACTTTGTGCTCCTTTGGGGAGCAGAGCTGTTCCTTCAATATAGAACAAATCTCCTCCTTTTTTCCCTTTTATTCACAAGAAGCTGGCTACAGTCAAGCTGTTTCTATGACCTGTTTCTTCTAGAACAAAAGGTTAATTCTGGATACTTAAGTTTCTAAGAGAAGGTCTGATATCTGTTTATTTTTACTTTAGAAGAGCAAATTCTCATCTGTGAGAGCTCTAAAAGACCTGTTCAGAAAATGTTCTTGATGTTAAACACCTCTGAATAAACAGAGCTAAAACAATCAAGAAATGTCAGCTTAAAAACATTGTTACTTAATAGCATATGCAGCAAATCAGTCTAGCAAATGAGATCCTGTCCCAGAAGAACACCAAAATCCAACTGCTGCTAGAGGGGCAGGGCAGCTACTACCTTTTATAAAAGATATTAGAAACTGCTTTTGGAATTTGTTGGAGTTTTCCCATGATTCTTGGTGATTTTAGGTCATCCAGAAAGATTAAAAAGTAGGTTTTAGTGCTAAGGCTGTCTGCATGTAACTATGTAAAAAAAGTGCCTTTTATGTATTATTTTAAAGGATTGAAGAGTAATAACAAAATGCTCTTATGTAAGAGGGTGTTAAATTCTGTTTGCTTTCATATCACCAGACCCCATATTGCCTAAGCTGAATCAGCAGTTCAATCCACATGTCAAAATATGCTCTGCTTTATTGATAATACTCAACACAGTAAAAATTCTGACTACTTCTTTCCAAGTGGTCCTTCTGCAAGGGCAGAACAGACATCCAAAAAGGATTATCCCATTGACTCCCGGCTTTTTTCCCTTTTATTCCTTCCTATTACTGAGGTGTAAAGACCCACCTTTACACCAAATGAATTTCAAATCAATTTTATCACTTTGAGCAGTCCCAAACCTTCCCCAAAGTACTACTAATTTATACACAAATGTCTTCTGTAACAAAATATAATCATATTACCACAAGTTCTAAAGAAACAGTAGAAAATAAATTTCAGGATCAGAGACCAATGAACTGACCTGTTAGTGGTCCAGTACCAGGCAACAATACTTTCTCCTTGTTGGAGATCATCTTTGGCAGTGATTATTTTTTTTCTTGATACATGTGTCTGTGTCAGTTCTAACTGGTAGGGTTCATTTATACTTATCCAATGCCTATTGCAAGGAGCCAGACTCTGTATTTGCAGATGGAGTTTTCATTCTCATTCCTGGACTGTACTCCATGGTATTTGCATATTTCTAAATGACTGTTAACTAAACATTCATAGGAGTGAACTCTCATCTCAGTAATTACCATTGGTAGTGTCAGCTGCGAAAGACCTGCTGAGGCTGTGTCTGCAAACCTGGGATGGGGTCCTGAGGGACCTAGCCCTGACCCCCCAGAGCAAGAGGTGCAGGAGAACCCCCCTTCCCCTTGCTCGTGCTGGGTAGCCTTTGGCCCTGACCTTCCTTGGGCCCCAGGCTGCGTTGCCATGCCCCTTCTTACGTATTGTCTGTGCCTTTTCATTCAAAATGCCTGCAAAAATGAGGCTGTCGCAAGCTGCTGAGCTGGTTTTTTGCAGTGTGATGGTGAGGTTGTGGGAATATTCAAAGGCACGGGGCTCGCTGGAGGTGTTGGTAGGCTGCGTAAAGCAGTCTCAATTATATTCCTTGTACACAGTGATCCCTGGAAGGAAACACCACCTTGGTTTGCTCCAAAAGTGCGGAACTTTAACGTATGTTTATTGTGGATGATCAGGGACCAGACTGGAAAATAAGGCATTTTACAGGGTTAGTATAGCACCTTCTAAAAGGTTATTGTATTTAAGCTGTTAAGATGCAGCCTGGAGCGCTATGGCTATGCCAGGTAACAGAAATAATAGGAACAGTGATCAAATGGATGAGCAGTGATTTCTGTTTCAGGTTCTCACATTCTCTGTCTGTCCCAAAGCAAAGTTAACAGCAGTAAAGGGTACCTGGACTGATTTAGCCACTGGTCTTCAGTTTCTGGGGTAGTTTAAATACTCAGTGTTACTTTAAGATTTTTCAGGTGTTGTTTCTTTTTTAATTGAGATGGAATGATATTGCCCTGTCTGCAATGACAGAGGCGTAGCAAACTGCTATGGTATTTCACGCAGTACAACTTAGTTATGGTGACCTATCGACTGAGTATAAAAAGCCATGGAGCAGATAAGGCAATGTTTCATAGCTTTTTAGTTTTATTGTGCTGTGATTCAGAGCTATAACAACATATATGGAAAAATATCACTGCAAACGTGGCTACCGTGCGTGCACTCTAAATAAGACAGAACAGATTATCTAGAAATAGATACTGCTGTATAGAAATAATATGATTGTAATTAAGTCATTATAGGTGACGTAAGAATCTGGCACAGACCATAGAATCATTTAGGTTGGAAAAGACCTTTAAAATAATCAGGCCTAACCACTAACCCTGCCATCCCACCACTAAACCCTGTCCCTAAGCAGCTCGTCTGCCCGGCCTTTAAATGCCTCCAGGGATGGGGACTCAACCACTTCCCTGGGCAGCCCGTTCCAGTGCCTGACAACCCTTTCGGTGAAGAAATTTTTCCTAATGTCCAACCTAAACCTCCCCTGGTGCAACTTGAGGCCAACCTCCCTATCCTTCCCAGGAAGAACATCTTGCAGAGGATGAGCCCACCATGCGCTGTGTTCATTGCAAAGGCTGTCACGGGCTGGCTGGCCATGTATGGGGGACAGGAGCTCTCCCGAGGGACGAGTTGCTCCCTGTAGTTTGATTTGGCTGGAGTTGTATTACACTGATCTCACTTGCTGCAGTGGGTTCGGCTTTGCTGATAGCACAGTGGCTTCATGGGTTCTGTTTTTCCTTGTTTTACAATTCAAAGCTATGTTAAATAACCAAAGACTAGAGAGAAGTTAAACTTCAGGAAAAAGAGAAGAGACTAAATTTATTAGCAATTCCTGTCCCTAATGGCATGTCAATCAGGTGGTGGTTGTCTCTGCCTTGCTACTGCCTCTGTACATGGTGTGGTCCTGGGGGGATCTCTGCCGGCTTTGGGAGCTAGCTCAGGCGAAGGGGGCTCAGCTTGAGCCAGGGCTGATGTGTAAATCAAATATAACATTGCATTGTCCAAAGCACAGACCAGGAGGAAGAAAATCATGGGGGTGGATTAATGTTTGACCTCTCTGAGTGTGCTGATAGACGTGGAAACATAAGCAAATGCCCACTCCCGTCCATGCATGCAGAAGAGCCTGGGGCTGTTCGGGGAGGCTTTTTCCTTGCAATTGATCCCACAGCTGGTAGTCAGCAGAAAGAAATAAGAAACATCTCATCTCATACTCTCTCCTGTGCCCCGATATAGGGCAAGCCGTGCTCCAGCCCAAATCACACAACCAGAATAATTATGGATGCTCATGGAAAGAATGGATAATTATTTCTTAGGTATACTGTAGTATTTGTAACATCTTCTCCAGAAAATGTAGCGAAAATGTTGTTACAAAGCAACATGAAATCCTATTTTCAGTTGTACCCATTCTGATTTTTTCCCTGATGATTCTGTTTCAAGAGGAGCCTTCTCTGTACAGTGAAGTGTGACCTTTCTTTTCACCATGAGCTTTACAGTATGCTCATTTCCCTGGTAAGCTAATAAGGGAATAGATAGATATAAAAAAAACCCGTGAGCCTCTCCTGTAAATTCCTAGTATGTTCCCATTTTATCCCATCCTCAGAAATGACCTTTCATGATCCACGTTGGGGAAAATCTCTTAATGTTGTAACACGCTTGCGGTGAAATAACGGTTTTGGCTAGATGTGTTCTACAGACATGCTTAAGACCAGCAAAAGTAGAAAGTGTCAAATTCTTTGTGCCTTGCTCCCTGAGTAGGGTTTTTCCATCGAATGGGTACTGAAGCAAACAACCTCTGCAATTTGCTGCCAAGTCACTGAAGTGGTAACGAGCCATCTATGAAGGGTGAAAGTTTCCCACCCAGGCTTTGCATGTCCAAAGGGCGGTGCAACATTTTGGGAGGTTATTTTTGAGTGTGTCCCAACTTAAACACAGAACTGGAAGTTTGAGAGTAGCTTTTATTGCCTTCAGACTCTAGACTCTGCTGGAATACCAGACTCTTAGAAATCCTTTCAAAACAATTTCATTGTTATTACTGTAATCACTGCACAAGTGGGAAATCCTGTGCAGGATACCTCTTGTTGCTGTGGGATGTTGTGGTGGCTGTTCTGATCACAAATTGATATTATCAATCACAATTTAGTCATTACAGTCTTGCAGCAAGATTGCTGGCCTGCAAATTTTTGCTACTTTTACTACAAAAGGCTGAAGATCTACAGCACTGCAGAGTTTGAAAACATTGAGTCTTTTTTTAAGAATTGTGTGAATATTTGGATTTGACTCTACAGGGAATTTTTTTAGCAGAAGTGTTTCCTTCCTGGGTCTGTATAAGGGCACAGGAAAATGTCCTTTACTTTATAGAGCTCTTTTTAATTAAAGGACTCTGCAATTGAGGCAAAGGGTGCATTTCGGGGAAATCTGAAGTGTTTTATTAAACTGAGCACTATTTTCAATGCAGATGACTACCTGCTCCTACTGAAAACAGGGACATGGTTCACATATTAGCAGACACATGTGAGATGGAGGATGACAGCTCCATGCAGAAGCTATAAAATTCCTGCTTGATTTCTGAGTTGAGTTGGGAATTGCATCTCGGTGCATTCAGAAAGACAAGAAAACCATAATCCAGCTCAGACAAACCTCCAGCACCAAATCCTCCTTTATCCCCTATCTCTGCCCTAGCACAAGTGTCATGCAGGCAGCAGAACAGGAGGTGGAAGAAAGCACGGAAAGTCTTGCTTTATCAACCCTGGATAGTAGAGGATCTTGTGGGACCTGGCAGCACTGGTCTGTTAGGGTTTTCCAGCAGGAATGTTAGAGGATTTCTTCAGATTTGGCCTTCCTGAGCCCTCCAATGAGTCCACATTTGTTTGCATGCATGTGAATAATAGGAGAGCTACAGAGCAAAAACATCACTGCTGAGCAAATCCCACCTTTAGGCAGGAATTTTCAATTACAAATTACTGGGGACACAGGGTGGTTACAATAGAGACTTTAATAATGGATAATTAATCATATAAATACTTTAACTTTTAGTAGGGAGGGGGAAAGACTGGCTTGCATGAGTAACAACTAAAGGTAAATTATCAGCCATGACTCTGTAAGCACACCCAAATCAAGAAGATTTCATCTAATGAAACACCTCTGCCGAGATATACCTGTACACCCTGCCACAGCTTGCCGTGCAAAACTTGGGGGGAACCTTATGTGGAACCATTCTGAGTTGGTTTTTATCCTGTTTTTCTTATCGCTGATTGCTCTAATTCTTGTTTTAAAACTAGAACAAAAAACCCATTATCAGTTATCATGTAGAAAAGAGCTCCTCTTGCCACAGAAAGATGCTTTGTGATTATGGATTGCACATCCCTCGTGTTTATTTAGCTCAATAAACAATACAAAGACAGCTTGTAGGAAATGAATCCTGATATCTGAAGCTGCGTGCATTTCCTCTGGAAGAAAGAGTGCTGGAATTATTGTGTTTAGGCTTTGAATTATAATATAAATCAACTTACAAGGGGAAAATAATTGGCTTCCCCACACCAAAATCCCACATTTCCAGGTTCTGTATTTAAATCATAGTATTCGGTACAACTACTGAATTTCCTTGTACGCAATGCTAAAAGCTGACTTTATGGCCAGATGTGGTGAGTGGTATTCAGATAGTGGGGAATTTATCAGCTCTTTCAATAAAAAAAAAATCATATCCCGAAGAACAGAGTAGTAAAAATGTTCACGTGATGCTTCCCCTGCTGAAGCAAGACACTACTAATATTTATTTTCAGACAGCTTATTCCTGAGTGTCACACCAAAGTCTTTTCGGTATGAAAGTACTTGTGGGCTATCGTGGATAGAATGGGTGTCTGGAAAGCTTCATATTACAGCAGAATGAACACTTTGTCCTTTCAAAAGTGCCTCAATTTCCTCAACCTTGAAACTCTTTGGAGAAGAGAGTGATGGGGAAACATTAAAATGATCCTGTCCCAGACTTGTGGCTGTGCTGCTTGTTGGGGGTGTAAAGAAGAAATACAAACCGATACCTGGAGGCTTGGATGTATTCAGTGGTAGGCAGTAGGTGTATGTGGGTGGGTTTGTCAGCTTCTCAGGGAGGTGGGCTAAGAGAAACAAGTGTAGGAATTTTTTTCTTTAGGTAAATGCTCTGGGAAGTCTTTTAAGATTTTATTTTTAAAATAGAAGCCCTTATTGGGAAATTATTGAAAGCCCCAGTCTAACTGCAACTCTATTATTTTTAATCTTGAACCTGAGGGCATGAAGGATTTTGGGATCCATCTCTAAGCCTGTGCCTTGTTGGGGAAGCTGAAGCACACCATGCTTTCCCAGCTCGCCATGCACTCCAGTGGCAGGCAGGAGTTCGCAAGAGGGATCTGCGTACCCAGCCGCTGCCGATGGGGACACCCAAACCACCCCTCTGCAAAATCACCCTTTGCATTGCAACTGGAATGCCTACTGCTGGTGTATGGATTTGTTTGGTCACCTTTGCTGGCCTAAGATGACATGTTACTGTGGAAGGAGCTGGGTTAAACCTGCCATAAGCTATTCTCGGTGAAGGGACGGTGGATATGGCACACAGGGCTTTTAATCCAGCTGCTGTTTTATTTGTTTTGTAGGGAGGGTTTTATAGTTTAAGTAAGTGCTAACCTGTGCCCTTTCTGGTAGGAAAAATTAAGGAGCGTGCACTTCCAAAGAAAATTTTGCCTGGCTGAGAAACAAAAATGGGCTGAATAAAAATTGAGGCAGTTTCTCAAGACTCAGCACTTAATTAGAAGATAAGTAAATAATTACTATGCCATGAAGGTTTGCATGCAGATAAATGTATAAAGGTGATGAGAATAAACTCACTGAAACAAAATTATGCAAAACATTTGCATCGTGTCAAATGGGCTCAGTGTTTGTTTTACGTACCCCGGCAGAGGGAGTGTGTAATATCTGAGCAACTGCTGACTGGGAAACACTGGGACTAATGAAGAGCCTAAACCTCAAAGTGCCTTAGCGCTTCTAAATGTCATTAAAAGTCACTCCACAAGATAAGAGCTAAATATATATTCTAGCTATCAAACCCAGATTGCTGTGGAATGTGAATGAAGCTGTATGTATATAATGTCCTACGCCTGACATTAGAGGGTAAGTTACATTTATCACTAGCGGATGTTCGATTATATTGTTTCCCATTCTTACAAAAACATGTGTTTCTTCTGACTGTTTCCACAAGCCACCCCCAGCTGTCGCCATTCGAAAATGCTGAGGTGTTCTTGCCTGGCATAGTGGCTGCAAAATGCGTCCATCTATGTAAGTGGGGGAGCACCTTAGGATTTTCCTTTCCTGGCCAGATGTGGGTGGGAAAATTGGAGCTGGGTTAATCACAAAGGTTAAAATTCGATGCTTAGCTGAAAACAGCGCATAGCTGAAAAATAAGAGGTGTAGTCGGTGGGCAAATTGGGAGGCGAAATCTGCGTTGGGGCTCTCCCAGCGTGGTCTGAGCTGATGGCAGGGTGCAGGTGAAGCATCCCCTGAGTGTGGTCCATTGGGCTCTGCCCTGGCAGTGGGGGGACCGGCTGCCCTTGGGGCTCCTGCCTGCTCTCCCCTTGCTCCTGGCTGCCAAGGCTGGGATTTAGTCAGCTACAGATAGGAAAGTTGGAAGGGAGGATTCTCCATCCTTGCTTCTTTCAATCTTCCTATTAATAATAGGGATGATCTAACTTCATGGCCTATTTATTTGTTAAAAGGCCAATCAGGATCTGATTTTATTTTAAGGAGAAAATAATGATTCTAAAATAGATATTTCTGTTCAGATACATGAAACCATTTCAAGCTTTAAAAAAACAATTAACTTCTGTAAGGGGGGAAAAAAAGTGCTGGATTTGAGGAAAAAAGAAAACAAAGCATCAAGGAACTTTCTGTTAATCAAATATGATGTTTGACCAGGGTACAGCGACAACAGCTCGCCACACTGGCGCAGTGTGGTCAGAGTAATGACTAATGCTTGTATGAACTCAGAGGAATTTTTCAAATTAAATATTTGCTATCTAATCCATTACTTCTCTAGTCAATTTTCGGGGTCTGTCTTGAAGTTAATGCATATTCAGTGCAATTATTGCCTCCTCGAAGATCATTTATGTGAGAGCACAAATAACTAATTAGCCATACTTCACTCTATGAAGGCTGTATAAGCGATTTAATTCACTTAGTCATATTGAGAATACTAAGAAAATACTCCCATTAACAGTAACAGGAGGAGAAATGGGCAGAGCATGTCTCTGGTTTGCAGTTGTAATGGTTTACAGAGATTTTGCTGTGAAACCACTCAGGCCATAAAAGGAAAGAGCTGCTTTTGTAATATGAAATTGCATTAAACTGATTAAAAAATTAACCCAACTTATATTTGGAAATAGGCTGAAATAAATGGTTAAATAATTATAGCAATACATTGAAACGCTACTGCTGTCAATTTTTAATGAATTCATTTTAATTATCAGATAAGGACATAGAATCAACTGGTTTTAAAGATGGAAATTTCCATCTTCTGGTGTCTGGACATAACTTTTTCTGCTTTGTTTATTCCTTGAACTTTAATGTTGATTGGTCAACTGATATTTGCCTTTGCAAGAGTCTTTGAAGATCCTTCTTCCCCCATCCTCTTTCTAGTCCCTTTTATTGGTTGCTTTCCTTGACCTTTTTTCTTTCTTCTCTGTAACTTTTCTGTTCCTCAGATGCAATTTTTAAAATACTCATTCTGCATTTGCCAGGCCTCTACTTAAGTTGTTCAGCGTTCACTCAGAAAGTTTACTGAAGCAAAACATTTTGACTTTTACGTTGCTTCATCTGACCGATAAAATATTGAAATGTATTTAAATGTAACCTCTTGTTTCAGTAAATTATACTACAGGGATCATGAAGACAAGGTGACGGTTCTTCCAACTTGATATATGATATGGCTTTAAAGATATGCATATTTGTTTTATAATAGATTATATATAAATGTCAGAGGTGTGCATGTACATATATTAAAAATATATAGCATAAAACATGGGCAAATAACCTACTGCATATTTTTATTGCATCATTCCCTCAACCCCTGATATTAATAACAATCCTTGTTGCACTATTTTATAGGCGAGTTTTGCACCCTCAATGCTGAATGCCATCTTCTTACTAAGGACATCTACAGATAACAGTCCTACTAGTATGCTTATGAAAACTGCAAATATTACAAATGAGACTTGAGCCTAACATAAACTTTGCTAGAAATATTCTGGAGAAATCTGTGATGATCTAAGTGAGGCTTCTCCCCAAGTGTCTGCTGCTTTGTCAGGAGCAAGGGATGGTGCAGGGGAAGCCTGAAGGCAGAGCCAAAGCTGGCAGTCTTGGTCTATGCTTGGGAGGGATTTTTAATTTTTTTTCAAATTTGTCATGACAGTGTGTATGGTAGGAGAACATGTTCTCGATCTTAGTTCTTCACAAGCTTAGCCTAAGTATGTAAAATACAAATCTGTGGCGTTCCATGCAACACATTGGACTTTGTAGGTTTTTCCAGGCTAACATTAAACTGGATTTTAGGTTTATACACTTCAGCTGTCTTCCTGACTAATGAATTGGCATTCAAGAATACAGTAAGCCATTTTTACAAACTTACTGTTTCAAGCATATTCTTAAACTTCTCCACCTAATAGAAGAAAACAAGTTAAAATTCCCCACAGTCCTATATAGTGCAAGCTCTAACTTGTCTATCGTAACAATACCACAACTACCACCATTGATGATGTTGTCTGTGCTCCAATTATATTTAGAATAATAGTGCAATTATATTTGAAGTCACTGTTTCCTCCTCTCTGAATGAAAATAATCCTTGATATATAACTCTCCTATGTATATTGAAAAATACCAATTTTTACAGTAGTTGTTCCCAGGTCTGCGATGTAGTTGTGTGGGGAGGAACCCTTTAGGTGCTGAGTGATTTTTCTTTTTAGTTCATGTGTATTTTTAAAATTATTTTGTAAGGTATTTAATAGAAATTTAAGAAACATAAGGAGTAGTGCTAGGAAAATATAGCTGAGTCTAGCCAAAATATTTTTTGACTATTAATGAGATAAACAAGATGCAAAGTGTTGCTGTGCTATAAATCTTGAAAAGTGCTTATAATAATAGTATATATTTGTCTCTAAATTCCTTCTGAATCAACGTTTTATGGTAATTAACGCTGAGTAATTGTGACTTGCTGAGTTATCTTTCAAATTTTTCAAATTTCAAATCACATTAAACTAAATTTTAGCTATTGATATTCTTTCCTCCTGAACTATTTCCTTGTACAATCTCAGTGTTATCCCAAATCCCTGACAATGCTTTGAAAACCACAGACAAACTGCCCGAGTCAGGGAGCTCTTGCTGCGGGATCAAAGCAAGAGGTGCATGAAGAAGCTTGAGTTCTCTGTTTAATGTGGTATGGAGAAATCTAGCTGTTACAGAAATATCAATAATTAAAATAGGGGTTTTGAATTCTTTCTACAAGCCCTAACAACCTAAGTTAAAAATTCAAATTTTAATTATGTGCGTTCACTGGTTTATTACTGCAAGGTGTTGTCTCCATCTCACAGGATGCAGGATATGCTAACAAACCGCATGGGTTCAAAAAATGACTGGAAATTAAAAAAACACTGAAGAAAATCCTTGGAGGAATAAATTTGTCACATGCAAAGATTCTGCCTTAGTTTTAGGAAATCCATGAACCACAAATAGGTACAGGCTGGGAAGGTATTGAGGGAAATAGTGTTGCGTCCTTGGTGTTTGCTTGTGGTGTTCTCTAAACACTGGCTCTGGGCAGCGTTGGAGGACGTTGGACTGAATGTGCATGTTTGGTTTGAGCTGGTCTGGCCGGGCTTAGGTTTCTGTTATTTCCTCATGTGTGTGTTTGTAAAAATCCCTAGAAGACTCTGAGCTGTACTTTTTATTCCAACTCAATCACTTTTCTGTATCAAACTGGGGAGGGAGACACTGGAACATCTTAGCACTGGTGAAGTTTTCCGAAGTCAGTTGGCTGCTGGCAGCCGAGGGCAGAGAGCCCATGGGTAGCGCACTGGAGGGCGTCTCCTCTGGAACAATGTAATCCAGCCATGTGTAGCTGGAAACAGCACAGAGCTCATTAGTGAGATACATGGGGCAGAAAATAATGAACAAGATTATTGTAAGTAACATAGTATTGAAAAGAATTTATTTAGGGCATGTTCAAAAGTATACGGAAAAAAATCCTAAAAGGCCATAGGAGGGAGAAACACATCATGATCAATAACATATTAAATAAATTTGAGTTTACAATGGAAGCTACCAAAGGCTGGAAAGATCAATGTTACAAATAATGATGACCTGGATATACAAGGAGCAGCAAGACGCATGGCTCCTGGCTTCTCGTACAAACTGAGCTTCGTGTTCTTCTCGTGGTGGGGCTGTCTGGGAAGCACGCTCACTCCTTTGCGAATGAAAGCCGCAGGAAAGAGCTGTATTTCCCCCAGCAGATCAATTCTTACAACTTAGAACAATGAAAGAAGCAGTAACATATTACAAATTTAAATTATCCCACATGGTCTTAACTGTACAGATGCAAAGGTCATTAAATAATGTCATTTTTAGCCATATGCCATGGGGAGCTATCTATCGTATATTATCTAGCATTCTGATGGAAGTAAAAATGATTAATTTTTACTGTGTCTTGTACAATTTACTTATTAATGTTCCTTGCGGGACAATCGGAGCTTGATTATTTGGTTAATGCATACTGAAATTGAGCTCTGTATTTTTCATTGAAGAGAAACTGGTTCCAGCTAATGCATGATACTGACATATTTTAGATGCAAAAACTTGTTTTTAGCTGACTTTTTAGAGGGCTTATTGTATCCTGTGAAGTGTGTGCATTCAATATACCAAGTAACAAAATAGCTACTGAATAGCATTCTGTAGGAAAGACAGAAAAACTAGATGCTGAAGTGGGTCATAGCTAATCAGGATACTGATGAGGTCCCCAAACATCCAATCTCAGGGCATGCAGTAACCTTCCACCAAAGGCTAAGCTGAAATATGCAGCTTAGCCTGGAAAAAATGGAGAAAAAGAACACATTCCAACAGGATTAAATTTTCTGAGAATGTGTTTATGTCATTAAGTGTTATTTTAAAAGGGATAACAAAAAAGCAATGCTATACCCGTAACTACGTTTACTTGAGAACTTCGTGATATACAGAGTTTGAACTAGAGCATGATAAAAGCTTCTGCCCCAAATATTTTTCACAGTAAAAAAAATGCTCAGCTCAATTCCTCGTTCCCTGTTTCACCTGCCAGGCTGTGCTGGGTTGCCTGGGGAAGTTTGGGTTCCTTGCTCTCTGGGCAAGGCTTTTCCCTTCTTCTGTCTTCTGGGATTTCAGAGCCAGATTTTGCTGGCCCTGGCCAATGTGGGGGTCAGGTGCTCTCCCTCCCTGAACATGTCAGATTTTTTGTTTTTAAAGTGGTGTAACAGCTCCCTTCTGTTCCTCTTTTTCAGCGTTTTTTCACACCTTCTCTCCAGTGCAGTCGAGCCACTGTAGGACTGGTTATTCACCCCTTGCAGCAGAGACAATTTTTCTGTTAGTTCAGTGTCAGCCTATTTGCAATGAAGATCCCTTTCAGGGACAGCCAACAGGCTTTCCTTGTCTTTTTAGCCCCAAAATTCTCTCTGTGAAGAAATGTATGCATCCAGACTACATGTATCTCAATCCTGTAATAGACAGGGTAAATGGAATCGTATCATTTCCATATCGACCCTCCAGATGCTTCCACAGAAGCCCATTCCTACACATCCATTAAGTTTATGACTCCAGATTTAGAAATAGGAGCGGTGGGGGCCGGCTCACTGTGGGGGGCGTGCGTTGGTGAGGCAATTTCTGCAAGGTGGACAGCTCACAGAGATCAATTCTGCTGCAGCCCTAATAGGATAAAAAGGAAATTGGGAATTTGCAGATTCAATTATTTCTCCATTTCTTGCCAGAAAATGGCTCCTATGTCCCCAAACTGATTCAGCCATAATCAGGCTGTTTCATTTTGCTTATTTCTAAACCGTGCACATATCTAAATACATGTACATTTCTGTCTAAAATGTTTTAGTAAAAGTAAATGGGCAATAAAAAGCTTCTAATAGGTAATTTCGAGCTGCCTGGTGAAACACTAGCAAAGCAGAAAAAGTAAGCAGCTTCTGATATTGCAGCAGAAATGTTTGTCTAGACCTAAAGTGAACGCATATAGGACTAGTAACTTAGTCACCTTTTGTCACTGAACCTTAATGTCCATTATCATACCTTGTATCTTCCTAGCAGATAGGAAGACTTTGATAGGATTAAAGATTATTTTTTTTTTATCCTGAGCTTGAATACCCTAAAGTAGTAGATGCAACAGCCTGGAATAGTTGTGATTAGGCCACCTGTATGGCAAAAGACATTTAGAGAAACAATATTTTCTACCCTTCATTAATGTTCAGGTAGTGTGTGGCACAATGTTCTTAATTAAAATCCTTTTCAACAATTACACTGACATGAAAATGTACATGAGAACTTTATTTGGTGCCAGTGCTATCAGAAATTAATTTAAAATAGAAACAAATGTTCTGTTGGACTTTTGGGATATTGCTAATGCTTTGAATTGGAAAACCTGACTTTTTTCCCCCCTCTAGCGGTTTGGGAATATTCCTTTTGGGTAGCCACAGTGTTATTAAATAGTTGTTTAACCCGAAGCAAGACCTAACACACATTCAGGAGATGTAGCAATAGGACCATGCTGGTTTGGGCAGCAGCTCAGAAAGAATCGAGTCAGACAATGGGACTCACTCTTGAAAACCTCATAGATACCCGAGCCGAAGAGCATGGCACTGGGTGGGTATATCGCATGGCCAGTTGGGGTCAACTGTCCTGGCCGTGCCCCCTTCCAGCCCCTTGTGCCCCTGGCAGAGCAGGGGAAGCTGCAAAGTCCTTGCCTGGTGTAAGCCCTGCTCAGCAACAACTGAACCATCAGGGTGTTAGCAACATTCTTCTCACCTTAAATCCAAAACACAGCACTGTGCCAGCTGCTAGGAAGAAAATGAACTCTCTACCAGCTGAAACCAGGATATAGGCATTATTTGGTATCTTTTCCTTGAAAACAAAAGAAATTAATATTTTCAATGAAAATCAAAATTCAGGAAGTTTGTTAGTGCTTGCTAATCAATCTGCTAAGGAGGCTGAGCCTCTTGATCAGAGGTGAAAGACCATTGTATTATAGACCTGTGAAGTAGATTTAATGTTGTTTTGTAAATATTATTTGAATTAGTGGTGAGGATGGCTTTGCTCGGAGCAGAATTTGAGCTCTTTATTGGTACCATCAATACGGATACCCTTTTCATCAGTTTTGCAAAGGTCTTTGCCTTCCCTTTCTGTATTCTCTTTTCAAGGTGAAAACTGCTTCATTTTACGCTTTATTCTTAGGCATTATTTTGTCAGCTTACATGAATTTTGTATCAAAATGAGCCCATAGCCCCTTTCATCCTAAAGCCTGGAATGTAGCCTGATTGATGCAAGGATTATACGGTTTGCTGAGGTATCTTCTCAGTTTTTGGCCGCCTTCAAGGTTTAATTTCTTTGAGGTAAATGCTGCTCTTTGAAGTACTCATTTTAATGAGATCTGTGAGTTCCATATTGTTTCAGTTAGAATCTATGTACAAAAACCAGGAAACATCTTAAATTTAGTATTGGTTATTAAATTATTGAAAGTAGTCATAATGCAGCTTTTGGGGTCATATTGAAGGTTCTTCTGACCTCTGAGCTAAATTTGTAACCTGTAAGCTATAAACCATTTTATTTCTTTTTTTTTTACATTTACACTGTTACAAAATTTACTGAAAAATTAGGAGAAGAAACACATCTGTAAATGAGTAAATATGCGATCTCGTATCGATACCACTGGCTCAGAATCTGTCTCATTCTGTTTCATGTTTTCATCTTCCAGTTTTGCATTCATATGGCCCTTGTGTCAAGCCTGGCAGATCATGCTGCTTGCCCATGAGATGTAGCTTTGACTTCCACTCAAAGTTAGCAAGTTCTTTCATGTTTCTTCAGCACTTTACCCAGATCTTCATTTTCTATTAGTAAAACAATGAATATGACGCTCCCTTTGTTTTAATTACCGCTTTCCAATCTCTAACCTTCAAACTGAAAACATAATCTTTCTTCTGGATTACTTTTTTAATAAATATATCTAGTTCTGTGTCAGTAAGCATATATTTTCACAGCTATGCTGGATAATCACTAATGCCAGCTTGTTTGGAGAATAATCAAAATTATATCTCTCCAAATAACACAAATCAGAAGTCCTTCAAAACCAGAATGTGTTGAATTTCTACCAACAAGTTACTTGTGTCTTTTGAAATACTTCCTGTTCCTTAAATCAAGTATTAGTACAACACCAAGTTATGTCAGCCCCAGCAACTCCCTAAGAAGAAATAAAAAGCATGGTTTTTTGCAGAACCTTCAAAACACATGAAACAAATATTGTGGATGAGATTGTTCTAAGGAGGCTGAAGCACTGAGGTGGAAGCAGCTGGATACCTTGTCCTCTGAAGATCCTCATCTACAGATTATAGTACTTTTAATAATAAAATTTCTCCTTCTTCAGGAACTGACCAACCATGTGTAGTCCCCAAAAATATTTTCTGTAATTACTCCTTTCTGCATCCTGGAAAAAAGTTTGAGTCACTGGATACACTGTGGTCACCAGATTTTTATCAATGTGCAAAGAATATTTTGTACTATGAGCAGCGCTTATCTTAAATGCAGTGTATAAAAATGCATTAGATTCCATCTTTTATTGCTCTTTATTTACAAAAGGAAATCTTGAATTCCTTAGAGTTGCTATAAATGTTTTCAAGTAAAGTTATGTTTATCCTCAATTTTTACTGATAACTGTCATAAACTGTGTGTGCAGAACAGGTTAGATAACACAGATTTCTGAAAAGTTGTGTAGGTGTGAAAACTTTTTTCTGTGCCCCAACATCTTAGCTTTTAGCTCATTTAGCTGAGCACTGACCTCCTTTTGCTGCCATAGTGTTCTTATGTTCGCTATCACAACTAAAGAATGTTCCATCAGTCATTGCTCACTGCTCCAGCACATCTACATTTTCTTTTTTTATTTTTTATTGTTAGTGAAGATACTAGAACTAGAAATAGTTTATCTCTCCCGAGTACTATATTGCAGTAGTTGCGTTTGTGATCTGTATGTACGTGATGTTTTCCTCTTCCTTTTGGGGCTCCAGGAAGCTAAGACTCTCAGAACAACAAGCCTGGAGAATCACCTGTAACTTGTGGGTTGATTTTTTTTTTTGGGGCTGAGGAATGAGGATTTTTAGTCCCATGTGTATTTGTAGTTAACAGCATGAATACAGTCTAAAATATCCAGTGTTTTACAGGCCCAATAAAAAAAAATCCATTCCTTGTTCTACATAATTGCATTCCCCGTTTAGTACATATAACTACCTTTTGGGTACATCCTGTTGTAAGGTGTTTCTTGTTACCAATACAGAGAAACATGAGCAACAGGTAGCCACAAAAAGGGTTATGAAAGCCTCATAGCCGGATCTTTAGTAGAATGAGATTTCATAAGATATGATATGAAGATATAAGATAAGCTGATATCATAAGATCAGGGAAAAGTATTTTCACCAATGGACCACAAACATTTTTAATTAAAAGAGTTCCCAATTAATATTTATTTAATACATGCTCATGAAGAAAATCTGTCACCCTATAAAACTGAGATCCCACTTGCTGTGAGCTTGGTAAGGCAGCTCCTGTTAAGGCTTTGCTGGAGCATAGAGGTGTATTGAGCAGGGACGCGGTCACATCATTGGTGTTAATGGCGAACCCGTATGAACATTATTTTAGTTACTGTGTTGATAATGGCATTAGGGTACAGAACTATGTGTGTCCCATGGGTCCTACAGAGTCAGAAAACATCTGCTGAGCATCTGGATGGCAATGCAGTGTGATGCCTCCTGAAAGATGGAAACCATATATGTTTTATTCAAAGGGTAGACATGGTATGTTTCATTTTTATGTAACTGGTCAATGTGCTAGAATTTGTGACTTAAGGATGAGAATTGGAACTGGGTCACAGGAGAAAAGTTTGTCTATAACGAGCAGCCTGCTGAACCGCCTTGATGCCTCAGGGGAATTTGCAACTTTGGAAAGCACTAAAACCACGGTTTAATCTTTTGCACAGAAATTTGTGATCACAGTGATAAATCTGAATTATTGTTATATAACTCTGTATTTTGCTTAGAAAGGATAAAAAAAGAGGAAAAAGGTGCTGCACTGGAGATTAAGACTCTACACGCAGTGCACTTAAGGAAGTCGCTAAATCCAGACTTATATTGAAAACTTATTCCATGTTATCTTTTAAAACTCATGAATAGAAAAGGTGTATCTCTTTAGTTTACTACAAAATGGGTATGTATCCTTAGGGAAAAAAAAAATACTGAAGAGTGGATACCCATATTTGGCTTTAAAAATATGATATTACATCTATAGTCTGTCCTGATGGGATGTGTCAGAAGAACTTTATTTATCAGTTATTTCTGGAAAGTCCCTGGTGCAGCAGGCCTGTTGCTCAGGAGGGATGTGGTGGAGCTCTGATCTCCCACATCAGTGTGTGCTCCACAGCATCGGTGCATGCGGTGTCTTTGTGCCAGGTACAATTATTTTGTACGTGAACCAGTTTTCTCTTGGCCTTAAAACATTTGTGGTGGGAAGCATTTATGTCAGTACCAAGTCTGCAGTGTCTCTCAGACAAGCATACACATGAGGAACACATGGATTGCTCTGAACAGCAGGGACCTCAGGTTGAGTCTCGTCTGCTTTAGTTATAAGGTAGCTGTATTTTATTTTTGCTGATTACTGTTTGCTGGTTATCTTTTTTTTTGCTTTCTCCTTTTCTCTTTTCTTCCCCACCCTCCCCCCCTCAGAACTGCTGGTTTGTTAGTATTCTCTTCTCCCCAAATGTCATTGTAAATCAGCTCTCCAGCTGCCTTCATTCCTTTTTCCTGCATCTTCTTAGAATCATAGAATTGTTTAGGTTGGAAAAGACCTTCAAGATCACCAAGTCCAACTGTTAACCTAACCCTGCCATCCCGCCACTAAACCATGTCCCTAAGCACCTCGTCTGCCCGGCTTTTCAATACCTCCAGGGATAGGGACTCAACCCCTTCCCTGGGCAGCCCCTTCCAGTGCTTGAAAATCCTTTTGGTGAAAAATTTTTTCCTAATGTCCAACCTAAACCTCCCCTGGCACAACTTGAGGCCATTTCCCCTCATCCTATTGCCTGTTACCTGGGAGAAGAGGCCAGCACTCACCTCACTACGATTATACTTCAGTTATTAAATATAATAGTAATAATAATAACAATAAATGATCTCCACTTCTCTGTTTAAAGCAGAAATGCTTGTTTTGGCCAGGTTTAGCCAGAAAGTCTTGCAGCCTCTTCTATTCTGCTCTCCAAAATGCTGCTGCTGCTGTCACCCTTCTCATCTCCCTTCCACCAAACATTCCACCTGCATTACATCCCTGCTTCAGTCTCCTCCTTCTCCTGCTTGTTTTGCTTCTTTAAGTTCAACCTTCTGTGATTTAAGCCCTAGTATTTCAGGTTCCAGGTCATCTAAAGTAAAACTTCTCTTAAAATTCAGACCTTCTATCGTGGCTTAAAGTTGCTCTCCTCTTAAAAATCTTCTGGTGACTTCAACAAGAAATGTTTGCACATACATGGTTGCAGTCTGAAATATGAAAAAGTTGCGCTCTCATAGTTGTGAGTTCTACTGAGTAACGATTAAATTTTAAGAAAGATAAATCCAGATCAGATATATCATTTTCTTTATCTCAACAAAGCAAAAACCTAAAGAAAAGATGGCAGCTCAGGCTGACAAATAAAAACAATGGTATCGCTTAGAATAATTCATTAGAATAAGTAATCCAATGCACATTTTGTGTGAAAAAGGGAATCAAGTCAAAAGCAGTGCCATTTTCATTCTGAAATGCAATAAATGTAAAAAAAAAACCAAAACCACTAATGTATGAAACTTAAATCATAACATCCTTATGCAACTCCATAAAAACAACTTCCTGCAGTGCTCTGTGTGTCTTACAAAGGACAACTCATTGCATCTCCCAGTTTGACTCAAGTATTTGCTGGACTACTTTTGGCTGCTGATGTTTAGGCTTTAATTTTAATCCAGACTGCTGTTCTGGAAGCACTATTCTGAATCTGTGGTTTCTTCAAAAATAACTGTGGCTCCAATACCAGTTAGCATTGGCTTAAGTCTGACCGAGAAAATCATCTGCATTTTTACTTCTTTGACCAGTCTTATTTTTACATTGGCTTCTGGGTTGAAAAAACCCAGAAACTAACAACACCCAGTTCTTTGTCTTTCGTGCATGGACGCAGCCCTTCCCTCTGATCGGCATCTTGAGCGGGTGATGAATACAAGAGGCAGACTGAAGTGACATCCTGTAACTTCATGTCTTACATAGCCTTTCTCTACTCTCATTTAGCTAGGTTCGTTGTGAAGCTCCCGTCACAAAGAGGAAACCCATGGATAAATCTGCTTTATCACATGCAGAGGAGTTTGTCCATTTTTTATCGTGGCCCAGCTGATGCCTGGAGTTTGAATTCCCTTGCAAGGGCTATAAATGTCTACGTCTCTTTTCCACTTGTTCTGGGCACCACCCAGCTTAATTTCATCAGTCAATGGCTGAGAGACAGGCGCTGGTCTTTGGGCTTGCACACCTCTGATCACCGGACTGGCCATGGACAGCAGCTGCCACAGGGTTTAGGGGCAGCCAGCGTTGCAGGCAGTAGCCAGGTCCGCACATGCCCCTTATTTTTTCTTATTTCAGCTATGGCAGTAGTGCAGATTCACCTAAGCCACCTTTGCCTCCAGCTGACAAACTTTTGCCTCCAGTTTATTGAGTTGAATCAGTTGACGAACGGGCCAAGGCATTACTGGGTTATGAGAGAAGATTTAACCACCCAAAAAGCAAGGTGTGGGGGATTTTCCAGCATGCAGTATGGTCTGGAAGTTAAAAGCTACCTCAGAAAAGCCTGTGCTACTTAGCAATCATAGCAGTGAGTATAGCATAGTTATGCTATTAGGTATTTACTTTTCATGTTTTACTAGGCTTTAAAGCTAAATGCAGTGGATTTAAGAGGAAAGTGGCCTTCTGGAGTGCTAGGAATTAAGCATTCATGTTGAATTAGTTAAAAGCAAAGGATCTGCTTTCCTATTGCTTTGCATTTGTGTGGCTCTTTAGACCAATATCATCTTAAAGCAAACCATGTATAAAATGCTACAGAATTAAGATACTAATGCTTATTTCCTTCTCACACTGATATGAATTATCCTTTAGTGCTAAAGGTAATGAAGTAGCAACCTATGAATTATAAACAGGAGGGGAATGGAAATCTATTTTCACTGCGTGTATTTATTCAGGCCATATTACTGTTGTGTTTGAGAATCTCCTGAGGTACGTTGGTATCCTCATAACCTCTCTTAGGGAGGTTGTGTTTTTCTCACAATACAGATGGGACCTGAGATACCATGAGGTTAAGTGACTTGCCTGTTAAACTGCACAAGCAGTCTGGAGCAAAAACGAGAGCTGAGCTGGACTCATTTGCCTCTCAGTTCAGTGCCTCAATTACAAAATGATCCTGTAAAATAACTTTGCCAGGGAGCCATGAAAATTAGGAGAAATACCAAATGCTTTTTGTTGAATTTATCAGATTATTGGAAACTAGAAGGAGAAATCAGCTAGGCCAATGTGTGGATGTGTCTTTTCATCTGCTGCTTTGCAGCTGCATTGGTCCCATGGGTCGCTGAGGTCCTAACCCTGCTGTGTACATAAAATCCTAAGCTAGCAAGCTTGTTCAGGTAGTTAAAAGTGCAAACAGGCAATTAAGTTCAAACTTATGCCATTAGTAAGTGCGTATCCAGGCTCTGACCCACATTCCTGCATGTTCAAGGCTGAAAAGTTGGCCTGTAGGAACATCTATCTGTACCACGTATTAAAGCTGCTGCCACAGCTTTTGCCAACATTTCAACTTTACAGTCTATATTTGAACTATAACTTTGCTAGGGAAGCAAAAATGTTGTACATTAAAAGCTGACGTGGAAATCCTAGCCAAAATACCATATCTATTATATATGTAAATGTTTGCATTTAAGTGACCCTTTAGAACAGTATCGCTCTAAAGAACTCACGTTTAAAATGCTCCCAAATTGAAATATTAATGTTTCTGTCCTCCTTGTGCTGCGATGATTTACCCTTCAGTGCTCAAGCTAATGAAGTATTAACCCACAAAGTGTGAGTGGGATGGAAGCAGGAAACCTATTTTCACTGCTGGTATTTATACAGCTTGTATTTTTGCTATTTCAAAGTTAAAATTATGACTAAAAATAGAAATCACAGATGTGTCTTTTTTTTTATGTAGAAGGAGCTGTAACCAAAAGTAAAAATGCTTTAAGTTCATAGTTCATTGGAACAGGCTTGATCAATTATCTTATTTTAACATATGAGGTAACATATGAGGGCATTTAAAGTGCCTTACAGCCATTTTAAGAACCGTTATTATGTATTTTACATAACTTGATGCATCCATTTAGAGAAAATGGAGCATAACATGCATCTTCAAGGGTTTTGATTTCTAAAGCATAACCACAGCTAGAGGGAGTGCAGGATTCATTCCCCTAAGATGCGTCAGATGTGCAAACCAAGGGTCTATCTAAATATTTAAACCTCGTTTGGTACTTGGGATGCTCTATTGCTACAGTATGAGTATTTGTTTAAATTGGGCTAGTCCAGCCACAGGACCAAGGTGACTGCAGCAGCTTTTGTAGCTAGGGTACAGGGAAGAGCAGTTCTGGCAGCCGTGGGGAAAGCCCCAGCTCGGACAAGGTTGGCACTAGAAAGCAGAGAGGAAAGACCCGTGAGATCTGCATGTGTGTCAAACCTAACACAGATTTTCCTGCTGCAAGCACTTGGCAGAAGCAACACAGCCTTTGACTTGTCTGTGTGTTCTGGAGATCTTGGCTCTGCTTTGCCTGCTCCTGTTCAGTGCTTTTGTAAAAAACTTGCTTCCACGGCTTGACCCAGGGGGAATGACTTTGACCTTTAGGTGACAATCCAGAGCGCCAGGGCTTCAGCTACAGCACACATTAGATGCACAAACTGCCATTACAACTGTTCAGTGATTTATTTTCAAGCAGTTCTTTCTGCTTGCTCCATCTTTCATTAAATATAGTTCAGCTGATTGCCTAAATCAGGCAGTCTGTCTTTCTTCCCGTGGCTATTTTCAGGCTCCCATTCACACAAGAGGCCAGATTCCTCCCTGCATCTCACAGCTTTGGCAGTGTGGTTCCAGGTGGTGATCCCTGGCCAGAAGCAGAGCTGGAAGAGGAGCCGTGCTGATGCAGGGCAGAAGCTGGCCCAGGGCAGGCCGAGGGTTGGCAATGGAGATGGGGCCAGGTGGACGAAAGGTGGGGAAGAAAAGCAGCGTGGAGCTGGGGCATCATGCCTGATGCGCACAGTTGAGGAGAAACGAGGCTGTACAAGGGGGACAGAGGAGCAGTACAAGCGATGCCTATAAAGTACATCCCTAACTGAAAAATCAATTACCATCATGCGGCCCGGGCTCTGTGCTGCACAAGACAAACTACAGTAGTTATCAGTTTTAATAACCCAGACTGCTTTCTGTAGGTACCCATGGCTTTTCCTTGGCACTGGATGAGCAGCTGTGAAAAGTGGGTACCTGCAAGGAGCTGGAGGAGCCGCTGGGGCTGTGGCGTGGCCAGCCTGGCCACGCCGTGGTTTTGGAGGGAAACCACTGCTGTCATTTTGGCAAGCACTGAGTGCGAGCCCAAGACAGGCAATTGTAAGTAAGTTATGATACTGACTTTTCAGCTTCAAATTGAACTTCAATATGTCTGTGTGGCACAGCGGAGGTAGAGACCCAAGGGTAGCGGGAAAAGTCACGGCCGCCCTGGAGGAAGTCAATCCGTTTTAGTCCTCTTCAGGAGGATCAGTTAGCCCAACAAGCACTAAGGTGGGCTCTGCTGCGATACCTGCAGTAGCCAGGTGGCTCCCCCAGGGCTAGCTTGGGTACCTTGGCATGAGGCTGGGTTGGGATGGGTGGATGTCATTGCATGGGAGCAGCCAAACTCACAGCATGCACACCACCGAGAAAGGTTTGAGCCACTGAACAGAGGGAGAGCTGTTAGAGGGGTCATAGTACTATCACTTTCAAGCCAATTTACTACTCCTTATGAAAAATTAAATACTTTTTGTATTTCACTCAATCTTCACAAAGAGATTTGTTCAGTCTAATTTTGGCAAATTGTGAATATGCTGCTCTGCTATTTAAGTTGCGTAGTCTCATGTCGTTATTTTTTATTAAAACAAAGATGTTTTTCAGGTAGGGTTGGCATGATAGCAAGAAAATTGTATATTCTCTTGGGGGTTTTATTTAATTATTTAAAGCCATATTAGGTTATAAATTACTGCTCCAATATATCATGCAGTTAATACTTAAAATTTCAAAACTCAGCCTTTATTGTCCAGATGAAATGAGGACCAGGCAGAGAAGAAAAGCTTGTTCTTGACACACTAAAAAAAGGACAAAGCATTTCAGTTGCTTGATCTTCCAATGTTCTCCTCTGACCTGGGCAAACCTAAAATGATTTAGAGTCCACATTTCAGCATCTTTTGTAAAAAGCTCAGACTTTGGTTTGGCAAAGTTGTGCCACAGTTTTTTCAAGAGCATTAATCACTTCTTTCAACAAGAACAGGAAAATACTCTAATTTCTAAAAATCTGCCCGTGTATTCTGGTTTCCATTTGTGATGCAGGAACAAGAGTGTTACCTGCCCTCGCTCTAGCCTGGCATTTTAAAGCGTGACTTTCATTTTTGTGTCTCTGTGTATTTTTACAGGACCTTGTAAAATGGGGCTCTTATCCCACCTAGACTTTTATTACTGAGCTACTGTACAATTAGTCCATGTTTGGAATGAAAAATAATTTTGAAGGAAATTAAAAAATTCTAAATGTTAATTGAAACTTACCGCTTCCAATAATATGTGAAAATTCAGATTATGAAAAATAGCTATGGCTTAGTCAATAATGCAATTTTTTAATGTATTTTTCATCAGTCACAGCACAAAACATTTAAATGGTAATGAGTAGTCTTCATTATTAATGCAATTGTATATGTGGTTTTCAGAAAGTTTATAAATTCTAGTGAGTGGTTTATGCAACTGTAAGCTAACATGCAATGTTTCTTCCTGTGACATTTGAAAAAAAATCAGAAATTGAATCCCAATAACAGCTGTCTCCTCTAAAATAAACAGCTGTTTGGCACAAATTTAGTATACATATCCATATATTATGTACAATAAATATACACATGTGTACACAACAGTCTGACTCTTGCAATTAGCCATTCAGGTGGATAATCGTATTGTCCTCGCTGGGATTGTAACGGGGCTACCAGATGAATATCCAGCTGCTTCTGTTCCTTTTAAGAAAAGAAACTCAGACCTTCAGATGTAGCTCCCACTTCTGCAGTTGTGGCCAGGTTTCCAGAAGGGGTTTAGCATCTGTGTGGCAAGCACTGTCTATTTACCTATTTAATCTGGTGCACCAAGGGCTACTAATCAATTTTTTGGAAAGTGGACCCTAATCTATAGTTCCTGGAAACCCCTTTAAAGCCTGCCAAGATGCTGCCTGAGAAATGTGGCTTTCTCAGTGAGGAGCTGAGCTATGTTCTAGCTTAAGTTTGGGTGCTGAAAACTTGTGAAAAATTAGTCGTCATTTGAGCTCCATACTTGCATATGTGACAGGGCTGTATTACGTGTGGATGCCCGAGTGGCAGCAGGGATGTGGTGAAGAAAGGAGGCGATTGTGCCATCTTCTCTCCCAGAGAGCCAAAGGGAATAAAGGGCAGGAGCTCTGTCCTTTCTCCCCTCGTTCTTGTCCAAATAATGAGTGTATCTGCTCTGGTGCTAAGCCAATACAACTCAGAGTAACTTTGAATAAAAGAAAAAGTGAAGGCACTAAGGAAGGGTGACATTTTAGTTATGAGGACAGTGTGTTTATACCTTGCTGCCATTCCTATGTAGTGTCATGAGAGAGATTCCACTTGCTGCTCAATTACATAAAATTCAAGAGCCTCATTTAGTTCTTATCATTGTTAACTGTTAATTAAATACACTAACTTCACAAAAAGTTTCCTGAATTGTTTTTCAACTTTACTTTCCAGACAGGAGATTTATCACACGGGAGAGAATCCAGTCATTCAAGACAGACTTTCCTTTTAAAAAGAGATGACCCCAGAAGCAGGACTGTAATGAATGTGCTCCATCCCACCCGTTTAGGAGCGGTGATCTAAGGTGTTATTACCCCAGCTGCCAGTGCAATGGTCTGCTGGAGAGATGGCACAAATCATCCTAATTGCATACTGACCACCATCCTCCTCAAATGAGACATTTTAACAAGGAATCAACCCTATTGATGCTTTAAACTGATAGACCGGCTCCTCAGCTGGATAATAGGTATGCAAGCGTGCCCAGTTTTCTGGTGTTTGCTTTAATGGAGGTAGGTGTTGCAAGGGTTGCAGGAAGACCACTGGGTTTAAAAAAGAAAAAAGTCTTGTTAATCACAGCAAAATCCTCCTCAGATCTCCATACCACCTTCGCACTTGTGATTTAAGGCACCACCTGACAGTTTTAGGCATTTTGTCTCTTTCTGCTATTTAGAAAGTAATGAATAAAACTTGTATATGTCTTTATTTCAGGCCAAGTTTCCCTTTAATTGGTTTCTTGTTACTTTTATAATGGAGTGCTATTTGACTTTTAGAAAATAATTTTTTAAAAAGGCTTCATTCAGCCTTTTGCCTGCAGAACAATGAATATTAGGCTTGTTTTCCATTGTCATCCATAGTTCATGATACCTTTGAAAAGAGAATGTCCCTTCTTTGTATATGCAATGTTCACTAGTTACCAGTATTCCAAAAACTGCTGCTTCGGAATATATTTCCCAACTGAAAATTAAATGTATGTAATATTAAGAAAATCAGGATAATACTGTTTTGAGGCCATGGCATATAATTTATGCAAAGCCGTTTCGGGAGGAACAGAAGTAATAAATAGCCAGTTATTTTATGGATTTTTTCCACTGGAAAAAAATCCATACTGAAAGATGTGGGGTTCCCCTCTGGAATTAAGCTAATTTTATAAGCAAAGAAGTAATGGTTTTCTTACATGCAAGTATAATGAATTTGAGTGATATCCCTGTAATTGCTTGCTTGTTCTGCATTCCTGGTAGGTGTAGCAGCAGATTGGCAAGGTGACATAACAACTATTTGCAAGTCTACATGCTGTCTGATGTTACTAAGGTAACTAAATTGCACATCAATCTGCTCCAAAAGTCCCTATGAAGATAAAGTGGTCAGTGCTGCTGCGCTTTGAAAATGTCAGGTACTGACCCTTTTCCATATTATCTGGGATCTAATGAGAAATCATTTGGTCATGATATTACAGATAGCTTGCAGAAAAACTCTAATATTCTGTATTTCTTCCCCTCCTACCAGCCTTGCTTTTTACAGAATATTCCTGACCAGCCAAAATGTTACATGAGCAAAACTCAGTCTTCAGTGGTACTTCTCCTTCATTTGAAGCTGCTCAGAGGAACAAGGCAGAGGAAGGCGTCTCAAAACCACTTTTGCAGTCTCCCAGACCTAGGCCAGCCTAGAGGCAAACCAAACTCCTTGTAATGTAGGATATTGTGCACCATGGTGTGAAAAGAGTCTGCCCTAGCAGCGCCTCATCCTGACCTGGGCACTGGAAGAAGAATGAACCATCCCAGTGTGAACGGTAATGTCTTCAGCTGGCACAGCTATAGCTGGGCGAGGGCTTTGAACAAGCCCCATGCAACTGAAAAAAAATGTCAGGCAAAGCGAACCTGAAACCTTTCTCTTTCAAATGGGTTTTATACTGTGAGCCGTGCTGCACCATGCAGTGAACGTCAGTCCTTGAAGAGCGTCTGTACTATGTATTGAGTTAGAGATCAGGGCTACTTTAGCAAACTCTAGTCCTGGATTTGGCTTCAAGGGAATTTTGCCTAGACATGCCATGTCTCTTGCCTTCCTTTGGGAGAGCCTTTGCTCTTCTCCATGTCTTGGAGAGCAGTGCAGCAGTTCTCAGCCATAAAGGCAAATTCAATATCTGATAATTTTGGCAGACAGGTAGCCAGTTCACAAGCCCCTATCAAGCCCGTTTGAGTAATGTGCTCTAGGAATGACTGGAGCCACTGCGGGGCCAGCTAATGAGCTACAGCCATCGTGACCCAAGTGTTCTGAGTGTGTGTCTGCCTTGCCCTGGCACTTGTGGTGCCCCCTCTTCTCCATTCTTGGTCAGCAGCTGCTATCCCATTGATCTGCCATTGAGGCTCCCTGTGTGAAGGGTTGAGGCAAAATGAGTCGAATTAGCAGAAAGTGCTTAAAAAACCATAGCTAAACCTAAACTAAAACACGCTTGAGAGCCTTGGCAGAAGGTGCTTGGCTGTTCAGCTGGGAAGGGAGGTTGTGGTAGCAGCTGCAGCAGCGTTGTCATGGCCCAGAGAAGTTAGGAGAATAGACCCTAAGTGAGCACGAAATGTCAGACCAGATAAGTCATCCTTCCCTTTTCAAGCATGTTTCATACTAAGTCCCATGCTGCTTCAGAATTTTTTCTCTCAGGGTGCCTGTGATCTTTACGCAGGGATCGGTGTGGCTTTGCCCGTCCGTGAGAACCACCGTCACTAATGGTGGCTGCTTACAAGGTTCAGAAATCCCTTCCAGAAACCTGGTAGGAGTCTGAAAAGACATGAGATACCACCTCATAAATGATTACACAATAGTGAAGATGAAAATCTGAACAGCAGTCATTTAAATAATGAGCTAGGTCATTTCATTTTGAAAAAGTCACAGTGTTAATGCAATGTACTCCAGGCAGATTGCACATCCCAAGTCTTCGGCTTTATGGCATCTTTCAGTGCAACAACTGTTAGTACCCACAGAAAATCCTCTCCTGGCACATTTTATGGATAATGGTATAAAATGGTCCAGTGATATTATTTACACAGGCAGATACCCAGTAACAAACTCCAGATGGGAGTGGGAAAACAAGCAAGTGTATGCATGCATTTGCTAATTTTTCACCGGGAAACAGATTCTCTGGGGAAAAAAAAAAAAGGGTGAAAAGGGGAATTTCTAAGGAAACCTAGAAGAACAACAGCTGTGACGCAAAAGATCTTGAAGGGATCTGGGGGAATATTAAACTTTTGGTTCGTTGTCTCTGACTGTGCAAAATAACCAGAAAGCTGTTTGTCCCTTGATGAGCTGCCTCTGTGTGTGGTGACCAGCTCGTCTCCCTGCTGCGATGGCTCAGGGAAATCTGGGTCTTGACAGGTTTTGCCAGTGCCCCTGACTCAGGCTACAAACTTCCCTCTGAACACACATCCTGCCCTCTTGGTTTTCCTTTGCTGTCTTTTACAAGAAAAGAAAACCCAGCAGTGTGCAAAGGGGCAATTCTCATCTCTGCCACCACAACGGTACCAAAGGGGTTGCTAAACTTGGCTCATAAGTTACTTAAATGGAATATTGTCAGGAAAAAAAAAAGTTTCCATTTCGTTTATGGTTTGAGGAGGGGTTTGTATCAGAGGGCTAATGCAGGGGTGAGGGGCTGGGTGAGGAATCATAATAGAATCATAGAATCATTTAGGTTGGAAAAGCCCTTTAAGATCACCAAGTCCAACCATTACCCTAACCCTAAGCATCTCATCTACCCGTCTTTTAAATACCTTCAGGGATGGGGACTCCACCACTTCCCTGGGCAGCCTGTTCCAATGCTTGACAACCCTTTAGGAGAAGAAATTTTATCTAACGTCCAACCTAAACCTTCCCTGACACAACTTGAGGCCATTTGCCCTCATCCTATCACCCGTTACCTGGGAGACCAACTCCTCTCAGCCAGCTGTAGAGGGCGATAAGGTCTCCCCTCAGCCTCCTCTTCTCCAGGCTGAACATCCCCAGCTCCCCCAGCCGCTCCCCACCAGCCTTGGGCTCCAGACCCCTCCCCAGCTCTGTTGCCCTTCTCTGGACACGTTCCAGCAATGCAGCGTCTGTCTTGTAGTGAGGGGCCCAAAACTGAACACAGCATTTGAGGGGCGGCCTCACCAGTGTGGAGCACGGGGCCATGACCACTGCCCTGTTCCTGCTGGCCACACTATTCCCGATACGAGCCAGGATGCTGTTGGCCCTCTAGGCCACCTGGGTGGGAAGGGGAGCCACGGGTGGCAAGGCCCAGCTGGGGGGTGCCTGGCAGTGGTGGCGGTAAAGGGTTGACTGGGTCTCAATGGTAGAAGGAAAAAGAAAAAAGGGATGGGCGCTCCATGGTCACTGGGCCGTGAGGAGTGAGCGAGGTGAGGCCTGCCTGGCCCTTAATGAGCTCGTTAGCGGCTGCTGCCTCCCTCAGCCAGTGCCCGCCTGGGGGAGCTGGCAGGAACAGGGGAGAGGAGCGCAGGGGCTGGGAGAAGCCACGGCCTTTGAGCACGGATGTAGCGGGGAGCCTGTGCCCGGGAGCCTGGGTTAGGCCTGCCATGAGGTGCGCCCGGGAGCCCGGGTTAGGCCCGCGGGGAGCTGGCACCCAGGAGCCCTGGTTAAGCCCACAGGGGCTGCCAGCCAGCGGGGCCTCACCCGGTTGCTGAGGCGGGGGCCGTCGATGTCCCTTGCCGCGCCGAGTCCCGGAGCTGGTCAGTTCCCCCCTGTTTTGGGGTCTGCTGAGCAATCGGATGGTGTTAGGTTTTGTACCCCAATAGGATTGGCACAACAAGGCGAAAAAAAGTGAATAAATCCTGCACGCGAGAGGAGCGTGAGTCTGCGCCATGGGCGCAGCGCTGTTTCCATTTTGGTTCCTGCGTCGCCAAGTGTCTCGTCTTAAAACGGAAAAATAAAAAGAACAACCCGCTTCTCTGAAAAGGACAAATGAAGGGAAAACATCTCCTAGGACGCCTGAGTAGGAAGATGTTACACGGCATTATCTGGCGCGTCTGAACTCCCTCCTACGCGCAGGAGAGCGCGTTGGGGAAGCGGTGCAAAACAAGTCAATAAAAACCACGCGAACAGGAGGTGCTTGCTCCAGCATGCTGTTACTAAGCAGGGTAATTTGCATAGTGCCTCTTTTAGAAACCCTAAAGTACCGTGAAAGCCTAAATAAATAAGTCACAACTACTGTATGAAAACAAGTTAGGATCATTATTCACATGGATTGCTCCTAAAGGATATGCCCATTTAAATTAGCTCTTGCTTACTAAATTAGCTACGAAGAACAACCTCGTGTTAATATTTTGCTGCCCAAGAGAGGTAATCAACGGGAGGATAAGCTTATCATTAGCATTCTGCTTAATAAATATTTTAAGCTACATAATGCACGAGTATATGGAGATGCTCCTCACCATGGACTCCTCTTGCTGGACTCAGGGAGGTCTGGACTTGGGCCTCTCCTTTCCTCAGGAGCTCACTAAAACTGT
Organism: Gorsachius magnificus; assembly: GCA_034008185.1. Classification (NCBI taxonomy): domain Eukaryota; kingdom Metazoa; phylum Chordata; class Aves; order Pelecaniformes; family Ardeidae; genus Gorsachius; species Gorsachius magnificus. The sequence continues at coordinate 42,911,057 of CM067087.1, forward strand.
TAGTTGACCGTTGTCTTGGCATGTTTGGTTTGGTGGTGGTGTTTGGTTTTTTTGTTTTTTGTGGTTTTTTTTGTGTCAGTTCTGTGCGTTTTCATGAAGATAAGGCTTCGTGTAGCCTTGCAGGCACGCTGGGAAAGTGGCTTCCTCAGGATGGAGGCCGGCTTTCCTTCTCCTGGGTTTTGGGAGGTCTGTCTGAACTGCCTGAGCGTGCTGTCCCATCTGGAGAAGCAGCAGACGTAGCTAGAGAACACAGCTTTTACCTTGGGTGTTCTGCTTGCATCTCCTTCCTCTCAACAATGAATGTTTTCTGCAGTCTTATGAAAGAGGTGGAAATGACTCCTTTCTCCCCTTTACTCCTTCAGAGTTGCTCCTGCCCTTCTTTGAGCAACGATTTCAGCTCCTCATTTCTTATTTGCCTGTTTTTTACTTGAATCCCTTAAAAAGCATGTTTCAGAGCCCTCTGACTTCCCGCCCCCAAAGCCTACTTGCTTAGACTCAGCAGATCTTCTGCTTAGGCTTTGGTTTTTAGCAACTACCTTCCCTGGAGATTTCCATCTTTATAAAGATGTTGGAATCTCTGCTATTGAAAAATGGGTAAGTGCCAAGCTTAACAGCTCATTGATTGGTAATTAGGTGTTAAATGCACCCAACTGTTACCTGAGCTTTGCCACAGTATGGAGCAGAAAAGCAGGGAAGAAAACCTCTGCACTTGGAGTGGGTTTAACAGCCTAATGAAGACATGCAGAGTATTTCTGATGCCCCCCAAATCCTCTTAAATTCCACATAGATGGTGTTTGCAGTGCTGATTTGAAAAATAGTAAAGCTGGGGAAATGGAATGAAAGTATAACTTATAAATAAAAGTATAGATTTTAGGGGCTAAAAGGGTTTGGAGATTAGCTTTAATCTTAACCACTGCTGCAGTTTTATTAAAAGAATTTGTTGTAGTTGTGGGGTTTTTTTCCTTTTTCTTTTTTTTTTCCTTCACTATGGAGGCAGACTAATGAGTAAGCTGACTTTTCCACTGACAGCTGGCTGCTCGGTCTATAAATCTGCTTGGCTTCTACAGGACCTTTCTTGGGCTTAGAAATTTTTGCGTGCTCTTCTGCAAGAGGCAGCCTATGAACTACTGCTTGAGTGCAGGCTTGGAAGAGAAGCTCAGAGGCAATCTTACTGATTTATAGTTGTCCGTGAATATGCAAGTCAAAGTATTTCTCTCTATTGCTTCCCAACTGAAGGGAGCTGCTGAGCTTTGTCCTTTATGGTGCCTGAGCCCCAACTATCCATTTATTCGTGAAACCTTTGTAAGCACCTCGGATCTGCATGATGAGCAGCCGTTTGGTTTTTTATATTCAAGGTTTAGCGCATCTTGAAGGGTCACTGTCTCCTGAAATCTCTTGGAGCTATTTAACTGACAGAGGTTTTTAGGAAGGCTGTTGCTGGGAAGTGGTGATAAAGCATATCCTTCTGGTCTCATCTATTGACAGGCTGAACTATTTACCCCATTTTAACGATGCTGGATAGTAATTGTGATGTGATTGTAAGTCATAGGTGTCTTTAGGATGCTGAGATTTTTCTTACCGTGTGCCTATTTCAGCTGTAGTTCTGTACTTCTCTACCTCTCCTGTATGCTTTTGAAAGTGGGGAGGAAATTACAAAGTGCTCTTCAGAAAGTCATGGGGTGCTTTACAGTGAAACACAGTTGAAATGTTCAATAGTTACCAGCTGAAAGAACAGGAAATATTTTTGTTTATTTTGAATGGAAGAACAGTTTGGTCTTTCCGTATGTCAACTGTGGAACTTGCTTCCTACTGAGGAATGTAATTATGAAATGCTTTGAGCTCCTATTGCCTCAAGGTTATGTTTAGGACATATTAAACAGCCATCAGTGTCTCATAACAAATGATAAACTATACAAATTGAATCAGTGGTCACTGAAATGCACTGGCTTCTAGCTGTAAAATAATTCAAATGCAAGTATAATTGACTTAAAAATGATTGTAAAAATCAACTGGAAATTAAAGCTTGCTTTTTCCTCAGTACTGGGGGAGATCAAAATGTTACAGTGCAGTCGTGGACAGCCAGAGAGCTGGATTATTGCACTTTAGCACAGTGCGGTGGAGATTTGAGATTGAGTGCTGTTGCGATGCTCTCCTGAGGGAGCAAAGGTGACCTGCTGTACCCCAGATATGTTGAAGATGTAATGAATCAAAGAAAAAAAAACCAAACAAACCCAATCCCCCCCAAACCCAACCATTAGTTTGATCTTGGTTTAAAAACTTTGGATTTCATGCACTGTTTCCCAGACTTGCTTGTGTGTTGAACAGAGCATGTGCTTATGTACTTATGTTAGGTCTGGTGAAGTTTTAGCATACAAAATTATGAGTGCTAATGATGGAATTGGAATATTATCAAACATAACTCAGCAGGAAAACTAACCTTTCTCCGCAAAACCCAAAGTCCTAGTAAATCATCTGTATTTGATTTACTGGTTGATTACTGAAGTACTGATAGCAAAGGCTGTGGCTGTTCCTACTGTCCCTAACAGCCCTGTGACGCTCGCTCAGGCAAATACCCCTCTGTTTGAACACCTTCACGTTCCCCTTTGTAGGGCACTGATTTTCAGCATTGCAGTACCCTGAAAACTCTTTCCTCTCACAGTCTGCGCCAGCGCTGATAAAAAGCTTGTGAACTAGAGTTAGGGGTGGATGCTTCAGCTTGTGACCAGCCATCGAGTGTATAAGCAGTCATTTGGCATATTTACGCAAATAGGCAATTTACTTCACGCGGCTCAGTTAAGTGCGAGCGTCTTTGTCCAAGCCGTAGATGGCAGAGCGGCAGCGTTTAGGGAATACGCCTTTTCAGCCAGTCTGTTATTCCATTGCTGCTTTTTGACAGCAGTGAAATTTTTTTGTTCCTCCTCTGCTATTCAGAGCTTATTATGAAAAATGGGTTTTAAATCAATATTGAGGAGAAAGAAATGTACTTTGTACAAATGCTTAATTTCTGGATGCCGAGGAGATTGTTTGAAAACACGGAAAGAGCAAAAAGATAGGACTGCTGGAGTTCCTCCTCCAGACTTCTGTGCTGCCTGTCATATAATTACTTCAGGGGAAAATAACCCTAGAAATGCTTCTGAAACTTGTATTGCAGGTCTTTTTCTGATTATCCACTGCTCTACAAAGTGGAGCAAAAAATAATAAAAGAAGACCCACTGCACTTGCAGTGGGTTCAGCAGGCGGATGGTGACAGGCAGGGTATTTCTGATGCCTGGAAAGATCTCCCAAGTTCAGCATAGTCATATCCTGCAATACTGGCTTGAAATAGGATGAAAGAGCACTTTAAAAATAAAGAGTATCTGGCTCAGCACACAGTTTTTGCTCCTTCAAAAATCACTTTAAATGCAGTTTACTCCTCCCTCCCATTGCTCCAGTGTCTAGGTTTTGACTGGTTTTACTCCTTGAATTAAAATGAAACCACTGAGTGGTCAGGGGGCAGCTGTGGTTCATAGCTTTTACATATATATTATACAAGGCTGAGAGGTAGACAGCTGTCTTAAGTGTACCTCTTTCTTCCCTGGTAACATATGGAAGTTTGTTAGAAGTAATCTCAGCTTTTCTATGGATAGTTTGTTGTTCTGTCCAGGCAATGTGCTACGTTTTTCCTCTTATTTTTTTTTGTGAGTGTGTGTGTTAGTGAATGTTTGGACAGGTAGAAGGCTTTCCTGAGGAATGTGTGTGTTGGTGAGTTTTGTTGGTTTTTTCCTTCCCTGTAAATTGTCATCTTTACCAAAAGGGGAAGAGGAAAGTTTTAATATGTTTTTGAAACACTAGTTAATAACAAAAGCGAAAGTAGATGTTAAATTAACAGGAAGACACAGTAATAAAGGATTACCAGCCTTTATTGCAGTTGTTGTGAATTTCTTCAGCTAGGATGAGCTGACATGATGCCGTGCCTCAAAGCAGAAAGATACTGCAACATTAGATTGCTTAAGCTTACCTTCAATATAAAGGAATACTGGAAACGTGTTTTGTACTCCACTTTTTTTTTTTTTTTTTGGCTTCTTGATATCCAGTGGTCAGTTTGCTATATTTTTGTGCTGTTAAAGTTCAATCAGTAAAGAAAGCATGCTTTTTTCAACCCTGGAAGGCCAGGGTAAAATGCTGTATGAAGACAGACTATGTGGGTACTGCAGCTGCATTCTTGGCTGCTCTATAGTAGTTCCTCCTACAACTTGGGGGCGTTTTTGCCAAGTGCGTAATGCCAAGCAAATCCCCTTGCTTCAAGGGGCCTGGCAAAGCTGGAAGCTGGTTCGGGGATTCACGGGAGTGTGGCAGATGTGCTGGCTATCTTTGTGCTGGGGTACGCTAGCGTGTGTCCCAGTGTGAGACACATAAGCCCATGCTCTCTGAATTGCATAGGCAGCATCACTGTATTAGAAAGGAGATAATTTATGTTGGTGAAAATATCTTTATAAACTCTTTGTCGTGTTAAATATTTAAAGACCTGCTATCTTGAGTGTAGTTCATCCTCCTTAAATATTCCAAGTCTTTTAGAGGACTGGTGACGTATTCAGACTGAAGGTGCACCAAAGTCACCCAAGAACAGCCAAATTAAAAGAGTTCCTATACATCGTGATCGAGTAAGAAAGAAAACTGAAATACATGCCAGTATCAGCAGAAAGCAGATCTTTGACTGTGCCAGGCAGTTCCCACTCTGCCCAGTAACAGAGGGGAAGGGAGAGAAGCAGACATCCAGGAGGAACGACGTGCATGCATTTGCCTTTTTTTTGTTGTTTGTTTTGTTCTGAACTACTGATAAAAATTTTGTAAGGGGAAAAATATGGCAAAGTTAGAACTCCCTCTAGAGTCTGTATATGTTCTGTCCAACTCTGCACAGAACTTTCACCTCTGTGTAAATGTGTTTCAGTGGCAGCAGTCCAGGAAGCTCGTACCGGTGCCTCTGACGTGCGTGTAAGAGACCGCAACCTGCAGCTGAATCTTACAATTAGCAAAATAAGATCTTTAGCACTGTATTTAAAATTCCTTTCTGTTTTCCATGTTAAATGTAGAAACTGAAATTGTTGGAAGCATGATACCGCTTTCTGAAATTGTTTGAAGATGTTTAGTATACAATGTAGTGAAGAGGGGAATATGTTTCTATTTTTTTTTTTCCATATAAACTATCTTGATTTCATGGGTGAAAAGATGAAATGTTTGAGAAGTGTCACTGAAACCAGCAGGGACACTTCCAAGTGGTGAAAGACTGTTTTCTATCTGGTATAGTGGCAATTATTTAAAAGGTTTTGAATCAGTTTAAGTTGGAAAAAAGTCCTATTAACCTCTAAATCTTCAGTTCTGAAATGATTTTTTTTTTTTTGTCTGCATTTACTGTCTCCTTCCTACTCCTTCATAATGTCTTTATTAAAAGGCCAAGCTTCTTTACGGCAGCCTATACTGACTTGGGAGAAAAAGGTAATGAAGTTAAAACAGCATCATAATGAAAAAATGGCATATTATTGGTGGAAAGCCATGAATGGATTTCTCAAAATCCAGTCTTGCCCTTGTGAACTTAGTTTACAAAAGAAAAGTTCATTGCTTTCTGGAAAAGTACCACGTAAGCAAATCATCATGCCTAAGCTTTGTCAGCTTAGTTTAAGTGTAGGTTAGATCTGCATCCAGCAGAAATTCAAAGTGGAAAGAATTTGAAACTAAAACTCTGCAGTTCACTTTGTTCCATCATACTTGTCTTAATTCACAGAAGAACAGCATGTTTTTATGTCTGCAGGAGTTTGTTTGCAAGCCTTTCCTTTTTCTATGACTTTTTTTTTTGGCTTATAATATGATCGGACTGTTGTACATAATTTTTCTTCCTGGCTTTGGCACCTTTATGATGAAGCAGGCATCTGTGCATGTAGAGAAGCACAAAATGTCTAGTTACATAATGCAGTATCCAAAACACTGATGACAAGAAACTTAGTCACAACTGGATTCTTAAAAATCTAAAACCACAGTAAAAACGTTAAATTGCTTGGTATCTCTGAAAAATAGCCATAGGTTGTAGTTAACTACATTGAACTTTTGTCAGCTAAAAGTAACTTAGTGTAAATGTTAATGCTTTTCAGCTTTGAGTCATCAGAACAAAAAAATCAGAACATCTGCAATGGACAGCGTGTATTTGCCCTGTCAGATATACAGGAATGGTATGTTTGGACTCAAATAGTAGTATTTAATAACGAGAATATGCTTACCAGTGTAGCTGTTTCTGACACCTGGTATTAGTTCCTTTCGTATGCGCGCCTAGAATACTTCTTAATCATCAGGTGATCTACTGAGGCTGACATTGAAGTTGTGTGGCATGACTTAGTTACCAGGTAGCTTGAAATACTCCCATGTATATTTTACTCGGTTTTCAACATCAGTTGTGCTCTTTTCCCTTTTTTCCTTCTGCTGCCTTCTATGTTATTCTACTGTTCGGGTAAAATAACAAAAGGACTTTATTGTTGCTGTGAAATTGCTTCTGTCTCTTACCTCAATGAAATGGCTTTGCTTTTCCATCTCTAAAATATATTCTAATAGGCTCGAGAAATGTGGCACCTGTGTGAGTCGGTGGTGACCTTGGCGATGAGGTATTTTTGGGGGATGCTTGTGTGGAGTCTGAGGTCTAATCATCTCTCTTGGTAGTGTATTATGTACTGAGATCTGAATGAAATGAAAGCAAGGTAAGATACAGGAAATCTGTAATCTGTTAAGGTATAACTTAATCTAACTAAGCAAATTTGAACTATGAGAAGTTTTTTTTGTATTTCTTTATCAGAGAACAGATCCTCTCAGTGCAGACTGGGGAATACAGACACTAAAAATATTTCCTTTTGTTAATGCATAATACTTGCAGATAAAAATATTCCTCCTTTAGTGGCTTCATCTCAGTAGCATGCAATGCTATTATGTTCTTTTCCTCTTGTGGCACAGCTTCCTTTGTTTACACATTTACTACGATGTATACCCCAAATGAATTCCAAAGGGGATGCAATTAGAAATAAATAACTAGTAGAAGTAGATAGGAAAGTTGGGGGTTGTTAAGAAGCGAGAAAAGATTTCAGGAGAGATGGAGGGGAGAGATGCTGCAGCTCTATTAAATCAGCATGAACTGAGGAGAGAAGGCTGTCAACCTAAGCCTGCAATGAATGGTATAAAGGAATCGAGAGATTTGTAGTAGGCAAGTAGAAAGAGTAAGGAGAGAACTGAATTATATGGGTATTTATCTTGCTGTTCTGCTACCAAAATTCATACGTGTACATAAAATACAATCTGAAGTATGGAGCAGGTGTGCAATTTTAAAAATAAAACCTTTCTGCCCTCATTTTACATATTTGTAAACTTTGCTAAAATCGATCTGGTTAGTGAGAGAGGAAAATGAGGTCTGAAATTTATTCTGAATTAAGTGATTCATGAGTGTATACTTTGTTTTATGTTTTCTGTATAGGATGTTTCTATGTAGAAACAAACTTCTGCTTTGCCTTATTTTCTCGGCACTTCATAAGACGAATTGCAGAATATTGATGTTTGACATGAATGGGTCTGTAATGGCCACTAGAGTCAGAAAATAATAATCTTCAGCGCAATCACCTTGTAAAGCTTTCTCTCTGGTCAGATTTTATATCGGTCCTTACTGGTACACCCTCTGAAGAGCAGCAAGGGCTTTGTAATCAAGTCGCTCATTCTGACTCATTGTTTTCCTGGTTGTTTTCTCTCAGCTACTTGACGTGCTCTGCTGTGCGTATTTTCATGTCTTCCAGCTGAATCATAGTTAAATTAAAATGACTGGGGCTTTTTTAAAGGTTTTCTTTTTCCATGGTCGGTGCTTTTTTTTTCTTTGTCTTGAAATCTTAGTAGTTCTGCAGTATTTGAAAGCAGAGCTGTGAAGGCTGAGAAGCATAAGTCTAATCAATATTTGCTGCAACAATTTGCTATAGTTATGTTAAATCAAGTTCTCTATGTTCCTGTTTTCCCAGGCATTAGGTATTAGTCTTTTCCTTGTATTTTTTCTCTAAAAGTGCATGGGAGTTATGTACACTTTCTCAGCAACCTTTTTTCTGTGTCTTTATAATTTCAAGCTTTCCTTAGAAATTGGTTTAGAAGACCTATTTATTGTCTTTTGCCTTCAGGGTTTAATGAAAACTTTCTTTTTTGTGAACAATGCAAAAACCATAGATGTTTAATATCTGGGTTAGAAGTGCAACCCCATAGGTATATACCCTAATACTTCAGTGTTGGTAAATAACCCTAATGAAGATTGATGTTCATGAACTTCTTGTAAAGCTGGTGCCTTGTAAACATTTTGATCAAAGAACACTCTGAAGAGTGCTTTGAAAGTTGTGTTATGAAGACCTGTGTGATCATGGCATTTTATCATTGTGCTTTACAGATGACAAATCACCTCATCTGCTGAGTACCAAAAGAAACCAGATACTGTTTTTTACAGAAAAGTTGTTTGACTGTTGTGGAGAGACTTCTAAAAACTAGAAGTTTACTTTTAATCACCATCTGGGAAAATGCTGCAAAAATCTCCAATGTTCATTTGAAGCCATGCACAAATGCTTTCTGTTAATATAATAAATGTGCATTCATAAAAATCTTTATAGAGAAAGAAACTGCAAATATTCAGACTGATGGGACCCCAGTCCAAGCATGCATCTGGCCAGAACTGACCCGTGCTGTTTTATCAAGAAACTAATTCAAAACAGCCTCAAACTTTACCTTGTGGTTTCTCATCTGGCATTTGTTGGTGTTGTGAGGACATGGCAAAAATTATCCCATTAATGTTTAGCTGTCTTTTCTATCCATTCTCAGATAATATGCAGATAGGAGGAGGAGGGATTTACCATAAATTATTATCAGTTTGCTCAGCTGCAGTCATGAGGATTGCCTGTTTCAAGTTGCTGAGTGGGTTATAATGGATTTCCTTCTGCTTGTTTGGTGAAGGACCTTAAAATGCTGAAAATCTTGGAGGAAGTGATTTACTTTTGATTATTTCAGACCAGAATTGAAATAAATTTGATTATTCATGCTTTTTTACTAATTATAGAAATAGAAACCGAAGATCCATATTCCCTGTAGGAATCAAGAATGTGTCTGTGTATACTGAAAAAGTGGAAAGGATATTTTAGGTGCTAGGGATGTTGAGTAACTGTGTAGGGAGACAAAATAAGAGCAAGTCATCCTTAAAATTACTGTGGTCTGACTTTAAAAATGCAGGTGGCTACTGAGATAGCTTATTATGTCTAATGTTAAGAGTGTCTGGTTTTGTTACATAGTTATTTGAATTTATTCCTGTCCTCGAGTCTGTTCCAAATCAGTCTCCCCGTTACAAAATATCTTACACCTTGGTTATTGCCTTCTGTGTTGAAAGGCAGGATCCTAACCCAAGCTGAATGCAAACTGGCTGAAGCTGTGTCCTCTCTGGGACCTCCAGAGCAGGGTGGTTGATGAGAAAATGCTGTTGGGATGCGAGGCCCTGAAGTTGGTCTCGATGGGTCTGAGGCATGAGACCTGTGAGGCTGAGAGCGCTGGCCATGTTTTGTATGGGGAAGCTTTAAACCTTGTCTGAAGGAATCCCCTTGTGAACATCTCCTGTCCTGGTGATGGCCTTGTTTCTGCCAGGAGGCTGTGTCGGGTGGTCTTCAGAGACATTTCCAGCTAACACTTGTCAGCTGGGAAAATTCTCGTTAGTGTGAGTGTACACGTGAGATACACAGTGCCACTTAATGATGTTTATTTTCTTCCACTGGCTCTCAACCATAGAAGCTAAGGTAACATTCTAAAATGTTCTCCAAACTTGGCAGCTAGGATAACTTAATGCTTCTTTTAACATCTCTTGGTCATCCATAGGTTCCTAGTAGTCTATGAATCTTCAGCCGAGAATCTGTCTTTTGAAAGGATCACTTTGAAGGGAGAAAGTAGGCAAAATTAATGCAAAACAATAAAAGCAGGGCTTTCCCCATTTCTATTAATAATGAAGGTTAAACCAATTATTTTTCCCACTATTTGTATGACTATTAAACAATGTTAACTTCAGAAGATGTTTTATCCTTGTCTAAAGAGAAATAAAGGTGTCTGCATCTTCTTTTGCACTGCCTGTGAATATACAGTACATTCTTCCCCATTCCTATGCAATTCCAAATAACAAAATGGAACAAGGAAACTCTTTTAACTATGAATAAATAATCAAGAAAAGATTAATGCAGTAATTGGAATATAAAATGCAGAAGATGTTTTCCTGCAAAGGTGGCTCAGTGGGAGATACAGCTTTAAAAAATCAAAAGCATAGCACTTTATTTCTTGCTTGTTTTGATCTTGCCTTAATTTTGAAAAGCTCAGTTGTGGTTTTTTTTTTTTAATATTTTCTTTCTGTTGAGAGTCAGCCTAATTATTTTTTCCTCACTTTTCAAACCCTTCGATGGGGTATTAATTTGGTGCTGTGGTTTCTGCATCTAGGAGCTAACAGGAAGGTGTCTATACAATTTTCTTTCTCTCAATAATTCTTTAGGAGAAACAGCTTATGGAAAATGGTGGGGTTTTTTTTGTATGGTCTCAGCCTATCTGCTTGTGCCGTAGGCAGGCAGTGTGAAACAGGCTAAATTCTATTAACAGGGCCCTGAAAATCTACAGCTGTTAGTCGGAGAGATTTATTCTGACTTTCCCTTTTTCGGTCTGTGGGTGAGGTTCTTGAATACAAATACACATTTACGATGCTTCTTGCTTGTGCCTTCAGCAGAGTTTAGAGTCTGACACAAGCATGAGATTCTGTTAATTGAGCTGGAAGGTTTTTATTCTTGCCTGTGTTAGGAGAGTAGGATATGCTGGAGGCTCCATGCCATCAAGGTAGCTCACGTGCAGGGCTTTTCTTGGGCACTTGTAGCCTATGTTAGCTTGTAGCTAGGAAGAGGACCCAAACTATGAAGTTTTCTTTGCCTCATACACAACAATCCACTTTCTGGTTTATGCTACCTGACACTTGCATTCTATTGGAAAAAAATACATCAACTCCTTTCTCCTCTCCCTGTCCCCACCCCAGCCCCCAAACCTTTCTGGAAGTTGGAGGAAAATTTTCTCTGCAACTTTTAGTCTCCAGGAATTTGTGGCATCTCAGTGTGAAGAGGCATCCTGGTATTGTTTTATCAGCTGAGATAAAGCAGAGAAGAACAACTGGATGTTTACAGAAACTGCTCCCCCTGGTCCCCTCTCCCCCCTTCACATCAGAACCATTTAAGTGAATACGGAGGGAGCTTCTAATTAACTTAAGAAAAATTAACTCCCCTTTCTTTTTTCCTTGGTCTTGCTTATTAAACGGGGATAGGTTGTTTGTTATCTAAATTATGTTTAATATGCTGCCATATAACTTTTTTTGGAGCATGTTTTAGAGTTTCTCCTTAGCTTCTGTGATTGAGAGCTGGAGGAAGAGGAGGATAAACTTCATATTGTCAGAGCTTCCTGAAGGAAAGCAGTTCTATGAATTATGTCGGTTTAACTTCTGTTGCTGGTTTGTCATCTGATGCAGGATTAGTAATACCAAAGGAGCTTTATTAACATTGTCACTAATTAAATATTCTAGACCTTTATTTGAAATTGGGAAGGTGTGATATGTTAGCTGCTATGTAACTTTATTAAATCAGAAATTCACTGTGATTTCAGCCAACCAATCCACCTTATTTTGCAGTGAATTACTCAAGGGTGGTAACGTTTGTCTTCACACTTGTTAGGCTGATTCGGTCATGTAACCAAGCACTTGCAATTGTACACAATCGGTAGGTAAGTGGTAATTTTCCAACCTTTTAAAGATAAGTGTAAGAAAAATGAACACAATATTAGTTTTGTATTCTGTTACGTTCATGAATATTGAATGTGAAAACCATAGTTTATTGGATGTATGGAGACCAAAGGCTTTGCAGTGAATTAAAGTAGAAAAAAGAATTGCTTCGAAGAAAATGTGAGCATCATAAATCCAGTTGTTCTTTTTTTGTACTTAAATCAGGTCAGGTTCATCCAGGTTGTTTCAGGCAAATGTAATTGTTCTTTCTGGGCTTCCTGGGGCTTGCCTAATTATAGAAAAAGCAGCTAATAGTAAGTCAGGGTTGACTTTGAACTCTTCAGCTATTGTTTCAGATTTAATTCTCTTTTCTTCACTTAAAATATACACTTCTACTGTGCTATCACCACAGTTATAGAAAGGAGTATCAAATATTGAGACTTTGGGATTACTGCCTTTCATATTCTCTTCAAGGATACAATAAAATCCCAAAGAACTTGGAACAATTCTTTTCTAGGTGCAGTGTCTTTCTGAATACTGCAATCCTGTGTTAGTTTTCTAATGGTTGATTATACTGTGACTCCTTGGGGCTGAGCAAAAATTACTGTTGAATAATTATTCCTCAAATAGCTGTCACAGTAATGTCTTGATATTTACCAGTAAAAAAGTATATAGAGGACCAGTTGACTTCTGATAGATGGGAGTAGTTACGGTGTTTGAAGGTACAGTTCATTAAGTTGCATTTTCCTGCAGTGATGCGTAGTGAATGACCCTTAAGTTGCAGTGATGCGTAGTGAATGACCCTTGTGGATGTGTGGGGCCGAAGGGGCTCTGTTTATATGAAGCTCGCTCCCAAACCTCTGAAGTTTTCAGCATATTTAGATCTTTTTCCCCCCAAGAGTTAGGAAATCAGCTTTGAGGCTACTGAACTATCATGTTTCACTTCTCCAGGAGGAAAAATTACTTCTGCACATTTTTTGCCAGTTGTTGATATTTTGCAGTTGGGTGTAGTATTTCGGTACCACATGGATCCTATATCTAGAATTTTGATGTTAGGAGATTTTTGAATTTTTTTTTTTTTCTGGCCTTTCTGGCTGCAGACTTGGCTGTGCGCTGTGTATTGCAGTGCGGGAAGCTACTTGAGCTCCTAAGAGCTAAAACTGTGTTTTTGTGGCCTTCTGGAAATGTTCTCTGGGTGCTACTGCTGTAAATGATGACACTTTAGCTACTGGGAATAAAGGTGGCACAGTGACTGAAAAACGTGAAACACAGTTCTTCATTATATTGGCTTTTGAGCTTTTTATTTATAAATGTATACACATACAGACATATGTAATAGCTATATTATAAAGAAGCGAAAGGTAACATTGCAGAAACAAACCAAAAAATTCTTCTCTGCTCCCCCTAAAACTCCAGGCAGTTTGTTAGAGGGGTGATTACATGGAAAACAATGCTGTACAGATAACGTAGTAATAATACCTAAATATAAATGTAACACAGGAATGATAATTAAAAATAATTCCAAAATCAAACCCATTTTAATTATTTTTAGTCCAGAGTGAAGAATAAAGGGTGTTTTAAATAGATGTCAAACAACCATTACTTTTGCAAATTCATTATTCTTTGTTAAGATAACAATTAACATGTATATAATGGGACTGAAACAAGTTCACCACTCATAAGATCAAAGCTAATTAGAATTGTGCTAAAAGTGTGTGAGCTTGTTTGAAATTCCCTCAAGCAGTAGGGAATGATCGAGAATTCCTGGTAAACTGATATTACAAAAAAAAAAAAAAAAAAAGCCGTGTGAAGCAGTCAAAGCTAACTCCTGTTTCCAAGGAAAAGGCAAGAAAAACTATTTAATTTGAAAGCAGCAAATTTGGTTTACAATATTCAGTCTCATTTGTTTATTAAACAAGAGGGGTTTAAATGGGCTATTTAAATCTATAACCAAGCTCATGAGTGTCTAAAAAAAACCCCCCTTACATATCACTGACAAGGTGTGTGTGGCTTTTTTTTTTTTCTTTCCCCAAACATGATATTGTGAAGTTAACCCAATATGCAATTCAACATGTATTAGTGGAGCAAGGAATATATCCTTCTAAAAAAAAAAAGGTATCTTTGTTACACCACGGTCAGCTTTTCTTGACTTGTTTTTAATTTCTGCAGAATTGGCACTGAGCAGAAATACCCTGTGCTCTTGGATGTTTCTGGCTGGGTGGTCATTCTTGGACCTACTTCTCTGGTATCTTTTTTTTTTTCCTGCCCTAATCATAGTAAGTTTAAATCAGAATTGCAGCCTGTATCTTTCATGGCTGTGCACTGTGCTCAAATGCTGAGCATCCGTCAGAACTGGTTTATCTTCCTCCATCTGTCCATCGGTGCGGAGGCAGGCTTCTTCCTTACATCTGCGCTTAAAACTTGGTAAGTAGTAAGGACTTTGGTTATAGTGTCTGTGAGTTCAGAAAAATCAGTAGTTTTTCTCTGGGCTGCTTCATTTACTACAGAAGCAGTGAATGGATGGAGTTGTGCTTAGAGGATGAGTTGTTGTTCCTTTCCAAGCCATGTGCAAATAGAACTAGGCCTGAAGAAACAAGGAAATCTGAATCAGTGTTTTCAATCTAGAGTGTCACGCATTGCAAACACAGTGCTTCTGCTGTGAGATTACTTTAAGAGACAATATTAGATATCTTTTAGAGAATCATAATGGGATTGTTAAAACAGACCTGGGAATGAAGTATGCAGAAATTTGATTAAATAATAAAAATGTTCAAGGCATTTAAATTAAGCATTAACATTTACTAGGATGTAGTAAGACAGTACCGTGACAAACTGTGAATAAAGGCTGTTCATTAGGAAGTTTGCTGATGAATTCTGTTAATGTGGTGAAGGAGTGGTCACTTGGATTTTGGCATCTTTGAATATTCCAGGAGTCCAGGCAATGGTATAAGATAAGACAATAGTGTAAAAAGTAAGATTAAAAAAAAAAAAATCCTTTGGTCTAGATGAGGAAACATTCCAAGCAGTATTTGCCTTTCCATATTTGCCTTCTGGTTGCTATTAACTTAAGGTTTTAACTTTTTAGATCTTGAGGTAATATCAGCTGGGAAGGGGGGAGGCAGGAGGCCTTGGTCAAAGACTGTAGGAAGACATTATTGGTTAAAACTTAGAATAAATATGACTTCTTCTATCAGAATCTTTATGAATTTGCTAGGCAATAGTATCGATATTGCAAAGCTTTCTGGGTTGAAAAATTGTTTGCCCCCCCCATTTTTGGGCACAGTTATGGAGACACATTCCTTGTGTCTGTGTTAAATTCGGTGGAAGGGGGCTCTGCAGAGGCCAGTCTCTTGGGCTGGTCCCAGCACAATTCTCTTGCTGGTGAGCCTGCAATGTTGCCCTGGCCCCTTTTGATAAGAAGGGGTTCTCAAATGAAAGTTTTATTAAGAGATCTATGGTTCAACTTCAGCGAGCGTTTTCTTTTTTTATATTCAGAATGAATACTTTGGCTGAAGTAAAGTAGAGGAATTCTAATGCAATACTAATCCATTTAAACTGGTAGACCACATATAGCCTACATATAATTTTTTTTAAATGTGTTTTCACTTCAGTCAAGCATTGCAATTTGCTGACAGATTTTCTTTCTGCATATTGACTTCAATTATTTTTGTGCCAAGTCTTCCCTTAAAAGTCACAATAGACACATTTCTTCATCTGGACCTACATCTGTTTCTTATCTTTTATGTCAGCCTCACAGACCACATCTATTGAAATATAGATTGTTTTCTGTATTAAGCACTGAACATGCTTTTAAAATATAAGTGA
This sequence comes from Gorsachius magnificus, assembly GCA_034008185.1. Taxonomy (NCBI): domain Eukaryota; kingdom Metazoa; phylum Chordata; class Aves; order Pelecaniformes; family Ardeidae; genus Gorsachius; species Gorsachius magnificus. The sequence continues at coordinate 42,926,688 of CM067087.1, forward strand.
GAATTTGAATCTTTACAGAATGGAAGATACTGTAAATGAACCAATGAATGTTTGGAAAAAAAAAAAAAGCAACAAACAAAAAAACCCCACAACACAAAATCAGTTCTCTCATCTGCAGTGCTTGTACATGAGATGCAATATTTAATATTAACCCGATATCCCCAACCTCCTTAAATGTCTAATAGGAAGTTAAATTAAATACTTTATTAAAAAAAATAAATAAAATAAAATTCTTTAGTGAACCACTATTCTAAAATAAGTTTATTACAATAAAACCATGACCAAATTGATTTTTGTAGTTTACCATAGCTTTTTCTGTGTTTCCAACTTTTGTTACTGAAATATTAATTAAATACCCTTGATGTCATATAATATAGGAGCAATCTTATAAGCGTATTTGAGCTGAACAAAGAAATGATTTGCTCTAATTCACTTTATGGAGATCTCTTAGCAGCATCTTGTGTTACACAAATTGCAGTAGCTGAAGAGTCTTGATTTCAAAGTTAAAATGCTTAAATTGATTTTTCAGGTCTTTAATAATTTCTCACTGTTCTACATCTTAGTAATAAATGAAACTGACATTCGGAAATCTGTTTTTGTGCTGGAAATGGAAGCGGGAATGTATACACAAAGAAATGGCTGGTTGCTGCTGCTTGCAAAAAAGCATCAACTGGTCTTACAGGGCACAGTATGGTTAAACTGCTATGTTATAGTTGTGCTTCTAATGCAAACGGGATGGGGAAATGCTGCCTGGACCGTGTGTGAGCTCTTGGAGAATGCTCCAGCTGGAAGTCTGCTTCGGCACTGTGGGGATTTGGAGAGAAGGTCTGAGGAACACGTACTGTGGAATAGAGGCCAGTTACTTAATATGAGTTTTGAATATTTTCTGGACCTGTTAATACATACTTGACTCTACATGGCTGCCAAGTCATCGTCCTTATTTAATGTGTCTCAGTAATAAATTTAGCTATCTTGATTCAGTAAGGCACTTAATCATGCAGGAAATGTGAGTGGAAGAGTTCATTCAACAGATTGGTCTAAAGTTTGGCATATAAATCCTTGTAGCTTTGAGGATAGACCCACAAAAGGCAAAGGTCCTGCTGAACCCTTCCAGTGGGCACATGAATCTCCAGAGATTTCTGTAATAATCTCTGTCGTATCCAAACATGCAGTCAGTTGCTGCTTGACCCTGAACAGGCTGATGTTATTAAACTTGTAAAATTCTTGTGTTTTTAAAACCTTGCCTCTTGGTATTTGGAGAAGTTCCTACAGTAAATGGAGGACAGCCAAGTGCTGCTCGTCTGGGTGCTCTGGTCCTATGTGCTGTGTGCTCGCAGGGTCGGTCAGGGGCACAGCAGAGTCCCGGGGCAGAGACGGTATCGCTGCCTTCGCCAAGTCCCTCTGCTCTTCCAAATCTCAGTGCTCCGGGCATCCACCTGCACTTGAGTAGTCCTCACTGTCCCCCAAGTTAAGAATCTGATCAGAAAATTCATGGAGAAGTTTTCTCACTTTGGACTTCTGAAGATTTTTACTCTCAGTATGGAAAAACTGAATATTCATTGTCTCAGCACAACAAAACAAACGACCTTGTAGTCTGGCAGTCTTGTCTAAAAATGGGATGGATTTCGGTGTTTACTGCAAGTGGCATTTCAGTACTTGGCATTCCCTGGAGTAGAACCAAAATGCAGTGATCTTTTCCCTGTTTTGCTGTCTTATTTTTCCCTCCTTTTCCTCTTCCCCCTTAAGATTTGCGATGGGGTTAAAAATCAGAGGGATGTGTCTGACTAAGCTGAAAATTTTATCTAAGTTTCTGAGAGAAATTCCTTCATGGCTGTGCCTCACTGTGTATATACCCAAGGTCTGGCCCGTGGCCCCCTCCAGGCAGGGGGGTGTCCAAAGCTTTGGGAGCAGCACTGATCCTCACCTCCCTTCTGTAATCGTAGTCCAGGGTGGACTTGCTTCCCATCTGGGGCTCGCAGGTACTGCTCTGGGCTGGAGACCTGGGAAGAGAAGCTTTAGTTAAAAGAATAGTAAAATAACAATCATCAGTGTATAGTTTTTTAGGTGGTGTTGGCAATATAATTACAGACAGAACAATTTGGAGCGATTATTGGTCAGTATCTCAGATTAATCCATCATTTCATACCTTAAACTCATTGATATTTTACATCCCTGTTATGATTTGAAGAATCCAGGTTTGATTTTCCACAGGAGTTAATGAAAACTTCACATAACAAGGAAGATAATGTAATACGAAGAAAAAAATTGCTATGAAATCTTTTTCTAAATTAAGTCTGTAATTGATCTCCTCAGATGTCATGTCTTGAGAATCTGGCCAAATTTTTTTGTGCATTTATTGCTAAATGACTGATTACCAGATAGATGGAACATAGCAAGCACCATATTTTTTGTTTACCTAAAGGCTCATAAATTCAATGTCTGTTGGGTCCCTCAAACATGATATGTTAGCAGATTCCTTCCAGGAAAACAAAACCCAACTACAAAGTCATCAGGTTGAAGTATTATCCTTTCGGATCCTTTTTCAACCCAATTCATTCTTTGGCTGTAAATAGGAGCCAGATGCAGTGCTGAGTTCTGATTAATTGTTTGTCAAAATATGTGCAGCACGCTGAGCATGGCGGGATGGTGGGCATCCTGGGTTGCTAATGAACTGTACCCAACAGTCTACGCCAAGGTTGTGTGTGTGTAAACAAACTCTCAGGAAGAAGTATCCTTTGATTAACTGTATCCTCTTATACTCAGCAATGTGAGCATCACAGGGATGTCAGGTCAAGCATTTCACAGAAGAATGTATATGTATTAAATGGAGTATTTATGTTAAGCTAGCTTGTCAAAGGTTAGGACAGTGGGGTTATTGTGCTGCTTCTGCCTAAAGCAGGCTCTGGAAAATGAGGATGAATGAATGCTTATTGTAACAATGTCGCCACAGCCTTCTGAGGCAAACAAATAACTCTTCAGGTAGATAACTTGAAGCATATATAATGACTCAAGGCTGTGTGTCAGATCACTAATAGAGTACAATGAATCACTTGCTCAGCAGTCCCTGGGTTTGGACCAGCAATCCACTCTGCTTAATGTACTTATTCTGGATGTAACATGTATGTAATTCCTCTGTCTATAGCAGTTGCCTCTTCTATTTCATCTTGTTTGGCCATTTCTGTGGCAAATAAAAGGTGAGCCTATGCTGTGCCCTTTTGGGGTCCTATGACAGTATATACTGCCCACCATTCCAGCTTCCCAGCTCTACCCAGGAATCTTGCTGCAGAGCTGACAGCAGCTGTGCGAGAGCTTTGCATCCTACAGAAATATGCAATGATCCAAATAAGCAAATGACATGCAAAGTGTTAACACCATTTTCATGAGACAATATGAAGATTTTTTTGTTATGCTAGCTGAAAATCTGAGGAAATCTGAACTTTTAGAGAACCGCAGTGTAAACATACATGCTGCTACAACAGAAATAATTTTAAAGAAGAGTTTGTATACCCATGCTTATTTTCACAGTGTTGTTTTATTTGCATTAAGGTTGGTGGTGGTAGGGAATGTTGCTGGTTTTTTTTCTCCTTAGAGGTAATTACTTGTAAAAAGTATTCCCCCCTGCTCCCTTCCATGTGTCCCTACGCCTCTTAGCCAGAGTAGCACACTGCTCCAAACTTCATTATAGATGCAGTCTGCTCTTAAAAACTGTAACTTAATAAGGATTTCCACGCATGGTGACGGTGCCGCAGTTGTGCAGATCTGATAAGGTTCCCTGTAACAGCCATCACTTTCTAAACTCCTGTAGCTGTTTTTCTGACCAGAGAATATGGAGGAGGGAAGGAAATCCCAAATATTTGACCTGCTGCCCTATTGTGTTTGTTTAACAAATGGTTCTCACTTACAGTAAAGTGAGATTTCTAAAAGGCTGTGCAGTTTAAAATGTCCAGCAGAAAAGGATGGCTTCCTCCGTGGTTTACTGAAACTTCTGCACATATCACTCCCGTTTACTCCTACCACTGTTAGGTGAACAAGGTGAAATATCTGTTCCTCTCCACTCTTTGAAGCTTTTTTTAGAGACAACATTCCTTCTGAATGAATAACTTGCTGCCAGGTCAAGAGGAGTGTGGGGTTTTTTGTGTGCGCGCACAGATAAATCGTAGGATTGGATCCCTGCTTTTAAATAAAAGCAGTGATGTTAAACCCTTCATGAGTCTGATTCAGTTCTTGCTAAGCTCAGTGGGAGTTTTGCCTAGGGGAAAAACTGAGAACCTTCACATTAACTTTGATTTCATTCAAGCTCATTTTTGGAAAAACAGCTGATCCACCAGAATACTGTGAATACCACATCTGTGAATGCTAATGGCTGTTTCTGCTGCGTATGATTACCACAAAAACAGCTTTGAAAAATCTTAACAGGAGAGAGAGTACGAGCCCTTGGTTCCTCTCACTGGAATTGGTGCGGTTTTCGCGAGCTCACGCAGAACAGCAGAGTATTAATTGCAGCTGTGCTGACATCCCGAGCACTCTCCTGCCACTGGCATGGTGTGAAGGGGAAGTATTTGGAGGGCAACAGCTGGAAATCGTGAGGTCAGCCTAACTCCCTGCAAGTTGCTGTGCCAGTGGGGTGGCAGGAAGAAACAAATGACTTTTAGGAAAAATCAGTGATGACATACTTGATTAGCAGAATCTCAATTAGGACATTGCAAAGCTAACTTGGATGTGTCTTGTAGAACAACCCTTCCCACCAGCATGCAGCAGTAAAAAAATCTCAGTGCTGCTGCCCCAAAGAGCCATCATCTCCTGGCTTGTGTGAATATTCAGAAAGTCCCAAACTTGTTCATAGAAGTAATGACTCTGCAGTCAGCATCATCATTTTTTGCTCATTCTGGTCCTTTGATATCTGGGACTGTCTGTCCTGCAGGAGAGGTGAGGCAGCCAGGCCAGGAGGTGAATCTCTGCAGGCTCCAGCCAGCGGTGGGGAAAGGGGGATGAGAGTGCAGTTCCGATCAGGTGGCCAATTCAGCTGTTCTAAAAAATTCTCTGAAAGAAACTTTTCTTTTTTTTTTTTTCCCCCAGCACTTACATAAGAAGTGCGAGTTAGGTGACGCGAGCCCTCCTCGGGGTATTAGTCATACCACAGACGCTGTCTTGAAATGTCTCCAGTTGATACATCTGTACTTTTAACTTTACAAAGGAATTGTTTGGCTGTGGTGGGACTTGTGAGGACTGTAGAGCCTCACTGGCTTATCTGAAGTTCTCTTAACGTGGAACCTTTTGCAGTCCTGTGCTTTGTATTTCTCCTAATTGCTCGGTATTGGGAAAACCTGCAGTGGGGACTTGTTTTTATCTCTCTGAAATGACAAATATGAACTTAATTGAAAGGAAAATGATTTTTCAGATTTATAGATTTCTAAGTCTAAGAGTCTGCATGAGTAAGTTTAATTAAATTCATTTTCCTGCAGAGCTGCTTATTGTTTCAGTTACTCAAATCTCTACACATGTTGCTCCTCCTAGCTTTTCAGTTTGCTTGCAAGACATTATTTAAATGCTTGTCAGCTGCCTGAGAAAACCTAGAGGAGCGGGTATGATTTCAAATGTTGCATAGGAGAGGGGAAAAAAACCCAAATTGTGGCCTTCCCTATTTTTGTTCACTTCATATGGGCGAATCTAAGTCAACACCCAGGTATGGGAGTTGAGTGATAAATCAAAACAAATGAACAGTCCCGTTGTTTTTCTTCAGTTATCTTATCTTTGGCCTTTGGCTGTGTAACCAGGAGACCACTGGTAGTGATAGGACTTTGAATGCTGTTAAGCAGGTAATTAAGAGTGCCTTGAGAGGATTATTCAGATATATCAGGTTAATGTGAGGGCTTAATGTATGGGGAGTAGCATGGCCAAAACCAATGGAGAAGGAAACATCATTTGGCTACTGAGAAATAGTTTAGCTGGAGAGAGAAAGGTGAGTGACAGGGATAGCATTGCGTTTTATGCCAGGGCCACAGAGTGCTTTCAGAAAGAGGAGAAAAAGATGGCGTGGAAATTGTGGAGACTGACAGTGTTTTATGGACAGGAGATGTGACAGGAGTTGTGTAGCTATGGCCTTAGTGCGGTAGAAAACAGTCAAACACAAAGGAAGAACTGTTTTACCAAAGCAGCAGCATGATTCTTATGGAGATTAAAGAAGGAATTATGGGCTCTGAGCTACTGGAGATTAAGAGGCAGATGCATGAAACTTGCGTGAAGAGAAAAGCAGTTTTGTTCTCGCACAAAGGGTGCGCCTGGTACTTTCATTTCAGTCAGCACTGATTCCTTTTTGATCCAGGAAAAATGCAAAAGTGAGGGAAATTAAAGTTCTTAATGTACTTTCTTGTTTCCTTGTTGAGCTGTCCTTAGAAAACTTGTAATGGAAAACCTGTCACTGTGTGTATAAAGCAAGAGGCTGCCTCACAAAGATGGAGATCTTGCCGAAGTCACCGATGGGAAGAGAATGATTTCCTGAAGCTGAGCTGCTGAGGAGGCGTCAGGTTTGGTTGGGGTGCATCAATTAAAACAGCCCAAAAAGGTGCTGATGCTACTGTGTTTAAATAGGGAGGGTGTTTGTATTCCCAGGCAGTTACCTCTGAGCCCTAATGTTAAAATAAGAGATGTGGTCCAATTTTGGTGAAAATGGGCTGTGTGGGAGTGCACACACGGCTTGTGCCAAATGCCAGGGGACAGATTGCCAGAGGAAATCCCTCTTGCGTGGTGCATGGATTTTCAAAGTGGCAGCAGGTCAAAGCTGTGTGTTAAAGGGTACAAGAGTCATGTTTGCTTTTATTTATTTATTTATTTTAAATTATTTTACTTTGAAATGAGGGAAACAATTTTTTGTTGGGTTTGGTCTTTTTTTCTGGTTAAATGCCCCTAAAATTTCTGTTCCATCTGGTATAAAAACTTGAGGGGAGACCAACAATAAAACACTGGGTGGAGATGGTTTTTATTAAAAGAAAAAAAAATCATCTTTGTTAAGTTCCTGAATAAGTCAAAGGACAGTTATCACTGTTGTGTTAATATGCAGACTGTTTATCTAAGGAAGGACAAAGACATCAAACTGTGAAGATAAGCTCTGAATTATCATAAACTTCATTTCACATGAGAAACTGGTGTTTTAATTCAAAAGGAAATATTCATAAGCTATCTTCGTTCATAATTTGAATATAATACGATGAAACCTGTTAATAAGTGACTAGTGGGATTTCTTTTTTTTGCTGTCACAACAGGTGGCTGTGTAATACAGTCTTAACAAAGTAGCCCTTCAGAAATAATAACCTCATGAATTTTAAGAGGAAATTCAAATGCACATCAAGGATAGAGAAACAGGATCTTACCTTGCATGGTGAAGAAGTAAGGGTTCGTTCCAAAGGCCAAGAAGTTTGTGAAGAATCTTGCGTGGACTTTGGTCGATGGGTTTAGTTTGGTATTGAGCAAAGCTACCATGTAAGTGCAGATTTAGGATATGGGTGTTTGCATCTTGATGAGTGAAAATGAATGTTTACATTGCAAAAAGATGATTTGAACTCTTGTAGTTTGCAGCTGGTAGGAAAATTCAGTGTTTATTCGTGGGGTGATGGGAAGTCCAGTACTAAATAATGTCATGAAACTGTGTTTTAGTTGCAAGAATTCATCCTGTGCTTTTATCTAAGCTTTATCGTAGAAAGCTGAGGTGAAAGAGTAAACAACTCTCTGCACAATGAGCATAAACTTTGTTTGGATGAAAAACAGGTATTCTAATTCAGTTGTACATAAGTATTTACAAACAACCTCATCCGAGTTATGACTTTCTGACTGCATTTTATTTCAGTGAAATTCTTTCTTAAACCAGCCACAAATTTAGAAAATCTGTCCCTTGATCTTCAATTCCTGGTGCATTTTGCTTCATTTAATTAGGCGATTCATCCACAGGGCAATACCACAGTTGTCCTTGTTGAGACGCCCATTAAACACATGGCAGAGCTGCTGCTTTTTATGCTTTTGAAAATAATGATACATTCAGATGTGGTGCATCAGATGGTCAAGCTTTAGGTAATGTCTTTTTAAGTGAGATACCCAGGTTGGAGCAATCTAGAGGAAAGAACACTTTTCAAAACAATTTTTTTAGCCATTTTTGCCAAATCTGTGATTGAAAGTGAAAATTTAAGTTTAAAACTGGGAACGTGTTCAACTTTGTCTTTCAAAGAAGTTTCAAGCCTCTCAGATTCTACGATGCTGGTAAATATGTTGATGAAGCAGTTCTGCATCTGATCTACAATCAATTAAACTTGGTGCGGGAGGTAATAAGCTTTTTTAAATTTCATTTTGCAATATATAGCAGTGCTTTTGGAGAGGGCTAGTAATGCGTAATAGTAAGAAACAATCTGTGCTTTTGATTGTTGGGGAAAGAATATTGAGTTTTGAAGAGGCTTAATGGCTTTGGCTGTGGTTTGGGAACGGTCACTGAGGAAGGCCAGCAAGGTCACAGAGCAAATGATAGTTTGGATGGGAGGAAGCATCTGCTGCCATTGTCACTGTTAGGCTCCTGTTTGAGCCCAAGCCCTGTAGTGCTCATTCCTGGATGGGCTTTACCCAGCACCCACCAAAGTCAATTGGGAAGTTTTCCCAGCTGCTTCGGAAGATCATGTCCAAGGTGGTTGACCTGTGGCTTAGCTGCTGCTTCTGCCTGGCCAAATTCTGAGTTGTACATGGCATGCTGGAATTACAACATTACATTCCAGGGCTTTGAGAGTTGCCAGTTAGTTTTAAGTAGCCTAAACAATCTCTTTGTGGAAGACTTTTCCACATCCTGTTCTTCATCATTTCAGTGTCGACTCTGATTTTTCCAGTGTTGTTCAGTGTAATTCCAGTGTAATGGTTTTGCTAATGTGTTAGCATGCCTCAGTAGCAAGCTACTTAATGTATTTTGAAATAGCATAATTTTTTTGGCATTACAGAGGACATGGAGTTATATACATGATTCAGTATGTCCCCTGTTATTCCCTAAAGAGTGTAAAAATAGAAATGAATAAAAAGTGGTTTAAGTGGATATATGGTTATGAATGAGATTAAGACAATGTGTACACACAGGTTTGTCTTTTTCCCGCTGTGACTTTGCTCTCTCTGACTTAAATAAATGAGATGACCTTCCCCTTGCAGAATAAAGACAAAGTGGGTTAGGAAATGTGTATAATTTATAAGGTATTCTCTATAGATAAGAATGAATATGCTATATAAATCACATCATTGCAGAAGTCAGGCAAAATTTTCATTGCTGTGAGATGATGCAAACCACAGACTGTCAGTTTTGTGTCTTCTCAGATGATGTGTCTTGGATGAAAAATAGATCTGCCGCAAAATGAAGATATCACAACATATTTTATTGATTTTTGGGCTGGAGAAACAGGGTTTATGTGGGGAAGTGATCCAGCTCAGGAAGAAGCACAGAAATCCATAATTTCCCTTTCCTTTTGAATTGTTTCTAAAGCCTCTTTGTGTCTCTTATTATGCAACTTGACATTTAAGTGCTGACTTCCTTAATTCAGTGCAGGTCACCAAAGTATATAATATTTTATTTTTAATGCTCACAGTTGGCGTCAGACCCCACAGATTTTCAGCTCAGGCTGGGCATGCCCTGTTTTTCTAGAAGCTGTGGGCTTGAAGCAGTGATGCAAGGAGGGCATAGGGAGTGAGATGCAATTTCAGGAAAACACACCTGAATGCCACCTGTGTTGCTGGCTGCCGCCAAAGAGCGCGGGCAGTTGCGTGAACTGGGTGGCAAGAGCAGCAGCTGAAGGAGTCCAGAGGTGTATGGGAAGGAATGATGGGCCTCAAGCACTGGAATGTCTTGCTAAATATGTTTTAGTCTAACCTGTATTCTTCAGAGGCAGGAAAAGAAATGCAAATCTGAAGACAGGCTTATAAACACGAACAATGGGAAAACTGATGCTGGGCCATCTCACGCAGTTTAGAGGTGCAAACTGTTTTATTGATATTAGCAGGGGGCCCGTTGGCTGTAATTACATAGCCACAGAGTATAGAATATTTTTCCATGGTGCCAATGTACTTGCTGGTTTGCTCTAACACACTGGCACTCTTTTCTTCCTTATTCGAATATGCCTGTGGCTGTTTTCTTGGTGCATAAAAGTAAGCAAAAGGAGTTAATTGAATTAAATCCTGAATATGGGTAGGTAGGAGTAAGGCAAACTGAAATCCAAAGCCTAAACTGCATTCAAGCTTGAATACATTAGGAAAGTCTTGGGAGTGCAAAGCTATTTAGGCTGCTTGGAGACCAACAGGGCGCGTGAAAGGTAAGGTATCAAAGGGGTAGGGTGGGGGCCGATAAAAACTGAACAAAATGATTGAGAGGTGATCTTGTAGAGCACAGGGTTTATCAAATGGTCTCAACACTGGTAACTTAAAAGAAGCAAAAACCCTTCTCATTCCCAGTCACATATGATGAATTGTGTTGCAGTAAAAATCTTATAAACCAGAAATAATTACCATAATCCTATTTTGCCATTTGATGGGTTCTTTTGCAGAAATGTTTTATTAACAATTTTTGAGCTAGAAGACCTTTGTGGAGGAATTCATTATCTAAAATCAAGTGTGAAAATCTGTTGCTCATAATGGATTGGCTTAATTCTGAGCAAATAAACTAACGGTCAAAACAGAGTAACTCGGATGTTGCAGTTGTCTTGTAAAGCACTGAACACTGCTGTCTGTTCTACCATGCATACTTTTAAGGCAGTGAGTATGTTCCCGTCGGAGTCATAAGAAAACAAAAGCCTGGCAAGACAAGTAGGCTATGGAACTGTTATAAATTGTGACCACTGAATAAGGTGGAATACATTCATATAGCAGAAAATGAGAGAACCGTGTCACAGACAAAAAAATTTTACAAATCAAGGAGAAGTTGAGAATTAGGTCATGGACAAATGGCATTTATTGGCAAAGCAAGCATGGGAGGGATTATGTACTAGAAAATAAGACAATCATTGCATCGTTATCAGTAATTCCTCTTATTTCCAGTACCTGGATACATACCAGTTAGTCTTTTTTTTTTTTTTTTTTTTTCTTTTCAATAATATTTTAATACATGTTTTCTAATATATCCCCAGCAGGGTAAGAACTTAGATAAAAAAGTGACCAGAGGAAAAAAATCATGGGGCTTGTCAATAAACATTTCCTAAATTGCTAAGGAGACAAACTGTCAAAATATTAGTCGAGTGGGGTTTTTGTTTACCTGTAGCCTGATGTTTATGCTGCATTGGTAACATGGTTTCAGTATTTGTACTCCTCACCTGAACATTCAAGATGGTATTACTTCAACTAAACCAGAAGCAACTGATTAAAATTTGACTTGCTGGCTGTGGGGAAGACAACAGTCTATGCATAGGTCTTTATCACGACAGGCAAAAGGCTGAAATATTTGCTCAGCTGCATGCAAATTATTCAGTATTGCTTATTGCTCCATCCCAGATCTGACACTTAAATCTGGGGCATTGGTATTATGACAGTTCTGACCGAAACTCAGATTTTATTGTCACTTTGGAAGCGACAGCCTTCTGTTTGGGGCCTGCAGTTCTGTGCTAGATATTATACAAACAACACATACATGCTAGCTCTGCTTTAGAGATTGTGGTTTTAGCTTGGGTAGACACTAAATAGATAATTGCTAGCTGCTGTGAAATAGAATATGTTATTTAATGTATGCAGTTCTGTAACAAAAAAGAAAGCGTGATGAATAACTTCATTTTCAGGAACAAAATGTACTTTAATTTAAGACTGAGCTTTTAAAAATGTGTATTACTGCCCCGCTGTGTATTAGAGTTGTGTTGGTACCCTTGCTCTGGTTTCCTGTTCTTTCTCACTTATGTAGAGGAAAAAGGAGTCTGGTTTGCTTGTTGTTATAGAAAGGGTTTTGTTTTGATTTTTTTTTCCTCTGTTTATGTTTTTAAATCAGTTGAGCAATAAGTTTGTTTTTTCTCCTGAAGTTTTGTCCTCTAGCTTCAGAAGGGCTTCAGGAGGATTCTTCATCTGATATCAAATTCCCTGTTTTGCACATGACCTTCCTTTCTCCTTGTCTCCTGTTAGGCAGGGGATATCGCACATTTTCTCTCTTACTCTGCACGAAGTTGGCAGCTGAACGGGAGAGGGCTGTGGGTATTTTGCTGATTTTACTCATTCGTATCCCTTTATCGCTCTTTGTCTGGAAAGTGTCCCATCATTGTACTGCTATCTGTGTTTCAAACCCTAGCAAGACGTATTTCTGAGGTAGGGTGGTTCAGAGAGTGTTTTATTTACATGGTGTCACTGTTTGTGGAGTTTGAGATGTTGGATAAGGAACAAGGTACATCCCCTCCCTTCCCGTCTGTTACATGGGTGCTGTTCTGCTCAAGATGTCCTCTTAAACAAAAATTATGGTAGCTTCTTCTATTGGTATCGGCTTGTACCTCTGAGTTTTGAAAGTTTTGTATCACTTTACATTTCTTTCTCAATCTGTCGGCTTTTCATAAGTGCTGTTATGTGGCAAATGTTTTATCTTGTACTGATTTCTGTGTGTAGGTTAAGTACTTGAGACGTTTGAGATCATGATATGCTGCGGAGTGGTATGGTTTTTTTTTTTTCTAGACACTGGGAATGGGAAATACAAAGGATAAAGATGTATTGGGTTTGCCAGAACTTGGGAGATTTTTCGCATCATTTTTGAGCTGACCTCAGGAGACACGCTCTTCTTTTTTAGGGTCTTGCCTTGCTTCCCACCGCACCTCCCAGCTTTACCCCCAAAGGCAATAGCGCGTCGCTGGTGCCAAGAGGTAAACCAGAACTGCACAGTGCAAAGCGGTTTATGGTCGAGAACATCACTGCATTTCTGGAAATCCACAGTCATCCCAGTTCTTGAGCATCTATGAGGTATCTTCCCTCAGGGTCATGATCTTTGTTTCCAGAAGGTGGAGAGAGCTTTAGGCATTCCTACATCTTTAGGAAGCCAGCACCCACTCTGGAGCATCAGCTCAACTGTTGAGCACTGTGTGCTTCCCTTTTGCTGTCCCTGGACTGTCCCCAAATCTCCTGCCCATTGCTTTTTAGAAGCTGGTGCCTGCAAGCTTCCAGTCTGTGGTTTCTGCTGCCTGCTCTGTCTCTAGCACCGAGAGCCTCTTTCACTCCCCTCTGTGGGGATGTGCTTCCCAAGTCCCTTGGGGAGATCCCTCTCATGGCTGCCCCTCTGCCATAGACCTGACCGAGAGCATTCCAATGAATGCTGATGGGAATGTCTGAGGCCATTTATGAGATGATGGGCAGAGGAGATTGCATGGGTTTTCTAAATCAGGCAAATGTTTAATTTTGGTTTGAGCCTTATGTCTTAAAGATCGCATACCTGAAACACCACTGATTTTGGGGGAGGGGATCATATCCCAAAATGTCAACAGAGTGTCTTAAATAATGAGTGAGGCAAAGTAGTAGTGCTATTGAGAGCAGGTTTTAACCCTGATGCTGAAAAGTATCATCCCTCTTGACTGAGAGTATCTGGCACAACCTGTTGAATAATTTCAAATACCATTTTCTCATCATCTTGCGGTTTCATAGCAGTGTTTTCCTGTATACCTTTGGCAAATGAAATGCTGTGGCAAAAGAAAACTGTCACTTCTGGTTATTGTTGTCTTCTGTGAAGCAGATAGCATCCTCATACGTGGGCTGCTACTGAGCATCGGGCAAAATCACAATCTAAATCCTAGCAGCCCCAAAAGAAAGTACGTGTGGAAAAGCAGGGCATGAACAGCTCCTATAAATCACTGGCTTCAGTTTGTGCCAGATGAGGAGCTGGGCTCTACATCTGTTTCCATCCTTAACTAAATAGACCTTGAGAGGTACTGATACAAGTTTTAAAACTATAACCTCTATTTCCAGCTGTTGTCATCACGCTGCGGTTTGGCTTGTTCTTAGTCTCACTTGTGGTGGGCAATCTGAGAAAATATTTTCAAGGATCCTGGAGTTTCCCTAAGCTGCTGCTGAGGAACAAACTTGCCTCCCACAGTGAGAAAACCTTATTTATGTCTAGGAACAAGCCCTGTGGCCGTATGCAGAGCTGGGGGAACTGCAAGCTGTGTTTCAGCTGTGGCTCTGGCTCTGCCTGGTTGGGTTTGTGGCAGCATCCTGGCACTGCAGGGCTGTTGCTTCTCGTGGATGGGCTTCGTGGAGCAAAGGCGCCCAGGAAGGTGCCCTAGGCCGTACTGGGAGGGAAGATGGTACCCCCAAGCGAGCAGTGCCTCCAGGTGAGGACGGCGGTGGGTGCCATTGCTCCCCCCCTGTGCAAGCCACTGCTCTGCACCAGGTGGCAGTGGCTTACGTGTACATACCTGTTTTGGGCTTTCGGGATAAAATAGGAGTGTTGCCTATGAATGGGTAAAACTTGCAAGCTGCTATTTGGATTGATTAATTTGTGGAGCTTGTAAATCGTTTTCTGTAATAATTACACAGGCTAAAAATGATTAAAATTCATCATCAGCTGCTTCGTACACTCAAGCTTGTGCTGTTTTATGTGGTAGGAGGAATAATTTATTTTAAAAGCCCATTTAAAAAGCTTTCTTGAAGAGATTAGCGACTGTCGTCTTTATTTCTACTATTCTACTTTTCTAATATTTGTATTTCTACTCCCACTTCTACACATTTGGAGTATGATACTTCGGAGGGAGTGAAATAGGATATAAAGACAGTGTTGTGCTAGGGCTGCGGAGCGTAGCTGCCTTGTTCCAGGAACTCCAGGCCACTGCGTACCTTGAAGTGTTGCGCAAATGTAGACTCCTTGAGAAGTAATTCAAATGGCTGTAACTCATTATTACACCTGAAATTTGGGCCTTCTGTAAATAACTTTGGGTGGTCAAGGCTTTAATCCTTGGATTTTGTAAAGAAAGGGCTACTACCAAATTAAGAATTGCTTTATCACAAAACAAGAATGATAACGATGTTATCAGTCAGCGACCTGGGAATAAACGAAAAAGAATGCTCTTATTACAAAGCAGTCTCATCCGTGAAGCTGTTTGTTGTAGGATGACATAGAGGCCCTGCATGTTGGCCTGGGGACTGACCTTTTGCTGCACCTCTTGTGTTCTGAAGTCAAACTTTTGACTAGAGATCAGCGCCTAGCTTGGAAAAAGGGAAACTCCCCAACTTCATCTGCTTCCAACTTCAAAACATAAAAAAAATAAAGGGGATGGGACCTGAATAGACCTTGCATTTTTATATTTCATTTCTTGAAATTTAAGTAGCTCTGTTCAAATGGTTGTTTCGTACTTCTTGCTGTATTTTCTCTAGATGCTATACTAAGCAGTACTTCCCTTTCCTGCCCTGTTGCCTGCGTACCTGGAATAAATCAGCCCCGTGACTGAAGAAAGATGCTGGAACGGGGGGAAGGTGACTGACACAATTCCAGCACTGTCGTTCAGCTGATCGCTGTGACAGCTTTTACTGTCTCTTACAGAATTGGAAGCAGTGATGCTGTGTTTTTCGTTTGGCTGATGATTACAGCTCTCATTCTTAAAGAACCAGAAATCTGCTTCCACCTGCTGTTGTTGATGGTGCATTTTATGTATAGCACAGGTGCTCACTTTTTATTTCGGAGGGGATGGGCGAGGTACCATTCCAAAATCCAGTCAAATTCTCCAAGTTAGGTGTCTGTGGATGTGGGAACTTACACACTGACATATTAAAAAAAAATAACAGTCTGTTTTCTGAGAAAGGCAAGTTTAAACTTAACTTGGGGAAAATTTAACTATTTGCCAGAGCGTGCAACATCTATTACTAGTAGAGAAGCTTCACTCTCCTGAGCTTTAATTAGAAAGACCCTATGGTAGGTTGTCACAAGAATGCCAAAGTAGCTGTAATGAGAGTTGCCGCTATTCATCACTGTTCTAACTTCTCTGAACAGCGAGCAGTAGTGGAGCACAAAATTATAGCTAACCAAGCAATGAGAAATGGCAAGATGATTCACAAGTACTATCCCTGTGCTTGGAGATTAATTGAGTGAAAGATACTCTCTGTGCAGCTGGAGTTAATGAATATAACCAATCATTCCGGGAAAACTCGTAACACACACACATCTTGATTGCTTTCCAGGGATGAAGAAAATCTCAGACAGCTTTTGTTGTACCTCAGCTAGTTACCTACCGCTAGCTAGTTGTCGGTGTGCTCGGAGGCAAGGTGGGTTACACAGGCTTAAGGAATTTGGGCTTTTTGTATTTATGAACAGCATTACTTGAATAACCCAGTAAACAATCTGGTGGCATCTGATTGTTATTCTGCCAAGTGATTTCTAGATCAAATGGGTAAGTTTGTGACTAAAATGATTTTTCTTGCCCCACTGATTAAACTGAATAAAAACTAAAATTCCTGCTAACATTCTCCTTTTAATAATGAAAAAGAGGTAAACTTGACATATTCAAGTTTTTCTGCTGCTTTCCAATTTTATTGTGTCTAAAAGTTTCATTAGAACAGCTCTTCTCTTAGAGTCTGGTTGTTAATACTTTTTTATTATTATTTTATATTTAATAAGGAAATACTGAAGAGTGCAACAGAAGTGTTAGGTGTGCTTCAACAAAGCAGCAAACAGGCTTATTTGGCTTCAGACATGGATGAATGGTCAGGTAGGATTCCGTTTTATCCAGAGTTTTGTTTGTACTTCTAGGGGTGTTTTCAGTTACTTAGGAAAATTAAACTCTGTCCAGTGTTTTAAATCTTTCCTCTGAGCTCTGAGGCAGGAAATACTGCCTCTGTAGACTGTTTGGGTTTTTTTTTTAAATGAAAAAAAGTTTTCAGTCTCCACCAAATCTGAAGGATTCCTAGTTGAAGAGCACTCCTTGTTTGAATGTGCCTCCCATGGCCTTCAGAGTCATAGGCAAAAGACTTTTTATTTGATTTGATATCTTGGACCTTGTTACCCTGTCTGCTCAACTCTTCCTTTTTTTTCTGTTTTTTTGTTGAATAATGAATAGATTTAATTTTGGGGGAAAGAGTTATTAATTTTCAAAATACCAGAGTGTTCCAGGCTCCTGTAATTAATTCAGAAAACAATGAAGTAACACAAAATTGTGAGGATATAATCCAGGTTTCTTTGATCAATTGGCTAATGAAGAGCTGTGAAGACACCGCTGCTATGAAATTAGTCCTTGGTATTGCTGGCAGCTCCTGGGGGGAAAGGCGGTGGCACGGCAGTTCAGCAGGAGGTGATGCGGGGCAGGGAGAGGGGACCACTGTCATAGCTTTGGAGGTTTTTTGTAGCCAAGTATAGAATAAAGGAAGAAAACTGCTTTAAGATGGAGGCTATAAAACTGTAGGTCAGGAGATACGCTTGCACGCTTTATATGTAGATGTGCTGCTTCCTGCCAGTTCCTTTTTGCTTGAAAAGGGGTGGTTTGTGTCCCAGCATTTGGCTTTCATCTTCTCCAGGTCTGTGGATGCGGCGTGGTGAGAGGGAGCCGCTGTGATCGTGTAGGCTGTCCTTCCCTGAATCCAGCAGGCAGGACTACCCCGAGTTACTCATCTTTACGTCTTACAATATCTTGGGTTTTTTTGGGGTGGGCATTTTTCATTTTAGGCTATTCTGTTATTAGAACATCCATCACTGTCTTGGGTAACCATTAAAAATGTGTTTGATATTTAAAAAACACACCCCAAAATACTTCAGTGATGTTTATCAGCACGCAGTCACTCCATGTCAGTGTCAGGGGTGTGTGCTGTTTTAACCTTTTGAAGTTAAGGATTACATTTGATGACAAGCTTGAGTCTTTTTAGGACTTTTCGTTTTGGCTTTCCTTCCCCTGTTTGTATGAAGGACTGTCATTTTCCTCAGATGAGGGTGGTAGGCTTCTCTTAGTACTCATGGCAAAAGAGCTTTCTTCAAAGGATCAAATGAAAAAGCTATTTTCACAGTGCTAGGAGGAGAAGAGTGAACGAATCTACAAAAAAAACCCACAAAGAAACCCAACCAGATACCTTTTTAATATGTTGGTTCCATGCCACAGATGAAGTTTACACTAATTAGAAATCATCTGGAGGCACCGTAGCAGATTGAGTCTTCGGCTGGAAGTGCTTCCTGACAGGTGGTTTACCACAAAGCAACATTACAATTACCTAACACACTGTTTGATTTGTGTAAACCCTCATTACTACTCACGTTATTTAATGAACTATGTGCATTCTCTTGCCTCCCTGCAGAATGCAATGCTCCCTTCCAAATCTGCAGCACTCGCGCTCTGGGTTTAACCCTTCTCTTCCAAGGTAAAGAAATGTCACCAGTAATGAGGAGGTGAAAATTGAAATATAAATGCCAAAATGTGTTACGTTAAAAAGATGTGTGATACTCTGAAATTTTAACAGTATAATCTGGGGGTCCATTTTAGTGAACCGTGTAGACTGATGGCATTTTATGTAGCTTTTAGTTACATTTCCTTGCAAACTTTCTGGTAACTGTAAAAAGTAACTGGTTACTTGAATTTCTAATACCAAAGGAGAGACGATCACTTTGAGGGTTTTTTTTTTTTTCCTAATTTTTCTCGAGAAGTCCGACACAGATTTCATGGTTACTGTAACCATACATAATCAAAAAGAAAAAGATAAGGGTTCTGCTGGTCACGAAGGAATTCCTCAGCTTATCAGAACTTCACGTATCTCTGCAGGTTTTGTATAAAATACCCTCAGGGTTATGGACTCTCTGTGTATTTGCAGTCCTCGTCAAAGTCTTGCTGTTTTAGCCCCATGGGAGGTATTTCATAAACTGAATTTATGTGGAGTAACACAGCTGCAGAATGGTCTGTGACCCATAGAAATATTCTCTTTCCTGTAGTTCAGACTCTGATGTGATTACACTCTTCAGCAAACACATATATTGAAATTGTCCCTCGAAGTGAACTTAGCTGTTTGCTGTTTATTACTGGAAAACCTCTTAGTGAAGCAAATGAAGTAAAAATCTGAATCCACGGGCATGGGGAGAGATGTCTTTTGTGCTGTTTACTTACCTCACATTTTATGTTAATCAGTCACCATTTCTTTTTGGTTCCTTTGCAAATAACTTGAACCTTAAATCTTTCAGAAAAAAAATCAGTATAATTTCAACAATTTTGGAATTACGATCTCCCTCATGACTACAAATGATGCGCTATACAAAATAATACAGAAAGGTGTTTCTTTAAAGGCAGTTATTAGCACTGGGCGGGGTTAACTATATACGTATATGTTTTACTTGCGCGGTGTTATAAGAACTCCTGGGTTAAAGGGGTTTTTATAGAACACACTTGCTGCATCAGCTCCTGAGAAGTAATATGTTTTAACGGATTAAGTAAAACGGAAAAAAACCCTCACAAAATAACGTTAACTAAGTTTCTAGTTTTATGCTCTATGTCATGGGTGATAATTAGCAGGTGTCCAGGGCACACTTAGGAGTAAATACTGGTGTTGGACTAACTTGGAAATGTTTCTCATAAGGGAAGAATAAAGAGTGAATGGGCAGGAGAGGCTGAGCATCCATTGCACAGGGAAGAACTAGGTCTGTGAAAGTAAGAGGCAGCCTCGCGGTCCGTCGACTGACGGGTCAGCGCCAAGGGTAGGAAATCACGGCAGCATCCAGGCGCGACGCTGCTGCTCCTGAGCAAAAACCCAGTCCCTGAGTTACAGGGTGACGTGTCCCCACCAGGAAGCTGTGCAGACAGGCACGGGAAAAGAGGCGAAACCCTAGTGTCGTGGAAATAGTAGTTTAGTAAACATCATCATCTGTAACGCATGCCAAGCAGTGATGGTCCGTGGGAAACAAATGGCTTCCCCTTGTAATCCGCTTGACAAAAACGTTATTGTTGCAAACGTTTTGGTAAACTCTAAGTAATTGTCCTGTGTCAGTGGAAGGTTTCGGGGGCTCTGACCCAAGGAGGAGTTTGGGAGGCTAGGGAGACCTGATCAAGACACTGTGCTTGAGGCAAACCACTGAAGCTGAGCTGCAGCTGGGGGACCCCCACTGCTCAGAGGGAGCACTGAGCTGATCTCTTCAGGATAACAAAGCCGGTGAGGAGGGAGAATATGATGTTTCTTACCAAGTCCTGGTTATCTTAGTCAGGGGGAGGACTGTGACAGAGCTCTTCTTGCAGCAGAAAGGGACATGATGGTCCCCCTGGGCTGAGTCTCCTCAGGCAGTGTTTTTACTCTGGGTCTGTGCCCTTATGCCCCTTGCCCAGCTGGGATTCAGGTACACGTTTTCCTCATGCGTTTCACTGATGCTAGCAAAGTTGCCACTGCAATTTTTAAGGCCAGCTAGGAATGCTCAAGCTTTGCAATACAAACAGGCTCAGACTGTTTCTGAGCTATCAGAGGGACATGTGTATTTTGAGGCCCCAAATCCACAAAAAGTGTGCATCTGTTTAGCAGTATTGTCTGAGCCACCCCTGTGAGTCAGTGGAATTACTCATAGTGCACAAAAGTACATTTATAGACCTCTGCCAGATTGGAGCCTGACAGTGGGGTGGGATGAGCAGCTTCTCAGATGCTGGCTGCAACGTGTATTGATAAAAAAGACTGTGGCATCTTAAATTGTTTTCCAAATCTAAATCAATTATATTCCTAAAGTAAAGGAATATTTTAGAGCATGAAATTCATTAAATTACCTTTTTGATGTATAGTCCTTCCAATCAGAGATGCGTATGTCCATATTTCCTGTGGAACAGTAGCAGTCTATTTTAGGGCAACAAATGCTCAAAGGTGTGTTGATACAGAGCTTACATTCTCAATCAGTGCATCTTGCAGTGGAGGCTGAATGAATTCATGGAAAGCTGGTCTCGTTCAGTGTTTGGTTTGTTTTGTTTTTTTTTTTACTGAAGGGTTGTATTGTGGAGGAAATTGCTTCTTGATTTTTGCCCTTTTTACCAGCTGCTCTTCTCACTGAAGAACTACTGCCTATGAAGTGCCAACACCAGCACAAGATCAAGTTCAAGTGCAGCGCTGCTGTTAATCAGGCTCAGTTAATTTGTGTCTCACATGGAGCCTAATCCACTGCCTATTGAAGTCATTGGAAAAATTCTCTTTGACCTAGGCAGGCTCTGTAAAAACTCAAGTCTGGGTTTCATAACTAAAGCAATTTACAAAATCCACAGTAGACATGAAAAGTATGTGGAATTACGCAGCTGGCAAATCTGCTTGCATTTGCTTCTACAAAACAAATGGATAATTTTCAAGAATAGTGGGTTTTAAATGCTGGCAGTGTTTGCTGTCACTTTGAAATTTACACTGTCAGCTGGTTAGAGTGTGTTTTATTTTAAAAATCATAAAAAGGTGAGGCTTTCTTATGCCACCAGGAATGGGATATAACTTGTCTGATCAGGGAAAAAAATGACGCTAGAAAAATGAGAGGAATTAGCTTACTGTGTCAAATGGATCAGCATCAGGCTGAGGGGTTTTTTTTATGCTTTCTTACTTATTCATGCTGATGTGAGCTTTGCATTCGGAGGCAGGTGAGCAGCTGAGGGGGTGGGAAAGCACCTGTGGGGTGGAAATGCAGTGAACAGGTGGAAATTCCCTGGCAGCATGCCACACAGCGGCTGAGCTATTGCAGTCACCCACAGAAGGATCAGTGGAGGCAGGTCTGCGATCAGAGCCTACCCTCCATGGAGGCTGAGCCTTTGAAGACAGGCTCTTGCTGAATCCAGAGAACATTTGAAAGAAATGCCAGAACAAATTCTTAACTGTGCTCTGCAGATTTCACATAGCTCATGGTACTAAGATTAACTGTTAAACTGCAATGGAGGAAAAAAAAATATCTCAGCCTGTGATGTGCTAGGAAGGTATAAGTAATCGTAACCATCAAAAAAATTGTCGCACTCCACAAAAAAGTTGCTATTTCTACAGGTTGCTGCTGGTCTCTTACACAAAGCTTTGAAACAGAAGAAGGTACTGAGAAATGCCCAATGCATTGTCATACAGGCTTTCAGTAATAGTTGATAAATGTAGCAGGGAGTTAGCATCAGCAAATGCCCATGCAAAGCACATTCAATCTTTCTGAACCCATAGTTTATCTATGCAAGCTGGCGCCAACTCCTGAAATGTCATCTTCCCTTCTTTAATCTGGCATTTAAGTGACTAGCTCATCAGAGAAGCTTCTCAGCTGCAATAGTAGAGAGGCCTGTCAACAAGACACTAGCTAAAACAAGCTACTGTAGTATATCTTATCACTACTCCCTGAAGAACCTATGCAATCAGATGGACAAGTAGTGACTGAGGAAATCCACTTTTTGGGCTATGTAGCTATACATGCTATACCAATCTGTTCAAATTCAAATTTTTACAGCTTCATGTTTGAGGAATAATGATGTTCTACACCGTTCCCTGTGGCAGGACTCTCTCCCATTTAAGACTCGCAGGTTTTTCTGTTCTGAAAAGGAATACATTAATATGTCTATGCCCTTGTTGTTAGGTAGGTAGTTTGGTTTGTAGAGTTGTGAGAGCTGAGAAGCTCTGGTTCTCTTCACACCCAAGGATGGACGAGGAAGGCAATTTTGAATTAAGCCTCAAACTCTCTGTCCTTCTGATTCTTTTCAGCCTTTGACTATTTAAATGAAAAAAATCCAAACTTTTTCAGTGTGGATAACTTACCAGGAAATACTTTTTTATTAAATGTAAAGAAAATGTTTGTGAAAACCGGTGCATTCCATGTATTTCGGCGTGTTTCTGCAATACCATTTTGGGGTTTGTATCTTCAGGGCTTGGTGGGAAAAGTGTTTTGGTGAAAACATGATTCTATAGCTAGTTTTGTGACTGTACATTATAAAATCATGCAATGTGTGGACAATTTAGGAAAATCTTGATTTATCTGTCCAACCAGTATAGAGTGCTATTTCAGAAGAAGTTCTTAAGAGGACAAACAGAAATCAGTGATGTATTACTAAGTTCTTGCAAAAATCTTTCATGCAGATGCCAAAAGCATGAAGTCAGTGACAGCAGAATAGCATGTTTTATTCAGTTTGTCTTCCTCCGCCACCTGAGACACTGAGGAAGGAAGTCAGAGTTGGTATTTTGAGCTTTAGTTAAGAGAATGCCCTTATCACAAACTCACACCTTCAGCCCAGAAGTGCACACAATCTGAATGTAAAGGTGGTGCTGCTGAAGTGGTTATGACAGACAGCATCACTGATGCTGGCCGGACTTCAGTACCAGGGAAACATGTGACAAGCAAAGGTCTGTAGTGGTAAAAACCTTCTTGCCCCAGGCTGAGGGTAAAAAAATTCAGAATTTCAGACACTGTAAGATTATTGGACTCTTAAAATGTAGTCATCAAAGACAAAATTAGTAATGAAGGCTTCTGCGTTAACTTAGATGCAAGGAGATACACCGGAAGGCTGCGCGGGACCTGGACAGGCTGGAGAGTTGGGCAGAGAGGAACCTGATGAAATTCAACATGGGCAAGTGTCGAGTGCTGCACCTGGGGAGGTCGAACCCCATGCACCAGTACAGGCTGGGGTCTGACCTGCTGGAAAGCAGCTTTGCCGAGAGGGACCTGGGAGTCCTGGTGGATGACAAGCTCACCATGAGCCAGCAGTGTGCCCTTGTTGCCAAGAAGGCCAATGGCATCCTGGGGTGCATTAAGAGGAGCGTGGCCAGCAGGTCGAGGGAGGTTCTCCTCCCCCTCTACTCTGCCCTGGTGAAACCCCGCCTGGAGCACTGTGTCCAGCTCTGGGCTCCCCAGTTCAAGAAAGATGAGGAGCTCCTAGAAAGAGTCCAGAGGAGAGCAACAAGGATGATGAAGGGACTGGAGCATCTCCCCTATGAGGAAAGGCTGAGAGAGCTGGGCTTGTTCAGCCTGAAGAAGAGAAGACTGAGAGGGGACCTCATAAATACATACAAATATCTTAAGGATGGAAGTCATGAGGATGGAGCCAGACTCTTTGCAATGGTGTCCAGTGACAGGACAAGGGGCAATGGGCACAAACTGAAACATAAGAGGTTTCAATTGAATATGAGGAAAAACTTCTTTACTCTGAGGGTGACAGAGCACTGGAACAGGCTGCCCAGGGGGGTTGTGGAGTCTCCTTCTCTGGAGATATTCAAAGCCCGCCTGGATGAAGTCCTGTGTAACATGCTCTAGGAGAACCTGCTTTAGCAGGGGGGTTGGACTAGATGATCTCCTGAGGTCCCTTCCAACCCTTGCCATTCTGTGATTCTGTGAGATCACCTTAAGGCAGTTTCTGGGAAAACAGCTTACCAGCTGAGCGCAAAAGCAAGGGAAGGAACCAACTCCTGTAGAAAGAGCAGTTTGCAGAGCATGGGTCCCCGCAGACGGCCCGGCACACAGCGTGCTTCTGCACAAGGCTTCATCGCGGAGCATGGCAGCCCTGCACTGCGTCCCTCCAGCAGGCAGGTACCCGCGGGGTGGAGGGTCAGTGATTCAGTGACCCTTTCATGTAATGAGAGCTGAGAAACCAGCTATATATCCAGCTCTGGAATAATTGCCTTGGACTATTCCATTGCTGTATGTAATAAATTTAGTACATGCTTCATACTGGATAGCATGAGAAGTCCTGCTTAGTATTTAATATAGGGCACTGTGCTGTTTTCATACAAATTGATAAAATACTCCAATTCATGAAGCGTTTTCTTCGCTGAAGTAGAATAAGAGGACATGAAGGGGAACTGTAGCAATGGACTGGGGTTTTTTTGTTTGTTGGGGTTTTTTTTGTCCTTTATATCTTTGTGATTTACTTCAAAAAGGCTTTGGAGAGCCTGCTTTCGTGATCTGGCTCATATAAAAGGTGGTGTTTGATTCTGCAGCTCCTGGATAGGGATATCCTGCTGAATCAGCGTGTGGTCTTGCAGGAACATGTGGCGCAATGGGAATCTTTCTTTACAAGCTGTCAACATACCGCAGCTAAAAAGCAGCAGAGTGCTGGGCCGTTTCCTCTGCCCTACAAAGGCAGCATGCATTCAGGAATAATGGAAAATACGCCTTAAAGATCGTATATTTGTGGCCGTCAAAAGGGGTATCTTTGATTTCCACCCTCCCCCATGCTGCACTTTGCTGGTTTTGTGGGTGGATTATAGAATTAGTACATCCACGTTTATTCCATCCTGGGGCTGAGTTACTGCAAGGGTTAATATGCTTGCTTGGCAACAAGCAGATCTGGTCTTTTTCCTGTAAAGGCATAAGGTAACATTGTAGGATCCCAGATATCAGCACAATTTTCAGGTTCAGTAGCTGTGTCGGTACAAGCCAAATGTCAGGGACAACTCGCACTTTACTGTAGTAGTAGTAAAGACAACGTAGTTAAGCTGCATTTAACTGTGCAAGCTTCCTGCCCTCAGAACCCTTAACTGGCACTGTTGAGATTACTGGGAATCGATGGGAATCCCCCAAGTAGATGGAGTGAAAGGGTGGACTTTCTCATTAAAAATCAATGGCAAAATTGTAATTTGCATTAGGAACTCTCTGGAGCAAAAGTGAGTATTAACAGATTCTTGGGATGTATTAGATATTTGTAATAGTTTTAAGAGATTATTTCTAGGAATTTATGCATTTGATGTCTCAAGGTTTATATGCTTCAGTTCTTCAGTCACATTCTTTTACACTAAGCTTTTATGTAGTTGCATTTGATGGAATTTTTTTCTTTCAATAATTTCAAAATTGTGTATAGTCTTCA
The DNA here is from genome assembly GCA_034008185.1 of Gorsachius magnificus. Classification (NCBI taxonomy): domain Eukaryota; kingdom Metazoa; phylum Chordata; class Aves; order Pelecaniformes; family Ardeidae; genus Gorsachius; species Gorsachius magnificus. The sequence continues at coordinate 42,952,361 of CM067087.1, forward strand.
ACATTTCCACAACTTGCATCTTGAGTTTTATAATGAGCTTGGTAATGACTCATCAATTAGAACCATTACTAGGCATACTAGATGAGAAAATTAGTAAATATTGCACGCCTGACACCTTGAAAAAATTAGCGTTTAACAAGATTAGCTTCTTAACCTTAAATGTCACAATTTTCAGGCCCACTTCATATAGTTATAACCACACATACAAAGTCAATACGATGTGGTAGCACCCCCTCCCTAATCAAATATCTCACCAAAATAAACAGAAAGGGACTGTATAGTATGTAGCACAGATGCTGAACTAGGTTTAGTCCTGCAATCTGGATATTAGGGCAAGATTTACTCACTTCTAAGGCATGAGGTGCCATTTGTTTTTAGGGCTCTGCCTTCCTGGAGTGCAGAAAAAAAAAAAAAAAGGTGACCTTGGCCATCAGAGTCTCTGATACAGGTACCCATGGGACTGATAAATGGAATTAATCTCGGTGAGGTGAAAACAATGTTAAAGTAACTGGGCATGTAATGGTAACTGGGCTAGGGTATTTCTGTGTGACTTGTTGGTAAAAAACAGATACTCCCTTTCAGTGTGGTAGTGCTGAACTAAACTGCTGTTTTGTTCTTCCCCCCCGAATGACAATATGAGAGAGGCAAGCTTGGTGTGAGCATCGTCTGTGAAATTGTCTTGTTTTCTAGCTTGTGGGTGACAAATAAGACAACTACACATCATGGAGTAGCAAGTAATTATTTCCAGCATATGCACATGCAGTGTAGACTTAAAAGGTAGCATTGCTTTGCACACTTAAATTTCTGAAGAGCATCTCCATTGTTGCCTTGGATTGTCTCACACCCACCACCAGTTTTCTTCCCTGAAGAATTTCTTGCACCTGAAATTCCTATTGTCAGTTATTGATTAGTAAAAGTGAGGCTTCTTGTTTTGGAATGAAAAGGGAAAGAGCTGGGGGAAGAAAGAGTTTGAGTTCCCTCCCCCCCCCCCCCCCGCCAGTAACTTCTGCCTACAGAAACAGCCTTTCTTGCTTTGGACCATGGGGTACTAAAAAGTTGGCTGAGCTTGTTAGTAGCTTCTTGACTTTGCTATTCTTTCTTTCTTTGCCATGCTTCATTTAAAATAAACAAATTTAATTGCTAATTTTAGGGGGTAGGTTGTGACCCACATCTTGGTGACTGAAGAAGGTTGTGGGCAGCAGTGTGAACTGAATAGATCCAACAGGCCATGCAAGTAGGATTGAAAAAATACCCTTGAACGACATTCCCTTGCTCACCACCCGAAGTGCAGCCAGTACCATCTCTAGGTTGCTCTCAAAGGAGGTACTTTTTCAGAAGCCAAATTTTATACAGTACTTCCCATGACAGGCGATCGTTCGTCCGATTCTTTGCTCAGTTGTTCAATACAGAACTTGCTGCCACTCATGGGTTTGGAAGGGTTTTTCAGTCACGCTGTTCAGAAGTGACTGCTTTTGCCACTGCGAAGTCTGCCCCCAAGGAAGCGGTGACATGGTGTCATAAGGCTGCTGTTGATGCTTTTCTGGTGGCTTTGAGGAAAATTGGGTTGGTTTTGCCATGTAGCGGGAGTTGGTGTTGGGTGACTGCGGTTGTCCAGGTCAGCCAGGACTGGACTGGAGGAGAGGTTGCTGCAGCAGGATTGTGGGGTTTTGTTTCTCTGTCTGCTCAGGTTTTTTGGGTTTTTGCTTGGTTTGCATTTTCTTTAAAAAATATTCTGGAGATTCACCTTCACTAAAAGACGTATTCTCTTTCAAGACTGGTGTGGTCTGAGAATTATGACTTGAAGCTGGATCTGTGTGGACATGATACAGTTACTTGTATTCACTGAAGCGCTGTCTGATATGTGAACTCACGTTCCTTTCCAAGGTCATGTTTTTAAATTGCTTAGTATTTGAAGAAAAAAAACAAGTTCAGAGGTATTCAACTGAGTATCTGTGCTTCATGAATATCATGGTAGGATTTCTAAAATACTGTAGCACCACCTGCTAAACTTTTAATTTTGCATTCTTTTTCAATTAACAAAGAGAAACAAGATACATTTGTTTCTCTCTGGGATAGTTTGTGTGATACAGATGCAAAGAAGGGGAGTTCGTATTCTATTACTTATGCAATTGATCTTTAACAGGAATTAATATTTATCAATGAAAGGTAAATTTAGAGAGTTCACTGTCTTCATCCCTTGCACAGATCTGGGTGTGGAGAGTTTTGCACGGTTGACTCATTCTAAAATTGTTTGAGATCTGTAAATTCAGCCCATAATCTTACTATAGGGAAATATTACTGTTAATATCCAAAGCCTATTAAAAAGGGATTTCACATCTTTGGAACTTATTATCAAGCCTCAAAGATATGAAACCCTTTTTTAATAGGTTTTGGACTTTATAGTCTCTCTGTCAGTCAATAATATCGTGGTTTAAATATTGTGGAATAAATTTTTCTTCACTTTCATGACAGTTGTTTTAAACTAGTGTCCTACCAGTGGTTTGAGGACGGTTGTTGTGTTCTTTCCTTTTTTTTATGAACATTTTTTTGTGTAACAAAAATTTCATAAGCACTGGAAGTGACCTAATTCATTGGAGAGATCTGCTATTTCATAATAATAACAAACAGTCCCGTGAGTATTCAATGGCATTGGCACCCTCTTTTCCTTACTGTGTCTTCATAATAAATTCTGTAATACCAGTAATGTACTTAGAAGTACGCTAAATGTACTTATTATAGCAACTGCAGCTACGATTCATACAGTTTCATACAGTAATTAGCCATGCTAATTACAGTTGGGATGTAGGATGGGAGATTGCGTGCTACATTAAAACTAGAGAAATTAAAACAGAGACATTTTATGGAACTATTATGTTCTTTTGGGAACTGCAGATTTTAGTGAAGCATTAGCTAATTAAAAACACCAGGATAGTTCCTGAATAAACCATTAAAGCTAAAGGTTACTTTCACACTTGAGTGGTATATGGCAAAACATTTTTTTTCCTGTTTGTAGCCCTTGCAGAATATAGATTTAAAAACACTGTGTATAAAAGTTCTTCAGTCCATGCTGGTTAAGGGATCTTGAAAAGACTTTTCCTGTGTTGGGGATTTTCAGTTTCTTTTCCTGAAGGGTGGAGACAACTTTCAGGCGTGGGCCCTGCAATTCTGTCCCCTTCCCTGCTTGCTTCACCGTTCTGCAGCTGGGCTGAAGGGCTGGGTCCCCACGCTGGGAAGCAGGGCTGCCAGTCTGACACGTGGTCCTGAGAAAACTCTCTGAGATCCTTCCTAGGATGTGCTCTACAAGCTTGCTCGCCTGAGCATTCCTGAGTCCTGGATACAGAGTCCCTTACCCTCTATTACTGGATTAATCCTTTCCTCAGCAACATGAGGCAAGCAAAGAAATCCAGTTCTTTGTAGAGGATTTTTAAAACCACAACGACATCGACTCTTCGGAGAGGATGGGTGATGTGCAAGCTGTAGTGGTCATTGCAGAACAAAATTCTTTTGCCTTTATGAGACAATACATCAGTGCTGAGACTGTGTTTCTAATAGCCATAATTAAAAACCATCAGATGTAGGAGATAAAGTGTACATGCAACAAAGATTTTTTTTTTTTTTTTTTTTTTTTTTTTTCCCCACTGGCATCATGTAGATGTTTAAAAATAAGCTGCCAAGATGAGGTCTGTTGCTTCCTGCTCATGGCCTGGCTGGTGATGTGCCTTTCCCTATGTAATTTTAGGCAGTAATCAAATCTCACCTTGAAAAATTTGAGCTTCCTTCTATTTGAGCTGTGCAAGTGGTCGTCTCTTCAAAGGTTTGGGGAAATCTTCCCGATCTGTGACTCAGGCATGTTGTAGACCTTTGTAAAATGAACATCACTCAAACACTGATTTATCTGAAGACGTTCCAGGACTTTATTGTTCACATTGTGGAAAAATCTGTTCCTACAATCTGGATGCTAAAATAATCCTGCCTATTTTCAATGCTAATTCTTCTGTTCTTGCTTTAAATTTTACTGGGGAATAAATTTCCAGCTGAGCACAATGCGGATGAGTGAGTAGGAGGGGCAGAGTGAAGGCTGTGCAGGTGGAGGAGTTACTGAGTTGCCAAACTGTCTTTCACGTCTTTAAGATTTCTCCACCTTTTTCAAAAGGACAAGTATATCTTTAAGAAAAGTAGAAGGGACCTTGCATTTGGAAGGGAAAGGTAACAATTAAAGGTGTTAAGAAGAGGTGTACAGCAGCAAAAGAGATTGGAGCAGAAGCATCTGGAGATTCATGTTATAGAAGAGAAGACTCTCTGTTACCAAAAAGGCTTTTAGAAACCTCCTCTTGCATCATTCCAGCGAATATGGTCTTTAGCAAATATATATGCTACAGATTATTTACATTTAAAAAAACAGTGTAATTGACAGCCACAGAAGCTATTTCCACACTGCCCAAAAATCCTTTGTTTAACTAGCCTTAATACTTTTTAATGCCCTTTCCAGCAACATTAATGTCATTAGAGGTCACGGTGCTAACTTCTTCTGTCCCAGAACAAGGCACCTCACATGTAGAAGTTGTAGTTCACGATTAATCAGCTTTGCAGCTTTTCAAGTTTTCAACACGGAAGGTTTAGTTTTCTCCGACGATAATTATTTTCTGTTAGAATTGGAAAACTGGCAAGAGATCAAACTAGTTCTTTTTTAATGTTTGACGGGGGAGTTGGAAAGTTAATAGAGATAGCAAAAGCAGCTTTAGCTTGCCTGCCCAGCAACTGACCACAGCAGGGCACAATTTTCCATCCTGACAAAAATGCATGGAAAAAGCTTTTGCAAGTCTTGTCTGCTACTGATAGCTTAAAGTATTCAGAAAGGTGACAACTTATGCATTCATTTTACGAGGTAGCATGCAAAGAGCATGAATTCCAGTTATCTTAATTCTGATTTGTGTAATTATGTAATTTTCCAATCATGTTTATAGAAGGAGTACTCCAAGGAAGATTGTTAATGATTGATCAGATTAGTACAGCAATTCTGTTAAAATAATGGGTGAAATTTCTATGGAAAATATTCCACAGGGTTTGAACAGAGTGTGGTAGTGAAAACCTTTCTTTTATTCTGAAGAAACTGCTGGAGGAGCACATACACGGTACTCATTAGGGTGTTTTGATTGTTCCAGCCAAAGCTTGTACACAAAACCGTGTGCCTCAGCTTCTGACGCTGCCTGGCAGGTAAGGAATTGCAGTCTGGTGATGAGAGAATTTCATTATCTTGTGGTATGAGGTGAGGAGATTGCTTGCCAGGAGCAGCGGCTCGGTGTTGGATTGAAACTTTGTGGGAGAGGGGATTTGCAGCGACTCGTGGATGGGGAGTTTGCAGCCAGCATGGCTGTGGGTTACAACGTTCCTGTCCATAGGGTCCTCTGTGTGCAGGTGCGCTAGCATCTCACATCAGCTGGAGCTGAGAGATGAACAAGAGTGTTTAAAAAAAGGATAACAGAAAAGAAATTTAATAAATCTGGCCTAGTCAGAGCTGATGAAATGGGTCAGTGTTACTTCTGAGCTGCAAGCTGGTTGCTCTATTTCCTTTCCTCCTTTTTTGTTGTTGTTTGTTTCTTTGAGGAGATAAGTAAGCAAAGACTGTTTGAGGAGGAGAAGCAATTTCTTGTTTGAAAAAGAGAAGTGATGTAAAAATACAGATCTGAAGTGCAATCCTCCTTCCACTCTATTTGAACAGCAATTTTGTAGCAGGTTTCCACGAGGAGCTGTAGATAGGTATTAGTTAGTATTTCCCTGTTGCTGTCATTCGTGTGTCGGACAAACAAAGTTAAGCAATCTAATATGCTCAAATAATGAAGAAACTTCAATGTGGGGTTTGAGCCACAAAATTTCAATTGGCCTTTAACCCTTGGAGGAAAACTCAGGATCTTGTTTCAAGTCAGCCTCTGTAAAGAAACACCCTAAAACTACCAAAAATAAATAAATAAATAAATAAATAAAATCTATTGTTGCCTGACTCAGCATTATGAAGTAGAAGCTTCATTGCTGTCACCCAAGGCCTGCCACTTGATATTTGCAGGCAGATCACTTGGCTGAACTGAATTAACTTTCTGCTCCGTGCCTTCTGCTGACTGTCCTTCAGAGGCATGGAGCAGAGATTGGATGGCCATCGTAAAGCGCTGGAAGGTGGCAGGGCACTTTGGTTCCGCGTTATACAAAAGGATAAGATGGTGCTTCTGTTAAAACTTAAACAAAAGCAAACCACGACAAACAAAGCAAAACCCCCCCCAACATGGAAAGGGTTCTGTTGGAGGCGCGTGAGTGAATATCTAATGCTCGTCTGCCGCTTAAGAAGGGGATCAAGGTCAATTTGTAAGAAAGTGTGCGTGACAGTTTAGATAAGTTTAAAAAAAGCAACCAATCAAACAAACAAAAAACCACCCACTAAAAAAAAAACCTTCTGGGGCTTCCCCCCCCCTTTGCTTCTCTTTGGTTTTATGCAACTGACAGATTTTTATGGCAGTTTTATTCCAAACCCATCGTCCAGGTACAGAAGAGAAGTAGAAATCTGGCATGGGTGGAGAATAACTAGTAGGCCAGATGGTAGGAAACGTAAAGCTGCAGTGTACAAGCAAAGAGAGAGTTTAAAAGAGATTATATTTTAAGTCCATAAACAAGTTGGCAAAGGAAACAGACCTTTAAAAAAGAGACTGAGTTTTCTTCAGAAAAGGTGGACATTGCTTAAAAACCCCATTTTGTCTGTCCTGCTAAGGACAAACTTCAAAAGGCATCAATAAATCTGAATTGCCAAAGATGAATAACAATATTTGAAACAGAAATGAGATCATGATAGGAAAGGGGATCTAAAAATACAAATTACCCCAAACAATTGGAATATCTGCATCTGGCCAAATTTTATAGTCTTCTGGAGGAGGCGGTGGGTCTAAAGAAAGTTGAGGGGTCTATATTCAGCGAACGAGAGAGGAGTCCATTAAGCATGCTTCAAGGAACGCTAAACTTTGTCTTGACATCTGAGTTGTGAAGGCTCCAGCCCTAAGAGGCTCACAAGAGGATTATCTTCAAAGCTGCGATTGCCTAAACATCCCGTAATGTATTCACAACAGGTCATTTCTAGCGGAGCTAAACCTTTTTAAAACAAACACCGGAGAAGTGCCAGATGGCAAGTCCTTTGCGTCGTTTACCTGCATGTTGCAAAATTATCACAGGATTGTATAATAGCCACATGGCTAATAATTATGGGAAGGAGTTGAACTTCTTGATTAGTTAAATAATTAGTTTTAGGACAAAAGAGAGAGGTTTTTCAAGTGAAAGCAGATCATGAGGGAAGAAAATAAGGAGGTAGCCAAATGCAGTTCTACAAGTAATTGCCTTCTGTATAATAGCGGCTCACGTTTGGGAAGGAAGTTTATTGCTCCTAAGACCTCAGGACATTCAGTATTGGACTGAGGATAAAATGAGGAGGAAGTGGACAGGAGACTGAATTGCAAATGTCAGGGAGCCATGAGGTGGAAACAAGGGAAGGAAATGAGCAGTAATTTCACTGCTTACGTGCTATGAAATGTTCAAGAGAGACATCTGGGGCTCTGGGGACTCGAGCAAAAATAAGATCGTTGGAATGATGCTGAACCGGGGAGCAGGGTGAAGGGGGGAAAGGAACAAAATACTTTTTATTAGCAAGATAGTTATGACTGTAGCTGACACTTTTTTTGAGGACTGTGCAAAGGTCTGTTGATGTGGGTATGCACTGTAATTTGCAGTGTGTTCAGTTTATCTCACCTTATTATAGCAAAACAACATAGACGTCTGGGTGGTAAGGGTCTCTGGAGGGAAATCAGCCCTTTAAAGACACTCTGGAGGTAATTTCTTCTAAAAAGCAAAAAATTTTCTTGTAAACTGGTAGCATTTTGTCCTTACAAACAGGCTTTTCGAGGTCTTTAATCCATTTCTCAGTTCAAACATATTGACAAAGGAAATACATCTTTTAGGAAAACGAGGTAGAAATGGCTCTTTGGATTGACTGGTTGGTTTAATTTATTGAGTGAAGAGGATGAGTTGGAAAAGCTGAGAGAGGCAGGAAAGAGTTGTCATGAAAGCAGGTTTTGATTTCATTAACACAAATAAAGGTGCTGCAGCAGGTGACTCTGCTCATGCTCTTGTTCCTGATTTTTCTCATGGATTCTTCAGAGAACAAGAGAAGGGGGTGGCTGCAGAAAGAGTTCCCTTGGGTTTTGTTCTGGTAATGCAAGTGTCTGTGCTGAGGGACATACGAGAGACATTCTATCAGGAGGTATAAAATCCTGGTGTAATCTCACCTCTGAAAGCCTGGGGATTGCTTCAGACATGGGAATTTGTCATGAAAGGAAAGGTGAGGAAACATTAACCTAAGAATGAGCCGGAGAGCGAGGGAAGATGATGCTGCTTTAAAAGCAAACCCAAAACAACCGGGTGGAATTTGTTCTTCAGACTTTTCAGACAGGTGGAATATGATGGCTCTATCAGTAAAGAGGTCAAATAAAAAGCCACACAACCTCCTGATGTGAAAAAATAAGGCCTAATAAAACTTTAAATTGACATTTGAAAAATTACGAAGAAACGTGTCAGGGATTGGTTAAAATAGGACTGTTTCTGTGGAGTTAAATGGATACTGACATTAAATATAAAGGCTAGACTGATCATTAAGTGCAGAACGTAAAACTAGTTTTGTAGGTAGAGCACAAGATACCCACTGTGATTTACTCATCAGAATTGTGATCTAGCAGATTAAAACAAGTTTGCTCTTTCTCCAGGGCAACATCTCTTCTTCCTATAGAAAGCTTGAAACTACCCTTATTTGTCAAATGCAATTCCTGGTGTAAGATGTGGAGGTCGGTAATGGAGCATGGAGAAGGTGCATGATGTAGTAGTGCAAACATCTGAGATTTAAGCAGGATTTAAAAATAATCAAAGGATTAGGTAATCTGGAAACATCAAATTCAACTTCTTTGGGGAGTGAGCAGAACTCATAGGGTTAAACCCTGATGGAGTTTAAGAAGTGATGGTGAAGAAAAAGGGACCTCGCTGTAAATGGGAGTGCCGTCTCTTTGAAGGGTTACTTACCACTGGGGTACTGCAGTCGTAAACTGTCAAAGCATTTAGTTAGTATTTAGTTTATATCAATGTATTAGTGGAATGAGGAAAGCTGCATATGTACATGAATGGGCTTGCTGAAGTCCCACAAATTATAATTTTGGGGAGGCAGCAGACCGTAAAATTGGAAAATTGATATTGCAGCTTCGTTCAAAGAATGCAAACTGGTGTGAGGAAATTCAATGTTTCTGTGGGGCTTGTTCTGAAAAGAGAGGTAATGGCCTACACTTACTTTACTGGGAGAGGGCATGCCAAGCATCTTGGGGCAAATGGTTGAAGGAGGCTGTGGTTGTCCCTGCAGTGCTCACACCATTACTGGGTGAATAACCAGGTTCAGCTTTTAAGCAAATCAGCAGAAAGTTAACTCCTTAATAGCATGGCTAAAAGGCAGGCGTGTATCTATAGCCACATTTCTTTAAAAAAAGAAAAGAAAATCAGAATTAAATAGCTGGACTTCAGGCATCCAGGTAAGAAAAAGTAATTATAAATGGAATTTTAAAGAGTGATCCAACCTGGAACAGAGGCTGGTGCTGCAGGGGCTATCTGCAAGCTCTGAGCACGTCTCAGCAGCAGCGTAGGCATCTCCCTCACTGGGCTGTGGCAGCACTGTGGTCGCTCTGCTGACACCCATTTGTATAGGTAAAGAGGTCAAGAGTATGAACACGTCTCAATACATTTAATCTACCATACAAAGGAACCTAGAGCATCAGTGTATTCCACCCTTAGCAACAGGAATGGCTTATGAAGAAGAGCATCTCTCCGAGTTCATGGCGGTTCAGCCAGTTGGCGGGGGCGCTGCCATGGGAAGGGAAGCAGAGAAGCGCCTGGGCTGGTTTGTCCAGGGACTGTCACAGACTCAGGGCTGGGTATCTCTCCCCTTTCAGTTAATAAACTGGTAGGACTATAAGAATAATTAGGAGTCCAAAACATCCTAGAAAACTATTTTGCATCAGCTGTAAGTTGAAACATACTGAGTTTCACACCACGTACAATATTTCTTATTGTGGAATTTGTTCTGCTCAGCTCAAAGACGGTGCGACAGATCAAAGTTGGATGATGTCAAAATCTGTTGGGGTTGGTGGGTCATTTATAGCAGACTTTGTGGCAAGTCAGTGAGCTTCCAGCATCCTGGCAGGGGGTCTTATGTCATTAGAGAGATTCTCTTGATAACTTCACCTTGAAGATTTAGCTTAATAAGGAACAATTAGGGGTAATTTAAATATGGCTGTTAAAGATGTGGATTTTTTTTTTTTCCCCCCTGGTCCTTTTTTGAGATTTGCTGCATTTTGAATTCCTCTCTGCCTGATGTCGTGCCTTCCAGAGCAGAGGGGAGGGTATAGTGGTGCCTCCCTGTGCTGGGAGATTTAGGGCGATTTCTCTGCATGAGAAAAATGATGTAGATATGAGACCCTTTAGGGGAGGAATTGAGTCCAGGTATTCCAGGCTGAGTGCTTTAACTAGGAGGTTAACAGCAGAAAATACCTACAGGATTTTTCAAAGAAAAATGTTTTAAGTTATTTTGAGATCTAATTCGAGTGCATAGCTGGATTTCTGCTGCTCTTCTGCGGTGTGAGTTTGGATAGGTGTACCTGCACCGCTTTCCAAGTGCATGCAGAGCTTTGCTTGTCTTCTGTACATAGACGTGGCTCAACCAGCAAAGCAATTACCTTCCAAAGAAAATCTGTGGAATTTCATTGACTAGGACTGGATATTCAGGAATTATTGGACTTGTTATTCAAGCTTGTGATAGATGTGTAAGAAAAAATAAAGAGTAAAAAAAATCCCCCAAGTTGGCTCATGTTTTTTTAGACTAATGCTTTATTAGTGACACATTACAGGAAATGAATTTGTTTAAAATACAGCTGTTAAGTTTGACTCTATTCCATAGAAAATAGATTAATAGCTCTCCCTTAAAGCAGCTTGAAAAAAAAGTATTAATCTTGTCACTTCCTCCTCCTCCTCACATTGTAATGTTTTAATGTGTCTGCTATGAATATTTTCATAATATTTATTTTAGATAACTTGATAGGATATAGCAGTCAGCTGCCACAGCATTGGCGGCAATATTTCTGTATTTTCTTTTCAAGCTTCCTTTTAATTTCTGAGGTACGCACCTGCTTCTATTCTCTCTCCAATTTAACAATCTACTGGTCATTATGAAATGGCTGTGCTTATACTAACATGTAAGGGGGTACCCGTCATATGAAAAATGTGTTTCAATTCTCACAGTGAAACAGTGGAGGCTTCTAGTGCCTAATCCTGGAGAGCGGGTACAGCACAGCTTTTCTGTTCAGAATGGGCTCCGAGGTGTATGTTTAGAATTGTAGCACGTGACAATTCTTGGGAGCATTGCCCTGAAAAAAGGGGAAAGAGTGTTTTAATGCAGCCTCTCCCCCGGTTAAATACATAGTGTCTGGTAACACCTTAATGCAGTTCTGGAAGTTCACAGCCTTTTCTGACATGGTAAATGAAAAGAATCCATCAAAGCAGACAGGTAGATATGTTTTATTTCTCCAAGTTCTTCTCACTGAAAAGTAAAACATCCCAAATGACAGATGGGTGGAAAATATCAGTAAATCATGCAGGGCCGTACATTAGCAGGTTTGTAAAGCTCGGCTTTATATTTGGACATTTCCATTAGCATTCACATAATTGTCAGGCTGTACCCATCTGGAACTAATTTGAAAATCAGAGGTTAATGGTCACAAAAGATGACTTGTACCAATTAACTGGAATATTTGTAAGTTCAGTCTCTATGTGAGTTTCTAGTAGAAATACTGTTTTCCCTTATCTGGCACTGACAATAATAATAATGTTTTAACTATTGAATTATTAACATATAATTTACATAAAAAATACATATGCAATAAAAACTTTTGAAGATTGCTATTTTTCTAAGGATACGTATTCTCTAAAACACATTCTTTTAAACTTGTAGGAAAAACAGAGATTATTTCGGGAACATCAAAGCTGTTGTAATCTCTGTGTATGGGGATTTACTCTCCTTTGAAGTTCCTGCAGTGGAACTCCCCGACTTTGTTAGACTATCTGACCATTTATAGAAAATAATAACAAAACTGTGAATCATTCTCCTTCTATTTGCACTTTTTTCAAGTTCTGTTTTCAAGCTCTTAAGATAGCAAATTAATTGGATGTACTGATTGATTGAAAAGTCAATGTCATGGTGACAACTGGCGATTTGTAAAACTTTCCCCAGTGCCCTATTGCTGAAAAGTTTGGAGGGTTTTCCTCCGCTGACATGGTAAAGAAATGCATTGGGAGGGCTAGAACACCAGCTCTGCTTTACCAACATTTGCTTTTCTGCTGCCGTGAGCAGAACCGCACATGTGAATATTTGCAGTCTTACCCATGCAGTCTGAGTAGGGAAGGAGTTGGAAACGCACTCCCTAGATGCTACGCGCTGCTCCTTTGTGTAATGAAAAGTCTGTGCTTTACGAAGGAGATGCGGCTTCATCACTGAGCCTCTGAAACCTGCATTGAACAGCCTCTTACCATGTTGTTTTGTGGGAAACACGGAATTTGATTTGACATTCTCACATTTGTTGGCTACTGAAATGCAGAAAACAAGACATGTCAACCGTGGCTCTAGGCAGATTTCTGTGGCTAATAGAAAACCTAGATTTCACAGTGTTTACTGAAACACTGAATTAAAGAAATCTAAATAAATGGATTATTATGATAGGGTGGGGGGAACTCTTAAGCCTAGGAAAAATACTTCAAGTGGATGTTGAGACTCTCGCTTCACATTGTTGATCAAGTGATACATGAATGTTCTTCTATTTCTACTGCAAAAATAACATTAATTATGTTCAAGGAGGAAAATATACTACACGTGTTGCTTTTCATTCTCTTGAAGTGTAAACAAGATGTATCGAACTGGAAGATAGTGTATCTTCATGTTTAAATCAAACCTCTGGGATTTGGCAATGTTATTAAATGGCTTGGGAAAGGTAGGAGGCATATTTTTTTCCAGAGAGGTAAAATTATCCTGGTTTGAGGTACTGCATTTTCTTGGGAATGGTGACTGCCAGGATGCGTTGGCATAACTGTATGCACCCGTCAAGCCTCCAGGCTGTGTGCAACACACTTAAATTTAACCTACTTGCCATTAAACCAAATTACTTCTTAGTGGATGTTCTGGAAGACTGCCTCTTCAGCGTGGTCCCCCAAGGATGTGAGGCTATTCGTTTTTCTTTAAAGTAGTGGTGCTGTAAGTTGGTTTTCTTTCCTTGCCTCTGCAGAAGGGCATTCTCACAGGGAAACTGGGAAAAATGTGGTGGGATTGACTGAATCTTTGCCAACAATTTGCAAACTTTGTTCTAGTTTGTGGAGGATGGAGGATTTGGCCAGTTCAGATTTTTCCCTGGAGAACAAGATCTTGCCACCTGTGAAGCCACCCAGCAGTTCAGGTCTGTCTTGCTGCAAAAGCTACGTGTTGGGCTTGTGTGCCTGAGCTCCTGGTGAAGGGAGGACCCCGTTCATTAAGTCAAAGCACCATGAGTGCCCCATGTGCCTTGATCTGATTGATATCTGATGTTGGCTGCTCAGTGGCATCTGGCACCGTAGGGTTTGGGAGCAGACGGGAGGTGACAATGCCATAGAATCCTAGAATCCTAGGTTGGAAGGGACCTCAAGGATCATCTGGTCCAACCTTTCTAGGTAAGAGCACAGTCTAGACAAGATGGTCCAGCACCCTGTCCAGCTGAGTCTTAAAATTGTCCAACGTGGTGGAGTCAACCACTTCTCTGGGGAGATTATTCCAATGCAAGCCAATCTGGTACAGACAGAAGGAGCTTGAAGCTCCTGTATTGGCTGTGTTCGGGCTACTGTATTTTCATAATGATCCGTCTGCAAGATTTGTGTCTCTAGGTACAGAAATACATGATATTCTTACAACAGACCTAATATACTTGTGAACAGGATGGGGTTTGGTTGGAAATCAGTCAAGCATGCACAGATTTTTTTACATGCATGAAGTAAAAGTCTTGAACTGGGTCCCAGATAAGCAAATGTCCCTTTATCGGCGTAGTTTAAGTCAGCAGGTCTAAAAGTAGAATGAAAGTTGTTAGGTAGATTGGAAAGAGCTCTAAGTGTAAACGTTTATATAACTTCAGATACAGAATTGCAAGAGTTTTGCATTTATAACCAAATTAGGAATGTCTCAGGTTTGTTTGCATTTTTTGAATATCAGCCTTTATAAGGGATTTTTAGGCATCATTTTAATGTTATGATGACTTATCAAAATTGACCTTAGTGGGTTGTTAAAGTCCATGTACTTGAAATACACAAAGCAGCTAGTAGAGCAAATCTGTTGGGTAACAAGGGCAAGTTTAAAATATTGTAAGGCAAAAGTACCATTACTATGATGGATTTTTACTATCACTCTCACGCAAATAGCTGCGTAAAGCACAGCACTGGGTCACCTTTGAAGAATTTCCATTGACTTTCATGGGAGACATGATTATATATGAAGGATTCCAAAATATCTTTCTTTGATTTCTAAATATTCTAAGATATTCTGAATATCTGTATGTTGTCTCTTATTTTTTTGCTTTCCCAGGCTCACAGCAGCTTAATAGTAGTCTGTGGTAGGAATTATTTGGTCTGATCCTTTGGTTGGTCTTGATCCTGTAAAGACAGCTATTGTTGTTAACAACTGTATGCGCTTGAAAGAACCGAGTGCACGGTCTTTTTGGTGACAAAAATTTAGTACAGCAGTGTCATGTCATGTTTTTGTACACGTGTAGCGTAATAGACCAGGACTTGAGCTTACTGTGACAACCCACGAGTTTTCTCACTTTTTGCCTTGCGATTCTCTCCCCCATCCCACTGGGGGGGAGTGAGCGAGTGGCTGGGGGGGGCTCAGTTGTTGGCTGGGGTTAAACCACAACAACAATGCAAGTAGAAAATCATTATTTACAGGAAGGAAAATGAAATATTTTGAAAGTTCAAAGCATATCGTTTGTCTGTCAGTGTCTCCTCCTGTCTCCATCTGTGTCATGCTGGTGATAAAACCAAGGAAAACTTCTAATGATTCTTTTGCTGCAGTAATCGTGAATCATGGCATGTGGCACTGTTGGCTGTTAGTTGTGCTTAGGTAGTGACTTACACTGCTACCGGTAAGAAAACAACGGATAAGAATTTCTTGGTTTGCAATGTGCTTTCATTTCTCCTTCAGGGAGGGAATCTTGTTCTAATTATTAAAGTACATCACTTTAAAGATGCATGATTTATTCATTTGATCCTTCATTTCACCTGTGAACACTTTGCCCTTGCTGTTCCCTAACTGTGCCCATTGGTAGCGTTTACAGCCTACCTAGCAAAAGCAATGTAGCACAGACACGGTCTTTTGCTGTGCCTCTGTCCCTCGTCTCATATTTACGCGCGGTCTACCCAAATGCAGTAGGAACAGTTTTCAGATGCAAGTGTTGAGCTTGATTAGGAGTATTAAATTAAGTTCTTATTGAACTTCAGTTCTCACTTATCAGTCACATACAGGATTTTGGGAGGAACCAGCATCTGTAGCCCTATTTCTGTTCACCTCACCAAGAGAAGAGCAACTACGCATCCTGGAACGCACTGCGATATTGTAAATTATTACATACGCAGTGAGTTCAACGTTGACATAGTGATTAACAGCCAGCTGATGTTCTGCCCATCAGTTTTGCTGGACAGATTATTCAGAAGGTACAAAGCAGACTGGATTACTAAATTATTGAATTTAAAATATAATCCAGACTCTTACGCCATTTGCTTTATATTGCAGACAAAACCATGGGGTGGTAAATCTTGAGCATGTAGAAGAAATAGTCTGGATGAGTACTAGAGAGGAGATAATAATAAACTACATTAATTTTTCTGTGTTTCTTGGTGTATAATGTACTTCAGTCACAACCAAATGGTGTTTTGAATATCATCCAGAATGGGTCTTGGTTTGTGACCTCAGTTTGTATTTCCAAAGCTGATGTCATGAGCACAAAATAAATTGTGCAGTGGTCTGGCATTAACAGTGTCATCTTGTGAGTTAAATAAACCAAGACCATTTTATGAGTTGTTCAGTTTAGACCTTTTCCATTTGAGTTCCAATAAGCTACAAATATGCGCCTTTGCCTGCTTAACTGAATATTGTTTTATGATGTCTATGGCTTATATAATCTTTTGATCTGTATTTTTATTTAGTATAATTGAATAGAGCTAAGCAAGTTCTTTTTTTAAAAAAAAGGGGGGGGGGAGAAAAGGATAAAAAGGGAGAGAATTCTCCTTTCTGTAGCATTTCAGGTAGGTCGCCCTCTCACCCAGGGTTCCTGTTGACTTTGTTAAAGGTTGTGTTATGAAGACCTGTTGCCTGGTTTTTAAATGACCTTAATATTTCAAACTCTCAGATACCTCAAATTCCTGTCTAAAACAGAGCAATGCCTCCCTTCTGATACCACTTTATTTTACGGTCATTTTAGCCAAATGAACTCAATGTTTTCTGCTAAATTTGTATAGCTGGAAAAGCAGGTTTTCCTGCCGAATAGGTAAATCCCATTTACTCAGACTTTCACACACAGCTTGCTTAGCTGCTATTTCAGACACAATTTGAATTATTCAAGTGGGATGAAGAAGT
This sequence comes from Gorsachius magnificus, assembly GCA_034008185.1. Lineage (NCBI taxonomy): Eukaryota > Metazoa > Chordata > Aves > Pelecaniformes > Ardeidae > Gorsachius > Gorsachius magnificus. The sequence goes on from CM067087.1 coordinate 42,969,120, forward strand.
CATACCCTGAACACTGAAACCATGGCTAAATTCTCTAGTTTCCCATAAATGAGTGAAAGTTTGGCAGTGATGGGGTCACTGTCAGGACCCAGTCTGAAGATCGCTGCAGTTTAGAACAAAGGTGCTTGGGTATAAGTGCTTAAATCACCGGAGTATTTAAACTCTTGCCCCTGAATTACACCTCAATCTAGGTGTGTTTTTTCCCCATGTCTTGTAGGTTTCAGATGAACAAGGACATAAATGCTTCGAGTCAGCTGCTTGTCCTTCTGATGTGAGCTCTTTACATCAAGTTCATTCTCCTTGAGCATATTTAAACAGCTCAAACCCACAATTTTGTAAATACTGCCCCCCTCCAAAACCCAAGCAAAAAACCTGCTCTTGGGCTTCATACATATTTCACCTTTATTTATAGAAGTTATTTTAGAAACTGTCCTGGTTTCAGCTGGGATAGAGTTAATTTTCTTCCTAGTAGCTGGCATGGTGCTGTGTTTTGGATTTAGGGTGAGAATAACGTTGCTAACACCCTGATGGTTCAGTTGGTGCTGAGCAGGGCTTACACCAGGCAAGGACTTTTCAGCTTCCCCTGCTCTGCCAGGGGCACAAGAAGCTGGGAGGGGGCACAGCCAGGACAGCTGACCCCAACTGGCCCAAGGGCTATTCCAGACCGTAGGGCGTCATGCTCAGTATAGAAACTGGGGGAGTTGGCCAGGGGGCAGCGATCGCTGCACTGGGACTGGCGGGGCAATTTTTGGCGGGTGGTGAGTGGTTGTGTCACTTATTTTTTTCCCTTGGGTTTTTTTTTTCTCTCTCTCTCTGTTTTCCTTTTCATTACAATTTATTTTTATTATTATAATAATAATAAAGGGTTTGAGATAACAGATTAACCAGAGTTTATTAAGGATTTTATATCTATTAAAGAGTTGCAGGTTGCGATATTGTTCCATCTGTTCTCAGTTTTATCTGATCTGCACTATGCTCTTTTTTCTTCTGTACATGTTAAAATGTAGGGAAATGTAGACACAAAGAACCTGCTCACTTCATACTTTTATAATTTTTGGTGTGCTGAAGGCCTGGTATGAGCAAAGGCACATTTGGAGATTGGCCAGTCACCAGGTAGAATGACAGCATCACTTGGCTTTGTGACTTTATAAGCTATAGCGTAGCTTTTATTTTGTGCCATCTTACCCGAGGAAGAAAGTTCTTCATTTTCTTGCTTTGTTCATCTTTGAATGAAAACACACATTTGGTGCTGTGATGCTATTTCTTAAAGCCCATTCTGCTGTCTGAGCCTTTCATACACTCTTTTCCATTTGCACTAATCTTCTTGCTTTTGTTATAAACTTTTGCACTGCTCTTGTCTACGGCATAAACTAGACTGCTTGTTTCACAGCTGGCGATAGAGCTGTGTCTTCCAGCATCTTCCAGACCATCTGGTGCTAACAATCTCTCAGATACATAGTGAGAAACAGGTTAAATCTATTCCATGTGAGTAAATGCTTCCCCATGAAACTTGTTATACTCATCAAGGGAACTGCTTGGTAGTTGCAAGAAATTAGTTCTACCAAACACCTTAAAGATCTTCAGTAACTTGGTCACAGTAAAAAAGTTCAAGCAGCAGTGAAAAGTCTTGGTGCTATCTTTTCCGCAGATTTCCAAAGAGTGAAAAAAACAACATGTGTCAAAGCCTAAAATACTGAGACTCCAGTTCAAAGAAACACTGAGGCATATCCCTGAGCTTGAAACAGAAAAGTAGTCCAATGGAAGTTGGTAAATCCACTCTGGCTTAGCAAATCCTGCAGTTACAGAAAAGGGCCTAAAAAATACAAGGCCAGAACTCCAAAAATGCAGCTCGGGAACACTGAAATGGGGAACGTAAAATGCTGCCAGTTGCAAAACTACTACTTTACTGTGTGTTACATGTTGATTTACGAAGAGGAGGAAAAAATGCATTAGATTTCAGGTAATACCCTACTAGTTACTAGAGAAACTTTACTTTTTATTAGAAGCAGTTGCTGTAGGTAGACCTTATTTTTTTGTTTTCAATCCTTTTCCTTGAAAGAAAGAGAGAAGATGGTGAGCCAGGGAGCAGGGTAGGGTTCTGACATGGCATTTGCTTCCTGCTCTTTTCCTCCCCCCTCGATGAAGCAACAGTTGTGGAAGAGCAGAGCTGGGGAGAAGGCAGAAGGCAGAGCAGCAAGGCAAGCTCCAGGGAAGAAGAGGATGGGTAGTGCAGGGAGTGGAAGGAAAGCTGCAGAGCTTTTAGCTGGGTGCAGCACTCCAGCAGCGTGTGCTGGAATGGAGTACTGAAGCTATTTATAACTCAGAAACATCACGGTGAAATACATTGAATTCATAAAAAAAAAACAAAACACCAAAAATTCTTCTCAAGCTCCATATTCGAAGGAGTATTCAGAGAAGCTCTAGGGATGGAGGTATATTGCCATTGGAAATGGCAGTTGTAATGCAATGACCTCAAGAAACCTTATCTTCTCACAAAAATCATTTGCCTAAGCAAAAATAACCCAAACAAACACCCCCCACACACACCTCAGCAGTCTCTCTTCTTTATCTAAATGGTTATATCATCTCCATTATGAGTAATTTTTTTTTTTTTAATTCTATGCAGCTGCTGTAATATTACAAATAATGTCTGGAACAAGCCATTATCATTTGTGTAAGAGTGGCCATTGACTTCAGGAGGAGTTATAAAGTAGGCACTTGGCGTGTTATGTAGGTAATCATAAGGCTGTTTGAGGACATAAACGTGTACAGAAATGCAAAGAATGTTTGAGGTTTTATGGTTGTAGGAGCAAATAAGTATTGGAGGAGTATTTTCTTCAGAAGTGACAAAATAGAAGGTGTCTCGTAGGATTACATTCTTCTGGGTATTTGGGGAAAGATACGGATTTTAAAATGGAAGATTGGTTTGTCTTTAAAAACAGTTTTGGCTGAGTGGTCAGTTTGTACAACAGTTTGGATGCCGTTTATTTTCCTGGTGTAACTCGCAAATATATGTTGGAAGCATATCCTTGTTTCATAGCTGAATTCCACAAACTGCTGCAGTTTTGCCTGTGAGGCTGAGATGTTTGTGACTTTATGAGGTTTGTCAAACCCTGGTGTTAACAGCACTGGACTCGCTGCCTTGTAGCGGCTATCACCGTCGCCTTGTAGTGGGCACACGAGAAGCTCCTGCAAGCCTGCTGTGGAGCAAACCTCGGGCTGATTAGGCAGTGTAATGTACTCATTCGTTCTTATGTTCAGAGAAATCTTCAAACAGATGGGAAAGATGAATGGGATTAGTCACTTTAAACAAAAAGCACTAATGAGTAAAGTGGTTTTTTCGCAGGCATGAATGTAACGCTACCAGTTGTAGAATACAAAGTGGTGTCAGCTCAGGAAGAACAAACTGATGCTGTAATTTTGCTTGAGAGATCAGTGAAAGGAAACATTGATTAAAATAATGCTATGGGGATCCTGGTGTTCTTGCAGTAGGTCAGAGAGAGATGGAGTCTTCTGAGTCAATGTGTTTTCTCTTTGCTCATTCCGAAGACATCAGACTGGTTTTGTAACAGACTATTTATTCTGCACATTTGTGGAGGCTGAAAGCTCGGCATAATATGTATACTGCAAAATGAATATTCTTCTATGAATGAGAACTACTGCTTTAGCCTTTCTTATTCCATCTACCTTTCCTTCATCAATTTGGGCTGTATAATCTGAACCAGAGCCGTGCAACAGCATCCTCCTACTATTCCTCTTTCTAAATGACAGACAACCCTATTCTTTGAAACTTGAACTTCTAGCAGCCAAGCCCTCTTGCCCTTCCCAAGACTCCCCAGCGTCTTCACTTTCTGCAGGAGGATTTGTCTTGCCTATAATAACTCTTCTGTGGTGTTTCAAGAGCATTGCAGAGTTGTTTTACTGAGAGGATTTGTTTGCATAGTATTGATTTTTGTTGTTGCTTTTAAGCTTTGGGAACTAGTTTGATATTTTTTTTTTTTTTTGGATTGCCTGTGGAGATGAAGGGCGTTTTCCCAAGCCTAGTGAAATCAAGTTAAAAATAGGAAAAAAGGTAGCTGCAATAGGACTTAGGCCTCCAGTGTTTTATGTCTCAAAATTGTAAGAACAGTTGTGCCTTTTGTAATTTTTCTACAACTACGAAGAAAAAGCGATTCTTACTGTCTTACAAAACATTTTTAAGTTTGAGCCTAAGTACTAAGATAGGCTGATGAACTTCTCTGCAATTATAGCTTCAGTTTCATATTCGGTAGGTTTGGAGAAGTACAAAGTAGTACAGCACTTGGCCAATTTTTTCGCTAGTTTAAACTACAACAAGGATATTCCCCAAAATCACTTCCAAAACTCATTTAGATGTCTCATTTTGCCAACACGCTTTGTGAACCTGTAGAGTTTCAGTAGTAGAAGTCCAAGGTAGAGACCAATCTTTCCGAAATTGTGGCCTAGAATCATAGAACATTTTGGGTTGGGAGGGACCCCTAGGAGCCATCTAGTCTAACCCGGGAGCAGGGACACCTTTAACCAGATCAGGTTACTCAGAGCCCTGTCCAATCTGGTCTTGAATGTTCCCAGGGATGGGGCCTCCACCACCTCTCTGGGCAACCCCTGTCAGTGTTTCACCACCCTCACTGGAAAGAATTTCTTCCTTATATCCAGCCTAAACCTACCCTATTTTAGTTTAAAACCATCACCCCTTGTCTTGTCACAGCTGGCCCTACTAAAAAGCTTGTCCCCACCTTTCCTCTGGGCCCCCTTTTAAGCCCTGAACGGCCACACTCAGCTCTGCCCGCAGCCTTCTCCTCTCCAGGCTGAACATCCCCACCTCTCCCAGCCTGGCCTCATAGGAGAGGGGCTCCAGCCCTTGCATCATTTTTGTAGCCCTCATCTGGACCTGCTCCAACTGTTCCTTGTCCTTCTTGTGCTGAGGGCGCATGCACCCCAGATCAACAAAATGGGTATGCTTGAGCTGCTTCCTAAATGCAGCGGGTGCTGCAGGTACTATGCTGAAGAGGGGCTGCAAGGGGTTTCCTATGGTCTCTTTTGGAATATTTTGTTGTTTCTTTGAGGTGGCATTTTAGCAAAAATCTATCTACTTAGGATAAAGAATACTTAAAACTTCTTCCATGATTTATGTTACAGACTGTAGTAACTGGATATTGGTTATCTTTTAATAGGTAAAAACAAAGTCTGGTCTGGGTCACAGTGGAATAATACTTTGAAAAATGTCAGTCAGTTTGAGGTTTTTAGGACTTGGTATCCAGAAATAAAACTCTACTTCCTTGTTGAGATTAAACTTCCAGAACACCATCCTCATGCGTGGGTAACATTTCAAACAAATCTCGATTTTGTGATTTCACTTCAGAATGGCTTCTTCTTTTACTGGCTCTGGCTCTTCTGCTGCTCATCGTTTCCCTTTGGGTCAGTGGTGTAAGTGTTAGTGTTTGCTACAGATTCACTCTTGGCTGTACACCTAGTTGGAAAATCATAGAATCATAAAATGTTTGGGGTTGGAAGGGACCCCTAGAAGTCACCCAGCCCAACCCCCCTGCAGGAGCAGGGACACCTTGAACTAGATCAGGTTGCTCAGAGCCCCGTCCAACCTGGCCTTGAATGTTCCCAGGGATGGGGCCTCCACCACCTCTCTGGGCAACCTGTTCCAGTGTTTCACCACCCTCATTGTAAAGAATTTCTTCCTTATATCCAGTCTAAACCTACCCTGTTTTAGTTTAAAGCCATTACCCCTTGTCCTGTCACAAATGAAAGCTGCTTCTGGAAAGCAGTCCCACCAACCAAAACCACAGAAGTCTTCTATGCTCTGAGAGTGCCCAGGCTTGTTCCCCCAGCTCTGCAGAGTGACCAGCGCAGATCTGAGATGTAATTTCCAGCTAAGAGTGGTTGTGCAGTCTTGATCTCCAATGTGACATAGGAAAGACCAAAACTGGACAGCTCTGACGTCAGCTCTCATTCAAACTGTCGTTAAGTTTAGAGGTAAAAAGGGTCAGTTGAGGAATGATGCAGAGTTCTGGTATGAACCTGCATTTCACATGAAGAATTGTGCTGCCATTAGCATGCAGCAGCCAGCAAACATAGTGAACAACTATATTTTTCTGTAGTGACTGGGGTTTTTGGTTTCTTTGCAGCTTTTGAGGATGCATCTTTAATTTTAATGCTCCTGTATCGAAATGCATGTAGTCAGCATCCGCGCTGTCCTTCAGCTGCCTCATTAGTGCTGGCTGGTGCAGTGATGCCAATAGCAAATGACCAGTGATTACAGCAGGGAGCTGAGGGCTCTTGCTGCTGCCCACACACATATTATCATGTTTTCTCATGCAGCCCCGTCTGCCTCCACCCGTTGGATTCTGTCTAATCCATAAATTATAAACAGCTCTGTGGGATAGGGACTCTGCTTTGTGCAGTCTATACAGTGCTTTCTGCAACAGGTCCTAATCAATTATGAGGATTTATAAGCATTATTGGAATTCAGGTCCGTGAATAAAGAACGTCTTTTGAATAAAAACTGGAGCAAGTGTGCTCAGTGGGCAGTACTGAGAAGGCTAGGCTAAATTCCTGACAAATAGATTATTTCAAATATCGTCATGTCCTGATTTTTTCTTTTTTTTTTTTTCTTTCTTTTTTTTTTCTCCCTCAATAAAAATTCATAGTGTGGCTGGGCCCTCATCCACCTTCTCTCTGTACCACAGACACCTCTATGTGCTATCAGCTGTCTGACACCGTTTGGCCTCTAATCATGCAGCTACAATAATGAAGGTAGCGAGCAGAACAGAGAGTTTGGTGCAAGTTATGAAGCACCGATCAATTAATATACTGACACATTACTGGCGTTTCTTTCAAGGCTAGAGACAGATGAACTGAGAAGGCGTTTGCGTAATGATTCATCCCTCCCCTTAGCTAGAAAGGCTAATTTCCAGAAATTTATAAATTAGGCTGCAGCTGCCTGTCTCTGCTGCAAAGTGTCAGTAAGGTTTCTCCCAGGTTACTGAGTATGCTTTTCAAAGAGCGTTAGCAGGTTTTAATACATCCAGTCTTTTAGAAAGCGGCACATGCAGCTTTTGGGTTAAATGGCTTCTGGTTATTTCTCATGGACTGCCTTTCAATTCACACTCGTGGGGTGAGGGCATTACGCATTAATAATAAACCACTAATCTACTAGGTCACTTATGCTTTGGTAAACCATTGTATTTGTACTTTATAAAATCAGAAGATAATTTATATATGTCACAGAGGAAATAGGCTTTTGTGTCATGTTACTTTGCTGATTAGATCATGAATTACACCAAGCAGGCACAGATTTCAGACAGGATTCTTAGAAAATAAAGTAGAAGATCTTTATCGAGGAAATCAGTATAACATTTGAGATATTACTTGTCATTTTCTTCAGCACAGGAGATACTATAATTTAAAGCTTTGACCATAGGCCTTAGAGCTGTAACTGTGGAAGTGTGATTCATACGTAGCGGAAACCATCAATATACTGGCGAGAGGGTCCGTGTCCAGCAACAGAGTCTGGGGAGTGAAGATTGTAACGGGGCTCCTGTGGGAGTTTGCTCACTTTCGCTTCAGCGCCGTTCCTTTGGCCCCCCAAACAGCCCTTAGGATTAATCTAGTAGCAGTGCTTTATAAGCAAGGGGATTATTTTAATGAGTGAAAGAATTGGAATGAAAGGCTGTTTCTATTGCAGTCCTAAATTAAACAAAAGGAAAAGAAAATCCTTGAATATTACTTATAATGTTCTGTTTAAATGTAGTTTAAATAAGCTGAACTTTTTAGTCACTTAAGGACTCATTCAGAATCTTCACAAAAGAGTAACAGTTTGTAAAATGTAAGCAGCGTATTTCCTCTCCTACTATTGTATGTAAATGTGTTGTTGGGCTCAGTCAGAACATTTACTTAGTTCATGTGGTGTCAAAATGTGATTTTGAATATTGATACCAATAACCTTTCTGATTTAAAAGGTTTTTTCATTTTTTGTTAAGAGGCTTAACTCCTGGCAAGTTTAAGGTACGACCTTCTGGCATCAAAGAATATCAAACCCCCTCTCTTACTCAAGTATGATTTTTAAAAGCCAAAAGGGATTAAAAAAGTTGTGTTTCTCTGGAATGATGGTAGCTCGTTGTCTGAAATAATTTCCCATGAGCTTGCTTAGAAAGAAAAATAAACTCAATCTGCATTACCCCCAAATAATAAATGTATAATCCTTTTTGACATCTACATGGAACTGTAAAACTGTGAAATCCCAATTTGTGATAGATATGAAACCTAACACTCATGTTATCTTTTTTTTGAAAAAAGTCGAGTAAAAACCTAAAGGTTTCTTATTCTAGCTTTGACCTGAAAATACACGATTTTCAATCTTACTCCTGTCGGATACATTAAGGGAAGAGCAGATCTGTAATATGTTGAAATGCTTAAAGCTCAAACTAAAATGGCAAGGTGGAATTGAAATCATTTAAACTTTCAGTAAAGGTTCCCTGAAATAATGTTAGGGGCCAGCTCAGAGAAATACTGCATCAGCATCCTCGGGAGCTGAGCCAGAGCCAGGAGGGAAGGGGGCTCCCCGGTACAGAGAACCTCCGCTTTTCTGTGACATGGCTGCTTGGAGTCAGTTACCGCTAACTTTGCCAGCTTTTTGGCCTCCCTTCAGCAATCAAAATTCTGGGAAAAGCTTCATCTTTTCCCAGGCTGCAGCCGAGGGACGGGTGGTCCCCTAGATGCTGACTGGCAGGCTGCTGGGGGAAGCTTGGCCGGGGGAGGCCAAAGTAGCTTTGGAGATGGAAGCAACTCCCTGACTGGCAGCTTCGTTCTCGTCAGGAAAGCACATGTTGCGTTTGGTCTTTGCTGTCCCTGTGACTGTGAGGAAACAGTAAAAACCAGTTGCTTGTGAGAAGGAGAAACTCTTACTGGTGGTAAAAAAAACTCATGCGTAATCTATTGCTACTGGGAAAGTGAGCTCCTTCCCTCTTTGCTTTCAGGGATTCGGCAATAGGAAAGCCTGAGAGCTGCTGGTTTGCCTCCCAGGTAAAACCGCAAAGCCCAGTTTCTTCAGCTGTGGGGTTCTTGTAGTTTGTGTAGCCATAGAGAGGGAGGAGAGGAAAGGAACTGGTGGAGTGGCATAAGCTGGGTTTGCCCTTGCAGGTGGGAAGCAGTTCCTGAAGCCCTTCCTCATCCCATCCCACACTCTTCTGCTGAAGCTTTTCTCACAGCCAAAAAGGAGCGGGTTTCAGTTTCCAGCAGGAAAAATAATACCATGCTGTAGGTCTGAGCAAGAGAGACTTCCTGAATCCCTGGCTGAGCTGAAGGTCCCTCAGATTGCCTTTACTCAATGTCAAGTCCTTTTCTGGCATGAACGTGATTACACAGGCACAGCACAAAATCTGCTGGTTTCGGGTGAAACTACCAAAAACGCTCCAGTGAGAGAATATAGGAGAGGAGTGCGGCGGAACTTCAAGGGAAGGAGTGATTTGCACTATCCAGTCTTTGGTACTTGGCTGTATCTGGCTACACGAGCTGGCTATGTCGGTACAGACTCATTTATTGTATGTTATTCTGAGCACGTAGATGACTCCTGCCTGGAGCCTTTAATCACAGATGAAGTTCAAGATGGGGATTCCGTTGCAGAGGAAAGATTTCAGCTTCACTTTTTGAATTCCGATCACCTCTAACCACTCGCCTGCATTATTACATGCGTGCTACTCTCACAAATGCTAAGGCTCCTATTATTCCCACTGCAGGATAAAGGTGTTTTCCATATATACTCTATCCTCTGTGAGCAATCTGGCACTCTCTAAAAGGCTCTCAGCTGAGATGAATGGATGCTAAAGCTTGTACTCCTCCTAAAAGTCATGGAGGCCTTTTGCTCCAAGCCATAGATCAGAGAAAACCGACAGTGAATCTAAGTTGACAGGTGAGATGAAATAATTTTAAATTCTCCACTCTGTAGAAGTGAATTTACTGAACATCATCAGTCAGACTTTGTTTCTTCAAAGGGCTTCTTAAAAGCGCGCATCTTAACAATACTGTTTAAAATCTGCTTCTTCTCTCTTGCCCGTCATCTATGTTAATTTATTATTATTTACCATAGTGTATTTCCAACTCCAATTAACTTATAATTAATAAGCACTTGACATTTTCAAGAGTACTTCAAAATTAATCCTCTCAATGCGCCTCTAAGTAGTTGTTGTTGTTAAAGATGAGAGAACTGATTTCAGATTTCATATTTATTGAAATGAAATGTATCACAAGAGGAAGAAAAAACGCAGCAAGCGAGATCCCAGTTTCACTGAACTCAAAGCTGCACAGAAGTCAAACGAGTATGAATTAAAATGGTTTGAGAGTGTTTATAAGCCCAGAGCAAGTGACGCGGTCACGTGGGTGCGTGGCGAAGGGCGAAGCGGTGATGGGAGTCAGAGGGTGCCCGTGTACACCCGGGCTGAGCTTTGGTGGGAGACTGCCGTAGGATTTCCAACAGGGTGCTCGTACTGCTGGCAGGATGCAGGTTGGCTGCAGGACTCTGGGTTTGCTGTCTCCAAACCCTTGCTTACCCTCTCCCTCTCTGCCTGGTAGAGGGGGCCATTAGCTCACCCAAAGGGCGCACAGGCACTGCCTGTTGGACCTGGTTAGAAAGACTTCCTTCAGTGTGGACCTTGCCTCATCTTAACAGAGCAAGGGGTCTGAAAGTCTGAGTCGGGGGGCCCAGGCTTTGCTGGAAATCGTAGCAGTGGTGATGTGATTCTGAGCTCTGCAATAAGAGCAGCCAGACGCCTGTGTGCATCCTTGGGCGCTGCGTGGCTGGAGTGTCCGCGTCCTGTGCTGATAGCACTCGGGCTTTTCAAACCCTGCCCTACCTTGGTTTTCAGTGTTAGCATCCCATCTGTGTCATTCTCAGTGCTTGTCGTGGTTTAACCCGGCTGGCAACTCAGCACCATGCAGCTGCTCGCTCACTCCCCCCTCCCTCAGTGGGATGGGGGAGAGAATCAGGAAGAAAAAGAGGTTAGAGCCGTGGGCTGAGATAGAGACAGTTTAATAAGAGAAAATAATAATAATAGTAATAATGAGAATGGTAAGAGAATATACAGAATATACAAAATTAATTATGCACAACACGACTGCTCACCACTTGCCGACCGATGCCCAGCCTGTCCTGAGCAGCGATCCCTCCCCGAGCCATGATCACTCTCCCCGCAACCGACCACCTAACCCCCCCCACCCGAACATGGCGTTCTATGGTCTGGAATAGCTCTTTGGTCAGTTTGGGTTGGCTGTCCTAGCTGTGCTGTACTCCCAGCTTGTTATGCACCTGGCTGAGCAGGAGAAGCTCAAAAAGTCCTTGAGTAGTCTAAGCCCTGCTCAGCAACAACTAAAAACATCAGTGTGTTTTCAACATTCTTCTAGTACTAAATCCAAAACACAGCACTATGCTAACTACTATGAAGAAAATTAACTCTATCCCAGCTGAAACCAGGACAGTGCTGCTTTCCGCTTAAGGCTGGTAATAGCTTTTATGGCTGATGCTCTAAGGTCTGGTTTTGGTATGAAATCAGCGTTGTTCTTACGTAATCTGTTTTTGCTCTCACACTCCTTATTAGTCTCCATTTAGAATAAGCAAGACCATTACTTGGCGTGTTACAAGCAAAGTATCTGTGGGAAAGCCGAAGGTGGGTGCTGATGTAGGAGTCCCCTGGACGCTGGAGCCACGAGCAGGCACCTCTCACTGGTGACGGCTGCTGGCGGGTCAGAACGGGTCAGGTGGGAATACTGCAAATCTCTTCCTATTAACACATGGCAGAGACACAAACCTCATGGTGTGGTACTGCTAGACAGCTAAAATAAAGGGGCATTCTGAGCTGTTCAGCTGTTAAATAAATTCTAGCTCTGTAAAGTAGGCTGCATTATTTGCTATTACCTTTGGACTGCTCTTACACGCTGGTGATCAGGCTCAGGCAGGAGATGTGTGCCTGGATATCTGCTCCTTGCAGCGTGGCACTTGGGCGTCCAGCAGGTCGGTCCTGTCACTTGCCATTCAGTGAGGTGCTGAGAAGAATGTCTTCATCCTTACCAAACGGCAGATAAATTACATATATGCTTGGTCATTTCTTTCCTAGGCTCCTCAGTGATATTTTTTGTTCCAACTAATCTCGATGTTTTGCTTTGCCCCCTGACTTTCTGTATGTGTGAGCCTTGATGTATCAGCAGCACTGAAATACACTGGGGTGAAAGTCACTCCCTATCATGGCCCAAAGACAGATTCGCTTGGTGTCTGAAGCATTCCCAGCTCCTCTGGTAGAGGCCGCAGGTTAATTCCTTCCCTGTAATGCTGCTACACCTTTGTAAAATTCTACTACTCTCCTACCCGTCCTTTGTAAGTTATTGCAGGTACTCAGCAGGTAGATATGCATCCTGTAGGTGTTTTCCAGGTTATAACCTAATTCCTACAGGTTTTCTGTAGGAGGAGCAAAACTGTCCACCCTTCCTCCCCACCCCGCTCAGGAAAGAAAAAGGACCCTGGGAAATGGGGAACTGCAAATTTCAGCCAATGCGTTAGACAGAACTTTCCAAGTGGTGGTGGGGAACGCCTGCTTTCCACGTGCTGTGCCCAGCTGGGGGGCTAGGGGCTGGACCCAAGGGCTTCAGCTTAGCTCTGCCTTCACACAAAATATACACATAAATTTTTCCCCTCCCATTCTTATTACTGCTAAATGTAAACACAACCTGACTCGACTGTGTAATTTGTGTTCTTTGAGTAACAAGACCTTAGAGAGATGCTTTAATCTCTAGGTCTGGATCTCAGAAAATACTCTCTCAAATCCATTCTTTTAGCATCTTAAGTTTTGAGTGCTTCATTGCTTGCTGGAATGAATTTGTTATTAGGTACAGACATGATCTTACGGGGTTAGAGAGTTGTGGGAGAGTAGTGCTGCTGGCAACAATTTGATTCTGGTTTTTTAATGTGTATTTTGAGACACATGCATGTGTTTTGGGCTTTTGCTACCTCCTATTTCTTCCTAGGTAGGCGAGTCCTATTCGGTTTTGGCTTCAAATTGCTGCCCTAACTCTGTCTAGCTGTAATATGTGTAAACGCTCACCAAATCCAGTGTCCCTGTTGCAGTATGAGTTCCTACCTGCTTTTCTCTTTTTGTGGATGTTTCAGTAGGTGATGGAGAGTGGACCAGGTCTGATGCTGTACTGGTTCCAGCAGTCCTGAGACTCTCCTGGAGAAGCTGGCAGTTCATGGCCTAGATGGGTGTACTCTTCGCTGGGTTAAAAACTGGCTGCATGGCCGAGCCCAGAGAGTCGTGGTGAATGGAGCTAAATCCAGTTGGCGGCCGGTCACAAGCGGTGTCCCCCAGGGCTCAGTTCTAGGGCTGGTCTTGTTTAATATCTTTATCAATGACCTGGATGAGGGGATTGAGTGTGCCCTCAGTAAATTTGCAGATGACACCAAACTGGGTGGGAGTGTTGATCTGCTGGAGGGGAGGAGGGCTCTGCAGAGGGACCTGGACAGGCTGGATCGATGGGCCGAGGCCAACTGTATGAGGTTCAACAAGGCCAAGTGCCGAGTCCTGCACTTTGGTCACAACAACCCCATGCAGCGCTACAGGCTTGGGGAAGAGTGGCTGGAAAGCTGCCTGGTGGAAAAAGACCTGGGGGTACTGATTGACAGCCGGCTGAATATGAGCCAGCAGTGTGCCCAGGTGGCCAAGAAGGCCAATGGCATCCTGGCTTGTATCAGGAATAGTGTGGCCAGCAGGAGTAGGGAAGTGATCGTGCCCCTGTACTCGGTGCTGGTGAGGCCGCACCTCGAATACTGTGTTCAGTTTTGGGCCCCTCACTACAAGAAAGATGTTGCCTTGCTGGAACAGGTCCAGAGGAGAGCAACCAAGCTGGTGAGGGGTCTGGAACACAAGTCATACGAGGAGCGGCTGAGGGAACTGGGGTTGTTTAGTCTGGAGAAGAGGAGGCTGAGGGAACTGGGGTTGTTTAGTCTGGAGAAGAGGAGGCTGAGGGGAGACCTGATCGCCCTCTACAACTGCCTGAGAGGGGCTGTAGTGAGGTGGGGGTCAGCCTCTTCTCCCTGGTAACAGATGATAGGACGAGGGGGAATGGCTTGAAGCTGCGCCAGGGCAGGTTTAGGCTAGACATTAGGAAAAACTTCTTCACCGAGAGGGTTGTCAGGCTCTGGAATGGGCTGCCCAGAGAGGTGGTGGAGTCCTCATCCCTGGAGGTCTTTAAAAGAAGGATAGATGAGGTGCTTAGGGACATGGCTTAGTGGTGGGATGGCAGTGCTAGGTTAACGGTTGGACTTGATGATCTTAAAGGTCTTTTCCAACCGAGGTGATTCTATGATTCTATTCTATGATTGCTGGTATTATTCAGGTCCCTCTGAGGCAGAAGGTGAGATGCTAATGTTCAGGTGTCTGTCCTGTCCGGGGTCCTCTGCTCCTCCTTCCCTTTCTAAATGATGCCTCTTTCAACATTTCTGTCCTGTTGTTTCCCACCATTAAACATTCCAGAAATACATTTTTTTTCATGTGTGTGAAGAAAGAACAAACCACAAAAATCATTACATATTTTAATTGAAGTGGGTAATTTGCCAATTTTTTTGGTCAGGCTACAATTGACAAATCAGTTTTTCACACAGCCTTAACTGAAAGACCAATTTATCACTTGGACATAATAGGAAGAAAAAAAAAATCCCTCTTATAAATCAATTTTAACAGGTCAAAACTGTAATCCTTTCACTTTTTCATTCCCTGTAGATACCCAATGCAGCTGCTATTTAAAAAACAAACAAGCAACCTGCTATTGACTTCAGTAAGGACTAGATAAGACCCTATCTATGCATGAGCAAGAAAATTCTTGCAGGAGATGTAGAATATGAGACAAGTAGATTATCTCCTATGCAGAGTTATTTCTCCTTTTAAATAAAAAGAGATTAGTATGTTAGCTTCTAAATCAATAACACAAGTTTAACTTTCTCCTGAAGTTCACTTACCAAACCTTTCAAGTATTTTTTTTAATGTCATGCTAAGCTAAAATGTTAAAGTACCAGCATTTAATTTATTTGTACTTATTTTATAGGACCTGCTTAAATTATTTATATCCTTCAGAGTAACAGATGCTTAATTTATTAATTTGCCCAAGTAAACAGGAAATCCATAGATTTGATAGGGGTTTTGATGTAATTCTTTCACATGCAAGAACTCCAAGCTCACGGTTACCTGCTTAAAATGAAGGTATGAAATGTGTAAGCAACATATTAAATAAACCTCAAAAATCAGTGTCTATCTCTTCTCAACTAATTTTTAATTAAGTTGATTTAGGGTTTAAAAATAAGTAATACTTACCCCACGAAATGTGGATTGCACCTGTGTGTACCAGCATGACCCCCAAAGGTGAGTTTAATGCTTGGTCAGTTATTGCTTCATGCACTTTGAACATGGAGAGGCTCAGTTTGCTCAGCAAAATGTGGTTTTTTGGTTGTGTTTTTTTTTTTTTTAATAAGTTTTAAAAAAATCTTCTATTGAAGTCCTGAAATAGGATTTTCTTTATTGTGAATGACTCCCTCATTCTTGATTTCCTGATTAATTAATTCCTCTGATTAATGTGACTTAAAACCAAAGCAAAAACAACCCCCCCCCCCAAAAAAAAACCCCAAACAAACAAAAAGTTAAAGAAAAATATTTATTTGCAGTGTTTCACTTCATATAGTAGGGCTAAATCTGCATTTTTTAAAAACTCCAGATGAGTAACAAACTGAAGGTATAAGTGGAAGCTGCTAGAAAAGTAAATAAATTAAACAACCCCAAGTCCTTTGACTATTGAGTCTTCTTTTTGTCTTTCCTTGGTTCAGTAAATCACTTTTTATGGCTGGCAAAGATCCAGGAATGTACATGATGAACAAACAATAAATAAGCAGGAATAAAGACAGGAATGAAATCCCCATCATTTTTTTGGTTTTTTTAGTCAATTCATCTAATGAAATAATAGGATTCTTACAAATCTTAAGGAAAAATAAATGGCTGGATGACAAGAAGTAAAATAATTGGATGGCACTGATTTCTGAAGTAAAATAATACTGGGATGCATTGTTCTAATTAGGTCACATTAAACTGTTTCAAAAGAGAAGTCTGCAAAAAGCCCACCGCCACAACCCACTGCTCCTCGGGTGTTTAGCGTCCACATTTCATACACGGGAGTCAATCTGGTGGATCCCCAAGGGGATGGGGGAAGAATTAACTCAGATTTATTAGGGCTACTTCTCCGTTTCCTGAGAAGGTCACTTTGGAAACTTCCATAAAAATTTCAAGCCGATCTCTAACTTTTCCATGTATAATTCATCTTTGGTCTCTTGCATTTCTTTTCTTTATGCTAGGTCCTAAACCTTTCAACTGATATTATAAAATCTAGGATGAAATGAGTGCTCTGAGATGGGAACCGATAAGATGCGCTTGTTGCTGAGATTTGTAAAGATCAGCTTTTAATAGTTGTGCCTATTATCAACTTTGATGTGGTCACTTAAAAAATAAAGCTGTCCTTCTCAGTGGACATTTAGACTCCCTCAATGCAATGCAGCAGGCTTCTTAAAATTACTGTGTTTGTGAGAAGAGATCAGGCAAAAACTTTTTTTAAAAAAATCTGAGCTCGTTCACATGGAATGTAAAATGCTGGAGAATTTCAAGGTGTATACAGCTGCCAATTTCTGCTCACCCGAAGCCAGAGGGATGTCTACAATGTACTGGAATGAACCTATGTTTTCTGGATCTTATATGCATAAAATGAGCCAACGACTCAGAGAAAACTATTGATATTGCTTATGCAGCTGCGTGCGTTTGATTTCCTTCTACCTGTATGGTGTATTCCCTCACGTTACGTTTTGCCATGCTGGAGAGACTTCAAAATAGGCAGCTATAAATCAGTGTTAGTGCAAATTTGGAAGGGACCAGATTTGGACCAGAGGTGCTTAGTCACAAGCAAGTATAAGACTAACTGTCCTTTCGGAAAATAACAGAATATACAATAGATGGGAAGATCCAAGGGGCTTGTTAAAACAGCTGCAAGCTAAAGAATAAGTTTCATTAAAAGGAACCATATTCAGCACCTATTTGATGCGTGCCCAGGTAAATAGAGCATTTGTGCTATGGAGGCGTTCTGAATCTTAGTTACTTTTTCATTTGCTCATTTCTGACAGAGCTGCAGCGCTGTATTTTACAATTTAGAGGTTATACACACTATATCGTCATTGCCAAGGTACACGCTAAGTGCCAACAGCTCTTTGATGGTAAGTTGACAGCAAAGCTGAGCAGCAGGCTTTTTGTCTGTCGTCTCAGGTGCTCCTCAGAGACAGAGATATCAAACAGATGTCAGTAGTACATTTATCTGTTTGCTAATAACTGATGTTGCGGTACTTTTCAAAACAACATTGAAGAGTAACTTCCATTTAATAGTAAGCTTAGCGTTTCTGTAAAAACATAAACCAAAATTAGACGCAACAAGCTCTTAGGAAGATGAGGTATGTGTGTAGCTTAAACTCTGAACAAAACAGGAAAAGTGTTTACCAAAATGTCATTAAAAATTTTTGTGAGTGGTATGGGAGATGTAGCAACCTCAACCTTGTACCTGCAGGAATGAGCAGGGAAAAGCTGTGTCACCTGGCTGCTGGTACTCTTGGGTCCAGATAATATAACCAAAAGCAAGGTGTCTCGTTTTCAAAGTGTGCTACCTGAGCCTGAGAGAAGATTCTGCCCTCTGTCTGAAGGGGTGGAAAAAGAATTGCCATTACATAGTACGATTTAGTGACAGTGGGCATTGTAATGCACCAAAGGTGTTAACTGGTTTTGCACTGAGAACATGAAATAGAAAGCCCAAGGTCAGTTTGGTAACCAAAATGAGTTTCTCCCAAAATGAAGAATTGGTAGCTGGTGTGGTGACCACCACCATGTGCGGTGACGCTGGGGTCACTGGAGTATCTCTGTGTGTCTAGCAGCTCTGGAGCATGACTGGTTTTAGTGGGACTGGCATAGATGGACACCCACACTTGCAAGTTTTGGAAATGAATCTTCAACTTGAATGCTTTAGGACTTCAAGGTTTTAAATGTCCCTCTGAGTAAGCAAACTGAAAAGTCATATTCTAGCTCAAGGTGGTTATTCAGAGACAGGCGAGCTCCTTGGAGATGCACAGGCCTCTGCTTTCTCAGTGCAACTATTTCTGTTGAAAAACTGTCTAGAGCATAATGATTTTTTTTTATCTTCATTTTCTCACTCTGGAGATTTTCTGCTACCTGATCTCAGTTCAGCATTTCCATTGTGGTTTTTTCAGCTTCTGTGGATGCAGTAGTTGCAGATGAGTATGGCATGGAGTTGTTTCTGGCATCGTGGTCCCTGTCCTGGTTCTCTCCAGAGAAAGTGAAACCTCCACAACGATCGTGAGGTCATGTAGTATAAGGAAATGGTCTGGTAGGTTATTCAGGAAATTCTTTATTCCTGGAGTTTGTTTCCTTTTAACTTCAGGATCGCTCTTTGAGGCTGTCCTTTGGTTCATCTTGAACCTCATAATCAACTAGAAATTGAGAAGCTATGCAACATTTTTCAAAGTGTTGGCAATTAATGGATCGTAAATTGGCTGTGTTGAAATTACACTTCCAGTTGGTTAAGATTTAGTGATACTGTACATCAGCCATAGTTTTGCATCTTCCAAATGCAGTTTCCACTATGCTGGTTGGTTTTTGTGACCAGATAGGAAGAAACCCCTACCAACCACCCCACATTTGTGTGTCTGTGCTGCAAGTGGTTTCCTGTTCCCACATCTTGGTGCGACACAGCTCCTCTGGACATGGGACTGTGCAGGTTGCTCTGGAGCTCAGCTGAACTGTGCAGCTGCAGAGGAGGTGACGAGCTGAATGCTGCTCTTTGGAGCAAAATATGCTGAACGTGTTCAGCTGCAAAGATTGAAGAAGGAATCTCAAAGAATTCCCTTGCCCCAGGAAGAGCATATTGGTTCATTATATCATGGAGAAATATTTGGCAATTAAAGCTAAAATTTATCCACAAAGGAAATAATTAAAAATATTATTATATATTTATGCTAATACATTTAACTGGAGTATATGTATAAGTTCTGCTCAGCTCATAATGATTATCTGCTGTGCAAAAAAGAACAAAGTTACTCTAATTAGCAAGAAATATGAACTGAGATGATTTGCTAGGGAATGTTTTACTGGATTTCAATGTTACAAAGTGTTTGAGATTTGAAAATTAATTTGCTTAATTTACTGTTAGGTGGTATACACATGGATTCTATTACAACTAACATTAAATAATGAAAACACAAGTAGCTAAAATGCAACTGAACTAGTAAGTAAAGCTTGAAATGTAAAATAATGTATTTTTGTAATAATGGTATTAAGCAGCCATTAGTGCTGTGCTAGTGTTATGTAGAAACAAGGAGCAGATCCATATTATTTCTGGCAACCAAATATATAAAACATGAAAGGAAACAAGCAGGAAATGGAAAGCACTCTTGAAATCAGTTCGCTTGCAGCATTTCCCACTTTTGCTGTAAGCACTGTCATCCCTGGGGAGCAAATAGCCCTCTCTTCTGCAGCGAAGCCAGGCAATGTTTCCTGGGACGGTGTGCTAGGTGTTTTAGATGGGCTCCCTGCACTTCAATGAGCCTCCAAACCCTGTGCAGCAGGGAATTAACCTGAACCTACTCTCCTCCAAAGTGCCAGGTCCTGCTCTGGTGGCACAGTCCCTACCAGGGTACTTCATCGCCACTGTGTACCGGCATCCCTGTGTTCATAAAATGCTGCTGAATTGCTTATTCTGCTTTCGCTGCTCCTCAACTCAGCCCAGTTACATTGGCGTAACATCTCTAACCTCCTCTTCTCTAATCTTAATGGTAAGCTGTGAAGGAGTTTTGCTAAAACCAGAAGGTCGGTCCGCAAGTTCTCGTCAAAGCTTTCCAGGGGAAGGTGGTAAATGTTGCTAGTAGCTAAGGGAGACAGATAATCTTCAGTTGGTATGAGGAAAGGTCAGCTGTGTCATGATCGTAAAACAGATTTTCAAGGTCCTGGCGATAGCATACTTTGTCTTCGTTAATAAATTATTAGAACTGCAATGTTTAATTATTTGCAAGGGTCTTTATTTTTTCTGTCTTTAGAGCAATGCTCCCACTTTCCCAATTTCAGCTTATCTATATGTATATCTCCCACTTTCCCAATTTCAGCTTATCTATATGTTTAAATGTATCAAATCAAGTCCTAATGAATTTTGCATTTAAAATTTTGTTACCTGGCTGTGTTTAGCATTTCAGGAATGTGCCTTTATTTGGCTTACATTACTAAGTGCTGGTTTGGAGGTTAGGAGTACAGCTGAAACACGGCAGGGTTAGGTTCTCTTCTGCACGTTATTTCTGATTGGCACAGAAGAGTCATTAAAGGGAAGCTTCAAGAACTGTAAGTTAAAAGTTCATCTAAAAAGTTGTTCATCAGGAGCAAGAAATGTCTCCTGAACTCTCACCAGATGAGAGTCATGGGGAGGAGAATCATAAAGGTGTCACAGAGGAAAGTTATAGATCCTGGTGTAACTGAGATGCCCCTGTTTAACATGGATTTTAAGAGATACAGCATACAAAGCTTTTCCCAAATCATAATATAGTTTTCACCCAATGATTTGGGAAAATAAGTTGATAATTTGAGAAAGTTACCTCTTGGATTTGATAATATTATACTGATAAAATACACACACACATATTTGAAAAGGGATATGCATGGGTGAAAAGTCAATCTGAGAATCCTTTCTGAATTATTTAGAATATTGACAGGAGGAGGAAACTGCTTAGTAGTTTCCACCATGTCCATAATGCACCATGATCAATAAATACAAGCTCTTCTTAACTTAACCCTCTGATTTATGTCTTCATTAATAAAGATGGATGACATTTCTTTTATTCATTACTTATTTCAAATAGTTTGGAGAAAATACATATTTTAAATCAAATGCAATGGAATTCCTAATGAAGCCAGGGAAGCATGGAGTGAATATGCAAAGAAAGATTATATATACTGGTTCTAGAATAGTTTTATATCGTAGTAAGGGGGGGAAAAAAAAATCCCAGCTCAGTCATACCATGTAGGATTTGTAATCACCTAATGTGATAGACAGAACTACTGTTCAATTGCTGAAAATATTTTTAAGATAAAATATCAAGTATTAACTATAGGCAGAGTTGTTTTCTGTGGGTGGTGGATGCTATGTAGTCAGTAAGAGCACCCATGGGATTATGGAAGGTGTCAGTATGGACAGATCCTGAAGGTGAGATATCCTAGGAGCATCTGTGTGATTTGCTTCAGAAAAAAAAAAAAAAAAAAAAATCCCCAAAAAAGCCCTCCCAAAAAACCTTGACACTTGTCTAAGCTGGGGCACGTTGCCACACAAGTAGGAAGCAGCACCTTTCTGATCCATCTGCTGATCTTGGGTGCTCTGCCTCTAAATGCTGTTGGGTCTCCTGCATCTGGAATAGAACTGGAGCAGAAAATATTGTTCTGTAGCTACAAAATGAGGAATGAAAAGTCTGTGATTATGGTTGTGCCCTCAAGTCTGCCCAAAGGGAACTGTGTCTAGGGAGATGGACTGCAGATTTACCTAGGCTGCACTTCAGCTGTGAATGAAGGCTCCTGCCTCCTTTCTGGGCCAGCCACCCAGATGATGCTCCCAGCCCTGAACTGGTGGTACCTGGCAAAGAGAGACGAGTCCAGCCAGCAGTGAGTAGGCAGAGATGTAGTAGGAGCTGTTGGATCACTTTGCATTTGTGGACATCAGTTTGTTACTTTTTCAGAAGAAATTTTTTATAATTTCTTTTGATTAATTTATAGAATTATAGACAAATCCTGCAGTGTTATTTCAGTTTGAATTAAAGGGCTTGGTTTTAGAGTTGGATGCATTTTCAGTAATCTGTGTTTGCCAAAAGTATCTTTTTAATTTAGGACTTGAATGAGAACTCTTCACGAACTTGTATGTCACTTTGTCAAGAACAAAATGGGAGGCTAAAGAAAGAGAATGTCAAACTGGGGGGGGGGTTCAGCTTTTGAGGAATAAAAATTATTCTTCCAATGTTTTTTATAATATAGTATCTGTCATAGGAATAAGGGAGGGAGTCAAAAGCAGGTGGAGAACTCCTCTTCCCATGCCCACTGCACTGCTGCGATGGGGAAGGTTCCCCTGGCTCCTGAGCTGGGAAGAGAGGGGAGAGGGATCCTGGGAATCTGGATCCCCCCTTGTCCGAGGGCATATGCATAGGCTGCTGGGGAGCGGGGAGCAGGGGCAGAGGAGATGATGCGGTTGAGTTTTTCTGGGATGAAGTCAAGTCCGGTTCCCGTGCAGCTCCTGGAGAGGTCTGTCTTTCACATGACCTGTGACAAATATTTTCTTACACTGTCATGGGAGAAGAACAAAGAAATGTTGATGGTTTTGGCTGTTTCCTTTTTTTTGCCTTTTCAATGAAGCTGAGCACCAGCCATACATACGCGTGCAATCTATGGTTTCTGCATGTGGAAACCCTGTTATGCTGAGCTTGGGAACAGAAGTTCCTTTGGTGTGAAATGGGCTGGGATTTTGCTCTAACTCTTCGCTGTTCAGTTGTTCTCCCTAGTTTGGCATCTGTGCCCGAGTTGTATTTTTGTATATAGT
Organism: Gorsachius magnificus; assembly: GCA_034008185.1. Lineage (NCBI taxonomy): Eukaryota > Metazoa > Chordata > Aves > Pelecaniformes > Ardeidae > Gorsachius > Gorsachius magnificus. The sequence continues at coordinate 42,991,842 of CM067087.1, forward strand.
GACCTGTTTCTATTAATTAACAACCAGTTGGGAATGAAATTCACAAGAGAAATTAGTGTCAGAATCAGTTCGCAGGAATACCTTCACCTTCTGCTTGATCCCATTTCTGTACTATTTTAAATGTATATAATTTAATTTTTAAAAAATCTGGCTTTGGGTTTTTTAAAGCTAACTGAAAGTCTGTTCTGACATACTGGCAATGAAAATAGTATTTTTTAGTGCGGCAGCTAAACTGACTTTTCACCTAGAGAGGGAACTTCAAAGAGGCTGAAATTCTATTTTTTAATTACATTTTGACTATTGAAGGTGTATTTTTATGTTGGGCATTAAAGGCCAAACCCAAGTAGCAGCATTACTATGGATAGTGGCCTTGCTATGGATGCCTCCTGTGCTTGAATATAAAATGGAACCACTGTATTTTGCTAGTGAGGAAGGAATTCACAGGGTTTTTTTGCATTGCAGCTTTTAATAAATGAATGGAGCAATATATCTAACATTTTATTATGCCTGTTTATGACTAATGGAGAATGTTTTGGTATTCTGAGTTCCTACTGGAACTTGCCTTTACACATGTATGGACATTATATTTATTTGTTTGTGGATTATCATCACTTCTGGTGTAAATTTCAGGGTATATCAGGCAAGGCATGGAAAAACACAAATAGCATCTCAGAAGTGATGAAAGTCCATGGATGTGGGGGAGAACTCCTTGGTGGCTTGTTGGAGGTAGAACTAGGACAGCAGACAGTCGAGTTGCTGTGAAGATTGGAATTCCCTTCCTAAATACCTTTTGCCAATGTAATCTGCATTTCTGCCTCCGCGTATGTATAATCATCCTACCCGTCCCTCCTACCCCCTCAGAAGAGGGCTGTACTGGGCTGTGAGGAGGCTAGCTTCATGAATATTAAATACCGCAAGGAAATTGCTATTAGCTTGGCCATATTAATATGAAAAGAAAAGCCTGAATTACAATCTGGACCATCATTGAGGTGAAGGCCCCACATATTATTTGTAACTTTGAATCCGACCCAGCTGGTATTCAGGACCTCCGAATGCTGCGAAGCAGATCTGAAGACCAGAGATGGAAGTCCCCCTGTCCTTGCAGGCAGTGTGGGGCAGCACAAGGATCTTTCCATCACCTGTAGTGAAGCCCGGATTTTTTTCTTCAATGCAGATTGCTCTCATTTCTTCATTCTGTAAAATCCAGAGGCATATTCATTTTAGATTCCTCACACGTTAATAAATGAACCAGTAAGAATTGCACTGAGAAAGCTACAGTTTCCAGAAAGAAACACTACAATCCATTTTAAAAATATTTGGTAGTTTTTGAAAGTGTTTTAAATAGCAAGACACAGTAGAGTAGGACAGTTTTATTTTATGTAACTGCTAATTTGTGCTCTTTAAATTATTTCCTTTTAGACGGCAAAGCTCTTTAAGGGATGATGACTTCATCTTCAGTCTGTGAGGGCCAGGCGCTGAGTGAGAAATTAGAATTGAATGTTTTCATGTATATAGGCTATCACCACACTGATCCCAATCCTCCTGCGTATGCCATCAGTGGTGAAATAAATTTACAAACTTTGACTTGTTTTTAAAAATTATTTTGACAGATGGCATATGCCTGGGCAATTTAAAATCTGACTTTTATTGTGTGTTTATGCTGCTTTGTAAATAATTGCATAGTTTCTTCTGAAGAAGTATCTTAAAAGATGATTATATCTGAGAATGTTCTGCTTAGTTCAGTATATCACAAATCACAGTGTCTTTCTCTTAAAGCAAGTCTTCATGCTTGTTGTATCTTATTGTACAGCAGCATTGCCTATAATGATTGCTTTCTTTTGTGTTGTACTATAGCAAAGTAGTTACTGAAATCTACGGTGCACTTACCACCTGCCAGATTTCATGCACCAGCATTTTTCTTTTCCTTTTATTTTCCTCCTTGTCTCCCCGTCCTTCCCCTGAAAGCATAGCACAGCTTGCTTTCCCATTTACTCTGTTGCTTGAAAGGGGAGAGTGGAGAATCAGGGCAAAACTGAAGCTGTATAAATCCAGTAAAGCTTCAAGTATTTGTGGGTAAGAAGGTATTCGTACATATGCATGAGAAAACTCCAAATACAGTCACAAGGGTGGCTCCTGGCTCTGGGCATTAGCTGATATCTGGGGTACCCCACTGGTATCTCTTTGTCCCATAGAATGGTCTTACTTTGATTAAATTGATTAAATATATTTATATTACTTATTGTTCTCTAATTTCATCTGTTCCTTGTTATCTCTGCTGTACCAAATGTCTGCTTCATAGCTCACATCTCCATGTCTTTGCTCTCCATTTCTCTTTTGATCAGGTGTAACATTCTGATTTATGATATAGATTTTCTGTGACAACACATGCTTTGTTGGCCCTCATCATGGCCCTCATCCTGCAAGGTCTCTGCCTTCAGAAGTACTCTCTGAAGTCAATGTGAGTTGTGAAAAGTTTGTGCATGTAGGATAGATTTTTGTATTATCATATGTCATTGACCATAAAGTAAGATTTGGAGTTTGGTCTCGCTTATTAAAACATAATAAAATGATGCAAAATCAATACGGGAGAGGAAATTTAAACCCACTGTGCAATGTTCAGAGTTAATATTTCACCTTATTTATACAAGTGCTACATCATATTGAAGAAGGAGTTATACATTATGCTACTCAAGTGAGGGATGTGATGTAAGTTATTTCCTTGTCCTATGAAATCAGAAAAATTGCAACAATGGGTTTGGAGAGTCACTCAAGAGAATAAGTAATGTTTTGGTTGAAAGGACAACTGGATGTTATCTGCCAATATTTATGTCTTGTAGGAACTAAGTTCCTTTGCTACTCTCTGGAAATGCGGACTGCAGGTAGAAAATCAGAGATTATCATTGTCTTCATTCCCTCTAAGCATAAATCCAACTGAAAGTTAAACACCTGGAACTTGACTTGAATGGCTGCAAAAGTTGAAGTCTATTGCCTTAATTTGTGGTGAACATCAGGTACTTCTCTGATCTTTTCCTTTGGCCCTTGAGGTCACCTAGGTGCAAAAGCTCATCTGTTGCCAAGTCCCTGAAATGCCTTAGTCTTGATTCAGGAGCCGTATCTCTCCCAGGCTGGAATGCCAGGCTGGAATGGAGTCTCCCTGCTTACCCACCTCTGGGTGCTTGCCCCAGCAACAGAGTGGGCTCTGCAAAGTCTGCAACAGCCACAGAACCCTTCGGCATCTGAAAAACATCTATATCGTACAGATCTCCTCTATCCTGAGGGATGGCAGGGCCACCCAGCAGTGGGCAGTGCTTCAGCGGTGTGCCCTCACCCGCCTCCTGAAATTGTTCTCCCATGCATAAAATAATTAAAAGCTTGCTTTGTTTGAGTGAGGAGGAAGGGGGTGCTGCCCTAAGCGTTACTGGTTGGTGGAGATGGTGCTTTATGAGGGATGTGTGGGGGTCCTCTGCCTCCAGGGCTTCCTGTGGCCTGACAAAAGCATCTGCTGGAAGTGGTAGGCTCCACTCCAGGAGGTCAACACGTAGAGGTCATTTGGCTTTATTCCCAGTAAGAAGTTATTTCCACCCAGAGCATTACACTGCACTTCACTGCTAGAAAGATAAAGACAACTTACGCTCTCCTGAGATCTGCATAGCTGTTAACATGTCCTATAAACAGACTTTGCCTGTGAATGTGGAAGCAAGGCTGATAATTGTATTTCCAGGACAGAAACTGTGTTAATATGTCTTCACTGATGTGCTGGAGCTCCAAGACAGACTTAAGAACAGAACAAGCATGATTTCAACTGTTTCTAAACTAATTTCTTTGCAGCATATGACTACAGGTACCACCTTGTGAAACCCAAACCTCAGCAATTACATTTGAGTGCTGTCGGTACTGTTTGGAGCTGTAAAGCACTTCATGAGTTTCTGTGTGTGCATGGGTTTGGATGTCAATCATGGCAAGTGGTTGTCAGTTCTGCCTTTTATTTTGGGCCTTCACACAGCTCTCCACCAAAACTAGGTCATTACACTGAAAATGTGGCCGTCTTTTTTTAAGAAAAAAAACCTGAGAGCTCAACTGTAGCTGGTGTCCCAGCTCCTATTTCAGATAGGATAAATTGTACCGTACATCTTGCCTCTCTCGAGTCACACTCTCTTTTTGAAATATCCATATGTTTGTATCTGAACTTCCTGCTTGCTCAGATGCTTGCAGGGGAGGAATTATTTGCAGGTTTTCCCTCATCGTAGAAATGCAACAGCCACTCACAGAGCCAGCTTCATCTCCAGGTGATTTAAGGTGTCCAAGCAATTCCAAAGACCGTGGAAGTGCATAGATGCCTTTGAATCCCTTGAATGAGTTAGAGTGCCTTTTAGCCATGGCTGCACGCCATGGTTTCCTTGACACCAAAAAAAAGGTCCTGGGTGAAAACAGTATGAAAGGCCCGAACATTTCATACAGAGATGGCTGGACACAACAAAATTGTTGAAGCTATTCAGCAGCTTTGTAAGAAACTGCAGTGTGATTTAATGGCATTCCAAAATGCGAAATGAGAAGTGAATCTTCGCTGTGTTAGATGTTCATGGCAGAGGTGTGTAGGGCAAATGTATCACCTAGGGGCTTTGGTCAACTTTGAGCTCCAGGCTGCTACGTCTGTGCTGCCAGCAGTGTCTGATTAGGCGGCTGAGAATGAGCCTGGGAATGTCTGCGTTCTGTTGTCATACCAGTCCATGTGTAGACGTGCTGTTAAACGATGACATATGCATTTCATTAGATCTCTTTAAATTTAATCACATCGCATGTGCTGATGCACAGTGGTCAAAATTGGTGTAAGTGACTTTTGGGGAAGATGAAAGGAAACAGCAGTTAAGTGAGAGTGGGCATGAGTTAGAGAGTAATGCAGCTTCTGACTGCACAGCCATATAATCCAATAACTCCTTGGATTATTGTTTGATGACTTTACATTTTGTTAAGTCCTCTCATATCACAGAAGCACTCAAAACGTCACTTTAGTTGATCGTCTGAGAAGTCCTAAAGGAGACCATTAGTTACTGTAAGGTGATTAATTTGCATCCACTGATGTATGACTTTCACATTCGTCCCTGTGCCTTCTCTGATTGTAACGATGCAAACATACTCTTCTAGTTTCACGTAACACAACTTTTCTCCCTAAAATGTGATGTAGTCCTTGACTGCTGATCTGTAGAATCCTACAATAATCCCCTTATAATAATATTATCTCTTGAACTGCCTGTTCAGAGGCCTTAGGAACTGCAGAGTGTTCCTAATTACCTTCTCTGAGACGCTGTTTATTCCATTTATCTTTTTTCTTTCTTATTTTTCAGTGTCACCATGGTATCTGTTTGTTCTCATCCTCTCTTTTCCCCCCCGCTAATTATAGATAGGGGAAATAAAAATCTAACCTTGCTGGAAATTCATTAATATTAAAATATTCCCCAGATAAGCCTGTAAATCTCTAAGCTGCATAGTTTGTCAGTACCTTACTCAAGAATTCACCTTTGGTGTGAATGCAGATCTGCAGTACAAATTAGTAATCATTTCTTGCATATTTAAATTTACTTTTCAACTTGGAAACCTGAACAAAATTTCTGTTTTCATGCTGAGAATTGGCAGGGATGAACTGTTCCAATCTTAAGGCAAAATGAACAAATAACTTTTAAGAAATTATAATGTGAATGTGTCCTTTTAACAAGAGCTCAAAGTTATTTGCTACTGCTATTATAATCATAAAATATACATGTAATGCTAAACAAATACAGTGGGTACAGAGGTCAGTACTCTAAAAACTAAGAATTAGACAGCAGTATCCTCACTCATGGGACTTTTCAAGCTGATTTCTTTGGGTCTTTTTGAGTAATATGAAATGGACATTTGGCCTTTTGCTATAGGTCTGTCAGCTTTTCTTTTGATTAAAAACTACAAATTTAATAAGAAAAAATACAAACAAAATAACCCAGATGAAATTACATTCTGAATTATTTAGAATTGCACAGGAGATGAAAGCTGCTTAGAAACTTCCAGGTTGGAGATAATGCATCATGATCGATAAATGAATACTGTGCTTCCTAAACCCAAATATATTTGGCATACATTATTAAAAAAGGTATAAAATTGTCTGATTTCATTATTAATGCAAGGTTATTCTATAGCTTACGTGTATCGCTAGGGAGGTCATACAGTACAAAGTTAGCATTTGGATTCATAGTTTTTATTTTTTAATTATTTTAAAGGATTGTAGAAAACCAGATTTTGATCTTCACCTTCCCTTCAGTATTTCTGTCTCAGTTAAGTCCTTCTCGTTCTTTGGAGGGAAATGTGGGATTGGAGGGGTACTAAACAGTTCTTACATTTAGGAGTGCTTGGGGAATGTGTACCTTCGTAAAGACCATCCCTAAGAAACACTCCTTCCATTACAAAGGAAAAGGAGAATAGACTCATAGAATGCTTTGGGTTGGAAGGGACCCCTAGAGGTCATCTAGTCCAACCCCCCAACCAGATCAGGTTGCTCAGAGCCCTGTCCAACCTGGCCTGGAATGTTCCCAGGGATGGGGCCTCCACTACCTCTTCATAGGCAGATGAAAAGCAGGTGTTGGCACTGTACTTGCATTGTTCGTGCCTCAGTGCATTTGTATAAACACACATTTTTAAAAAATTTGCAAGCTTTAGCAGTTCTGTTTTAACATCTTTAGGATGCCTGGGTTGGTTGGGTCAAGCACCTTCTAGCACTTTCTGTATGACATATTTTTCTCCATAAAACACTCTGTTCTTTCCCTTCTGTATCTACCCTCATCTCTTCTTAACAGAGGTTGTAAATGTCAGTATGTCTTGCCGGTAGTTTGCTCTTCGAGGCTGCCTGACTGTGGAGTACAATTCTAATGCTTGTTATGTCACAGCTGTTGACTTTGCTCCTGTCATCAGCTAATTCACTTTAGAGCTATTTTTACAGTCATATGAAATATCTGTAGGTATCTATAAAGTTTTGGGTATATTTTCAACTATTTTGTCTGGCAGGAAGTCCACAGGCTCAACTGTAATGGGAATCCCACTGCGCCAGCATTTCTTGATATAACTCTGCCCAGACAGACAGTGCCTGCCCTGAAGACATTGCCTTGTGAGTACAAATAAGAAAGTCACAGCATGCTGAACTTATGCAGAGGATGGTAGTTCATTATTTTCAAAAAAGATCATGGGTTATATGACTGTAGATGCAGCTGGAACTCTGACCTGGGCTCTGTGCGTCATTTAAGGGTTTACATCTTTATAGGCTACTGTTACTTTACAGGTTGTATCTTGGGGTTTTGCTTGATTTTTACTTTCTCTGCCAAACTGTTGGAAGTCCACATGTTTACTGCCCTGAAATATGTGCGTTGCCTTTAGTTGAACTGTTTGGAAGAACGCTGTGGAATGAGAGTGGAGGAATTCTGTACAACTTTGCAACTGAAAATTACTCTTTTAGGGAGAAGAAGTATAGTTATTCTGTATTTCCCACTGTTCAAAAATAGTAGGTAGGTTAATTTTTTTCACTGACTTTTTCTAAGTTACAGTAACGTATCTCTTACTGCCAGCTAGATTACAGAGGTGTCCCATGGAGTGCAAAACCATCTCTAGGGAATAGAGAGACCCTATTCTCATGTGGACAATGGAGTTTACCCTCTTCTCATAAACTCCAAAGCAATGAATTTACTTGATTCTTTCTACTATGGAAATACTCACTGTTGCATGTCATTCCAAGAGACTGTCTTGAGATTCTAGCACTTAATAATCAAGCAAGAAATACTGAGGACTCTTTTCCTTGCAAGTAACATGATCTTTTTATAAACTTCTTAAATTTCATGTCAACTTTTGTATTTTGAAGCTGTGCCTCTTAGGCAATTTGACTCCCACTTTTTCTTTTTTTTTTGTTCCTGCAGAGCATAGATCTTGTGAACTTCTCTGAAAGATCCAATTTCCAAGTCTCTCTTAGTGATAGTTGACAGACTTGTAAATCTTATCCAGGATTGTTCACACATAAACTTAAAAAGCAGGTGAAATGGAAACTTTTAAAACTTCATACTTTGCTATGAAATGAATAGGTGCAGTGAAGTCTTTTGCAGATTTAAAAGTGTTTTCACTTCCTATATAGTGTGTGAATTATCCTGAATCATTAAAAATAACTGTATCTGTGCTAAAACTTTCAAAAACAAACAAGAAAATATGAACAGAGGTAGAAGCATATCTTGTAATACTGTTATTTTTTTATTAGTGTATGCAAACCGGTGCTTACTGTGTTAAAAAAGATTATCACAAGAAAACAAGAACCATTTATATTTCTGTGTATGTATATATTATATACAGCATGTCAGGTGAGATGGAGAACACGCAAAAAGTGGCACCTGCACCATTAGGTTGCTTCATTGCTTGTCAGTCCCAGCAGTGGTCTCTGTGTTCCTGTTATTAGGTGCCCAGGCCACTTGGAGTATCTTCTCTTTTATAGGCTTCTTGTATCCTTGTATCCCTCTTGTTTGCTAGAAAGGTGAGGTGAGGGCAGAGTCACCTCTTTATGCTGGTAAAAGTCGGTTTATTGAAAGTCAGTCAAAACTCTGCAATTCAGTTAAGTATAATAGGAAGATTATATCTTTTTTTTATTATTCTGTTTATGCAGATTTAAAAATTATTATTTATCATAGCACAATAATTAGATTTTTTTCTTAATGCTTTAGGTAGCATCTGTGTGCTTTTACAGGATGCTGTTATTAATAGAAACATCAGTGCTAACAGAAATAAAGAAAAGATGCATCTTCTTTTCCATTATTAGCTAGCTCCTTGAAAGTACTTTCAGCTGTTACATCTTCTCAGTAGTCACTGCCATCATCTAAGTCAAACATAAATACAACAGAAAGAATAAGCAGCACTTACTTATCTTTTTCACCTAATTTATTTTGTGGTTCCTTTTTATAGTTGTGCATCCTACTTTATATTTTGTATGTATTATTGAAACTGTGAAGCCATCGCTAAACATGCAGATGAAACCAAATTTCAAATGTGGTGGGTAAAATTGATTAAGTGTTCTTACCAGAGATAATCAGTTCCAAGGTCTCTGGCTGTTCCAAGGCCACAACCCTTGCTGGAAATAGAATGCAGCAATAAATTGAAAGAAACCAATGATTCAGGCTTAAAATTCCAGAAAACCTGAGAAGAAATATGCTTCAAGCTTGCAGCAGTGCTATGTGCACATAAGTTCCTTTTTTTCCTTAAAGATGATTTGGAGCAGATCTTGTATAAAATATATCCCATTCAGAATGCAGACACTGTAATCCTTACCTCTGTCAACATTCATCCCAGTCCTACCATCTATTAATCTGCTACGTAAACCATAGAATAACATTGCCATGGGCTGTGTTCTTCCATCTTTACCGACTATTGGCCGGTCAACAAGAGGGCTTTAGGGAGATGGACCCTGGTACAACGCTTCATGAATTACTCAAACAGGGAGGAGCGTGCAGTAGAGCAAGATCCACTTCTGGGTTTCTTATCCGTATGAGCTGCTTTTTAAAAATAAAATAGCCTGGAGGTTCAGTCCCTGGAAAGCTGTCTGTCTCTGGTAATCCATCTCTCTACGTGCCTATCTCTATGTATAGTCCCATACGTTTTTGGTATAAGAATACTGTTGGAAATATATTCCAGGAGCCTAAACAAAATGGGAGAAAGAGCTCTATACAGGACTAAGATCAACCTTTGTGTAAGGGCACCTTTTAATTTCTGTGAATGCTGCTCCTTTCTGCTCTTGTCTTGCGCTTCTTGGGATGCATAGGCTTAATTGGTTGCTTTTAAAAATTCCTACTGGTATCAAGGTCTTGGAAATGTTGGCAAAAGATCCCACTTAGGTTCCTTTGTTCTAAGATTGAGAGTCTAAGTCTGGCAAATCTGCCCGCATAGCTAAAACTCCCCCAAATTCTGTGTGACTAGATAGCTCTGACCTGCACCTGCTTGATTTCTGCAATGACTTTATGTGGTAATCAGAATTGTACATAATTTTCCAGATGAGCTTTTAGTAGCATCTTTCCCATTGCCAGGGTGCCTTTCCATGATTTACGCTTTGTTCCCGTGTTTGCCCAGCGCAGTGCTTCTTGCTAGCGGACAGATGGTTTTATTATTTCCAGTCACCACAAGAACTCCGGTATGATTTCTGTATTCAACAATGATTTCCATGTTTATTTTTGGTGCCCAGATTATTGCCTTGCTTTTGCCAGCACTGGGCCGTCTGTATCCACCCATAAACCAAATCTACTCAATCACTGTGTATCTGGTGGTTCTGCAGTATTTTACTATTTTTGTGTTATCGTTAAAAGTAGTCATTCTGGAAACCGAACACTTCTCTGCCTCATTTATATACCAGATAATTCCAACATGCTGACCCAGCAGCTTTCCTTTAGATGCTTATTTTCTCTCTAACATTTTGCTGTTTGCCAGTACCTCTGGCCTTGCCTAAATACGAGAATATTTTAATTTATCCATGTAAATTCATATTTTTCTGCTTTATACTTGCATAGCATATACAGCTTTTTTTACAGTACAAGTAGGACTCATCTGATGGCCCACCACCATTTTTTCCTTTTGAGTAATAAACTAGTTAGACAGACTAGAGAAAATATATATTTTTTTTCCCCACCGGTAAATCTATGCCATTCATCAAATAATGTGGTTCTATATTTGTGTTCACACAAACGTTTTCTCTTTTAATACTGATTTCTCTCTTAACATTTGGGGTTCTTCTGTAGTACAAAATCCAGTTAGGGCACTGTCATCACATGAAACAGATAATGTGATTTAGTCTATTAGCGTAGATGGGTACCGTGTTATAACACTGCCCCGAGTCAAGTTACATTTTAGACACAAAAATAGGAATGATTAAGTAACATGGTTAAAATGCGATTTAGTTATACCTCAGTTGCAAAACATTTTTAGCCTGGGCAAAATACAATCTTTCTGGTGCTCAGGTAGAGTGTTTATTTTTGCAGCAATGCTGAGCGTGTACTGAGGCTAGGATAGCAGCTCCCCTACAGTCGCTGTGATTTATCAGATAACCATTAGCTATAAACTGCTTGTTTGCTCCTGCAAATGCTCTGGAAATTATCTATTAGCGGCCTTTATGAGTCCTCATATCCTCAAAAATAAATTTAATCTAGATCCGATTAACACTATTGCCTCATTCCATCGACTGTTGTCTTCTGCATGGACTGGAGATGACTTACGCTTAAAGAATAGTTATCCACCACTTACCTTGTCTTCTGGAAGAGGCTTCTCGAAATCAATCTCTTTCAACAGAAGGGCCACGGGTTGTTTTATACCTAACCTAGAAACTACTAGTAATTGAGACAGATGTAAAATTAACATCCAAGTGCACTATCACTAGAAACGATCAAAGAAATGTAGTGGAGCTCCTATTTTATTTTTCTACTTTATATCTTTAATTTTTATGCTGAGAACTTCCATTTCCTCATTCTGTCAGACTGTGAAGTATTCATTTAATGAATATTTACGATGCCCTGAATAAATTGCTGCCCAGAGTACTCCCTCAAAATTACTGTTCTTCATCAATAGGAAAATACAGTCTCACTAAATACCAATACGTGTTTCTCGAACCGAGATCATGAAGCGCTTTCAGTCACCTTGGAATTGATTTGATAAATACACTGTTCCAATTAGTAACCTGACATGTCTTTTCAAAAATTGAAAGAACTAGAGTTCTTTCATGTAAATTACAGGAGATCAATGTCTTTTCCTGAGCAATTCAGCTGTCCTTTCTGCAGTGTTAGCAATGATCGGCCATAACGGTAGTGCTGGGAAGAGGGAAGGAAAGACAAAAAGGCAACGCAGGGATTGGGTAAGGGAAGAACAGTGTGAACTCTTAGGATTTAGTTGCCTCTTTGGATTTTGTGTGCTGTGAGATGCTTGTAGACAAACCTTTTTTCAGCATCAGAAATAAAGCATTGAAACTTGGCTCTTGCTTCAGGGCTGGTGTTTCTGTGCCGCTCCAACCATGCTTGGTGCGATTCACTGGCAGTCGGTGGTGGAACAAGTGAGCAGAAATACCCAGTGTCTTGTATGGTGACACCAGGCCTCTCTGCTTCAGCTTTTTTTCTCTCTCTGATACCAGTCACTAGTTGTGCTGTCCCCAAACTCGAGTTGTGGCATAAGCTTCTGAACAAGTGTTGATTTAGCAGCATGCAGAGAAATATATCAGCTGATGTCTTCGTGGGGTGGCTTGAGGGACATCTTAGCTGACTTTGGGTTTTTTTTCCTTTGGTTTCCTATGGGGGCTGGGTATTCTGTAAAGTATTTCTGACCTGCTCCATCCCTAGCTCCAGAATATTGTTCCAGGTCTTTATTTTCAGTCGAGACATCCAGTTAACTTGTGTTCATCATTGGATGTGCCTGTCTTTTGATCTCATGTTTTTGGCTTTTTATCTGAGCACCGTGATTAGATTGCTTCTTGAATGAAATCCAAGTCTTCTGTGCTGCACTTGACAGTTTCCAATAAGCCTACATTTCTGATTCATGGATACCACAGCTATAAAATTTGGCACAGGATAATTTTCCATAGCAGTAAACAAAATAAAAATCCAGAAATCAAAAAGACTCTTATAGGCAAAGGTTGTTGCCCCTTGTGCTCTTTTTATTTCTTTTCTTTTTCTATTTCACAGGCATTTGCAGAACTTGGCTTCCCTGTTACATTGTACAACATCCCAGTTTCATTTAAGAACAGAAAATACCTTTTCATTCATTCAACCATGAAGCTATTACTGTTACAAATGGATTTTTCTCTAAACATCATCCCATGTAGTCAGGTCTGGATCACATCAAAACAATCTGCTTGAAAAGAGCCGTTGTAATGCTGCCTAACCTTTTGTTTCTCCTTTGCCATCAGAAGCTCTTCCACCTATTAAGTACCTCAATAAGGAGTCCTTCTAAATCCTCAAATCTTACATATCTTTATATCCTTTTTCTCAGTACACACAGTTTGCAACTTCAGCTGCCTCTGATGTCTGTTTTTATAGCTGATCACCGCTTCAGAGTAAAAGTGTTTCACAGTAACATCCACGGTCAGTCCAAATTATCCGTCCTCTCCATTCATTTTGATGGCTGCTTACATTTTCTCCTTGGAAAATTTCAATAGCCTTTCACAGTTCCTCTTCTGCCTGAACACAAACGTCTTTTTGATTTATCAGCCTTTTTATTCCTTTTCTTTTTTTTCTCCTTTGTAACCTGTGTAACCAACTTCTCTTTTCAGAGATATACTGTAATCCAAGCGGCATCCAACCTAACACTGTGTGACTGTGGAAATGCCTTTTTTCCAATTGCAAAATGTGGGGCAGCATCCAGACAGAGCTGCTTTGCTTTGAGATGAAGCATTAATTCCAGTTATTTAAACTTTTCTTCAAAATTAAAAGGAAGAGCGATCAGTATGTGAAAATAAGGCATGGTTTTCAGTTTATATTACATTTCCTGACTTCACAGAGTTAAATCAAAAAATGCCACTATGGTAAATGTAGATAGGGAGCACGAAAACAGAAAACCCGAGTATAGTGGCAGAGATGAGGGCAGAACAGGGAAGGCTGGCGAATAGAGGGATTTCGTCCTGCTCCCACCAGGTGAAGTTGGTGCTTTAATCCTTCCTAGGCTGAGATGAGCACCAAAGAGTTAATAAACCATTAAAAGACCTTAGGCCTGGCAAAGGAAATGGAGATGAATGAATAGTTAGCAGCAGGCTGGTAAAGCAGTAGGAGCTGCTTGAAGAACGCGCTGCTTCTCTCAACACAGTGGTGGTGCAAAGTCTTTGAATGAAACTAATTGAGTCTCTCATGTCTAAGGAAAAAAAAAGCCTTTGTTGTGTTTTACCCCTTCTTTTGTTCAGTAAGCTCTGCAGTCTGCCAGGAGAAGAGGACATTGCAGGGGCTCTTCCAGTTGGCGGTGATGAGTTAAGGAGCTGCAGCCAAGGGATGTGACTTAGGGTTAGCAAACCCACGTGTTCCCAGTAATCACCAGCTGGGCCAACGGGCCACCTCTGGAATGAAAGCTGCAAATGGCAGGGGCAAGCATGGGCTTGCTTATCAGTCACAGCTCTGTTTGAGGTGCTAAACTGTGAGCAACTGGAAATGTAGTAGTAAATCAAAAAGAAGAATGATACAGAATTATGATACAGTGATTTTTATTTTTTTTTTAGAAGCGGATGGAAAGTTGAAAAGTAACATCTGCCTTTCCAGACTAAGGTACCACAGTTATCAATTTCTGTTAGACAATTTATAACTCTTTGTATGTGAACTTGCTTTCTCAGCCTGTCTGTTAACATCTCTTCCTCCTTATTCTTAACTATGGGAATTAAGCAAACAGGATAAAATTTGCATCATCTGATGCAATGGAAGTTCTTGCCAGCTGCTGCCATGTTATTGAGCAATAGATCATCAGGATGGTAGTGCATTCGTGATGATGTATTGCATTGATGCATAATTAGGGGAACTGTATTCTTTGATGTATTAGTCAATAATGGTCCTTAGGAGGAAAATATTTTGAAAAGACAAACTCCAAAATCATACTTTACATGTTATCCATAAATGCACTGTAATGGAAGATATTGACCGCTCATGTTCTTATGGTATCTTTCTGTGTGTGAAAGTGTATAGCAGGTGACTTGTGAAATCACCAGAAGCTGTTCTGCACATTTTCAGTATAAATAGGTGTACAAGGAAACAGTAGTAGAAGGAGAGAGGAAAGCATCTATCTTCACTGAGTGAGGGAAAAGGGCAGAGAGGTCTTCCTAAGGATGACATTTTGCCAGCCCAGTTCAGGTGTCTGGTGGACTGCTCTCGTGGAAGATCCTTGCAGGATTTAGACTTGAAATCTCTAACAGACTGTGTAATGAGCCTTTTAGTTTTCCATTTAAGTGATTTTTGAACAGAAACAATCTTAACATACCAGCATCTTCTGTCTCCTCTGTCTCTAATTAACATCCCGTGCTGATGATTACAATTTCGGTCTGTGGCACAGCTTTGTTACTTATCTAGGTAATTGCTATACCTATAGATGCATCTGTTAGAAGCAAATTGAAAGGGATAAATGGAGCTTAATATAAAGCAGTCATTACCTGGGTAGGTGTGAATCTGAAGTACAGGTGAACAATTACAAGTGTCAAAGAGTACACATAAATGTGTTTCATTTACCATTCTCGAAACCCTTGTTTGTACTTTTTCCAATTTTCAAGGATAGACAAAAATACTTTTTATCATGTAGAGATAAGAATTTAACCTTTAATATGCAAATGATTTAATAAGCATCACGACCTTATTAAAACAAAGTGCTTTTCCTCCATTCTTGCCTCTTTAAAGAAACTCCATTTAAGCAAGACTGACAATAAAATGATTGTTCCTCTGTGGTTATGCAGGCAAATAAATAACTTAGTACATGACTAATCTCATCTTAGGCAAAAATCTTTTCTAGTGAGCAATTTTTCAAATACATTTCTTAATTGGCAAAGATGTATATATGTTTTTTCTAAGTTGTGTAATAGCTAGTGAATAAATGGGGAAACGTGAAATACCAAAGAAGATAAATATTTGTGAAGTGCCAAAAGGTTAAATTAACATTTATTTGGGACTTTTAAAGCAAACATTTTCACAGTGATTTGATAACTATGAATGAAGATTTATAAGCTCTTCTTGGTATTAAGCATTTTGTAGTGCAGGGCTCCTTTTGCGAGATGGTTCTTTTCCAGCACCAGCAGTGGCTGCCTTAGTGTTCACATTCTGAGTGATATCCAAATCTGAAAGGCTCCTAATTTGGATGGTGATGTAGAGTTTCCATCTTTGATGTCTCATCAGTTTGAAGAGCATGAAAATGAGCTTTCACACTATATTTTGACCCAAATAATGTTAAATAAGAGAAAAAAAGAATTAGCTATATGTCCATATTTATTTTACAGTCATAAGACATTTGTTGTATATAACAGGTATTTAGGCTGGAGAACTATAATTTTGTTGAAACCAGTTTCCATATGTCTGTTCTTCACTAAATGAACCTGAACCTATATCCAGGATCCACAACAGCCTTCTTGCGGACAGGAAAGGTCAGGTCCAGAGCTAAATTGCAATAATCCATCTGCCTTGAAAATCACATTGAAATGGACAATGGTTCAAAATATTGCAGCTTTTCTATTTCAGAGGATTAATATGTAATATCTTATCCACAAAGCTGACATCGAGAATAAATTGGGTTCTGCTGCTGATCAAAACACAGAAGTTTAGCTACCAATGTCAGGTCGGTCTGCATTTCCAGGTAAATTATGTATTCCAGAAGAAGCAGAAAGGGAAGAATAAGTTTCTGTGGTCAAATTGAAGGTTGGGCCTTAGAAGCTGCCAGCAATTTCTATTTGCAGTTTGACCGCAGCAAATGTCATGATCCTATATCTTAAACCAGTTTTGTATGTATTCTTCACAGCTGACTCAGTCTTTTCCATTACATGGGAATAAAGAAAAATGTGACTGATCGCCCTGTGGAAACAGGGGCAAGAAAAATAAGAAGCTGCATAATCTAATACAGTTCTGACATGACAAAACCAGTTTCACTTTGCAAATTTTCTAACTAGTACACTACAACGCATGGAACACACCTTTAGTCTGGAAACCCATGTATGGTAAGTCAGGTGGACTTTCACCTTCCTAATTGACCTCTGTGCTCTGAGAACCCACTCCAGCCCATTGCATGAAGGATGACTTTTCAGCAGATCTCCCTTTCTCATTTACTGTATTATGCTTTCCTTGAACTTCCTGGAATTATCACCTCCTGGACATAGAAGTCAGTAAGAAACCTCAAACAGATCTTCAAATCAGAATGAAAGACTGGAATCTCAGAAAAAAACCTGAGATTGAAAACAAAATACATCTCCTCAATTCATATGAGTGTCTTGCTTCAGTTGTCCAAGAACATTGCCATTCACTTTTGACACTCTTGCGGTTGCTATAATTAGTGTGATGCCCAAATTGAAATGTTGTTTTACAGAAAAAGTCTCAGAAATTTGTCAGAACTGTCATTCTTGCAAAAAGTTTTGGCTTGAGAGCGTCAGCATTTTCTGACTAAAATGATTTGTAGAAACAAAAAAATCCTGACACTAGATTTATTAATGTTTTCCCTCAGTATCAAGCCAACAGGAGAAAATTATGATTCAGAGAGATGTGCTTGAGACACAGTAGTTCTCAAGCTATCCCCGAGGACACTGTAGCTCTGCACTAGAGTAAGTCTTTTCAAAAAACCCTAATGCAGCTACTAACATATAGGTCACATTCTTCTCTCACCTGAAAAATCACTACAGAGTTTGACCCCATTAATAATGAAATTAATCCCGGTGAAACTGAGTTTTTCGTCTGTTGATTACTGATCTGATAGCTTAAATAATTTTTGAACTAAATTAACAAATTCTTTTAATCTACTTTTCTCTATTTTATTTATCATTTAGCAGATGGGATGCAAAAAAAAATGTCATCAGGTTAAAAGAGAAAACTATGTCCCTGATCAATGTTTATCTTTCTGTTTAATTTTGAAATTATCTTTAGTGTCTTGGCTCTCCAAAGCAGATGGGCTGTAGGCTTGCTGTAAATCAACCTTAAAGTAGCTGTCTCTCTTAATGCATTGGGTTGTAAAATGTAGGTGCTACTGGAATCATATGGAGTCCACGGTGCATCTTTCCCATTTTTGCTATCACTTCGTCATTACTTTTTCACATCACCATTTGTAATTTCAATGTGACTTAATTTAGTTTTCCTAATAACTAAAACTGTGATCCTATGTTGCTTGCAAAATGTTTCACTCAGTACCTTCCTATCACTGCTTCTGTTGCGGTGCCTGAACACGCAGTCTTTACCTGCTACCTTTATCTGAAGCTCTTTTGATTCTGCCTTTTTTCCACCAAACAGTTGTCGTCGTTGCCAAGTAGCAAACAGATGCTATTCCAGACAAATCAGCAAATTGTCTGCTATTTAACAACGACAAAAGATGACAGCACCAATACAGCACAGGACACGCAAATCTGAAGATGCAGCTCGAACTGTTTCCCAAGGTTTTTATAATTTTACTAATTTAAATATTTTTATTCTTTGTGGGTTTGTAATACGCTACTGCCCCTGTTTTTCTTGCCCTGTTTTTAGCACTTTTTGTGTAACAGTACAATATTTTCTGTAACCTGCAGGCTAAAAAACAGGCTGGAAAAGGAAGATCTGAGCTGCAGATGGATTACATGAATAACTTGGGACAGAACAGTCTGTGAGTCGTACAAAGTTATCCATCTCCTGATTTTGCCAGGAGCTCATCATTCCATGATCTGTTACAGTAAAAGAAATGTATATAAAAACTTCGATCAAATGAGTAAGAACTTTCTGTTTCCAGCAGAGAGAATGCGATCCTTAGATTATATTTAACTTCCTCATTTTGCTTTTGTTTCCATTGTGCCTTTGGGTCAACTTTGAACTTGATGCTAAAGATTCTAATTCACTATTTTTGGATTTCTGAAGTTGCATAGTAATGTTTTCTTCATCATGTCATCAAAGTCACCAATTTTGCAAGTAGGTCTTCATTTGGTATTTTTAGGAAGGGCTCCATATGTGCAATATAACTGCTAGAATATATAAGGAAATAGAGAGGAAGCTTAAGTTCAGATCTGAAATTATCACCTTTGAGTTTTGCCTGAATTACAGAAAAAGATTCCTTTATGTATCACTTCCTCCACTTACCTTGTATGTGTTTCACCAGGAAGCAAGGAGCATCTTGAATGGCTGTAATTTTACCAAAACTGGGAAAAATACAAAACAATAAATACGGTTTGTTTTTGTAAATACAACTAAGAAGCAGGAATAAAATTAAATAATTTAGGGGGAAAAGTCACAGCTTTGGGGCAGCTGTAAGGGAGAAAGTTACCCAGATCTCCGGCAAGCTAATATGAGTCCTTTGCAGGCAACATGGGAGCTCGGGAAGGGAAAAATGGAAAACGTGTGCTCAGCCACTATGAAAATGGGGTTAAGCTGCTATAGGTTAGCTATTTTTTCATTGTAATTATTCAACCACTTTTAAAACCACAGTCTGAATTTTGTAGCTTTTGTAGCTTTCTTTGAGGAAAAATCATACTATTTCTTACTAACAGAAAGCCTCATACTGACATTCCTCTCTTTTTCCAAAGGTTTACCTGTTTTTACTTGCTCATGCATTGAGCCAATCTGCAGGGAGAATTAATATATTAGATATACCAAGCCAGCTCATTTTTCTTCTGTCACTTTTGCCGTGATTAATGATAGGGAAAGTGTGTTTAACTCTGTTCCAAATGACACTTCTGGTATTGCTCAGTGCTTGGATTTTTTTGAGTCTGTTATCATTAACTAAAAATAAATTCAAGTTAAACTGCAAAGGCAGATAAAACTATTTCTTTCTCTTTCTTGTTTATTCTTGTTTTGTCCTTTTGGAATAACTGCATTTATGCATTCAGATATTCCAGCAATTATGCAGTTAAGCAGCATTTAAGCTCACTACATTTTATAAATTTAGGATGATATATTGATATCTTCTTAAGTGGACAGTTTCAAACTCATAATTGTTAATGTACTGAAAGAGCTCTGGGCCCTGAGGTGACTGGGAAATGAAAATCTGTCTCCCATCTGATAAAACTAGCTTTAAAGAGAATCGATACCTCAATCTATCATGTGCTTTTGTAGCAATACATTGCCCTATAACACGGCACAAAAAATAGCCAGGAAACTATGAAGTACAGCAAATACTTCTAACCAGGTTTCTCATAAACCAGAAAAAAGGGTCGGGGGGAGGAAGGATGGAAAGGGGTGGTTGATAGAATTGTGAAGAAAGAATTTTAGGGCTCCGAGTGCCTGTGGGTTGAATGTAAATCCCCTCTTTGCAGACAGGCCCCCCGGGTCCCAGGACCTCTTGTCCTCTATTTATAACCTTTAGATCTTCTCAGGATATTAACAAATAACAGCAATGTAATGATGATCACTGATTTTCCCCCTTCTTTTCTCTCTCATGAATGCAAAATGATTTCAAATTGTATTCCCACCAGTAGGTGGGGGTAGAAATTCCCACCACTGGTCAGTGGGAGAGTGCGCGTTTCCAATATGTCTTTAGACAGTACCCAAAAGCCATGAAAGAAGCGCTCGGTAGGCGTATACTCCCAGTCCTCCTCTTAACAAAACCATAGTAGATTGGTAGATCTTATCTTTAGTGAATATTTACAACACATGGTAAGTCTCTCCTGGTTTTGAGACACTGCAAAACAAAACTACCTATTATCAAAGCATATGATTTCATAAGCAGCCTGCCCATCAACCAGCTAGAAAGAGTAGGGGGGGAAAGCTCTATTAATGCAGATTGGTAATACTGTGTGAAAACTGTTCTGCCACTGTGAAAACTGCTCATCCACCAACAGGCAAAAAGAAAATTTGAATTATTAATGTGTATTATTAATTCTAACCAAAATCCCTTAAAGGGAAATGAAAGGTTTCAGCATTTCTTTTGAAGAGATTTGAGAGTGGTGAAACCAGTATATGCATAGCAGCTGTCTACAGCATATTAAAAGAACATAAATAATGAATGAGTTGTGGAGCATCATCCCACAAGAAAAGCAAAATATGCATTGTTAATGCATATTATTTGTATTAGATGAAATCCTAAGAAAGATAATTTTAGGAACTGGAGAGTGACTGTCTTTTGCAGACTTACTGTATAATCAATGGACAAAATGAAATAATGTATCGTGAATGTGCTTTGTCTGTCTTACCAGTCTGGCTTTGAGAATTTTAAAGTCCTGTTTGAAAATTTATTTGACTCAGTGGACATTATTGTTTGTGTCGCAGTGATGAGGGGTCAGAAATGGAAAATGGTGCAGTCATCCCCGCACCAAGTGTTGCCCATGCCATCAGGGATGGATATGCTGAAAGAGGAAAGAAGGAGAAGAAAAAGGTGTGGATTGGCAAACGCATAGATTGCTTGTCAGATTGACACAGAACTTGGCTGTTTGCCCTGTTAAGGATGGACAGCTATGTATTTTTTCTTTTTTTTTATGACAAGATAACAGGAAAATAGATAGGAAGTACGGAAGTTGATGTAAAAGATGAAGGGTAAAGTGATGGACCAGTTGGACTTCATCCTTCATTAGTTCGTGCTTTTGCTCCAAAAAGCTTTTCTGTTTTCCCTGAGGTTTGGGGGTTTGCCTTTGGCTTTAGTCAGAAACAAACATGCACAAATGTCCCATTTATGTCATCTTTGAAACTTGACTTATCTTTGATACTTTGAGAGTACATAGCCCAAGAGCTTCAGCAAAGCTATTAAAACTATAATGTATGTCAAATATGCTAGGTCAGGAAAATACATGAGATACATTTTATGTCACAGTTTCTTGGTTTCAGGTCACTGAGCCAATTTCTTAAAACATGATACATAGTTAAGTCCATTTTACAGGATTTTAACAGATTATCAGATGTACTCTGTAGATCAAGCCTACCTTACCTTGATGGTTTACCAAATTGTAATGTTTTTATTGAATGTCTAGTCTGTCCTGCCACCAGGAATTTTGAATAGGAAATCTTCTAGACCAGATTTGGTCTGGTATTCAGAAGCCTATAGGTGACAGTAAGTATGTAAAGCAAATTTTCAAAGTGTGATTGCTGTACTAGCACTGGAGTCCATGGCAGCTGGGTGCACAGCCTCAAACCCCATGGGAAGCGTGTGAGTAGGTCTATGTAAAGCCCAGGTAACAACTGCATGGACCGATTGGTGTAGTTACTCCTCTACAGGTGAAATAGGTTGCCAGATCTGGAGTAGAAGGCATCTGCTGTGTCTCTCTGTGTTGCCCTGACACTGCACCAGCTAATGGCTGGGCGTGAGACTTCACCAAGCATTACCTTTGCCTGTAAAGTAGTTCTATTGATCTAGTAAAAGGATTATTTTGAGGGTGAATATGGTTTTATCCAGCCTCGTGAACGTTTTACTCATCTGCATAGTCCCAGACGAGATTTATCTATCTTTCTGTCTGTGCTACTTTTATGGTTGTCATCCACAAAGCCTGAGTGCTCGCAGCCTTCAGCACCTTCATCCTCCCAGCCCGGGGAGACCGAGGCACAAGAGGAGTAAATGGCTTTTGGAACATCGTTGAGGAAGTTTAGTGGGGGAGTGCAAACCCAAAGTCTCAAGATGTCAGATGGGCACCATAGTCGCTGCCCTGTCTCTCCTCTCCCGCCAGGATCACCTGAGGAGTTCGGGTGAGTGGGGACCCGCAGTGGGGCAGCGCAGAAGGGCGTGCGGGGCAGTTCCTCCTGTCATGTACCCAGGGGCTGAAGAAAGATCAGACTTCCTTTTGAAGCTATATTCAGCCATCAGATCTTTTATCTTCATCTTAAATTTGTTTTGCAGGTTTGTTTTGGTTACACTGTTAAAAAACAAGAACTGATTATTATTTTTAAATATAGAAAGAAACTCTTTTACCCAGCAGATTGTCTCAGCTTCAAAAGACACAACACATTTTAGTTTATGCACTCTTATTGTTGCAGACCTGAGCAACTGCAGAACAGATGGTTCAGCTGGTAATGGAGGTAAAAGGCTCTGTAGATTAGAAACTTGTTGGCTATTTTTATTCCATTTCTGCTTTGGCATTTTGCCTTGCTTTTGCATCATTGCGAATCATATAAAATGAGGCATTTCTGAATGTTCTCAGCTTCTTAAAACTCCTTCTAATGATGCATGGTTTATTCTGTGTAGGAGATCAGACAACCTCAAAAGTGAAAGCTGACCCAAAGAAGTAAAAATACAGACTTAAAAGTAATGGCTTCTCTCTGGAATTTTTGATTAAATGAGTATTTTGGCTTAGGATTTTTCTCCTTCCATTAAAGTCACTTGCACTAAACAGGCTATGATAAGAATTTGCTCCTTGAATATATTTTTGTCTTGACACATATTAAACAGTGTAATACGGACATAGTTGCCTTCTATGCCCGTTAGTTGACTTTTGTTACCAAATTAGGATTTAAAGGAGTTAAAAAAACTCATAGGTTATCTTTGTGCTGTCACAGCTCATGGCTGATGTCAACTTAAAGAACATTTGGTTGCATTCATTCTGTCTTGCTGCTAATGCCGTCCTTCAGAAAAATGCCTTGGTCCTTTCAGGCTTCTCAGGTGGTTCGTTACAATGTACCTGTAAATAGCCAAAAATCCAAATGTTTACGTATGTGGCTGTCTCACCCAAATCCGTGGGACTCTGTGCATTTAAAGTGAAATGCCCACTTAAATGTTTTGCTGAATCAGTGTCTTGATCTGAAAAGCGATGAGGATGATCTCTGTCCTGTGTGCTGTGTTGTTCCATACAGTAAAAGAATTCCCAGCCACAAAGGAAGGGCTTTTCTGCGGCATCAGCTGCTCTGAAGATTGCACCGATCTTTGAGATTCG
Organism: Gorsachius magnificus; assembly: GCA_034008185.1. Classification (NCBI taxonomy): domain Eukaryota; kingdom Metazoa; phylum Chordata; class Aves; order Pelecaniformes; family Ardeidae; genus Gorsachius; species Gorsachius magnificus. The sequence continues at coordinate 43,015,324 of CM067087.1, forward strand.
TCAAATGTTTTTTTAATGCATTGACCTGAGTGCTATATTCTCTCAGTGTAGCCCCTGTATGAATGCCAGAAACATGGATACAATTGGCAGCAATAATTAATTACACCAAAGAAGCCGCTCTTAAGTTCTGTAGAGATTAAGTTTAAAAATAGCTTACAACTCCCTTTTTCTAGTGAGAAGTCTTCAGCTGCCAGGCTTCATCTCTGGCTATATAGCAAAGAGACACTTCTTGTTTGCTGTGCTTGGAGGCAAGCATCTTCTGGCTGAAGTTTAAGAGGGGTCTGTGGTTGGAGCAGTATAGGATCCTCAGAAAAAATGCCTGGTTTTCCTTGTGTGCCGTCAGAGAAGTTCTGGCTTGTCCTCAGTGCCCCTGCACAAATCCCTCACTTTGCTCACATCTTTTCCCCCACCATCTGTACTGTCAGTTCTGTTTGTTTCCTCTCTTTTTAATGGGTACTCTTTTTTAATAATCAATTTGATATCCACAGGGACAGTATTCGCGAAATCTGAATACTTACAACCTTCTTACCTTAATTGAGTGTTTATCTCAGCTATTAAATATTCTTGAGAGTTCTTTTATAGAAAAACCTTGAGGTACTCATTAAAATTAATGTGTGTGGTTTGTTTGTTTATCTGCCAGAAAAGGAAAACACTCACACAAGTGTTTCAAGTCTCCCTGCTAATGTGCGAAGGTGAGAACTAGGATGCAGCTGCGACGGGTGCCACGAAACTGGGAGCAGGCACAAACTGCTTTTTTAATGTCACAAATGTACGTAGGCTTTTATGGTACAGCACAGGTCGACTTACTGGCTAAGGTGAGGAGTATTTTTGTTAAAGCTATTCTGCAAAATTAAGGGAAAAAGGGATAATTAAGGTAAATACTCAATATTGAAAAGGTAAGGTTGGCAAGACTTTTGAGTCATACAAAGCAGGCGCAGGCAGCTGTTTGACTTGGTTCTGAAGCCCGAAGTCACGAAAGCTTTGAAACTGCATTAAATTACAGTGCTGACATAGTAGGAACTAGAAAGACCAAGAAAAAGGTTCTGTGGGTAGGGATGAAATGTTTTAGACAAGCTAATTACCTCATGCAGAAAATGAGTTACCACTTAATACTTGAGGCATCCCTATAAATTGTTTCCTACCTTAGAATTCATTTTCAGTTATTTTTTTCATTCCGAGTTAAGATTCTTTGCCTGACGAGTGCTGGCAAGTGCACAGAAGTTAAGCTTGCCGATTTCAGAAATCAAGACTTATGGGTGCTGGAAGAACATAAAATTGCTGAGATCACAGAGCCTCCACTTTTATGTAGAAAGTGCAAAAGATGAAAGCGGAGGCCTGTAATCTTAAACGTGAGATTCTGCCTAGGAACCACAAAAATGTAAATATGAGAACTATGGTAATGGCATGCTTCTCTACCTGCTTCATGTCATGTGTGTGTATCTGAGATTGCAGTATTTAGTGAGGAAAAACTCAGGAACAGTGAGTTAGATCCTGAAATGAGATAAGACTCCATAGCACAAGGGCTGGACCAGTGAAATTGTTTCAGTGGTTTTGCTGTGCTGGTCCTCAGGTAATAGGGATACTCATTTGTGACATCTGCACTATGGAATATAACAGGGTAAAAAAATCACAGTCAAGATGATTAATAAAGCAAGTAAAAGGTATCTATTATTAGCATGAATCAGTGGTAGGCAAAATTTTATCACTTTTTCTTGCTAAGCTTTTGTCATGATTTTCTAATGTCCAGCTGATTGCAATTTGTTAAATGACAAAACAGAGGTGATAACAGTATCTTAAGGAACTGGACAGGAAAAAAAAGAAACTGTCTTACAGTGGTTCCTAATGTACTGGTTTGTCTGGGTTCAAGGGTACTTTTTGAAGGAGTAATGTAATTAGTGCTGGCACTGATAATGCTGACAACAAGGCTGATTCTAGAATGATAGTGGAAGATAAAGGGAGTTTGGCAGTCATTTAAATAATTGGTTTGAGAAATGCAAAATAGGCAACCAACAGTTTAAATAAATGCAGACTGTAAGTAGTGAGTTTGGGGATTTCCATTGGTCAGAATACAGAAGAAAGAGTAAAAGGTTTAAAAGGTTAATTGTTATTTAAAAAAAATAGTAAATGGCCTAAAAGAAGTTAGGATGAACAGAAAATTACGAAAGTATTAACTTAGCAAAATGGTCTTACAATGAATAGATTGAGCTGTCTTTTAAAATGAGAATATATGCATTACTTTGGGATTCTTATAAGAAAATAAGCTTTATTGTTTCAGGATGAAAATATTGAATCGTTTGCAAGAATATGGGAACTCAAATACCATGGTAAAGGTTTAGCAAAATAAATAAAATGGAGAAAGTGCACAAAAGTTGCAGTGTCTAGACTTCAGTGATACATTTGTGCAGAATAGCAATGAGATTTCGTGGCTAGAAATCATCTATGGATTATAAATTTGTGGGATGAATCCCATTAATTTTCCATCAGGACCTAAGGAAAAGGTGCTAGGAAGGAATAACAAGAAAGTTCAGAAGACATAGCAACTAGGATTCCAAGAAAATTCAGTTGTGTAATCTGTGCTCACAGTCAGTTGGACATCAATAAATAAAACTTTATCCCCATTTTAAATGCTTCTGTTGAAACTGCTAGAGTGGAAATGATGATAGTTGGGGTCATTACGGTCAGTGTCCCTGCTTCCATTAACCAAGCAGATACCAGCTGCATTCTTATCCACAAGGTTGTCTCTCCTGGCCGATAGAGTGAGTGACAGATCCGAGGCCTTTGGGCTTCATCTAGGGAAGTTCTGTGGACTACGACTTCAGCTCTGCTACACTGATGTAGTTCCACTGAGTACACCACTTAACTCAGACTCTCCAGCAGTGAATGTAGTTTAACCTATCCTCTTCCAAGGGAAAATAGACAAGTTCCCTCCTTTGACTTGAACCGCTGATTTGTGGAACTCAACAGTTATTGTTGACCCTCTCGCTGTATTTTTTTCCCCTTTAATTACAGCTGGGATCTAACTGTAAAGGAGTGTAAAGCAATTATAAAAGCAATAATATAAATGTTTCCTCTACTGTATGTCTGCAATGTTGTTTGAGATCCCTGCAAGACCACGCTCTGAATTATAGAAGAGCAAAGGGACCGATTGTATAGGTGAACTGAATAGCAAATAGCACTGTTTAGTTTGCTGAAGTTCTTATGGCAACAGAACTAAGACATTGGTAGTGGTTGTTCACTTGCTCTTAATAGACAGCACCTAAAGAATAGGGATGAGAAAGGAGGATTGTCATTAGAAATGGAGCTTTTTTTGTCTTCTGTGTTCCAGTCCCTTGCTTTATCCTCTGTTCTTCCTTTCCTTCCCTTCTCTGCTGCAGTAAATATTGATTTGTGGGCAGGAGTAACAAAGGCTTTGCCTGGGCACATTCTGATCTCATCGGAGAGAGAGGTGAATAGGAAAGGGCAGTCGTTAATGGTATTTTCCTGAGCCCAGAAATTACTCTGATATTTAAAAAAACAGGATTATGCTGAAAGACGAAAATAGCTGTCATTGGGAATCAGAGGTAGGCTTGTGGTGCTGAAGAGTTCTTAAAGTTGGAACTCTCAGAGAAGCTCCTTAAGTACTACATAAATTGTCTAGTGCTACTAAGAACAGTTTTATTTTATTTTTAAAACATAAATATAAGTAATGGAGTTGCATATTAGAGTGGAGGGGAAAAAAGAGGTAGCAATTTAAACAACAGTGTAAAACTTGGGGATTACAAGTGTGATTCTGTAGTCCTGCCTGCAGGAGAGCTCCAAGGTAGTGTTCAAAAGTCAGGTCAGTGGCCTGACACCACTCTTTGTGAAGGTAGAAATGACAATGTTATTTTAAAGTTTGTTGTGGGGCTGTTGCAGTGTTTTACACACAGCCTGCCTCCCGGGTTTTTATCTTACTAAAGTACTTGGGGAATAAACCATGGCAGGCGTGAGCTGCCCAGCATGCCTGTGTACAGTGTGCTGCGCAGGGCATTGCTCATCTGTCATCAGCCGGAAAATGATCCCCGTCAGACCTTGACACTTCAGAATTATGACAGTATACGCCGGATAAATGGAGAATTCTTGCTTACAGCAGAGACATATTTCATCTATTCAAATGTCATACCAGTGCCGTTAGTATTCAGGGGTTCACGGGAGGTCAGGTTCTCGGCTACTTCTTGTCTGACCTCACAAAACTCAAGCTTGAAGTCAGTCTCGCAGCTCAGATGCTGAACATGATTCAAATAGCCACAGACAAGTAATAGTGGTCTTAAAACCTTCATGATGTTGTACATCATCTGCTATTTGATTTCTTTCCAAACCCATCTGTATTCCTTAGAAATCTCAGTTTTGTATCTTAATCAGTTTTCTTATCTTCATCAGGAACGGCAAACGGAGGAAGCTTCCTTAAGAGACCCAGACCAGTTCGCTTATAAACAGCCGCACATCTCATTTTAGCGACAAACCAGAATGCACAATGCAGCAACACTAGAAAGAATGTATTTGGTTTAACTAAGATTTGAGAGTTGTATTCACGAGAGCAAGCATACCAGCTTGTTACACTGGTACTCAATTTGTAAGAAAAAAGAAAGCTTTGATTTTACAAGATAGTCAACTGTATTCCTAACTTTAGGTACACTGATGTTGTTAAACTTGGGTGGTTGCTCTGCTGCTTTGCTTGTCAGTCACCAGCTGCCATCAGAGCTGTTATACTTTGTTGGTTTTGATTGTCCAAGAAAGCATATACCTATCTTCATGCTGATCTCTGCTCTTTAGTCTGTTTCCTTTTCTTTGGTTAGTCTGCAGCTTGGCCTGGTGTGCATCTTTGTGTGTGTGAATCATTGCAAACATTGAATAATCATAGAAAAAAATAAATCAGAAGCCAACTGGGAGAGCCTCATTGCTGCCTAGATCAGGAGCTCTGGTACTCAAAAAGAATGCTCAAGGTATTGGAGACTTAGAAGACAGGTGCTGTTATAGCAGGCGGTAGGATCTGTATTCCAGTCACCTTGAGAAATTAGTGAAGAAGGAAAGATAAAGCCGCTGTTAAGGAAAAATTCATTAGGTAACGCTTTTTTTTCTGATGCATCAATGGATGCAATTAAATTTTTGGCAAGAGCAATGGTATTAAACACTTTGTCCAGAAGGTTATTGTAGCTTGAATTGAGAGGCTGGACAGCCAAACAACTATTGTCATCAAAACATATGGGGGAAAAGTTGGCTGTTTAGCGAAGTGCAAGCTGAAGTGCTGACCTCCCAGAGGGATGCTTCAGGCTGGCTTCCTGTCGGAGATGGTAATCCCAATCCTACCCTGTGCGAGCGTGGAAGAACCTGGTTCCACAGCTAGGATACAGCCTGACCTAAAGAGACAAAGTGCAGACATGGTATGTAATTATTTCTCTATTGTGTAAAACATTTTGTTCAATTGTTCTGCATTCTACAAAAAAAAAGACAGGAGAAAAGGGAAAGGAACATGTTATTTCTGTATGCAAGTAAATCAGATCCTTTTTATAAAATATAGACTCCTCATTTCTTATCTGACTTCAGCAACCGAAACCTTAGATAAGACCTAAATTAAGCAGATTTGCCTTTGGAGACTGTTGGTTTTTTTTTCTTTTCCATACCACAATTGTGTCTTTTAAAGAAAGCCCATTAAAATGACAGGATATGTACTTTGGAGAAAGGGTGCAGTTATGACTGTTCCACGCCCTCTTTGAACAGCCTGAAGCCCATTGTTTGTTGCCCTTCAAAAGAGATGGATCTCTACAGCAATGGTTTAGTGCCACGGCTCCTTGTGCAGCTGGGTGTAAAGTAAGTGAATTATGGAGCACAGTCATACTTCGTGTAATGTGTTAAACGTTTCAAAAGGATGCTTGGCTGTTTAGTGTGTAGTTTCGTTGCCCTTGCAAGAAGAAAGTGTTCCTTCTGTGAGGTTCATGTAGAGTCCTTAGTTATTTTCAGACCAAGGTAAAGAATGATTAAGCCACACTGGTTTATCTAAATAAAGGGTAAACCAAATACTTTTCTGTTTTCTAAAAAGAAGTTACAAAGTAAGACAAGTAAATACATTGTTCAGCTGAAACAGATCTTTGTTTTAGGAGCTTTTAGAAGCTTTAGGACTTCTCATTAACTTGAACTGAAGAGTACGGCCAGCCCCTCCACAGAGCTTTGGTTAAGAACTTAGCTTAATAAAATGAATCATGGGGGTACAGCACAGTGGTAGGTGGCTCTGAGCCTGATAAACACGTATGACTTGTCCCTTGGATGTGGCTTACAGAACAACATCTTGCTTTCCTTTCAGTGTAATAAAAGCAAGGTATCAAATTTTTCTTCTGGGGATTTCCCCTGGCTGCCAGACTAATTAACCAGAGTGGAACTCTTTGTATCACGACTTTAGACTTTACTGATAATATTTATCAAGGAAGATCAGCAAAGGTTTTTCTGTTATTTTATTTTTGGGCTTTTTACTTATGGAATTAAGTGAGCTGGAAATCAGACATATTCTGGTTTGGGTGCTCTGCCTCCTTCCATATGCAGGGATGTAAATTCTCTCACCTCTCTGTTACTCCCCCAGTAATCCACTGTTTATTTTCACTAATCTTGCTAAACACTATTCAATACAGCTTAAAAACAAATAGTTACATGAACGTAACTTGAGGAATATAAGTCTCTTCCTAAGAACCCAGAAAGAGTAAGGGTTGCAGCAGGAAAAGGACTGAAGATTGGCCTGCCAGGAGTATTTCCCACTGAAAGAGTTGGGCAGCAATCTCGTGTCACAACCTTGCTCCTTCTGAGAAGAAAAAAGTCATATATGAGTAGGTTTTCGAGAAGGGCCATACTTTATGGAAAATCCCTAAACCGCCGTGTATTTTCTTATTAAAAACCCAGCATTTTGAGGCATACAGATTGCATAATGCTGCAATTCTTAATGTAATGGGCAACGTAACTAAACAGTCACGTGAACCATCATGGCTTCAACTTCTCGAGTAGGATGTGTGGTAGCTTTACTGACTTGGCTGGGATGAAGCCAGAGTTGCAACATACACACATCAACTAATGCACTGAGGAAATTCAGTGTGAAATCCACTTGCAGAAACTTCAGTTTGTTCACAAACTTTTTTTGAGAGAAGAAGAGAATGAACTGACTGTCATGTAATTTGTATCCTACCTTGGTCGTTTACAATCCAGTAAGGAACTCATCCCAACAAACCACAAGGCCTAAACATTTTCCTTCTGATTAAGTCTGTCCTAAAAGAAGGAGATACGCCATCCGTACCATCTTACCATAGCAAAATATCTATAAACATATCTATTTCTTGGAAAGGTCCTCTTTGCTAAAGAAAATGTTAATTAGATGTTGATTACTTTAAATATTAATAGGCTAAAGTTCAGCTCAGAACATCTTTATCTCAGCATCAGTGTAAGTAACTATATGTTTTGTAAGGTAATCTGTGCCCAAAGATGACTGGGGATAAAGAAAATTTTTCTTTTCCTTTTAGTTTTCTTCTTCTCATCTTACCTCTCACAAGAAAAGCAGGCTCATAAGTTTAGGAAGAAGGTAAGTGCTCATTGTTGTCATGAATTTAAATTCTTGTAATTGGGAATTTAAACCCAGAAGTGCTGCTGAAGAAACTCTTAATAAATTTAACACATTAATTTCACTTTACAGGATTATTACAACACTTAAATATTATTAGCTAGATAGCCTAAGAACAGCAGGCTTTTGTATGGAAATGTGTGCAGTGGAAGGCTTGCAAAAAATCACAGTAGATGGAGGAAGCTTAGTCATTCTTTCAGCTTATTCCTCATTCCTTTCTGAATTCTCTGTGTAGCAGTCTGGATTTTTCCTGAAATTAATTGTTTTAATTATGGCAAATGGCTTGAATGGCTTCTGTGTGAAGAAAGAATTAAAACTCTGGGACGGTTTAGTGTGGAGAGGGGACGTAAAGAGGGCACACGATGGAGATATACAAATAATGAATTGCATATACAGGAAGTAAATCTGGCACTTTCACTTATCCTTTCTTATAATACAAGAACCAGGGGACTTATAATGAAACTGAAAGGCAGCAAAATTAAAACCATTAAAGAAAATAAGTATTTACACAAATGCATAATTAACCTGTGGAATTAATTCCCACAAGAGTTCAGTGAAGCCAAGAGCTTAGTAGGGTTCAGAAAAGGATTAGACATTTATATGGATAATGGAAACATCTGTAGTTGTATTGGATGGTGTGAGAAGTATAAAGGGACCATGGGGCCACAGCTCCTGCTGAAACCAGTGACAGGGAGATGAAATGTATAAACCCGCAGGCAAATGGTTCCAGCAAGCCAAAGCTGACACAGGGAGGAAGAAAATGGCCGAGGTAGGGAGTGACCCTTCAATAATTGTTCATTTCACTTAAGTAAATGTGACTGTTTCATTTCCTTTTGAAGGAGATTACACCCTGATGAAGTGATGTGAAAATGGCATACGGTTTTCTACTCATTTTACCCCAACTGAGCCAAAGAATAGAGGTTTTAACATCAGGCGAAAATTAATGCAGAGCAAACCGATTATTGGTAATGTATACAATTGTTATCACAGCATTCCTGAAGAAATGCAGAATAAATAAATATAATTCATCTTTGAGAACCAGATTAATTTTCCAAATGAGAGGAGGTGTGCTGGGATGGGAACTGTGTGGTGGTAGCATTGCTGGTACTGAATCACTGTGCATGCTGATTTGCCCATCCGGTGGTTCAGTGTATTGAATTTTTTTGAGGCGCTAATATTTTAAATCCTGCAATAACATAATTTCTACAGACATAAGTTGTCCACAGTTCATTGGGTTCCTAAAATAATCCATGTTAGCTTTTCTTGTCAGGGATCTCTGCCAATATTCTGGAGACCAAGGCAATTCGATGACCTACATGACATTATTATTAAGCCTATTTTCCCCTTTGCTAATAATAATATTATCCAAACTAGGTTCTCGAAAACTCTCTCTCCAGTGCATACAGGGACTTGTTCACTATAAACACAGATGTTGTGGGAATGTAGCAGACATATGGTAGGTTGGAGGTAGATTTCCATTTCTGTTTTGTTCATTAACCTTTTCAGGAACTCTGCCAAAAGGAGCCCAAGGTATTTTGACCCCTCCATTCACAGTCTTCATTAACCCTCTTGTGTGAGAACTCTTTTTTGGTTGGTCATCATTATTTGGAATCAAAGCAGGAATTCCACCTCAGCACTGCTAGACATTCTTGTTCATGCTCAGTTGATTTTGCAGCAATCTTAAATGTTTCCCAGACCATTTCTTTATGACCTGTTTTGTTCTAGATGATACTTGAAAGCTCTGAAACATGACAGCTATGATCTAAGGTAGGATAGTAGCTTCCCCATAGCTGGATGTCTAAACTGTAATTTGCATTACTCCTTGACTAACACAAAGTCTGAATGCTATCAGCATTTGTAAAGCAAATACTTTAACTTTGAGTAACAAATAACTTATGTGTTGGAAATTAAACCAAAAATCTGGCTCACAGCTTTAGTATAGATTTTTAAGATTATGTTTTTAACCAGTGTTTGTATTTATGGTTCAAATTGTTAGGGTAGTTAGAAATAAGATTGACTAAGTACTTGGACCTAAAAGCCTTCCTTGAGCTTGAAATGTCATGATTACCAATAAGATAAAGAAAACATACTAAATAAATACTCTTTCCAAACGTCTTGTACTTGCCCCTCAGTTCAAGAAGGACATTGAAGCGCTGGAGCATGTCCAGAGAAGGGCAACAAAGCTGGTGAGGGGTATGGAGCACAAGTCTGATGACGAGTGGCTGAGGGCACTGGGGGTGTTCAGCCTGGAGAAGAGGAGGCTGAGGGGAGACCTTATCGCCCTCTACAACTGCCTGACAGGAGGGGGTAGCAAGGTGGGTGTTGGTCTCTTCTCCCTGGTAAGGGACGATAGGACGAGAGGAAATGACCTCAAGTTCTGTCAGGGGAGGTTTCGATTGGATATTAGGAAAAATTTCTTTACTGATAGAGTGCTCAAGCATTGGAGCAGGTTTCCCAGAGAGGTGATGGAGTCCTCACTCCTGGAGGAGTTCAAAAAATGTGTAGACGTGGCACTTTGGGACGTGGTTTAGTAGGCATGGTGGTGTTGGGTCAATGGTTGGACCTGATGATCTTAGAGGTCTTTTCCAGCCTTGATGATTCTATGATTCTACTTTATCCCTGCAGTCTGTAGCATTCGAATAGCTGCCGCGAGGACCTTTCCACCGCAGACCTCACTCTCATGCTTGCTGGCCCTGGGCTGCTCTCCCCCTCTCTGCTGCAGTGACCATCGCCGTCCTGCCTGGGCAGGGTCATCTATCAGCTTTGTAATCCAAATTGCAGAAGGTCGCTTCTGTGTCTGGAAGAGGTGCCTTTAAACTCCAAGGTGTTCTCGCTTACAGCTGCCAAAAACATACCGGTAACACCTCATTATAAATTATATTTATACACAGACTGACATTGTCTGAGGGAGCACGCACAGCTGAGTACTCTGTGAGAGCATTGTCATCTTTAAACTCATCTTCAATGTGTTCTTTGTTTGAGAGCTCCTTTTGTAATTTACTTGAAGCTGAATTATGAAAGAATCCTGATCTAAATGAGTCACTGTCCTACTAGAAAGAATGCGACAAATATTAAGTACGTAGCTTGCAGATCTGAAAGTAAAATTCATTCTCTTCCTTTAATGCTGTTGCTTCATTTATATTCTGATGACTCATTTGGTGAAGCGTTGTGGTGCCAATTTTTTTCTTCTTCCCAAAGCTAACAGGTGTTTCTTGGATTTGCCTCATCTGTTACGAATCACTGTTGAATCCAACTGGAAATTTTCCATTCGATAGTCGGGCAGTGGCCTGCAAATTGGTATTCTGCACCTGGTCCCACCATACCCAGTCCACCCCCAGCATCATCGTTGATTCTGGCTGGTCAGTGCTTGACAGCTGGTTCATCAGATCCACATCATTGTCTGCGCAGGGTGGATTTATTGTATGGAGAGCCCAGGGCACCTGTATCACATTATGTAAATGGAACCGCTTCTGCCCTGAGATGTTGTTTACTGTAGGAATGTGATTAAAAGGCAGGTACTAGTCCCGAATTGTTTCCTTTTCTAGAAAGATCAACGCTTGTAAACAGCAACATCAACAATTATCCTTAGGCAAGAGTTTGTTTTTTGCAGCGCAGTGCAAGCTGATTTTAATAAGGTTATATTGTCCAAACTCTCATCTTTTTAAACTAAAATGCTCTGCCAGAATGGGATGAATGAGTAGATTATTCAAAAAACAACACACGTACAAGTTCTCATCAGTCTTTACTTTGGCAGACTGTGTTTACACACATCTAAAATCATATGGAGCAAAACTGTCCCCCTTTGGTAGGAAATGCCAAATGGCATTTGACAAACATTAATTTGGTTTGATCTGATTGTAGTGCAACATTTTATTTGCAAGATGAAAAAATATTTTTTGACATATTAAAATCTACTGGAAAACATCAGACTCCTCAAACTGTGATCTGATAAACCAAGAACCCAGCATAATCAGCCCCGTTTTAATCTGATGTTATAGGAACAGTAATTGCCGTATTACTGAGTAAAGAAGGATTTAAAAAAATATTTGGATCCACTTTGAATTCTGAACTGTTTGGTTTTGTGATAATTTTTTCTATATTTAAGTTGTCTTTAGGAAATGTAGGGAAAAATTATTGCTTTCAAAATTACTATTATTATATTTCAGAATTCTAAAAAGAGAGAGCAGTATATAAATTTATCTTCATCTTGTAAAACTGAAATTGTGATAAAAATATAATTCTGGTTTTGCTATTATTCATCATTGTAACAACTCACCTCCATTTAATAAAGCAGTTAACACCTTGATTTTTGTCTTAGGTACCATTTTCAAGAATACACAGTTAAGGTTAGTAAGAGTTTTAAAATTTCTAAAACTTTAAAATTTCAGAAAACCAAATCCTCATCTTATGGATGCATTGTATTTTAAGAAATAAAAATAAAATAATAAAATAATAAAATAATAAATATAAATATAAATATAAATAATAAAAAAAAAAATCTTGCATCCTCCATCTTTTAAGTAGGGTAATGGGAAGATTAGGCAGACTTGAAAGAAGCCTGGTGTGGCAGTTGTCAATTTAACAAATCATCTCTGTGCTCTTAGAGAACCAGTACGAATTCGGCTTGAAAACCATTGCTACGCTCCTTGAATTTCATCAGTGGGTAGAAAGGATTAAACAGGGTAAAGAACTCAGAGCGTATATGTTTACTACCAGTCCCACGGACAACATAACTACTATTCCTAGAATTTTTATTTATTTTTTTTTTAAGTTATTCCTATTTTTTGTTCGTTAATGTACCGCTGATCCTGCAGCCCAGCGTTCCCCCTGGCTGGACGAGTGAGGGCGCTGGGGTTAGTGGCAGGAGAGCACTGGTGCTGCGCGGCAGGGCTGGGACTGCTGCGGGTGCTTTGCAAGTTTCTTTACAAAATAAAATCCCTAGCAAGGTTAATTAGAAACGGGAATATTTCACTGTAGGTTTAGCACTCTTGAAATGTGCTGATTCAGATGAGAACTCTGACAGAGTTACTACTGCGGCTGATTATATACACCTTAATTATTATATAATTCAATTCAGTATAAATAAGACCTTCTTAGTGTAATGGCTCTCTGCCATTTGTGATTAATATTTCATTAGGCGTGACGCCATGAAAGCACTTAGGCAGGTGCTCAATTTTAGCCACTTTAGTCAATTATACTTAGAATTAGGCATATGTTCCAGTGCTTTGCTTGACTGGACCGCTGCTCCCCAAAGCCTAGCTGACCTTTATGTATGTCATTTATATCAGCAAACTTTTTTTGCGTTTGTTATCACTGAAGATTCAAAATAAGAAATTCTCTTATTTCACCCACACATTAAAAAAGCTTTCTAGGAGGAGGTCGAATCTTTTTTCGCAGTATATTATATGGTTGAAAGGATGGGTTTCCTAAAAACCTGGCTTTTTGACCATCCAGGTGGCAGTCATATTGATACGTTATGCGTTATCGGTCTGTAGAGAGACAAGCCTATGAATTGTGTGTGCCTGTTGATAGATGGTAAAGTTTTCTAAATGTTTTTTTTTTTCTTGTAGTAGATATATTAAGATACTGATGTACCTTTTCCATAATCCAGCAGAAAAATCTCACCCGTTATCTTCTTCATGTACTGGTCTTTGCATCACTAGCAGGTTTTTCCACCTATTTTAATGACTTACTTTTGATTTGCCAGTATTTCAAAAGATACCAGAAATAGACAATGAAAAAGCATAGGCGAAAAATTGATGCTTAACGTCTGTGCTCAGTTTAATACATATTTTTCAACCCTCTGGTGGGCCCTGCTTCTGCAGAAGTCGGTGGTAGAAGCCCACTGGAGAGATGCACTGGAGCAGGGCGGGCCTTTCATTATTTGTCCCGTAGCACAAAACTGTGTAGTCCCATGCTTTAGCTCGGGCTAAATAAACTGGCGTCATGACCTGAAGCAGTACAGTCACGCTGGTGGAGCTGATAAATTTGGGAACAGCAGAGCTCGAAGAAACCAATTACCCAACAACAAGGTGAAGTGGCATATGCTTGGTAGAAAAAAAAAAAGTGTAAGTGTAAACCCCATCATGATTGCTAATTTTACTTTTTTTTTTTTTTTTTTTCTTTCCCTTGGGAGCTGTGCCTGGTGCCCACATGGTGCCAGCTCTGACATCTGCTCTGCCAGTGACAGTGCTCCTCTGGCCAGCGTGACCAGAATGTCCATGAACCGGAGCCATTCCTGTCCTGTCTGTTGCATTTTGTCATGAATAAGAAAAATAGGATAATTAGGGTATCTTTATAGAGTGAAGAAGGGAAATGTGACAATGTGAAGGGTAAGAAGCATTGGCCTGAGGTCTCCTGAGCCCACAACCAGCCCTCGCAGGGCACTGGCCTGAGCACAAAAAGAAGCAAGGTCAGGGTATGCAGCTTTGCTATGCAATGACCAGGGCTGGGACTGTCTCCCTCCTCATGGGCGGCTCCCCGGGACAGGGGAAATCAGTGGTGAGACTCCCATAAGCTTAAATTAACAATGAAACCATTTTTCCACTCTGATGATGAGCTAAATTCAGATCAAAGTTTACCTATTCTGTGCAGTGGTGCTTATCTGAACTGTGTTTTACTTTTATTTATGATAAAATCCAATAAATGAACAAAGAAGACTTGGATTGCTTTTTTGGATAGAGATCCTGGCTGAAGTTGTTAGCCAGCCATTGACCAGCTCTCATGGCAGCAGCACTTAGATGCTCAGCAGAGCTTTCGGAAGGGAGGTAAAACAAAATCTGCTGCATTTTGAAAAGCACTTAACTAGTTTTGAAGAATGCCTTTTCTAATAGTATTTTATTTTTCCATACCTGGTATTGCTTCCCTATAAAGCTGGTTTCCCCAACATGGAGAAATTACCCTGCAAAACTTAATATTAGTATTGACTGCAGGTTTTCAACTTTTTATGGATGTTGCTGCCGAGAGCCCTGTAGTGTGCTGGTGTGTAGTCGGATCGGTACAGCAGAACAGGGAACGAGGAAGGATTGAGGTGTCTCCAGGTCACAGTTGGAGAAACACTGAGATACAAGGCAAGTTTGTGAAATAAGAAAAAGTCTTTCTTAAACTTACTTCTGATTACAGGCAGTTGAGTTTCTTTGTCGCCCTTTTCATTACCGTTGAATAATTTCCAAAGCCTGCATTCTCATTACTGATCTGATTTTCACTTCTTTATGCTTTGAAAATTACAGTGTTGCCACGTCTCAGTTTCCCTGCTTTTCTCTCTTCTTTCCAGAACATTATTTTAAAGGCTTGTCCTCCATTTGTACTTTCATACCCTGTGGTCCTGCTCTGCATCTGTTGTTACAAAAGAAGGAACGGTGCCTTTTGAGAGATGGTCATTAAGAATATAGACGTTCCTGTCCATTTTAAGAAGGAGTGAGGTCTAGAAAAAGAGCATAATTGATTTGTAATTGTATTGCGGGGGTGCAAAGTGAAACAAAAGGCACAGATCAAGTTGCAAATGGACAATTTGTCCATGAAACAATTTCACTGTGGTAACAGACACAGATAGGGCTAAAAGGTTCAGGATGTATTTGCTGCAGCTTTAATGTTTTCAAATCTTTATTAATCTTTATGGTAGGAGGGGATGGTTCTACAAAGGTAGCTTTTAGAAGCAGAGTTTGGCCGGTTTTATTTCCATGTAGCAAAATCCCTGGAGAAGTTCAGATGAATCTGAAAGGGTTAATGTGTTTCATGCACTGGAGAAAGCAAAGTTTATCTAGCATTCACATAATTTGTGGGATTTCTGGATCTGGGATTCCCCATCATATGCTGGGGACTTTGCAATCTGAAATGAAAGATCAAGACGCTTCTTGCTCAACAAGGAAAACCTTCATCTTTTATGGCAACTGTAAATACTGGAGAAATATCAATCGCAGTTTTCAGAACTGTCAGTCAGTGGAAGATGGTATCCACGGTAAACAAGATTGTGTAGCTTTATTAAGCCGTTGTCGAAATGTATTTGTTTGCCATCATGAGATCATGCCATCTTCAAGAGAAGAAAAAGAAAGTAGGAAATCATCTAAGATGGCATCTAGAGAGTAGCCAGAGGGGCAGGTGGTTTGAGCTGGGTTTGGTGTTTTATTTTGATCTGTTTTTTTTTTTCTTTTTTTCCTATCGTTAAACTATAGGGCATGTGTACCATTTAACTTACTACAAGTTTCTGGGTTATGTGCAAGATCATGCATTCATATAGTTTTTATTTCCACATATGAGACATTACAAAACATTAACGTCTGAATGGAACACGGTAGGTAGCGAAAAAATATCTTAGGAAATGTGTGGCATTTTTGTATTGTATTATTTTGTTGTTATTGTATTGTTTGTATTGTGAGAGTGAGGAGTTTTAAGAAGTATTAAGACTCACATTGAAAATGTGAATTGCTATTTTCCTCATTTACATATGCTATATGTAGCCATATAGCCAAAGATGGCGCAACAGAATCCATACATCTGGGTAGCAACGAAATTCTGCTGGATTCCAGCTCACCTTCAGAAGTGCTTCATAAATCTCTTTCCTGAGAAAATCAACTCAGAATTCCATGGAAATTAATGGAAAAAATGGAAGTTAATGATGAGCAAGAATAGCACAGAATTTCCACTCATAGTCAATATAAGGCAGAGTGTTGTGCTGGCTCCTGCAGGCCGTGGCTGTTCTTGCGGAGGACATCGATCCTTTGATATTCCAGTCTCAGGAGCTGTCTCTTTGTCTTCCTTTTTCATCTCAGAACAAAGTAATGTGTTCTTCAACTTTGACCAATGAGATTGGCAATATTACAGGAGAACTAATCTTATCTGTCCAAGAACCATTAATACTAACAAAAATATGCTCCAAATGAGGCATTTATACAAATCAATATACATTAAAATGTATGGTGTGCCAAGGCAAGCCAAGCAGAACTTGTTCTTTAATCTTCATTAAAAATAAAAGATTAAAAATTTATCTCTTCCTTCCTAATGCAGAAAGGTATGGTGAAGGGAATGTGACTCGAAATTTTAATGTAACAGCACTTAAATTCTTATCTATATGAAATGAGTTTTTTCAAAGTGAAGAAAATGGCTAATGCATTTAAAAAAAAATTACAAGCAAACAAAGGTGTTCATGGTCTGTATTACCCCATAATGGAAATGGCTTTTTAGAGCGAGATAGGCTATGGCTGGGAAGAATTAGGCATTTTAGTGCTGGACTTGCTGAACCGAGGTCTGTGTCCCCACAGCTGCATTTCTCTCTCTGTCTCTGTGTCCGTAACGGGCTCACTTCCACACCTCAAATTCAGTCAGTTACAAATGCCAAGTTAAACTCTATTCCTAAATATGGAAACTGTATTTTAATGGGAAGAGGAAAACAAAAGAAAATGAGGGGAGCATTAGGGACAAACTGACCTCTTGCATCTGCTCGGTTGCCAGATAGTCTCAGTAAAAGGAAGCGTTTGAGGTGTCTGCAGTAGCAAAGTGACCAAGAAGCTTCAACTCGCTCCAAGCAGCAGCTGTTTGGGTTATGTTCTTGCTTGCGAGATGTGACGGTGGAGAGGGACGGTAGGAAGCTTGGCATGTTTGCTGTTACCAGTTTGATACCATATAAGTTTCTAGTACATGAGCTGACATACTCATGCATTTGATATTGGAAAGGAGCCTTATTTGAGAATAGTGACAGACCAAAACTTTAGCACCCAAGAAAATACTGCAATCGCTTTCAGCAAGCTAAAGTTGCCTTTGTCCTTTCCCTTGCATGCTCATGTTGATTAAATATATTACTGCTACCAATTGTGTTTCATCTTGTACAGTACCATTGGCTATAAAACAACAAAAAAATTATCAGAGCTTGAGTAAGGTACTGAGCCTAACCTGTAACCTCAGGCAACTTGCACCACATTGCATTAAATAAGCTGCCAAGGTAGGGAAGGTGGAGGCTGCGCATAGCTGAAGCCTTCATTAATAATCTGCAAGTATTAAGTAGGAATAAAAGCATGCTGCTGATTTCCATTCCCACCTCTGTGCCATTTGGGGGATTTTCTTTTCTTCTCTTTTTTGCTCTCCTTTTGACAGCTATCTGAGTAATTTCTGCCTACACCGTGTCGTTACGGTCACTCTCATAGCTTACTGTGTGCCAGCTGGCAACCCTAGGCAAAGTGCAACAGCACAAACAGAAATGAATCCTTCTGTGGGCCCTGTAAGGAGCAGAAGAGAGCTGCAACCCGTTCTTTTCTTTATTTATACTAAATTTTTAAGTGTATCTGCTCTTTTAGCTGTGACCAGCTAAAGTACTTTACAGTTGTTACTGTTCTCACTTTTTTATCAGAGCAGTTGCCCATGGGCATACACAGTGTGGAGTAGGGCTTTCATATCAAGGTTCAAGGATCTTCTGTATCAAAAAGCAGGCTGCTCATCTTACCAATTAGTCCATCACATTGTTCGTTCTCTCCAATGCACTTTTTTTCTTCTTTACCATTTCTTGGGACTTGCAACAGTTTGCAGGAATTTTAGGATGAATGTTAAGAATACGGTGTCAAAAGGGCCTAAAATGCTTTGTAGCCATAAGATAAAACTGCTTTGCAACTAGTTTATTTTCTATAGAGACTTAAAACTAAAGAGAAGAGAGGACGAAGAAACAATAGTGGCAAATCAGGACAAATCCTCAGTAACTCTGTGGATTATAACTGATTAAAATCCTCAGTGACTCTGATTGTGATTTCCTCAGAAGTTACAATCCCACTGGTAGAATGCGAGGGCATACCTAGGAGAGTGAGGAGGAGCAACAAAGTTTCCCTGGGGTTTTCAGGGAGAAAAACAATCCTGCTTTCTGCAGTACACGGAGTGAATTTACAGCTCAGTTGGCTCCTTATGTTCATCATCTTGGAGTTTGATCTGTGTTTTTGGAGTTGAAGCAAAGACATCCACTAAAGTATGGTCAGTCCTTGCTCGTCCTGCATGGTTAGCAAACACAATCCTGGTATTTTAAGGAGTTTCACAAGCAAGGAAGGCTTACGAATTTCGTCTTCCAATTGCGCAAAATATTTTTGGTGGTTTTGGTTTTTTTTTTTCATATTTGGGATGCATGTTATTTTCTGCTCACTAATTTCTCCACACCATGCTCTTGTTGCACCCTCTGTTGCAGTTTGGAGTTCTGGTTCCTTCCAGGGTCATGGGAAACTGAACTGCAGCCCATCTATCAGAGGAGCAGGTTGCCTGACAGACTGGGTAAGGAATCTGGTCGACCAATGCCATAATTACTTGAGCAGTTATCCTGGTATTAATTCCTTTCCCAGGTCACAGGGCAAATCCATCCTTGGATGAATATCAGGCTAGTCTTGCTTTCCTTCCTTTCCAGCTCGTTCTTGACACAAATTGAGAAAGCTAAAGGGCTTAGCATATATTTTTTTATTCTAACCTCTTATCACATAGCTGGGTGCAGGTCTGGATTTCCTCTACCTATCCATTCGCTTTCCATGTTTCTTAATTTTAAATACATTATTAGACATAAGTTTTAGCAACACTAAACCTAAGGAAAGTAGAAAAGGAAAAAAGGTGCTCCAGCCATATTTTGCATACAAATGGATAAAAACATCCGTATATCCCTTCTTTTATGTGCTGGATTATTTTTAAAGGTTTTTTTACTGCCAACAACTAAGGCATCTATTTTTTCCAGTAAAAGGAAGGCTTGCACTGTCACTGTACTTTTTATCCTCTAAAAATCCGAACTAAAAGCTAAGCTAGTCTGGCTCTTAACAGGAGGCAGAATTGAGCTCCACTTGTAAGGAAAATTGACAGCAAGTTTCTGTTCTGAAGCACGCCACAGTGGTGCACTACACAAAACGTTACTTTTTAAAATGTGCAGTTAATGCTTAGAACACTGGAGTCATCTTAGCTCCTCATGACTGAACGCTAAGTAAAATCATCTCTTCCCTTCTCGCGTGTTTTGGGCGAATGGATTAGAATCTTTGACCAAAAAAATTTCTTTCCTCAACTCCTTTAGCTGCCACCTGGATGCTTTGAGAAATCCCAAGGAAGCAATGAACATTTTCATACTTTCCAAGATTCTTGTTGCAAATGAGATGGGGTAATTGAGAGTTAGACCTCACATGCTGGGTCATCACACTTGTCTTTCTAACTCATTTTAGGGGTAAAGATACGGTGGGTGTATGTAACTGCTACATCACAAATTACTTTACAAAGAAAACCCCAAACTCCGTAGTTCTTTTCTCCTTCTGATGCTTTCAGTACTCTCAGAAACCAACCATATGATTAAACAGTACTGTATAAGACAACACATTCCTCTTATTTTGATTGTTCTGTCTATCATTTTGATGGAAATAAGAGATCGATTGTGTGATGAACAGAAACCTTGGTGTATTCCATAGAGTGTGGTAAGAGGGTTTATGCTGTCAATAACAGCACTGGTACACACCAGCTTTCGTGTCAGGTGGGGGTTCCTTCCTTGCCTCGTTTGCTCTCCCACGGCCCCTGCCTCAGGTCCCCCTTAGGGCTCCCAAACCCCATGACCCCCCGACAGCGGTGAGCGATGAGAGCGGGCGCTGCACCTGAGGCTGAGCTGGGAGAGAAAACCAAAGTGTTGCTGAGCACTTTGAAAGTTCAGCCCCTTCCAGAAATTTTTAGATGACTCTCAGGAACTCAGATGGGCCCTTTGTTTTTCAAAACCAGCAAAATGGTTATTTCTTCCCCAGGAGTAGGCAAAAGTCAGTGAATGTAAACATTACCAAATGCGATAGAAATTACTCCAGTTTCTTTGAAATCCAAAGAGATTCAGACTATCAACATCTTTTAAGAGTTACAGAAGATGAGTTTTGAGGAATTAAGATGTGACTAGTCTGATACGTTTTTCTTCAGATGCAGCGAGAAGGAAATGTAGGTGAGGGCTTGCTGGGAACTGCAGCAAAAGGCAGCATGAGGAAAAATGGACTTTCTCTTGGAAGTCTAGTTCTGAGAGAGGCAGGTGAGCAAGATTATCTCTGGGGGTAAAAATGAAACTCAGATGATTGGCATGAGACTTCAGATTTTGCTTTAAATACACCAATTGATTTTTTTTTACCCCCCAAAAAAGACATGAAATACTTGATTTCTATAGTTAAATCAGCTTAACGCTAAAGATGCAGGCTAGCAGAGAGGTGATGCTTTGCAGTGTAACTTCTTCTTTTCATAGGAAAGCATATTGTTGTCTCAGTGCACAGCTAGCGCAGGCTGCGATGCTTCTGATTTAGGGCCTGTGAAATAGATATGTGTATTTTTTTCCTCAGAACATCTATCCCCGAGGTGGGCAGAAGAAAACTGGAGAGCCGCTGTTATTTTAAAACTGGTATGCTAAGTGTATCCAAGAGCCCATGCATGCGAAGGGATGATTCACATTTTATTTATTTACTACAATGTGTTGACATTCGGACGCTAGTCAGGATGCCGATACCCTAAGGCTTAACCACTGCAAATACTGGGGTAAGAAGCCATTTTCACCCAAGATCAGATTTCAGAGTGATAAGCTACCATTTGGTGTCAGGAGTTTTTACTAAAGGATGTTCCTTGTTTATTGTTTTCCATAGAGTGGGTTCTGCGTAAAGAACTGTGTTAAAAGGTAGTAACATGGGAATGGAAAAAAATTAATAGCTATTTATATCTGTATTGGCAAACTGATCATATATATGTGGAGAAAAATTAAATTTCAGGATGACAGTGTTCAGATGAAGTAACAACGGTTTTAAGCATTGACACAAAACAATTACTCCAAAATCTGGTAAGAAGTTTTAGAAGAGGGGTAGCAGAAAAACCCGGCTATAGAGATGTTTTACCTCAATTCCTTTAAAGAGGCTCAAGGGCACAAAGAAACATAACTTAGCATATCTTTTTCATACAAATAATTTCACATTCTGCATACAATTGAGATACTGCAATGTGAAGGAGGGAATTGAAAACCTGGCACTTATATAAAAATACCGTGTTTCCTTGAAGTAAAAGGTTATACATCATCCTCAGCCCTGCAGTGGAAAAGCTTAACATACATTGCCGAAAGCATAAGTAAAAAAGACATTAAACTGATAAAAGAGACTGTGTCGAATGTCAGTAAGGGATCTCACTTACTGCATACGAAAAAGGAAGAGCTCTCTCTTACCGGTTAAAAAAATAGGAAAGGTTACTGCTAATGAGAAAGACTTTATTATTACTAGATAATAAAAATAAATTAGAATTGTTACGGTGTAAATTTCACTGTAGGTGGGTCAGTATTTGCTCTATGTGTTAAGTTATGACTGCGTCTTGCAATGTAGCGCGATGGTCTGCTTGTAGAGTGTTCCCTGTCAGTTCTTACATTTGCTGTCCACTTTAAAACTTGGTTGAGTTGGTGTAAAATACAGCTTCAGTTAGTTAACTATTTCAGCATTATCTCTTAAGAGCCAAAAAATTACATTTTGGTGTTAATCACAGTGTAATTAGAGCTTTTTAATTTGATGTTTTGTTACTGGAGATTCAAGACTAGTAGAATGCCCAGTAGTGCGGAGCGTCACCAAGTTTTTCATTTAATCCAATCTAGTAATTATCCACAATTCATAGTGAAGGCTAAATGCATAACAAACAATGTGACTCTACTGGGCTTATAATTGAAAACCAATCCCAAGACAAACATTAGTATTCAGAGTTTAAAAAAAAAGGTTGTGTTCAATAACATTACACTGCTATTTTCCTGCACTGTAATTTCTCCTGAAATATTTTTGTGCTCTCTGATTCCACAGTGTTCGTCCTCCTGGTTAGATTTTTCTCTGGATTGCTATTAATGATACTGAGTTTGTTCTGATTTTTTTGAGTAAATGGAAAGATATCTCTGAATCCTGTAGTAAGAGGAATAAATTTGAGAGCTGGATTTCTTTCCTAATACAAGGACTCATTCTAAATCTGTCATATTCATAATGGTGGGTAATAATATTTTAATATTACACGAAACTAGCGTCAGTGACCAGGCACCTTCAAAAAATAACCTGATCCCATCGCCCTGGGCTGAGCAGTGCTGCTGGCATCAAGGCTGCAGCCAGATCTGCTGGTATCGCCCAGGGTTCACCCTCCCAGTTAAAAACCTGAGCGTTCTGACCTGGATCCAACCTTCGGTAGCAGTGTGTTTGTTTGGGTTGGAGCAGATGTTTGGGAATCGATGGTTTGCTTCGTCGCCACAGGGCAGATCCTGCCTCTTCTCTCTGCGCTCCCTGTTGCAGCAGAGCATCTCTGTGGAATTTCTTTCTGTTGAGAGCGATGCTTTGATTACCTCCTACGATTTCACACAGTTTGAAACACAGCTTACTGTAATCTTCATTTAACGGCCTCTTCATGACTGGTCAGATTTCCAGCTAAGCAGCTCTTAGAAACCTCAGCTAATGCTTTTTGTCTCAGAGTGAAGCAAAAGATTTTGCCACCCTTGACTGTAAGATAAATGGATCAGATAATACTTTTTATGAGCGATTTCCCAGGTTTTTCACTCTCATCTCATCACCATATTCCCTTGATTTCAAAGGTGATACATTAGCTTATATATTTTATATTGCTCTAGGTTATCTAGTTGACACATTCCCTCAATTTCTTCCTAGTTTTGTTTAATTGTGATTGCACAACTTTTATGCCTCTCAGTTACCTGCTGTGATTTTTTTTTTTTTTAATCTAATCACAGAAAGATTTGGTGGCTTTCAAGAGCATTCCTGTTCTTAAGAAATACCTAAAAAGATGAACTTGCTTGTATGTTTGAATATATATTTATCACTTCTGGCCCCAGTATTTTACTGAATAATGGTCCAGTCTTGCAAAGAGTTTAGAGCATGTGAAATTACAAACTGCCTGTAGTTTGTGGATGCCCTGTTTAAATGTTTACAGGGTTGAGACATAAAATGCCTAAATATATAAAGTAATCTTCAGGATAGAACACATTTTCCTTCTGTGTTTACTCTCTGAAAGCATACTGGGGTGAAACTAGGTCTTTAATCCTTAGCCTAAAGATGAGACTAAAGGATTAGTCTTTATTTTAGACTGGAAAACTTTGTTTTTCAAAAGTGTTCAGAAAATAGACATTTCCTGCTGCATAATATCGGAGGTTCACACATTCACAGTCTTGTGGAAGCTTGCTTTCTCCCTCAGACTTGTAAGCAGCCTTCAAGATTCCTTTTTGTTTTTTGTTTTTTTTTTGATAAGTTTATCCCCAACCTTTCAACGTAGAGGTGGATGAAGTTGCACAGATACCTTAGGAACCAACTTGGAGCTCTGTCAGTATTTTGAGACTTCAGAAGTTCAATTTCTGCTGCTGGGCTTCTTTCCGCCACCCATTTGCACATCCCTGTAACTGGGGCTAATGTCAAAGTAGATAGACACCGCGTGAGGCTCTTTCAGGAGTTCTGGCTTGGCATCCGTTCTAAAGCTGTTTGAGATAAAAAGTTGCCTTCTCTGGATACAGAATGTTGTAAGCCTGGAATATAAATCCTATTTATGAGTAGGAAAACTCTAATATTCTGCAGTTACATTTAAACAACTTTACAAGTAACAGTTCAGTTAGTACAGAGAGAGATTGTGTGACGTATCCTTTGTTCTTGCAACAGCTCCTTCTTCAGAAATGCCTCGCATCATCCTTCACCTCACTGCTGTGGCCGGTGGCTACGGCAGTCCAGCGCGGCTATGACATGTGCAAACTTAGTTTCGTACCCTTCTAACTATCAAGTGCATTTTCCAAATACTGACCTTCATGCTAGCCTAACTGTGAGAGCTAAATTCACCTTTGGGAAGAGGTATGCGTGGCTCTTAATAAAAATAAGACATCTCCGTAAGGACAGCTTGTTCTTCTGCATGGAGAAGAAAGGAGGGCTGGCTTGCTTCGTCCTTCTGTGTAAGCTCAGCATAAAGATAAGCCATTTCCTTCAGCGCCTGAGGTGCGCTGCGGATGTGACGGGGATGGGAAGGAACGGCAAACGGCCACGCAGCAGAAATAACAGAATGGCTCTGCTACCAGGTGGCCGGGCTGATCGCACCCAAAGGCATCGGTGTGGTGGTGGGCAGTGGCTGCCCTGCTGCAGGGCTTGCAGCCAGCGATGCAAACCTCATGGACTGCTTTGAGCCCCTGCTGCTCACTCTCATCTCTGGACTGTGGCTGGCTTTTTCCAACTTCATCGAGAAGAGATCTGATTCAGGGTTTGTTCCGGATTGTGTTTATAGAGATTGAAATACCACCTCCCTTTTCCCGCTGTTTTAAAATGCAAATCAGAAACAAAAGATGTTGGTAAACTTATTTTAAAATATATACCAGGAACAAAATAAGAAAATACTTGAACCATTTAGCAACCGGCAGCTTTTGGCAGCAGTCTATACCTCCACCAGTATGAATCGTTGCAAACATAAAGAGAAACACTTTGAAACCAATACAAGGCCAGATTCAGACAGTGACTCCATTTTGGCAGCTACATTTTATTTTTATTTCCTTTTTCATTTTTTCCTGCAGTTGCTGGCACCTTACTAACGATAGGCAACACTGATTTAAATTCTCCATCACAGAAATGTGATAGACACTGTAAAGAAGATGGTGATTGTGTTTTGGCAGCGTATTTTACTTTATCGCGTTCCTCTGAACTGCTAAACTGAAAACCAGAAGAGTTAGACCTGGAATACTGGATACTGGGAGGCTCTGTTGAGTAGATGTACCTGGATCCCAATTCTTTAAAATTACAGAACTTGGGAAATAGGTAAAACAAAGTTCCATTGATGTCAATAAAAAAACCGTCATAGTCATTTCCTTTAATTTTTGAATGAGTAAAATCATGTGGACTAATTTGATATCAGCATCTACATGTTCTTTCAGAGCAAAGGATGAACCTGGTCCAGTATTCTGTGGTTTACGTTGCAGTTCTGTTGTTTACATTGCAATTAGTGGTGTGTTTTGTGGAACAGCATTTGCAATTCAGGGTGTTTTAAAGAGATTTTGCATGTATTTACGTTTTGGTTATGGAACGGGAATATGTGTTGGGGTTGTACGTCCCCAATCACTGCAAACTGGCGGGGTCGTTAAATTAACACGGCGGCTCCTCCGTCGCCTTGCGGCCTCGTGTGGCTCTGCAGATGCTCGGGAGGGAGCAGTTCTTGCTGCTGACTGCTAAGAGTTCTGCCTGGCCCTGACAAGCAATCTGTGCTTTTGTAAGGAGCATTTTCAGAGTCAAATTTTGACTTTGTGTAGTCTGTAATAAAAGAGAAACAATTCCTAGTGAGGGCTTCTCTGTGTATGTGCCTATGTGAGCGTTCACATTCAGCATAATCTAAACAGTCAGGAAATAATCCTTCCTTTTGACAAACAGAATTGGAACCACAGAGGGGTATTGACTAGGACAAATACAGCATTTATTCAGCAACTGTCTCTCAATTATCATTTCAGTTTTGTTTGCATGAATTCTGCCTGCCTGCAAATAAGGCTTGCTCGCAATCCTGAGCCAAATTTTAGTTCAATAGAAATCATAGTGGAGGTAGCCATGATAGAATCACAGCTTTTTATTCGAGTAGAAGTGTTGAAAGAGTTTCACAGCCAAGCCAAACCATTCGTTTGCTGTTTTGTAGTCAATGTTCTACAGCCTTCCTTTAGTACAGGCTGTTCATTTAAAAGAGGTGGGGGAAAGGAAAACTGGTCATCAAATGAGTGCCAGTGGTTATCTGCTTCCCTGGAATAGAAAAGTAACCATCTCCCCCTTAAGAAGTTTAAGCAGCCTTCAGATACTCTGACAAAACTTACCAGGTACTTTAGATTTGAGGTGAAGGCCTAGGGAGATCTGTGCTGTTAGACTGGAAACTTAGCATTGACATTGCTGTTCCTACCGTTGTCTCTTCCTGAAATAGTAAGGTAATAAAGTGTTTCCTGAAATAACAAGGTAATAAAGTGTTTCCTGAAATGAGAGTCCATGGAGCTGCACATTGTACGTGTATGAATGCTGTGGGGATTCACCAGAAACTGGCTAATTTATTTGTAAATTCATTACCCAGTCCTGTTGTCTCCAAGGAAAAAGTCTTTGGCATACTGAGCTTCAGCTTCTAAAACATGTGTAGCTGAGGATCATATCTGAGATGTGATGAGCGATGAGCCACCTCTGTGGTAAAGATGATGCACATGCCAGCACCGTTAGACAGAGTAGGAGAAAGTGGTACTCACATTTTTTAATTCCTTTATGGCTTTGGTCAAGCAAGCTAGATTTGGCCACTGCTCGGGATTTGTGCCTCATAACCCCCGTGTGAGCAAGCTGGGGATGTCCTGGACAGCGAGATGTCGGCACAGATCAGGACACCAAAGTGAATATGTGAGGCTTCTGGCTGCAGAGCCTGGCTGGTAAGAGGAGATGAGCACCTAGGGGCTACTTTTCAATGGACAGAGATTTTGCATAATGCCTGGGCTGAGATGAACATTTCAGATACTTGGGGATTAAGGGGTCTGAGGAAGTGGGGCCAGCCAAAGACAATGAACAGCTCTGTTCAGCAGAACGATTTCTGGAATAACCAGATCCCAAATGGACCTTGGCTGAGTTGGTGTCACTTTGTTTTGGTTTTGAGAGGAAAGTAAATTCAGTGGTTCATTTTTAAGATGCTTACGCAGACTGTTGATTTTTTTCATGCCTGTTAGTAGTGCTTGAGTCACCCTTCGCTCTCAGGTCTTTTACACATTTTTTCTGGGACAAATTTGTAATTGAATAAGATGGGGAATAGAGGTTAAAGCAAGGTTTACTCAATGCTGTTCTGCAAAATGCAGCATAGTTATTTTTTAAAACTTCTGTCTTTCGTATTCCTGTGCTAATGCCCTTTTGGTGCTTGAAAATGTATTCCATGTTGTAAGGTGTCACACTTCTGATGGGACTTCAGTTTACTCCTAGTTTAGCTTTGATTTATTCTGGAAATCTTCAACATTTTCTTCTGTAGGGTTCCCGCTTAGCAATTTTATTTTAGTGTTGCAGAGAGAAAGTCACCAGAAGTCTTGGCACTTCTGTTAAAGAATATGCTTTAGAGCACTGAACTGCAATGTGGTTAAAGGCTTTCAGCTTACCAGTGAACAGACATATCAATGCTTTTGTTACATTTGAAATGTTAGAATGTATCTCTAATCTCAATATCATCAACTTTCCTGCCTGCACACATTATTATTATTTGCAATAGCAATTAAGATGAGGATAGACGAGATGCTTAGGGACGTGGTTTAGTGGTGGGATGGCAGGGTTAGGGGAAGAGTTAGGCTTGATGATCTTAAAGGTCTTTTCCAACCTAAACGATTCTATGATTCTAAGAAATAGGCATAACGGGAGTGTTTCATACTCTCGGAAGTTTCCAAAGAAAATTTAATTTGACAGTGGTGGTAAGAGTACTAAAGCTGCCTTATTTAGGGTGTTGGGTTTCAGTTTTCATCCAGCAGCTTGCTTTCACACTATAATTACAGTGCTGTTTATCTGGTTTTTAACAAAAGGTACCCTCAGCACCATGGGAATGACTTCCACCTGCTTCTTTGGATCTGCGTTAAGGGCAGTGCTGTTAGATCATGGTAACGGCGCCAGCACACAGCAGCAGCGAGCGTGCGGGTTTCAAGAAGGCAGCACAAACTGTGGCACAAGGACCCATGGAGGAAGCAGGAGCAGTGCAAATGCCCTCTCTAATTTCTTCCCAAATCTGGTCTGCATTGCTTCCTCACATGCTAATCGGACTAAAAATTGAGGGCATCGTTGTTCATTCTTAGTAGCTTTTGCCTTCACTGACTAAATAATATGGGACTGATAAATAGAAAAGGGATTTGGGGGGTGCGCGTGATTCCAGGATTATTGTGTAGTTAAAGAAAAATATATGTAGAGTTTTGCCTATTACTATTCTTTGCCTATCAACAAAGCAACAAAGTTTCATGAAATGATATCTGCAGCAATAATAAGCCTAAAAAAGGATAATAAAAAAGTAAAGAGAATACTTTCAGGTTTTGGCAGTCTGTTGTGAAAGCAGGTGGCTAGTCTTAAATCTAATTCCTGGGTTTTTATAGCGGAGCAGTAAAGAGGAAAACAGACAGCATTGTTACCCACCGAGTTTGAATTAAAGTCAGATTTGTTTCAGCAGGGTATTAATGGGGTTCCTGTGAGAGAGAATCTCTGGCTTTGAGTTTGTTACTGGGCAGAAAATCATCTGGACAGGTTTTTGTGGTGTTTTGTTTTTTTTTTTTAAGCCATGAGAATATGTTTACAATTTGAATTTTTACAAATTAAATTCATTATGCCCATTAACCCATTTCCATGTGAGTTGTAACATCAATTATCTATTTTCTAAAGCCTTTTATAATAACTAAGCAGGCTTTCCGTTTTCTTTACTTTTCATGCATGTGCGGTTCACATGCATATGCTATAATTGCTCATTACTAAATGAAAAAATTCAAGTAGCTCTACAGAATTTACCTTCTGGAAAATACATCCTGAAAAATGTTCTGACACCTAAAACAGGTCAGTTCCAGTTGTCCACTTCAGGTAACCTGACGAAATGCCTTCTCTAAAGATTTTAAAGACAGAATTTTGAGTCAAAATACTGATTCATCGAAGAAGAGGGCCATCACAAACATGTTTCACAACATTATGAGCTCGCTGTTTTTTTAAAAAATGTATTTTTTATTCATTTGTTACAGGTTTACATGGAGTAAAACCCATTTACAGGTGCTTATAGTGTTTTCTATTCCTGTAATGGCTGTAGTACTTACATAGAATAATTAAAGCAGAAATCGTCTGCATTGGCCCTACCCAGCTTTGCAGGAGTGCAAAAACACTGGTACAAATTATGTCTCTGGGTTAACAACTGATCCATGCTGTAGTGGGTGTTTTGTGTTTTACACATCCTGCCTTCTGCATCTCCTTTCTCTTTTGTTTAAATGCTAAATTTTTATATACTTTCTAGTTTAGCAGGAAGACTCCTTTAGCACTGTGGTTGTCTGGCCTGAAGAGCAAATAGTAAAGGTTTGGTCATACAAGTCCAGTGAAGTTCTTTGTGCATTTCTGAACCTTGTGGTTATTTACTAGCATCTGGGGCAAATTGAAGTCATCAGTGCCTGTCAGGAGCTCCTTCTAGAGGCTGGTCATCTATATTTTTAGCTTTGGCCTTCTCTAAGGTAGAATTATTTGAATCACTATGCCAATATACTTCCATTGCCAATATAATTCCATTCCAGCTAATGACATGAACATCCATAGTCATTATTGTATTTTTGTTCTCACACTGCCGATTTCTTAAACCTCTGAAAATAGCATGTATCTCACGAGCTAGGAAGGGACACTAAAATGGTGAATGTACTGTAAACTATATTGGGCCAACAATAACAGGAGTTGAGATGAGTGTGACACTGATAAATATTAACATGTGGATAAATTGGTTATTTTTCACTGGTATCCCATTTTAGTCAATCATTTTAATTTGATACCTAGTATCCAAAGACAACTGTGGATGAAAAAAAGAAGTGAAAGATTAATCAGTATTATTTTGAGAAACTGAATTAGCATGGATGCAGTGTTGTATGTCCTCACGAGTGTAACTGCATAACACTTATTTCCTTCCACCAGCAAGACTGATAGTGGTAAAATCATTTTACAAAATTAAAATACAGATCAAATGTACATGAACCTATTACTTTATGCAGTCACTTCATTAAAAAAATCTTAATTTTCCGTCTTAATTTTACTGGTCATTGCCTCATTTGGTTTCTCTAAATATGCCTAAAATGAACAGAGTACTGAAATTAATTTTTCTATTTCATTGTTTCAGACTTTTGCAACGGAAGCAAAACATTTCTTAATCCTAAACCAGAAACTCACCTGGAAAAGGTAAGTGGCTTTATACTTGAAGACAACACTTGACTTCAGATGTTGTGAAAAGATTAATGACACTCACGTCTCAATATCCAGTAACAAAGCAGATTCAGCAGATAAAATCACCTGTTAATTTCCTTTTCTTTCTTCTACTACAGAAATGCGTGTGTAAACAAGTTCATTTTAATAGTAACGCAGTCTTTTTTTTTTTTTAAGAAAGCATATTTTAAGAATTTCTAACTGATGAATAGAATTGTGATCTCTCACTATTTCTAAAGGAATGCGATAGCTTTGATGGAAGGTTCCCATTCTTAGCAATTAACCATTTATAATGGTTTTTTACACATTTTGGATGAACTAGCGTAAATGCGTGCCTTGTCTGGTTACCTGACATACTGTCTTATG
This sequence comes from Gorsachius magnificus, assembly GCA_034008185.1. NCBI lineage: Eukaryota > Metazoa > Chordata > Aves > Pelecaniformes > Ardeidae > Gorsachius > Gorsachius magnificus. Next base: position 43,046,188 of record CM067087.1, read on the forward strand.
CCCTGAACATTTGGCCTGATTTTCAAGTCCATCAGTTCATTCATTTCAGTGGGTATTTCTGACACTTGGAGAGGAGGCAACTTAATAGGGATTTAAGTGCCAGTCTTTTCAATCCCTGGCCTTGGACTGTAGGGGTGATTAGTGACAGGTGAGAAAAAAAAAAAAGTACTAATAAGAATTGGGGTGGTTTCTAGGGACTGCCATGTCACTAGAATGCGTGGTATGACATCACCGTGCCTGTTGTTTGTTCCCGTTGTTTGTGATGGCGCTATGGGCACGTCACTGTTGTTTGTGATCCCTGAGACGCCTCCCCGTACATCTACTGTATTCAGTTTATCTGGAAAAGAATTGCATACTGGTGGGGTTATGTGTGAATCTCTTGCGCACATGCGCTCTGTAACTGTACCTAAGTAACAAAATGAGTTTATGTTGGGAAATTTGATAAATGGATGAGCAGATGGCGGTTTGTACCTGTGATGAACTGATTTGCAGTGATTAAGACAAGTGTAAAATTGGATTTTGAGCATCTTAAAAAGTGCATGTCTCACTTTAAATTTCATGTAAAATAACAGTAATTTCTGTGACAATTCATAAAATTGTCTGAAGGAAAGCCGTTAATAATCCTGGTAGCTGTCTCACTTCCTGAGTGATGTAAATGTTACAGCCTCCTGTGGTGGCAAAAGCAAGAATTTACCAAAAGTATATTAGTAAGAGTACTTTTATCCAACTGGAAATAGGAGCTTAAAATGAACTTCCATATTATTTATTTTTTAAAATGTTATTTTCAGTGTTACGTGAAAAACTAATTCACAGAACGAGGATTCAGGCCCCATCTGCAATTTATAGTTAAAAAAGTTATATATTGTATATAAATATGAAAATGTCATACCTATATGATTACAAATGAAGGACTGGATGGATTTCCAGCATTTAATCAAGCTTGCCTTTGGTTTCAGCATTACTTTTCTAAGTTTCTGGACTTTAGAATTCATTTTGACTAATCCATTTTTGAACTTCAGGTGCTGTTGGTCCCCACTGTAATTTGCGTAAAGGAGTGCTGTTCAGTTAGGATTGAATTAGATGACACAAACCGGCCTTGGCTCCTGAATGTCAGAAACTTGGATTCCTTCAGGACACTGCTATCAGGGACCCTTTATAAAGTCCTATGTATAGGACTTAGATATAGCTACAGCAAATCCTGTAAGGGCACTGGCACACACTTGTACCAGTATTTAAAATTCTGACTCACAAACGTCAGCCATTGCGCAGTCACCTCAGATCTGCTCCTGTATATTTATTATGACTTCTCTCTGAACAAACAGTTCCAGTAGATATTATCAAGGGGAATGCTAAAGTAATATTACATAGTCAATGCATATCTTGACCTTTTTTTCAAGTCCAGAAATACAGATGTAGCCAGTCTGCAGTTAGGAAAGTAAATTAGGCAAACCATTAAGCAGCCTTAACTCTGTGTTGTTACAGGATTTTTGGTAATAATTTTCTAGTCTAAACATAACAATTTCCTCTAATCTAGAACTCCCACTCCCATCTGCAGGCCAGCTTGTGTGCAGCACAGCTTCCCAGCTTAGGAATGGGACACCCCATGCCTGAGGCGCTGGGAAATGGTTTGGTCTTGGTAACGCACCAAGTGGTGCTGTTGATGAAATCTAACTTCAAAAACCCTCTCAGAATTCCTAGGGTTGTAGTCAGTAAGGACTGGATCTTGGTTTTATTGTACAGCTAAAAAAATGTTGTTCTAGCCTTTACAGTACAAAGCCTAGAAATTCAGGGGGTTAGTTTTTAGTGGTAATCACATTACAATTATCTAAATTAAGATATATTTTGGAAATGGCCATTGATTGAAATGATTGAAAGTGACCTCTGAGTCAACCACCCCATCCTGCTCCCTGCTTGAACCATCAGTAGATCAGGTCAGCTGTGCCTTTGGTTGAATCCTGAAAACCTCCAGGGATGGAGACAAGTAGCCAAGCAGCTTTTCTGCATTAACAAGCTCAAAAAAAATTAAGAAGTGACACACAAATGTCTGAATTAAATAATATTTTCACTTTCTACTTAAGCTAACATCTGTGGCCTTTGACAGAATCTAGTGAAAGGGAAACGAGCAGGATCTTGCATAAATAAAGTCATTACATCTCATGTCTAAAATTCTGAAGAAACAAACAGATGGTGAAATTGGTATAGCCTGAAGTGCCAGTAGATCAAATAACAGTAAAGTACACATATTTGAGAAAAATACCTAATTTCAGTGTGCTACCATCCTAGCAAAGGGAAAATGGAATTAATGTAATGATCATTTGGAACATGTTATTCTGCATTTTCCTTGTACAAATGCTGTTGACTGCGTGCTACACAACATTTACCTTATTCGCAAATATGAATTTTAATAGGATGTTTTTATTTGGAAAAGATATTTGCATATGCACAATATATTTTTTTTTTTCTGGAAGATAAATTATTCTCTTTAATACACAGGAGAAATAACTTCCCACCAGCATCCATAGCAATGCAGTTCAAAAGTCCTTGTAATGTAGAGGGGGATTAGCATCTGCACAGAAAATAAGAGGCTGTGTTTTTTTCCTTTGTTTAAAGCAGTTCTCTTTTTTCTTTGACTTTCTTACCTCTAACTTTATTTATTGAATTTTCAACTAATTTAGTTTTGAAGAAAGTGTCATAAACGGGTAGAAAAAATATTGATATATTCTGCCACTACTAAACATCCTGCATCCAGGAAATATTTATGCTTGTAAATAAGACATCATTTAAAATTTCTCTTTTGAAAGCCAGGAAATGTTTCTTACATTTGGAAAAACATACCTTTGTAACAAGGTGTATCTGTACATGTTGCATGGGATATTAGACAATAATTTATACAGCCGAAAGTGTGTTCACCTATTTTCAGTTTATGAGCACAGATATACTGGGAACAAAGATGTACCTTCTGAGAAGGTAAGTGCTTTTTAGAGATCTCTGGGGTCTCTGGGGGTTTAATTAGGGATTTTTATAGCTTTTGTATATTAGCTTCTAAGACCTTTTTACTTCAAAATAAAATTCAGATTTTTTGTGTCCTCCCTTGATCAATTTTAAGGCCAAAAATAAAGGTGGAAAGAATTTATTTCTAAATACTAATGAGTGGCTCTCTAAAACGAGAAGAAATCTTTGACAGTGTATATGGGTAGGTGGAGATGGATTTTATGTAGTAAACCATTCCAGAGTATTTGTAAATCAGGAAATCATTTAGTTACACTCCCAAACTTAGGCACTGGCTGGTAAAGGCTGCGTTGTCGGACATCCTGTTCCACGCAAGCCTTACAATGCGGGTGATGTGTGTGTATACCTATATATCCTGCTGTCTAAAATTTCTTGTGCTGTTGATTAAATTGTTTTGGTTGGTTGTTGCTGAGGTGGTGGTGGGTTTAAAAAAAAACAAACAAACGACCCAAATGTGCATAAGGACCTTGGCATTTAAGCTATTAAAGTATAAATGAAGACATAGCTTGCTCCCTGCATGGTTGTAACAGCCTCCTGAGCCTCAATCAATCATGCAGCAGCCCATACCGAGACTGAAAAATGAAGAACCTGTAACAAAATGTGTAAATATATAAACAGCGCTTTATGGGCAGGATTCACACTCTCCTTCCCACCCAGCGTGCATCAGCATCTGCCTCTGCCTTGGGAGCCCTCATCTCCCCGTGAGAGCCTCCGCGCCGCTGGGCCCCCGTCAGACAATGTCCCGGGCCACTTGCGCGGCATCACTCCCTACAGCTGCCTGGCACTTCTCCCAGGTCGGTCACTTCTCCCAGGTAACGGGTGATGGGACAAGAGGAAATGGCCTCAAGTTGCACCAGGACTGGTTTAGGTTGGACATTAGGAAAAATTTCTTCCCCAAAAAGGTTGTGAAGCATTGGAAGGGGCTGCCCAGGGAAGTGGTGGAGTCCCCATCCCTGGGGGGATTTAACAGGTGGGCAGATGAGGTGCTTGGGGACAGGGTTTAGTGGTGGGATGACAGGGTTAGGGGAACGGTTGGACTTGGTGATCTTAAAGAGCTTTTCCAACCTAAATGATTCTATGATTCCTCCGCTCCTCGCCTTTGTGGAGCAGGAGCCGAGGCCTTTTTGTGGCACGTGGGCTGTGCGGGAGGCCACCGCACTAGCCAGCACCCACCTCACATGGGCCCGCTGGGTGCTGAGGGGGCGTGGAAGGCTGAAGGGGAATTGTCTTGGGTTGGGTGGGTGCATGTAGTCCTTCTGAGTTTCAAACGAAGGCTCATTTAGGTATCTTGAGAGCTGCGCGTTAAGCAGTTTCATAAGGGTTGAAATTAAATGTCTTGGAATATCATTATCTGCCACTGAACGCTTGTCCCAGTGATGGAATGGGCTGCACGGGAATTACGAGAGCTGAATTCGATCACATGCTAAGTGACAGGTGAGCTTAATCGGTTCTGACTGACACAAGCGGAGCTGACACATAAAGACTGCATTTCTCAGCCGCGTACTCAGTCTGATTACGGGCAAGATATTATAAATTCTTTCTTCGCGGAAGAGAAGTGGCTCTGCGAGGTCTCGGCTATTAAAACTGACCTCCGTCGAAGGCACTAAGTGTTCAGGGCAATGCAGTCACCCAGAAAAACAAAGTTTGTTCATGTTTCCAGTGCAATTACAAAGCTAGAATCATATCAGCAATCATGCCCTTCACGCTGAGAATTCTTTCTATTACAAAGGCAAATAGTCAGAAGGAATAAAGAAACAGGAAAGGGGAAAAATTGGCTGCACTCCCAGATAACTGTAACTTTCAGAAACTGCAGCTCTGCCCAGCACTAAAACAGACTCAGCTATAGCAGCGATATGAGAAAAAACAAGCAGATGAAGAACAAAAGAGAGAATAAAGCCAACAGACACTGCATACACAAGAATCCATTTATCTGTGGGCCTGGGTTTGGCTGCAAATGTCAGGGAACCACAATTAAGATGTAAATTATGAAGAGAATTTTTTTTAACAGGCCAAGGAAGGTGATTTAGCAAGGTCGAGTGGAGCACTTTCAGTGGGGTCTCGGACTGATGGGGCACCGGTGGGTACCACTGAAAGGTGCTGTCCCATTTTACTGAGGGAAGGGTATGGGGACACCTCCGAGCTTTTGGAAGGGAAAAGCGGAGGCTAGGTTGGAGGCACCTGCTCAGCCTGGATGAAATCTCCACAGAGGGAGGGGGTTTGCCTTTGAAACTGGGTGGTCCCTGTGGTAGTGGAACCACTAGCACACGAGTTCAGCAAAGGAGGAAAAGATTGGGTAGCAGAGCTGATAAAGGCTATTCTTCTAACCTGAAAGGAACTGCAGAGGAAGTCTATCTTTCCAAAAGAAAATTCCAAGTTTAAAAAAAAAAAAAAAAAAAAGAAAAAAGTTGCAAGGGATTCATGGCTACTTTAGTTCGATTATTCTGGGGAGAAAATAAAATAGAAAAGAAGCTGTAGTTACTATCTCTTAGAGAGCTGGTGCAAGTCATACTGTCCTCAGAGACCTGAGATCAGCCCAGGTGCCCATGGAGGTGGCACGGGGAGCCTCGTGCACGCAAGCACTGGAGCTCTCGGCTCTGCTGTCTGATGGTTGGGCATGAAGGGATGCTCAGGCAGCTGGAGGTAGGTCAGCACCACCGCAAACACAACCTGATGCCCTCCCGATACCTTCCGTGGCTTGGTGAAAAGCGTGCTCTGGTCCCAGCAATGCATTTGGCCATCTCCAAAGTAGGATTGACAGCCAGCTTTGCCGTCAGAAACTTATTTAGAGATTAGAAGGATGGAAAGGTCCTTTTGCTACAAATAACTTACAGTCTTCAGTTTTCATAGCTATTTTGAAATGTTGTCTTCAGCTGGGGTTTAGATGATAGCTCTGTCAAAAGCTTTCTTAGTCAGCAAAATATTAATAAATAGTTCATGGCAAATATCATAACACATGTATTATAAATATGACTTATCCTTGGAAAAAAGCATAAATCAAAGTAATTGTTGACAACCTAATTCAGAAAGGCCTTATTTTTTTTTCTCACACTTCTGTGCATCATCTGCCAAAAGAAACCCCCAAGACTGTGGAAGTCAGACCCAGTGCATGATGCAATAGGAAACAGATGGCGAACTCTTAACAGATTTTAGGTTTAGGCCATGTTGGTTTAACCCTGTAGCAAAATTCATTTTTTTAAATATTAGTGACCTCATTTCTGAAACTGATGGCAAAGGCTGTTTTTCTTACACATTTAATACTTTATTTAATATAAGTAAATACTTAAAAATAGGGATTCATGGGTTCCTTTGCTGCTGTTCTTCTGTTTAGTTTTTGTCTTTTGAATAAAAAAAGATTTGTTAAAGAATTCTATTTCCAAAAAAACAATCCAAAATCTTTGCTCGATTCATAAACGTTCTTATGACTATTACTGTAGGATATTATTGCAGTTTTTACAACTTATGGTGTGTAATTCTGTCCTCCCTATTAGAGCCTTGTATCTGTATACAGTCTTATAGGCTCTGGCACATATTGTAGAAAAAGGTTTGGACTTACAGGATAAACCTATGATGGCAAATAGGAAGAAATAGGAAAACAAGATGCTAAAATTAAATAATAACTTTTGTTAGACTCAAAGGAATGTTCTTCCTCCAAAAAGACCTTTGCACAAAAATATTTATAGCTGAATTGTCTGAACAGTCATGAAATCAACAGAAGAGCTATGTGTAGCGTCTTCAGCCACAAATACATGCCAGAAGTCTTTCTGAATACAAAAAGAATTCATGTTATGTATATATATTTTTACCTTTTATATTTGACTAAGTTTATGAACTAGGAGGCAGCTGCAGATTTCTTGGCTAAGCGTTCCTTGCAGCCCTGAAAATCATTTAAGCATTTCATCCTCAATCTACATACAGTTAAAATCTCATTTGACTTCAGCATGCATTGGGCCTCACAGTTGCTGACATCACCTGCTGGTTCAAAGAGTACCTACTTGAGTGAACTGCAGAAAATTTGTTTATTAGTATTGTAAGGGATATCCATTCTTCTGCCATCACAGAACCCCAGAAACTTGCACATACAGAGGTAATGTTGATAGTGAGATCACTATATCTTAATCTTTATTTTAAGTGTAATTTCTTTGAGAGGTTTGACTCAGCATATTTACAGAAAAAAAAAAGGGCAACAAATTAAATGAGAAACATTACCTTTGTGGACTTTCTCACCTTCACAGTGGAATTTCTAAAATAGGGGAGAAGGGTATTGATGTGATCTGAACTTCCCACAGAGTATTCTCCTCTACTAGAAGCTGTATTTGTTTTCACAGATAGAAGTCTTTGCAGAGATAAAGACATCGGCCATAGGAAAAAAAGCGAATACACTTATTTGGGAATGTCATGACTTTTCTTATAATTTGTGGTTTTTCAGAGGGTGAAATTCATTTGTGGGAAGAGCTGTATACGTGATGCTGTTTCTGCTGGGGCAGTGGTACGCTCTCAAATTCAGAGTGGGCCTCCAGCTCGGTTGGGATGTGGCGGCCGGCGTGCTTTATCTGTGTTGGCTTTATGAACTGGGAAGCATGCATTTGTCAATAAATCTCTACTTTTCCATTTTGTTTCCAACCTAAACTTTATAAACTTGGCAGCAATTCTGAATGAAGTGTGTCTCGGGTGACCTGGGACCCTTGCAGATGCTGTGTCTGATTTGCAGCTCCATCCCCGATGCATTCACAGTCATTTTTGCTATAACCTCTTTCTATTTGGCCTGATCTTACCTGTCATGTCAGTACCTATCTGGCTTTCACAGAGGTCACTGCATCTGCTCTAAGGGGACTTCAAATGCTTTAATTGAGGAACTTCTAAAATCATGTTATTTTAATGAAGCCAAGGGTTTCCATTTGGCTTTGGGCACATTTCTATCAACTTGTAAGCATGTATTGCAGTTCTTTTTGTTGAATGACAGGTGATATTACAGCAGTCAGTCAAGCGGCTGTTTTAAGATGCCTCGGATGATTTGTCTATGCTGTGATGATTCATAGGTCCATTTTTATTTCATAATAAAGAGCAAGTGAGAAGGATTCTGTCTTCTACTGCAGTCCTCACTGCGCTGGACTGCCTACCTGTATCCATGACCTCCTTTATCCTATTTTAAAGTTCAGGAAAAAAAAAAAAAGTGTGAAGTATCACAACAACCTCTTTATAAACTATGTGTATCTCATTTACTTCTGGCAATTGGCTCTTTGCTGCCTGCAAGTTATCTTTAATACCTGGCTCTGTCTAGAGTAAGTTTTTGGCATCTTAAAAACAAATGTGGTATAGAGCTGCCAAAAGCTTATTTTACCCAAACTTCTCAGTAGTTGAACCCTTTTGCTGTAGTATGTCTCTGCTTCATATTTCATGCCTTTGGAAAAACATGCTGACTCTGATACATCAGTAGCATCCAATAGCTAAGTATGCTAATGAAATTTCTTGTCCAGAACAAACCATTACTTCTAAAAAAATATTCGTCTGTATCGTGAAACAGCAAGCATAGTAAAATGGTGATGGATGTGAGACATTACATACAATTTCACACTTCTTCAGGTTCTGATTTGTGGATGTTACTGATTTTGCCAGACAGTTACGTGTTCTGCAGAAATCCTAAGATCTAATTATCAAAGGTGGTGCTCATGTACAACTCCAACTGAAATGAAGTCATAAGCTTTCTACAAATTGTCCTATAAATGATTTCCTAGGTTCTACCCAGATTTATTAAATGAACTGTTATGGAGAAAAAAAATATGGATTGGTGGTGTGTCTGCTTAGGACAGTCCAAAAGACAATAAGTGTGGATCAGTATGTGATTAATATAATTGGATCCCTTAATGCAACATCAAAAGGAGTATTGGAAGGCAAAAATAAAATTTAAAATCCACTCTGAGCTGTAGATAATTCTATAGAAGAGAGAGAGGCAAAAAAGGTCGGAATGCTAAGGAGCTTGTATGCAGAGGTCTATGTTTAAAGCCTGTGTTCGTAGGGGGAGTAGGTATATTCTCATTCCATTGGGAATTCTGCCTCTGTCTTCAATCAGGTTGGGACTCTAAATAGACCATAAACCATGAAAAAACTATTGTTACCATGAAATTAAGGTGTGGCTGCTGGATTACCTGATTTAAATTAACTCATGCCATTTAGAAATATTGTCTGGATTAGAATATTTTCAGCTTTAAGTAGTCACTAAAGAGTCATGATTAATTCTAGTCACTGTTTTAAAAATATCTCTAGTTTTAAGTATTATTTTTCTATACCAGTGTCAAAAACTGAATCTTATCTCTTTCTGCTGGCCTGAATAATACATTTTCAATCTTGTTCACCATGTAGTTTCTGGTAGGCTTTTAAGTTTGTTTTCATTTGCACTGCGAGGCACTCTGAGACACAAATATGGAATTTCTGAAGAATCAATCTAAGAACTGATCTTATTTGATGTTTTCTCTAGTCCTCTGGAGAAAAATGGGAGGATGCTAATGGAATTGGTTGAAAAAATTGGATGTATTGTAAAAAGAGGAGTGCGGCAATATCACAGAGACGTTCTTGAATGGCATTTGACAAATAAATAGTAGACACTGTTTAAAACCTAGGAGGATGAAGTGCAATGTTATACATTGAAGGATGAACAATTTAAAAATGAACAAATTGGAAGACTATCAGGTGAACATGATTGATAAATGTGTAGGTGCAACACTCAAGCTGGGATGGGTGTAGTAGATAAACTGTAGGGATCTTAGAAAGGGAAGGGGAGATGGGGAATAGAGAGCAAATGCTTATGGGCAAACACTGGAAGTGGTCAATTTATAGAGGCTTAATAAATTACCACCCACCAGCTTAGCCACAGGGATTGTGCTGCATGTGTTCCCATCCCGCTCCTGTTGCACTGTGCAGTGTGGTGCTTCAAACTGTCCTGCGCATGGTGGCCCACGAAGAGCCTCTCGGACGTGCGCCTGGGGCAATCACATCCTGACTGATCGTTCACAGTTATTAGTCGTGGGGGATAATCAAGCTCGTCTGTTGTTTACTGTGTTCATTTCTAACTTTACTTTTTAAAATGAAGCATACAGGACCCCAAATAAATGTTTCTTATGTTTTCACCTTTCATTAATCAACCTGTAATCTTACAAAGAGGCACTTCGTTAGCTGGGCAATGTTCTAGTCTTTATAAACTTGGGTTTGATTGGCATTAATTACCCTTTTTTAGTTCTGTGCTTAATGAGCTCTGCATCAGTCAGTCTCTTACTCGGCCTGGAATCATCGTCAGACTGATAATTATATGATTACTTTGTCATTCTGTTTATCTCCTTTATGTGTTGACGAAACATTGCATTTCTTTTACTAATCCATAAATTTGCTAGGTTTTGAATAGGCATTAAAAGCCAATGATAATAAATAATATTTGTTTGAAACGTAACGAAGGAGTATATTGTAGCCGTCCCCATTTTATGATGCCTGTATTTCATAGCTGCTACTTGGCATCTTCAGTTCATTTTTGAAAAGAAAGTGACTCATCATCTCATGAACAGAGTACATCACTTGGCTTTTAGCAAACTAACAGGTAAGCTACTCTACAGTGGATTTATCAGTGTTAATTTTTCTAGCGTTTTTTGTCTGGTAATGGAGAAATCCCATTGTTGGAATTCCCTATATCTGTACCATGCATTACGGAGTTTTCTGAACTTTGGGAAGGATATTGTAGCTTTAACTATAATTTTTTTTAAAGCAGATGGCCAGAGGCTTAACCCTATGACCCTTCCCTATCAGTTTTCCAGTTTCCAGCTTCTGCTCCAAATTCATTACATTGGTTACCAGTTTCTTCTCACAGTCATGTATGCCATGTAACTGCTTTTGCTTCCCAAGCTGCTTTGCACATAATTTTTTTCAGGTTTGGTTGTATCTTTCTAATGTGGAGCACTAATGAAGGCTACTAAAATGATACGAGGGCTGGAACCCCTCTCCTGTGAGGCCAGGCTGGGAGAGTTGAGCTTGTTCAGCCTGGAGAAGAGAAGGCTGTGGGCAGAGCTGATTTGCAGCCTTTCAGTACCTAAAGGGGGCCCATAGGAAAGACAGGGAAAATCTTTTTAGTAGGCACAGCTGTGACAGGACAAGGGGTGATGGCTTTAAACTGAAGCAGGGTAGGTTTAGACTGGATCTAAGGCAGAAATTCTTTACAATGAGGGTGGTGAAACCCTGGCAGGGGTTGCCCAGAGAGGTTGGTGGAGGCCCCATCCCTGGAAACATTCAAAACCAGGTTGGATGGGGCTGTGAGCAACCTGATCTGGTTAACGGTGTCCCTGCTCCCTGCAGGGGGGTTGGACTAGATGACCTCTAGGTGTCCCTTCCAACCCAAAACATGCTATGATTCTATGATTCTATGTTTTTCTTTGTTATTGGAGACACTTGCAACTTCAGTCTAAAAAAAAGTCAATCGTGAGTATAGCTTACTGGTTGAGTCTTCATTCATAATGGGCATTTATAGTGGAAGAAGCATTTAAAATGCTAAACTACAAGAAAAGTACTGAACCAGATCTTATACTTTGCGGTTTATAATCCAGATCTGATATTTGATATTGCAGGAAGTTGGGCATCCAGAGTTCCAGTCCTGGAACCAACCTCTTCAGTCCTTTGCTCCACTCTTTGCATATCAACAGGCTGAGATGAATGACCTCTTCTTTCCACGCTACAATTTTTTGTCTCTCTCTTTTATATTACTGCAATGTTTTGACTCCGTAAGCAAATATTTTTTAATGGTTTTCTGGCACTGTTTAAGAACAAAAGCTTTCTATTGGTTTATAAACTGGTGATTATGGTTTTCCTGTTATTTTATGTGATTTGGTGTCCTAAAGAACAGTATTCCCGTGCTTACTTAGGGGCACTTTCTTAAGAACTGAGAGTTACAAGATGCTATTTCCTTCATCCTTTTGGCTCACTGATCCTTCCTAAATTTATAAATTTGAATCAATGAGATTCATTATTCCCATGAAGACTTTCCACCAACATTTACTAAAACCAACTAGGTCAAAAATACTCTGTGAGAGGAAACAAAATGGATCGTGTTACCTAAGCTCCTAGTGCTGGAATATGTGCAACTAAAGTGCTCTATAGCCTTTCCTTAATTCTATTTCTACCATTGTGGTTTTATGTGCAATGGGCTTACTCATTCATTCCTTGTTCAAACCATTCTGTGTACCGTACTTTGTATTGGTTTTGTACATCTCTAAACAGTCTGTCTCGTACGAGGTTTTTCAGTCTGAATCAATCCTTATTAGACCATATCTGTTTGGCAAAGATGGACTGATAGCCTCAACAACAGCAAAACCATCCTCTTGCATCACTCATCTAGCCACTACTTCATGTTCAAATTTTTGGCCTTCTGCCTTTCTTTGTTTATAAGATTTACTGCCACAGAAGTAATTTAAATATTCGTCTTCTACAGTTACAGAGTAACTCTAAAGATATCTACAGCCATTAATGCTCAGAAATCTTTTTTTTTTTATTAGTTCTGGAAAAATAGCACCCCCTCCCGCTGCCGCCATGTCACCATTGAGGGCTCTCTGCGTTATGGCATCTCACAGGCACCACGATACATTCCTGCCTGCCTGGGGGTACCTCCCGACATATATGAGCACCTCACTGTTGTGCCTTTTGGCCCACCCTAGCCATGTCCTGCAGACTAATCCTTTCTTTCCAATGAAATGCATCCTCACAGGTCACTGGGCAGGATGCTCACCAGGTGACCTGCAACCGAGTGAGTATGTAATGCTGTGCAATTGCCTCACACTCCTTTTTCCCCTTGTGCTCATCCTCAGGTACTTCCAGACACAGTGCTGCTGGTCCCTCAAAATGATTTTGCAGTGCTTCCCAAACCTGAGTATCTCACTCGGTTGCCTTGCTCCAGGTCTGTCCTTGTTCCTTTTTACACAGCAAAGGAAGGAAGTGAAGACAACATGACACATCCAGAACTCACAGCCACTGCTATCACCCGATGTGGAGCAAAGCTACCAAGGAAAAGAGCCTCTTTCAGTCATTTTTCAGACTCCTTTGTTCATTAGTCACAGTTTTGACAAGCTGCTAACTCTCTCTAAGACTTACTCCATCTCCCTGCTAGAAAGAAATGACAAATCACTCAAAGTTTAAGCAACAAGTTGATCAACGACTCAGCAGTGATAATGCTGCAATTCTTCCTGGTGATAACAACCCCAGCCTCCTACCAAAATAGCCTGTCAGCTCTGCTTCATTCAGGTATTCAACCCCCCCCAAAATACGGACAGTCGAATAAACTGGCAGACAAATGAAATGCCTCAAATGCCAGCGCGTTTGACATCAAAGACTGAGCTCCCCACATCTGCCGATAGATATTTTGTTTGCCTCACCCATGTGCTGCTCATGCCACTTGCTGATTTCCTATCCCCGTCCGTGCAGTGGTGCACTGACTCGATATTGATGACTTTGAAACTTCAAAAAAGGAAACTTTATAGGCTTTCCAAGTGGTTATAACTTGGGTTTTAATGCACGTATAGAGTGAGATTTTTGGCTACGTAAATTCTTGAGTCCCAAAGTCACTTGAGTGAGTACCCACATTTAGGAGATAACGGCTTTCAAAGTGCGTTTGATATCCCTTGGCAATCTTTTTTTTATGAGGATACTTTTTGCTTGTTTTTTTCCACTGCTCATGTCATGCAGTGGCGGAGACAGCAGTGGTATAAAAAGGGAAGGTAATGCGTAGTAAAATGGAGAGAGCTATTAAGTGATTCTCTGCAAATAGGAAAGTTTACCTGGGAAAATTCGCATACTAATCACAGCTCACGGGCACACACTGTTTTATTCAAATGAAAACACGTTACTGTAGAGCATGAACTAAACAACAAAAGAAATCATCCTGTGCTCCAGTGACCAGCCTTATGCTGTGTAAATGCATGATCCCGTATGTGCAAACGGCTGTTAGGAAACATTTGTGTAGGTTTGGGGTTTTTTTATAGCAATGTAAGCAGACTTAAAAAAAGACCAGTCTCTCTTAGGTAATAAAGTTTCTATCTCATTTTTTATGAACTTCAATTGTAAGAGATTAAGTATGCATATACTGGTATCGCTGGCAGTACCAGTATGGGTTCTTTTACCCATCAACAATTAACCTTTCTCTGCAAATAACCCTCAAACCATCAGAGTGAAATTTAGATTTTATGTCCTGCTACAAGCTCTGACATTTCAGTAGTTATTTTTAACCTGGAAATGTAAAAATGCTTGCTTGCAGTTCCAAGGCAGAGTATTGGGTATTTCTGAAATAAAACTCTGCGTGTTGTTCTGTTGACCACCTTTCGAGGTAAGCCAGCGTTACATTTTATTCTCCCGTTTTATTGTTGCTGTGTGGGACAGACGCACTCCGTCTTGCACTGCGGGCTCTCCCGCCCTTCTCGCAGTGGTCTCTGTTGCCTCGGCTCGGTGTCCTCCCACCCTCTGGACTCAGCTGACCAAGCGAGCTCTAATAATAGCTTTCTTCTTTAAGTGAGTATTCATTTTTAGGGATAATCATGACGATTAAATCCTATCTGTGCTTTCCACGTGACATAAAAAATAGTCAGTGTCATAAAAATCTGAAGAATGTCAGCATCAGAACTACAATAAGCAACAAATCCTGGTCCTCTGTTTCTATCCTTGACTTGCAGCATCAGTTAATATGCTTTGTTTATGAACTTACCTGTTTACGGAATTTTAACCTGCATTGGAATTTGTTAATGAAATTGATTCTGTCCACTTAATCTTCTATGTATTTGGTGTGTATCTGATGCCATATTAACTAATTTTACCCTTAGAATAAAATGGTAATATAGTAAAGTGACCATGAGGACTTTGTGCAATGGCATGATTCTTACTCTTGTTGAAGCTTTGGTGTGTAGAGGCTTAAATATAGTCTTGTAACTCTTATGCACTGAGAGGGAGTAATAGAATCCTACTTTTTATGTTAAAATAGATAATTATAAGATGCACACTGATTAATTTATTATTTTTATAACTTCACAAAAATTATGCCCGAAAATTAGTTCGTAGTTTTAATTGTGGCTGTTTAGACAGGAATTTAGTTAGCAGTCCTCAGTTCCTTGCAAATTATTTATCCAGGGAAGGAGAGCGGGTAAAGTGCAGCCACAGCATCATACCATATAATTTTTTAGACTTTGGACAGCAGTGGCTTGGATATGAATTCCATTTAAAGACATCCTACGTGTCCATGTACTTGAAGATGAAAGTTCATTAACTATATTGTAAAGCAAGCTCTAATATTTTGAAAACCTAGTCCAGGATTTCTTTGTGTGACATGGATTCATTATTTCAGTATCTTTTTCAGAACAAAGCAATGCAATAGTAAATCAGCATTTCTGCAGGCGGTTCTTGATGTTGTCTGCTGCACTTGCTGTTTTATCACATGAATCAAAGACGTAGCATTGAAACTCCAAATGACAGCTCAGACTCATTCAGCTAAAAACTAATATACTGAAGAAAGAGGAGAAATCAAAGAGAAAATGGGGATGAATTGGACTGAAATAGCAGAGCTCCATAATGATCAGCCTGGTTTCATGCATATTGAGCAAATATACATCAAAGTTAGCAGCTCTAAATGTAAGAGTAGCCTTCTCATCTGCCAACCAGCATGGCAAAACAGAGAGCACACAAAGCACTTCTTCTCTTTATGGAGATGCTAATTAAATATTTCTGGGTTTTATCCACTGAATGCCATTCCTCAATGATTAAGTGAATATTATATAAAAGGCTATCCAATATATTTCCAGTCACTATAAAGACCTGTTACCTAAAGCAGAGCTAAGGTGGAATTGAAGTGTTCAAGTCAAAATTTGTTAGCCCCAAAATGCATGTTACCATTTATATACCGAAACTGGGTACCTTCCTTGTGATTTTTAAGTTCCGTGGGGACCTGGAATTACACACTTGTGCATGCCAAGACTACTCTGGTGTGCACAGTTTGTCACATAAACCTGCATGGACCTGACACAGAAATGAGACGTTCTTCCGTTGTCTCATGTCATTGGAAGTCATTCACAGAGCACAGCCATCAGGACCGATTTCACTGCTGTTACAGCAGCTTTCCTTCCGATCACTGCTACTGAAGGAAATGTAGGTGATCCAGATCTTCTGGATAAAACATTGTTGAAGTGTTAGACCTGCTGTATTCATAGGACATGTGCCAGTGTCCATGTTCAGGAGAGCTCTCCAGGTCCCACATTTACCTTCTGAGTATTGGGTTCCTTCATTTGTGAAAGGGGCAGCAGCTCAGGCAGCTATCAGCATCCTTTCCTGGGAGAACACCTAACTCAGTCACTCTGTGTTTTCCAACTCTCATCCCTCTGACAGAATTCTTACATATTTCAAAGTCACACCTTAATTTTTAACTTCTCTACGTGCAGAACAGGGTTTGAATTGATTGAACGGCTCTTGAGAGCATCATTATCTGGCTGCTGAACTGGCTTCCTTCTTTGCAAAGAAAGGTTAAAGCTGCAACCAGCCAAATGCTAAGGCAGCATTTTCTATATAATTTTTAGTTGAAATATTCTTTTCAGTCCTACTATTCACTCTTCTAGGGTCTGAAAGGCTCAAATCTGTCTTTAATTTCCCTGTTGCTTTAGGTATTTCTCTTTCCTTTCTCACTATATCCATGATTCTTTTTTCTTCTTTTTAAAAGTTCCTACATCATTCTTCCATACTGTGATATTTTTTTGTGTTCAAAAAACATGTAGACATGGCACTTTGGGACATGGTTTAGTAGGCGTGGTGGTGTTGGGTTGATGGTTGGACTCGATGAGGTTGGAGGTCCTTTCCAACCTTAATGATTCTATGATTTTATAATGCTTTCCCATTTACATTTCTCTCTTTCAGGTCAATGTCCACCTATTTGAACAACAGCTTCCCTTGAAATCCTAGTGCAGCCCTATCTACATGCAGGTAAAAGAATTTATCATTCTAATAGACCTGAAAAATACTTTTATTTTCTAATCACATATTTAAATATTATCTCTTCTAAAAATAACTGAAGTACTGTGTGAATATACAAGTTGCTAATGGATAATATTTTGAATTTTCCTCAATTTCCTGTGTACTAAGCCAATACTTAATTATTGGTTGCATCTTATTCTGACCGTGCTACATTTAAAGAGGAAGAAGAAACTGAGACTTTGATTAAACTTTTGTAGTACTAATTGCAAACCAAAGAGAAATAAAATTCAGCATTGGAAAAGTAACAAATTGGATTTTGCTGTGATAGTTTTCTTGTGTGGTGCATGCTTAATACTGTGAAATCACTATGAAATTTCCATTATTATTCCTCAGTACAGTGCTGAGAAATTCTTTAATACAATCTCTGCAGCTAATTTACTCTGGAGAACAAGTAGGTGTTACAACATCGTAAAAGGAAATTTCAGTAAAAACCTGTTTCCTGTTTCAGGCTGCTCTTGTATTCCCAGTGGTTAGCATGGCAGCTAGGGTTTGGCTTTTCTTTTTTTAAGTAAAAGCACACTTTGCCACCATACCAAGAAAGAAAAAACAACAAAAAAAGTGCAGCAGCAACGTGTATAAAGTTATTTTAATTTTGCTGGAGCTACAGTACCTTTTAGCTCATGTTGGAGCTAGTTTTTGAGACAGGTAATTTCCATTTAAATAAAAGTAAACTATTTCTTATAAATTAATAAATGTGAACTGACAGTGAGAAGGGAAAGGACAGCTTTACTTATTCCTGTGTTGTGCTTGAAGTTGACTGAGAAATTAAGGAAATCCAGAATGGCTTATCTATGTCTGTAAAGAAAATCAACTTTTTAAGTGTATCGTCAGCACATGTTAACTCCTGGTTTACTGTAACACCTCGAAGTTGCATCTACACTGCATTAATGCTGGCATGTTTGACTGGTGTAATCTGTAGGCCTGCACTAGAAGAAATACATTTATTTTTTCTGGTCAAAAGTACAGCATTCTTAAAAAAATTACTAATATTTTTATTTCAATGTAAATAAACCATGATTTGCTTCTGATTTTGCATTATGTTGCAACAATCCTGCTCAAACCGAAACAATTGCACCAGAGAAAAAACAAAATGGGGAAACAAGCGCATGATGAGGTATAAAAAAATATTTAAATGAAACAGAGGAGCAGTACCTTGTGGCATAACAGAGCCCCATGTGACAAGTATAAATTAACGGAGCCAAGCATTAAATAAAATCACACGTGTCAAAGTCTGGTATCCCCAGTACTCTCCCAAAGGAGTTGCAGGTTGCGGAAAGGTTTGGCTGTTTGGAGGGGAGCCGTCCGTGGCGAGGGAAGGGGGAAGCAGAGGTGAGCAGCAATGTTACTTCCATCTCAGGAGCCGAAGCGTTCTTCCAGGCTCATCACTGTCCCTTCAGTCACTGGGAGTGAAGAATGACAGCAGACCCTCGGCTCCTGGGGTTGTCAGAGGGTTTAATCATGCCCAACTGAGCCGTTTGACTTAGGTCTTTCCCATGGATGTCTGGCAGGGTCAGACATTCCCTTCCCCGATTTATCTGTGGTTTTGGTGGAGGTTGTAGTTGCCAAGGAGTATGCAATATCCTCCCTTTCCTTTTCGGTATTGTGTTTATTGCTGAGGTTATTAAAATGATATTTTATCCTGGGAGTGAGACAGGTACTTACTGTAGCATATTTATTAGAGTAGCATTGCTTTAGATACATGGTAAGGGAAATCAGTCAACAAGTTATGTCGATTGCTTCACTTGAGAGGGGTACAGGTTGTATTTTTGGAACAGCATGTTTTGAGTCTTGATGTGCATTCATAATGCTGGAAGGAGAAGAAGAAGGAGGCTTTGTGCCTTTGCCAGCCCCCGCACGAGCCTTACCCAGCGGGGCAGGAATGGCTGGGGGAGCATCACGGTGCTCTGCCATGCAAAGGGAGAGAGCCACGCTGCACCACACACTGCCCACACTGGGGAGCTGCCTCGCCCCGAGACAAGTTTTTTGGAAGCTCTCAGTGGAGCAGCACCTCCACAAGCTGTGGCAGTTGGCCACATGACATCTTCCTCACTCTAGAAGTTTGGACATCGGGGGATTTTGGGTGGGAGCTGACTCTAGAGCAGCCCCTGAGGTCTGGCCTGCTGTTGCTGAAGTACAGGGGGGGTTTGGAAGAGTGGCATTAAAGTGTGTTTCAGTCCTGCTCTGCCCCTCCTGCCTGCTTTAGTCTATAGACTGTGAAAGTGATAGCTTATAGACATGCCCATGCAAATACCGTTGGTGTGGGGTTTTTTTGTAAATAAAAGCAAGTAGTGGTGCTTTTTTGCCATAAATGTAGATAAGCAGTGGTGCCTTTTGCCGTGAATACCTCGAGCACGAGCTTGAGCTTCCGACTGTGTGTGAGTCCCATCCATGACACTGTTGCCTTCTTGCAGAAGCATCCAGAAGGAGCCGAGCAGTGCCCAGGGCTGCCAGGGAGTAGCGTGCTCACGAGGGAAGGGCTTAGGGGTCTCTGGTGGACCGTGTACCACTCTGTCTGTAGCCTTTCCCCTCTACTTGCGGATATCCTCATGAATTATTTACCTGTCTCTAATCCTTTACATTCCTCAAGTCTCAGCCTCTCTGATATTTGTGGCTGAGAATGTCATAGGTTATTGATGTCACCCTGTGTATATAGAGACGTGTATCAATTTACCGTTTTTGCCTTTAATATGTTCCTGGAAGTTTAAATACCTTTGACTTTTCTTCCCCCTTCTTTTTTCCCCTTGGCCTTTCTCTCAATTCCTTCTTCTCCATCCACAGCGAAATTTAACTTTGAGCACTAGGGGGTACAGTCGAGGGCAGAAAAGGATTCCTCAGGGATCTGAGTTGAGGTACAGTGCTAATAAAATAGAGGGAAGCATACTTTGCTATTTCTGCCTTCTTGTGCTTTTCTTTAAAAAAATCCACCAACAAACCAACCTCTGGTGCTGTTGAAACACTGTTCTTTCTTGAGTGACTTGAAAGAAAGGGAGAAGAAGAGAGCAAGAGCTCTTTTTGGATTTCTGAAGATGTGAAATAAAAAAAAAAAAGGGGATTTTCTGTAGCCTCAGCAATACTCATAATTTCCTCCTATGGCCCAAGGGGGTGCTGTAGCTTAGAAAGCAGTTGAACTTAAATTTACCAAGGGCTATTTTCTGGGGAGAAATACTTTACTTTTCCGTTTCTGTTTTGGTTTGTTGTAACTGATTCATGCTTTTTCAATGTACGTGTCCAATTTTCATCAGTCATGAAATGCGAGTCTCTTCATGTACCTGTTACTTTTGATACACTTCAGCAGAAGACATTTGTAGCCACTAAGGTAATGTAGAGCTGTTCCCTTGTACTCCCAGATGCAACAACAAAATCCTATGATCTGGAGACACTAGGCTGGTTTAAAAAAAACCCCAATGTTACCAAGTGTCTGCTACACCGTAACAGTTCTCTAAAAGGATTTTTATTTTCCATAGGTGCTCAGAAAAGGTAAAAGAAAAGTCGTGGGAGATTTTATTTCAGTCTTTCTAATGATTCATAATTAACTTTGCGGAAAAACAGTATTTTTAACTTCAGATCTGCATTGCACGTCAAAACTGATCACTTAGTCATTACAGAACTCTATTAGCAAAATTCTACAGAGATAGTGACTGGTTTTGCTCTTTGCTTTTCTGTGTCCGGCTCCAGCTCCCTGCAGCGGCTGGGGAGCACGGGGGCGGAGGGGGACACCTAACGCCACTGCGTGGAGAGAGGGGAAGGAGGAGAGTGCAGCATTGTGTTCTTTTTTGACATTTATATGAACACGAGGCATTTTCATTCTCTACATATACTTTAATAAAAAAAAAAAATCTACAGGAAGAAGATAAAAAAAAAATAAATAGCAAATGTAGTCTTATTCCACTACAGCCATCCGTGATTTTTGGTTTTCGTTTTGCCTCTTTGCTGCAGGAGATCAGAACCACAGTGGACTTCCATGAGGACATGGAGTGAAGGGTGGATGTCCCTGGTATTTGATTTCCTTGTCCCCAGGTGTACCCAAATCTTACAAAGGGTAACACTGATTATGAAAGAAGGAGGCACAAAAGCAGTGAAACATGTCGGGTTTCTGTACAGAGGCAAGTAGGTAGTCAGTTCTCCTGTAAAAGTGCACTCTTAGGTCAGGATGAGTTTAAATCCCATGCTTAGAGGATGGGAAAGAGGTATACTTGATTTATCATATATTTGATTTATTTAACCCCACTGAAATGAACAGCTTTACTCCAGAGGAAGACTGGAGTAACGTGGGGTTTAATCAAACTGCCTCTCACTTCTGCTTAAGCTCACTCCTGACTTTCTTTTTTAATACTGAATGCAGATAGTCTGCTAAAATAGTAAAAGGATGTGTTATTTAATACAGACTTGTTAAAAACATTTAAATCCTGTCTCTGGATCGTTGTGCACATTATTATTATTTTGAGTATTACGTGAGTGTATCTCTTGATACAAACAAATTAAATTGCTTTCCTGTATATAAAATATAATTATACTCCACAAGGGATAAAGCAGCAAACGTCATGTTTCAATGCTCGATATGCATTATTTAACATTTAAATTATCGATTAAAGATGCAGATAATCTATTCTGCATCGTTTTGTAATATAGGAGTATAGCCCTACAGCCTCTGTGCTGCTGGCACACCAGCTGATACAGTGGATGGAAACTACGAAAGGCAACTGGAGGCATTATTAATATATATTCCCTGAAATGGAGGCGACCCTTTCTCAAGGTTTCTCCAGAAACCAAAGAATGAGTTTTCTGAACTACCTTATTGTTAAAATCTGGATGACCAGAGGAAAGACTGTGTTTTCTCTATCTTTACAATATGTGCTAGGATTGAGCTTAGGAGTTACAAACCAATAGGCCTTACTTCAGTATTTAGTAAATTAGCTGAAAAATAGCCATAGAGTTATAATGAGCATGATATTGCAAGGACAAATTGCAGCGCTCCCAAGAGGAAAATTTTCTTTCTTCCAGGGTGTCAGCAAAATAACGGATAACTGAGAAGGGATACATATAATTTATTTTGTGTTTTAAAAAGCTGAAGAGGCTATTAAGGAAAGTAAGAGTAATCACAGGGTGGGACACAATGGACTTTCATGGACTAGCAGCTGATTAAAGGAAGGAAACAAAGAATGAAATAAATGGGTTTAGCAAGTTAAAAATCAGACTGAAAATTTAATTCTGTCTTAATATCTAAGGGATTTTATTTATGGCATTGGGACATGTATTGTCATATATACACTCGATTCAGAGGAATGGGCAGTGAAAAGTCCTTTCTATCAATCAAAACAAACTACCTATTTTGGGGTTTTGCAGCTTTACTCAAATATCAATAACAGTCATTCCCAGGAAATCTAAATAGCTGTAGATGGGAAAAGCTTTTATTACTTGGTAGATGGACGACATTTTCAAGTCTACAGTTTAGGTGTTACAGTCTAAAAAATCCGCCTTTATTTATTTGCTTTTATTATTAGAATGACAGCTGGTGTAATAATGAATTTGCATTTGGATATAAACCTGTGATTAAAAAAATCACAGATGTTACAGGAAAAAAATTTACAGTAGATCATCCAGTTTGATGTTCCTGTCCAAATAGAAAACTTCTCTCAGGAATGCTTTTGTGTATTTTGTGGTGATAGCATTGAGCACTTAATGCATTCGGCTTTCTCCAGTCTCATGGCTTGTATCGTTAGATGTGTTCATATTTGAGCTCTTCGAATTACCTAGAATTTCAAGATGAAATACTGTTCTCAGTCTCAACACAGGATGTGCTTCATAAAACAGGATTTCTTTCCTTTGTTGTCTCCAGGCTGTATGTGTGCGTGTGAACTCATGCGTATGCGTGCATGGAAAGGGAGGGTACACGGGAATGGGTTGGCAGAAGGTGTTTCATGTGTTGAGTGCACATTCCAAGGGCTGTCACATCTTGGGAAAGTTGCAGGACAGCTGTCAGATATATGAAGGGCTTTTACAAAAATAGACAACGATACGCTAGGGTGAATCATTCTCAAGAAAAAATATTTTGACTGAATATTCGGAAGAAAGGCTTCTAACCCAGGGCAGTGAAAGGCTCAGAGACAGTTTACAGGCAGCAGTTAAAGACTCTGCTTCACTGGGGGAGGTTGTCAGAGCTGGAGAAACATCCCTGAAGGTAGATACAAGAGCAAAGCTAATTTAATTCAGAAGAGTGTCTTGAAATTTAAGCTCAATTATGTTAATTGGTGAGACAGTTCAGGATAGGGAGTGGTGGGAGTCTCTGCTTTGAGGGTTATCAAAAGAGGCAAGCGTGATCTTTGGGACAGTAGTACCTGTCTGAATTTCTGTTATCTACGGGCTCAAGAGATTTATGAGTTTTCGTTCCTTAATGAGTTTCTCAAAAGCATTTTTAAGTCTCAGAAATGCCTGTCCTAAAACCCTCCCTTGTTTATGGAACTTCATTGTCTCAACAATTCTGTTACTCTTATTCAAGGCTTGTCTAGGTCTTGGAGAAGTGTAAAGGAGTGGGTTAGGCTGGGACCTTGATGACTATATGTAGGTGCAATTTTTCTTACGAAGCTCCCGTTGTCGTTAGTATGGCAAGGTCTCATTCACCGTGTTAAACTCCATAAAGGTATTGATTTTTGTCATGTGCTTGAAAGGGCTGCTTAGTCTCATAGATATTTTTACATTTAATATTGGACAGTCTGAGCTTCTGTTTGATACTGTATAAAATTATGTTCCTGTGTATCTGTGAGGGTTGAACAGAGGGTGAATATGTTCTATCACTGCCTCTCAGGATGTTTCTATTTAATGATGCTAACTCCCTTTTACTTGATTAGGGACCTAGTGCTATCTAAACAGTCATGCAGATTTTATTACAGGCGTACTGAGACGCTGTTTCATTCTGTTCCTTGGATGGATGGATAGTTTTTGACACAAATCTATGTGGACACCTTTATTCTTCATTATTTTATAAAGACCCCACCTAGTGAGCTATTTCTGTGGAAGGAAAAAAAAAAAAGTGTTTACATGTACCTAGGGAGGATGATTTGATGTAACAATAATAATAAAATATGCTGATGCGATCATAATATCATTTTCACTGCGTGCGGGTGGAAACTGAAACTTGTGTTACTGATGAGATACTGATGATGAATAATCAGCTTCACATCCTAGAGAGGTAAACACAATCTGTGTCTGAATGTATATCAAGGGAAATCCTTCATGTATTTTCATGAGTCTTTGTGCATGGATGATATTCTTAGATCCTTTTTCGACATGATTCTTTTTCCTTCAGCCCACTCATTTTCATGATAGTGGTGGTGTTGGAGCATCCCTTTCCCGTGTGCAGCTCTGGTTTCGCTGCGGGCAGGGGGGTGGCCGTGGCAGGGGAGCTGGTCGTGCAGCGTCCTCATGGCCGGGCGCTGGAGAAGGCCAGAAGCAATCTCAAAAAAGGAAGGTAGAGGAGCAGAATCGGATGCAAGGGGAGAAATAACTGCAGAATTTCACAGTGGGGAGAGATAATAGCAAAGAGATATCCTAGCAGAGATCATGGAGAGGCAGTTCTGCCCAGGCTGGCAAGGAATAGCTACAGAAATAATGTTTGCAGCTAAATTTTTAATGTCAAGAAAGCAACACTGTAGAACTGGGCACTCAATTGCCACTTTACCTGGAAAAGATTAATGGCTGCATTGATGCAGATACAGGTTAAGCATCCTATCCTCCTGATTTTCAACATAGGCATATTTCCAGAAAAATGATAGATACTTACTGAAACATCTTTCCGTGTGATCTTTTTCAATACTAATTATTGCACTAAGCATTCAATAAATAAGGCAATTTATCTCTTTATCTCACATCCTATTATGTGCCTGAATTTTATCACTGATGTGTAATAAATGAAATTGTGTCGTATTGTAGCGTAATGCAAGAAGGCAGTTTGTCTAAATAGGTATTTTAAGAACATGATAAAAAGAGTTTGGTAAAAGCCATTTATAAAGACCAGGTCATTAGTGAAACTTTGCATAACTTTATTTTTCCTTCTGTAACTTCCTTGTCCAGCTGTGTGCGGTTTACCTTGTGTTTACCAAGTAAAGCTCTCATTTTAATAGAAATCCCTAAATGAGATTTGTTTTAAAGTACCGAGGTACCCACCAACCAAGGCATAAAAGGTGCCATAAAGACAAAGACAGACCTAAGAGTATCTTCCTAGTAATGAGTCTGCCACTAAATGCTGCTGTCAATACAGAAACTGGATTAGGTTACAATAATGTGCAAGGTAACTATGGGAAACGTCATAGAGGCTTAGCTGGTATTGGAGAATCAGTTCTTCCAAAAGGAATTGTTGATTTTAAACCAGAAGTTTCTTTCAGTTCTAGTTGAGGGATTACTGGATGGAGATCTAGAAGCTTCAGAAAAATCCTGGAAAGTAGGTCAGAATCTTAGACACAGAAATGCTGAAAAACTGCCAAAAAATTATGTTAGTTTAACTTTCTGTTTCATCCTATACCTAATAGTCCTAAGGTGCTTTTTGTCAGGGCTGCCATTATGCAAATAAGCATGCAAATTAATCTTTTTTTCCACTGTGGGAGGACTATGGAGTAACGAAAAATAGACAAACCAAGTTCTTGAGCTGTTAGTGGTATGGGCTTCTGCTTGGATTCTGGAGTGCTGATTTTAAATAAGACTTTCTGTTTCAAATCCGTTCAGGTTTTCCTAGGTCAATGTGATGTTTTCTTTTTTAATGATATATTCAACAATAAAAACTTTCCTTGTTGACTTAGTGCAGCAATATTTGCAGCTAATATTAATGATCCTGAAGAAATCTTTCTTGTGCTTTTTATGTAGCTGTTATCACAGTGTTTAGAATGTAAGTAATTAAAATGTTAATGTTTATGGATTTATTTGTTTGCTTTTAGTTATCGGCAAAACTGTTGGAATTTGGCCATTTTGTTCTGATGCTGTTGCATAGCTTAGCCCAGAAATGAAAAAAAAATAAAATAATATGGGTATCGTAGGCTTCTTTCTTGAATTATGTATTAATAACTTAACCTCACTTTACTTGAAGGCAAGGTTCTAGCACTTAGGTTGCAAAAGGACAATAGTAAAAATAAGTACTAGAATTATGAAGATGTCAAGTATTGGTTCACATGGTTTGTGGTGGATAATTACTGGTGTATGGGGGCGTTTGGAAGATACCAGACAGTAAAAAGTAACTTTATTTCTTTGCCACATTATGATTCACCATAGTCAGGATATTTTTGGTGGTAGTAGCCAAATTTTGCAGACTTATAACTTTCAGATATACCTTGCATAAACCTAAGCTGATGAAGCCAGCTTCACAAGGAAAGTTGATAAGAAGCCATTCTTCCCTTTGACATTGAGTTTTGCTGGAAAACCACAATATTTTGGTTTCTTTTTTTTTTGGAATGTACTATGATTTTGCAATAAAATGCAAAAGAAGATTAAACAACGTAATTAAAACATTAACCAGGGCATCTGTAAAATGTAGAACAACTAGAGTTTACCAGTGGGGGATGGCAAAATTCTCAGCGATTTCTGTAGCACGGCTTTACCCTCAGTGGTACCGCCTCCAGAAGGCAAACTGTAATCATGCAAGTGTTTGTGGTGAATGTTCACTTTCAGGCTGGCTAACAGATGGCATTTGGCTACCTATGCCTAATACAGATAATTTTTTCTTCTTGGTACTGTGAGTACAACGTATTCAAGAAAACCATTATGTCCAGGAACGTAGCTGCTTTGCATGGAGAATCAGGTCTTCTGCAAACCACTAAGCAACTGGTGTGTATTGGGAACTCTGCTTTAATCTCTTTTCTTATTTATATATCCATTGGTGTTTGAATCTGGCATGACTTGTTCCTCTGTCTTCTCTAAAATCCCTCCCTGATCATGGGACATTTCTAGAAACCTGGGGTACGCAGACATTTTGCACAGACTCCCACTGCTCTGAAGAGCCAGTCCAGTTCAGAAGTGCCCGCTTTTTTTTTCTTACCTACTAGTCAAATGGAAAAAGTCACACTCAATTAAATCCATTGACTCTCATTCCTATAAGCCAGAGAACACACCTTTAAATAGCTTTCTGGCGTTATTTGATATGGTAAGTGCCAACAGCGATGATACATGTGTCATATGTGCCAGCAGTGATGCTACATACGTGGCTGTGATGGGAAGAAGTGTCAGTGGACGGTGGGTGAATTTAGTTTTAATGACTTTGTAAAAGCAAAAGGATTGTTGTTTCTGTGTAGGTAATGTCAGTGTGGGGTATGAACCAAAATCTTCCTGACTGGAACTTCTGGTTTGATCCTTCAGGTCCACAAATGTCAAAACTGTAAAAAACATAAATGAAATTCATAAAAGCATAAGATCACCCTAAGCATGCAAGGTTTCCTTTTAGCCAACAGTAAATTTATGCTTTACACAAAATATTAAATCTTCAACAATTAGTACAAAACCTTTGTACAGAAACAATATCATACAAAAGTAATGCTTGAGAAAGGAGAACCTAAAGAGTCACATTAAACCTTCAAAACCTTGTCTTTTATGCTATTGTTGGTTATCAAAATCGATTTGAAAGGCAGAGGCTTGCAATTCACATTGTAAGAAGACCTCATTCTCCTCTTACTGATACTAACGACTGTGACGGTACTGTAATGTGAGTAAACAATTATGTTGATACAGTATTTTTGCACTCTTATTCTATCCTTACTTTGTGTTTCTTTCACCAGCTTTTCTTTAATTATCCTAGAAATAAGATTTCTGTGAGAAGCAGTTTAGGATTTTTTTATGGGGAGGGAGTGAGGAGGTGGAGAGTTGCTTTGTTTTATTTTTATCCTGTTTACAGTTCTTAGTACAATTAAACCTTGACCAGTGAATGGGCACACGATAAGGGTATAAACAGTTTTATTGATAACTGCTGTTGTAACAAGGAGCAGTAACAATTGCTTCATAATGGTTTCATTATGGAGCAGATTCATTATAATGCATTCATTATAGAGCAGATTGTCTTGAGTGCCATCGCGCGGCACAACAGGACAAGCAGGGGATCAGGCCCAGTCAGCCTGGGTTCATGAAAGGCAGGTCCTGCTTGACCAACCTGATCCCCTTCTATGACCAGGTCACCCGCCCAGTGGATGAGGGAAAGGCGTTGAGCCACTGGAGAAGGACAACGAAGCTGGTGAGGGGTCTGGAGCCCAAGGCTGATGGGGAGCAGTTGGGGGAGCTGGGGGTGTTCAGCCTGGAGAAGAGGAGGCTGAGGGGAGACCTTATCACTCCCTACAACTGCCTGACAGGAGGGGGGAGCCGGAGGGGTTGGGATCTGCTCCCAGGTAATGGGTGATAGGATGAGAGGAAACGGCCTCAAGTTGTGCCAGGGCAGGTTTAGGTTGGACATTGGGAAAAATTTCTTCCCCGAAAGGGCTGTCAGGCACTGGAAGGGGCTGCCCAGGGAAGGGGTCGAGTCCCCATCCCTGGGGGGATTTAAAAGCTGGACAGATGAGGTGCTTAGGGCCAGGGTTTAGTGGTGGTATGGCAGGGTTAGGTTAATGGTTGGACTTGATGATTTTAAAGGTCTTTTCCAACCTAAATGATTCTATGATTCTATAACAGAGTGAAGGGAGGGAGGGAGGACAGCAGATGCTTCCTACAGTAACTGCTTTAAAGTGTAAGGATAATTGGCTGGAAAATGGATAAGAAATTAAAAACAAAATAAGGAAATATCCAGTTGTTGAGATTTAATAGCCAATATGCTTGAACAAGGCAATCTGCTGCCTTTTAACAGCTTCTCCTGGAGCTTCACCATTAACAGCTGAGACTCCTACCAGCCACCTGAAAATGGGAAAATATGGAGCATTTAGCCATTTGCCTCCCAGGATGGGTGTGTTAACGTAGCAGCTCTGCGCCGCTGCTTGCTGCTGCTGGCGCTGGCCCGGTGCTTGCAGCAACTGGCCCCGTGCCGGGGTGTCACCGGCCAACACCTTCAGCACACGTCCCATGTGCTACAGCAGCACCGACAGGCGTTGTACGATCCCTGACGCAGCTTCTGGGAGATGGGGTCTGGTGCAGAGTTCCCACTGAAGTGGCTCAAGTCAAATGCTGCTCAGCTGCATTTAAGAATTACCTTCTTCATTAAATTCCTTTCCTAAATTGGTCCGTAATCTCAGTTTAAAAACCTCCTGGTAAAAGCTCATGGCTGCTACCGGCTATGAAATTATAGAATCCTTAGTTTAAATTCATTAAATAGTTATGTGGAAAGGGGAGTGAGCCATCTGTAATAAGCTAAAAATGCTGACATAGTACTCATAATAGGTTCTTTCCCAGAGGTTTTTATTGCAGTTATATAAGAAATCTTCGATCTAGGAAGTTCAAAGAAACTTTCAAAATAGATCTGTTTTCGTTATATTTTTTGAGCGATGTAGCAGGAGACCATGAAGATATTGCAGATAATAATTAGAGCTGTGAAACCTTGCGAAAATATGCCTAGGGACAGGGGAAACTTTTTTATTTACGGAAAATTTGAAGAATACTTTAAAATGGAGGAATGTATTTAAAATCCAAGTTAAAGTAGCCACTGACTCTGGAAATTACTGCAGTTGGGTGTGTGCCTTTTCTCTGAACAGTAGCCCATGGAGAACAGGATACAGACCTCAGCTACAAAACCGCGATGCGCTTGTGCCATGCAGCCCAGATTTTGGGTTCTCTTTCATCGTACAACAGGTAACTCCAGGATGAAACCAGTGGGATTTACGACATGGGTAGTTCCATGTTGTAACTAAAGAATATGGAGTTGCAGTCTGGAGCAGGAGATGGCTTCCCCAGCCTCCAGCACGGGCACCACGTCCCAGTAAATAACGCAACGGGCAGTTTCTCACACGTTGGAAAAAGAGAATTGTGCTGGCCAAAGCCGTGGAAATGAGATCTGGGAGCAGAAGAGGCCTGGAGGGTTTATTGGAGTTGTTTCAACTTGAGATAGAGGACAACGTTTGAAATGAGCTGGGGAAATGAGCTGTTTCATAACTCTTTTACCTTTCTTAGGGAGCTAGCCGCAGAAAAAATACCACTCTGGGGACTTGACGTGCTTTGTTTCATTATTCTTGTTACAACAAACACTTAAATAATGTCTTTTTTTAGTTCAGCTATCTCCTTGACTTCAGGCGTTTGTTGCCTTATATTCCAGTCTACACTTTCTAACCTCTTGCTCGTATATCTATTAATATTCATGCTGGACGAATGCTACAATTCAATGTGAATAAATGCACTGAAAAATTATTTCTTTCACAGCCTGCACAGTACACTACAAATGACATCCTGACCTCTAGAGCCGCAGATTCATTAATTTTGGCAGAAAATCACAATTTCTATTTTGAAACTATTGATTTCCCAAGAAAATACTGAAATGCCTTGTCATTAACACCTATTTAGACAATATTACAGCAATGGTACAGCTACGTCATTTATACAAGATTAACTAATTAATGTTGCTTTTTTTTGGTAAGAGGAGGCCCTGTGAGCACATACACAATAACCACTGAACATCAGTCATATTTTTTTTTTACCAACATCTATAAATAAAACTCCTAGCCTAAGGGAAAAAAAAAAATAATCCAATTTTCTCTGTTTCAGGAAAAAGTCTGAACAGTCAATGAACCTTGCACCATGCCAACATACATGCGAGATCAGTTAAACAAAATCCACTAACAGTTGTATTTTTACTTCTACTTTTCTTTTAAGTTCGGATCTAGAAATGGAAGCAAGCAACTTCACAGGGAAAACAGGCTCTAAAAATAGTAAATATAATTTAAACAGCAGTTACTAGGACGCCAAAAGTCAGAGTTTACAGAGGAAGGGAGCTAAAAGGATGTATGGTCATTTACAGTTCAATATTTGAGAAGATTTAACAGAGATATAGGCTTTTTTTTTCCAGATTCTTAACACTGACTTGGATTTAGAAAACTGACAGAATGGAGACTCCACCAGGCACTTAACTGACCTGTCCTGTAAAATCTGGCAGATGTTTTTTATCTATAGCTTTTGACAATTCTTTGTGATCAGGTATGTACATCTTGACTTTTTAAACTTAGCTCCTTCCCTGCCTTGCTGTTAACGTCACCCATGGGCGTGATGGAAACTTGTGCTTGTTGATTTATAATTGTATTTATATTAAGAGC
Organism: Gorsachius magnificus; assembly: GCA_034008185.1. Lineage (NCBI taxonomy): Eukaryota > Metazoa > Chordata > Aves > Pelecaniformes > Ardeidae > Gorsachius > Gorsachius magnificus. Next base: position 43,077,411 of record CM067087.1, read on the forward strand.
TCAAGTTCAAAACACATACAGTTGTAATCAGTGTCACAAAGATAACTTCTTTTCAATATTTTGTGTCAGTCAGTATCAAGTACTGGAATGATTATTCTCTAGATTAAAAATTCTTGACATAAACTTTGGGACATGCTGAGGATCTGGAGAAGTTAATCTGTTTGGTGGTTGAGTTATGTTAGCTCTAGGCCCGTATTATGCTTAATTTTATAAAAGAGAAGAGGACCATTGACTTCAGTGGGATTCTTTATAGTGCTTGACATTTGAAGAGGTGAAAAGGTCTTTGAATAATTGGAATTGCAGTTAGCAATAATGTGCATGTTCTGTCACTCCCGTTGACGAGCAAGGATTTGAAGGACAGTTTTCTTATCTGTGACTCCACCATTTATAAAGAAACTGCCATTTATTCTTTCCAGTGTCTCCCCATACCACCTCTGACGTTTCATGAGACAAGGAAAGCTCTTTCTGTTCCACCTGTTCCAACTCCACAGTGCCGCTACTTATCTGTGTGAAACAAGCCATGGGTTGGGGTGTCCTTCCCAGTGCTCTTACACCAGTTGTACAAACTTGCCTCCTCTACAGTTCAGAGTTGTAAAACTGGAATGGCCACGGTGGGGATGCACAGGATTTTGGAGCACCAAAAAAATGGCTGACTCTATCTACGTTAAGGAGTTAAACAGTGCAGTCATTTTAATCCTTCCCACAAGAATTCACGAGGTGGATAAAGATAAGATCAAGATAGCTTCCCAAAATTATTACAAGTGAACATGAGGAGTCAGGAGGTCTGACTTCTGGGGAGTGTTGTACACAGCCAGTGCCAGGTGACATGATGTGGAAGTACCCTCTTGAGCAGAATTCAAAAGGTCTCCATAATCCATCGTAACAAAGACAATCTGTAGCGATACCTTCTTGAAGAGTCATGCTAAAGAAAACTGCCCCACGTGCTAATGTATTTCTTTTAGCTACATATTTTTTCAAAGAGATATTTTAGGAATACTGAAACTACTTTAGGTACCTGTGCTAAGTATGCTTAACTAGCTGTACTTGTTAAATTTCTTTTCCTTAACGACAGAATGTAGAAGATGGGGAGGAAAAAAGAGAAAGGATCTGTTAATTCTGTTACGCACCTTGTTGAAAAAAGAATGAACTTTTTTCATGGACATTTTCAAATTAATGAGAAAAATGTTGTCGATTTCAATATTTTAAAACAGGTTTGGCAAAACATGCAAGAACTACCCAAAGACTGGGTATGCTTTCTGTATACATTGAGATGACCTAGATGGGAGGTCTGGTATATAAACTTGACTGTATATATAAACATATATAAACAGCCTGTATCCCATCACTCACCGGGTCATAGGCTTACATTAACAGAGTAACTCACTAAAGACAGGCTGGTTTGTTTTGCACAAAATACTGTTATATTGACGCATGGCTGTACTTGCAAACTGAGCAACCCCCAAATTTTGGAGGTCCTCATGGAAGAGCAGGCAGCCCTTGGGCAGCGGTGGCTGAAGCTGGCTCATCGGTGGGTAAGGACAAATTGCTATGTGAACTCTGCCAGCATCAGTGACACTGAAATATCTCCATGTAATAGAGGTCAGTAAACCCCAACAAAATTGCTTTATCATAATTTTTCTTCTCCACTTTCTACTCTTGACAGAAAAGAGAATGAGATTGCTAGATCTAAGGTATTAGAAAATAGAGATGTCACTGGTTTAGGGCCACATAATGTAGTCTTTGCGCAGGTATGCAGTTGTAATATTAATGCAAAATATAGTTCGTGCTGTTAGTTAAATTTCACTTAAATACAGTGTGTTTATGCTAAAAACTGTGAATTCCACTAGGAACGTGTACAGAGAAAGACTGTTGGGGTGATTGGGAGAACAGAGCACCTAATTTATGGTTTGCTTAGCCTACCAAAATGAAAGGTGAAAAGGGATAAGACTTTAATCTGCAAATATCTCACGGGGTTAAGAGTTGGGAGAAAATAATTTAAGATGCTGCTGCTGACACAGTAACCAATGGGTCGCAAATAAATAGAGACTGGAAGGAAAATGAATTTTAATTGCCCAAGGAGAGAGGTTTCGGATCTGTCTCCTAGTGATTGTGGTATTCTAAAGGTCTCAGCATTTTAACTGATAAGTTTAGCAAGCTCATGAAGGTGGTTATGCTGTGTCTGTGAAGTTGGTGTGGGGTTGCAGGTGCTGATATGCAGGAGGCGGGAGAAGGGACAGGTCACACCATTCATCTGGGCATGGAGTTTTATTTCAGGTCCTGATGGCAGAAACAACAAGGTGATGATGCAGTGCTCATAGAAAGCCCCAGCTTCTCCTGTAACGTGTTTACAGCAGGCAGAGAAGCAAACTCGTCCAGAAGAGCCACCCCAAAGAGCCAGGCAGTGGTTAGAGCAGGCCCACGGGCACACTTCACTAGTCTTGGCCTCTGCAGGGATCAAAAGATTTCGGGTTTGCTGTGTTGAGCAGGAAGAAGTCTTGGCTTGCCAAGGAGGCTTTGTGTCTTCAGAGGTGGAGACAGGAGGATGGAGATCTAGGGGATGAAGAACACAAGCTCAGAAAAGGAGAGAGCAGCTTTTATTTGAGAGTCAGACGGATGCAGATAGCCTTGTGTGGCATTCCACTGGAGCTGCCACCCGAGTTCTCTCATAGGGCTCATATTTTGTGGCTAGCTGATTAAATCCAGCTTTGAGCCCAGCCCTGTTCCTACAGATTCAGTTTCTGGATGAACCAAGTGAGTGATCTGCCATTATTCCTGTATGGTCCAGCTGCTACTGCGGGTAAGAGCTCTCGCAGCACTGCAGAGTGACATCTTGGTCTTACATCAATCTGGAAAAAAGATACAGCTTTGCCCAGTTGGTAAGGAAGGGAGAAGCTCTCTAAAACTGCTGTCATCTGAATGAGTAACAATACCCTGTCCGTGGTGTTCTTCCCTTGCAGAAATACACCTTTTGTAGGTCACAGCACTTGCAGTGGTTACCTGTGAGGTTTTGGTACTGAGAGTGAGAGCCACCAAGTTCCTGGTGGGGATGTGGTCATAGCCTGCTGAAGAGGCTGTGATTAGCAAATGTCACTGTGACCTCTGCTATTCATAAGTAGCTTCTTGGATCATCATCCAGATGGGTTGGGGGCTCCTGAGATCCTGCCCACTATAGTCTTCTGTATGCTGAATATAGTCCTAAAGGAACTGAGGTCGGGTGGTGAAGCCTAAAGCATCAAAGTGAAATTGTAGTATCATGCTCAAAAATGGTTCTGTAAAAATTAAAATAATGTCACAGTGTTCTGTATTCCATCTTTCCACTTCAAATGCAAACACTTTATAGATTAAAAGAGTTATTGCACTAAAACCAGCCCTACTAAATCAAGCTTAGATCTTTAGCTCACACTTGGATCTGAATGTCAAAGAGTTTTCTTTCTGGTGCCCTGTCATCAGTAATAAATGTTTTGCAGCCCCTAACTTGCACCTTTCATGGCCTCATTGCCTTCAGTGGGTTGATCAGATGTAATTAATTCACTCTGGAGTTGTTTAATGATGCATAAGAAGGAATAGATTGTAGCTCAATCTCGTAACTGCTTTGCCTCAAATCTAACAGGATTAAAGCACCAAAAAAATTCCAAGTAGTTCTGTGAGCAATGAAGCTAATGAAGCCAGGATTCCTATGGATTTGTGTCTCTTGGTTGATTGACTATTTAACTGATTTATATGAAGATTATGTTATCTCTATATATACCTATAATCCTTTTCTGCTGAATATTTTGGCAAGGACATGCTGGTTGCTGCAGAAATTCCCCAGTAGGATCAATAGTTATTAGGACAAAATTCTTCAAAACCTGGTTTCTCTTTTACCTAACCCCCTAGTTTTACAAAATTGGAACAATTCAATTTTTTCTTTGCATATTTTGCTGCTACGTTTTCTTGGGAAAAAGCACACAGACATAGTCATGAGCTTGAGAAACCATGATACCATGAAATAAATAAATAAATATGTAAGACTGAAAATGTCAAATAAGAGTATGGCTTTCAGTATAACTTACAGGACTGTGAGAATAACAAGAAACAATCGAGAGATGTCTCACAGAGCAATCTTGAAAACTACCGAAAGGGTAACAGTGTTAGGAACAAAATGCTTATGACTGAGACAAAGAAAATTGTTGGAAGTCAGATCAAGGATTTGGGGTAGAAAACCACACTTTTATTTTTACAAACCATGTTCTTCTACAGACCTTTGGAAAATGGTTGTGCTTAAATGAAAGAGTAAGAATTGAGGTTACATTGCTCATGAATAGCGGAAGAGTATAGGTGCTTTCTTTTTTCTCTGAGCTACCCCCAGTACAAAATTTGTAGGGAAATAGTTACTGGGTCTTATTCAGCTGTGAGATTTGGCTGAAGTTGACCCATGAGCTTCAAAGCCATTATTAGAATACTTAACTCAAGTTCTGTTCATCGAGGGAAGGAAGCAAAATCCAATCCTCTGAAAACTTTGAAAATAACTTACTTTCACTGTGCTTCTGGTCACAGTCTCTAGACTTCATTCATTACCGAGTGCTTGCCTCCCTCTCACTGCCTCGGCATTTGAGAGTGTGACATCTTGATCTCCAGTTTGGTAATTCTTTATTTTAAGTAGCTATGTTAATTTCTTCAATGGAAGGATTTTTAATAAGGACTGGTTTTGATTAATTTCTCATACGCACATACTCAGTCAGCTCAGGATGTTTCAAGTTTGCAGAATTTATATATATATATATATATATATATATGTCAAAAAGGAATTTCACCAAAATCTATAGGTCCTAGAAAATACACTAATGTACCTGGCTAAACAGTTACCCGGGATGACAAAACCTCTATTCAATCTTTGTGGTTTTGCCAGTTGTAAAAGTAATGCATGTGTAATTCAGGAATATAATAAATCGTATTTTAAATGTCATGTCACTTACCACTCACTAAGTTTTAGAATACTCAAGCTACAGTAGTTCAAAAATTTTCAAGGCATTATAATTTATGAAAGCCAAGAAATGAGGAAGTCAGGGAAAAGTCCAACACCTGAGAATGAGATGAATCTACCCAATTTCTCACTCGAGAACAGGAATAGCATTTATGTGTCCATTCATTACAGCCTCTCTACAAATTCTGTATTATTAATTTTTTCCATGTTAAAAAATTGTGGGTTTTTTCTGCATTTTTTTTGTAATTGTAAAACTAGTTAAGACTAGTTAGCAACACTTTTCATATCTAAGCATCCCAGTCCCTGCATGTTCCATAACTCGCTAAAAGAGACTCTCCGAGAGTACCCATAACTATAAAATTACTCATATTAGAATAAAATACTTTATTGTTTATGGCATGGATATTGCTGCTGCATTGCAGTAACAGCAGTACATGCATTCAAACTATGTACATCTGATGCGATTTGGGGAATATTATTTTTGCAGTCATAGCTGAGATTAGAACAGACAATGTATGTTAAGTTCAAAGTAATTTGTCCTTTTTGCTGCTTCTGATTCTTCACTACAGAAGTTTAGATTGCATTAATGTGCTTTTTGTTCAGCTAGAGGAAAATTCATTACAAAAGAATCCAATAAAAATGGGTAATTTTAATCAACTTGATATATTTCTTCTAAGCTACTATATTATGAATCAATAGTAGTAAATCCATAGTTAAGACTACAGCTTGCAAGCCATTACATAAGGATCCAATGACTTCTGTGTTTCAGGGTCCTGGAGAAAAAGGCAGAGGAAGAGTAATGAAAGTGTAACATCTCAAATTCTTCCAATGAAAATATATTTTCTGTTTCTTTTCAAAGTCTGTCATTAATACAGAAATGCTCTATAGATTTTTTTTTTTTTTTTTTTTTACTTTAAACATTCAACATAACTCATTTATTTATTCCTCCCTGATTATTTCTCTGCCCTTCTTTTGATTGACCTTTCCATGATGCAGATCTCTGTGAATTAAATGTAGTGGCAGAATTCATGGACTGGAGGTGGACGGTGAAGTGGCTGTGAAAGGCAATTGCGTGGTAATGGGTTCACAGCCTTCAGCTCTCCTGCATTGAGAAGCTGTTCCTTTAGGAAGCTCAGGAGAGCGATGGGTGTCCCTGCCAGACAGAGGAGAATTTGAGGGCTTCTTTTCAAGATAAATGTAAATATGTAAAATGAAAGATTTTGTTTTATCTACATGAGATGATTTCTGAGAGAACAAGTTGAATATATTTCTTTGGCTGGTGTAAATGATAAAACCTAAGGTGAAACTAGGAGAACAGAACTTGACTAAAATACGTTTCTTACAGAGAATTTTCCCAATTAAATTGAAAAGCTGGCTCAGTTGTCGGTCTTAAACATTAAAAAGAGAATAATTTATGATTCATGGCAATCTATGTTTAATGGTCCAAGCTGCAGATAAAACATTTCCTAGACATGTGAGATCAGATCTCAAGAACTAGGGCCTGGAATTCTTAAAAACAAGTAACACAAAGTTATTTTAGGGTTGGCAGCTTTTAATGGTGAAGATCAGGACGGTACAAGACAGATGAGTTACGTTCCATTTGTGTGTGTGTCCAGGAGGTACTAAATGAGTTGGATTCATTTCTTATTGCTCATGTCTCTTCTGTGTGAGTTTACACAAGGAATAACCACAATCCTAGTTATCCTCAAACTATAGGAGAGCCCGATTTTGTATGCTTCCCATATGAGTCATCGAGTGGAACATCCCCTAGTTTAATCCATGTACTGAGTTTATTTAAAACAGAGAAACCACATGCACTTGTGAGATGTGAGGTAGTTCGGGGTTTTTTGACTCAGTTCCTTGATAGTGAATACCAGAAGGCTCATTCAACATTTTGGTTTTTGAATAAACCCCAAAACTATTTCTAGACAATAGCAGAAGTTTGGGGTTTTTTCTTGATTAATGAGGTCACTCAAGAGAATACTAAAGCGAGAAGCTACTGCTGACAAAAAATAGGCAAGGTAACATTGGGGGGGAAAGAAGCAAAAAAAAAGACTAAAATGAATCAATTAGAAAATTGAAGTCACCCTGATTTTGGTATTACTGGCTTAACTGTTTACTCAGCTGTGAGACAAGACACTGAAGATCCTATCCAATGTTAAGATGAGACACTTTTCAATAGCTGGCTAATATTTATCATTGAGATCGAAATTTTTCTTCTTACAAGGGAAAAAAAAAACCTTAACAGATGCAAAGATCTGTCTCCCTTTAAATCTACAGAAAATTGAAAATTTTAGCCTCTCTTCTTCATCATCTATGATAAATGTATAATCCTGGACACGAAGCTTGAGAAACTTCATTTGACTCAGTACAAGTAATCAAATTGCAGAAACAGAAATATTGGTTGGCAGCTAACAGAAAAGGAAATGGTTTTGGTCATTACTAGTTATGTCTCAATATTGTCAAAATCTCACTTGGTGTATTAAATATGATACAGGGCAGGACTGTGTCTCTCCGTAATTGGAAGAGTGGCTGTTATGGGTGAGTGTAAGGCAGATCTCTTTGGGACATCCCTGAAATGATTTTCATTGCCAGCAGGGTGGTCCCATAGCAGAGCATCAGATAACGCCACAGTCCCAGTGTTCATCCAGCCCTTTAATAAAGGCTCACTGGCTAAGATGAATTAAGACAGGCAATACTGTTTTCAGCCTAGTAAATCATTTGTGGACAAAAATGTGGAGATCACAATTTATCAGCAGAATTAGGTAATAACGAAAGTACATACCAGTAAGTTTATCAAATTCCAAGTAATTGGAAGGAGCAGTGGTTTGATAGGTGGGTGGCAATATTTCACTGCATCTTTGATACAAACTCAATCCTGCTGCTCGAGCGGTAGCGATTTTTACAAGGTTTTAATAAGGGGGACATCTGTGACTGTAGCCTTAGCAGAGTTCATGTCCTTTATAGCATCAATAATGTACAATAATTTAATAGGGACTTGCAGAATATAAAAGAATCCTGGTGGAAGATGACTTTATTGAAACTGTCTCCCGTGGCTGAAGATTCTTTTAAGTATCTAGTTTAAATGAAACACTAAATAGATGTTCTTTATACTTTTACTATTGTGCAGGAAAGAAACCTTGTTCAACCATGTTCTGGTGAAGAGAGTTATTACATTTCACTTGTTTCAGTGTGAAGAGAACAATTTCTCATCTTTGGTCTGTTTCTGAAAAGCTGCTCTTCTGACTTGAATAGAAAAGCATTTAATAATTTATGTAGTATCTGTTTTGAAACATGTGCCTAAAGAAACGGTTTATGTGTTGTTCACATAGTGTTCAGTAAAACGCATAGTCCCAGTTCTAGCCTTGATCACGTCCTCCATCCTCCTAAACCCACCAGAACGCTACTGGTGACTTTGCTAGAATAAGCTTTACAGGGATGGGATCGGGAGCATAATCTGAGCTGCAGTACCCTAGCACACGCTGAGGACATGACATGGCTGGAGGGCAGCCTGGGTATTTGAATCTCAGAAGTGCTGAAACCAATATTGTAACATCCTACCTGATTTTATCCTGGTTTCTGAAGACTTACTTGACCATTCTCTATTTGTCTCTGTTTATCTGTATGTTAACTCCCTGCCTTCAACAGTGTTTATTAATGTTGTCTTAAAGAGAGAGAACTATCAGTATTTTCTAAAAAAAAAAAAAAGTCCAGATAGAGGAGTGAAATCCTTTTATAGATCCCACTGTGATGAAGGCTGCGATTGCATTTACCCTGTTTTGTCCACCAGATAATCTACACGGGAGATCATCCTCAGACAAATGCTTGGGAAATTAGTTTGTGTTATTTCTGCTGCTCATGTGGCTCCTTGCTTTATGATTCCCTTCATCAGTCTTTTCTTTAAAAAAAAAAAAAAAAAAAAAAAAAGCAAGATGAGAAAACAAATAACAAGCAAAATGTTTTCTATGCTCATATTACTATTAGTTATTTGACATCTATTCTAATCCATTTTGCATCTTTTTCACCAATTTCGACAGTAATTCAGTTGTCTCTTGACCCTGCAGCCTTTCAGGGGGCTTTTCTGATGTTAATCCCCTCTGAAGTCGACTGAATTTGGCTAGGGAATTCTGAAGGTTATAAACCCGTTTCAATCTCCTGGAAATCTTTCCATTTTCATTGTTGTCACAAGACTTTTTCTCCATTACCATTACATAAGTTAAATTCAGAACATAGGTCTAGTCATAGTCATAATCAATTTTCTGATTATGTGGAGAAGGGAAAAATGCTGGAGCATTAACAATTTTTAAAAGTACATTTAAATCATTATTCATTTATAGGGTTGCATTAATTTCTGAATAATGCAGCACTGTAGATGGATGATTCACAGCAATGTATAAAGTCTTTTGTAGTCATTTAGAGCCTCATTATATGAATCTATCATTCACTGCTTCCACCCACAGACACTTCTTGAACTGATGAGGCAAAATCATTATCATGCAGATAAAAGGGAGAGCCTGACAAAACAAATACAACAACAATTTTAATTAGGCTAATGTTTTTAAATTCCCACAAGGTTATAAAAGTACACTTCCAGCCATTTCACACACAAATGGATGAGGGCTCAATTCTTCCCAGTTTGAATAAAGGGCTGCATCCAGCCGCAGCCCCGGCAGCACCCAGCAGTGATCACAGCTCTTCCTAAATGAGCCTCTGGTTCACCAGCAGCGGGAAAACTTGGTGTATCCAGGTTGACTGAAGAATATGCTGATTTAGCACATAAGCCTGCACTAGTCATGGAAATACATCAAAATGAAAAAAACAACCCCAAAACAAAACAGTAAAGACAGAAAGAGGAAAAACCCAGAGACCTGCGAACACCAGAAATGTCAGGGGCTGGAGGTTCGGCTCCAAGCTGCTCACTCTCACGTTGCTTTGCTTTATTTCTGTTCGATTAGTGGAAAGGTCTTTCCTATTTACTTCCTCAAGTAATGTCACCTATGCCTTGATTTTTCTCTTCTTTGTTTTCTCTTTTGAAAATATAATCTTTTGTTAGAGGTGGGACTGTGTTATTAGCAGGAAGATGAGCCTTTTGAGTGAGGCTAAAATGTTTCATCAACCAGAAACAATGCATTTGGTTTCACTTACCTCCCCATGGATAAGATTAGAGAGATGAACAAGTTCAGGTGAAGTACAACCAAGGGCTTTGGTGAAAAGAAAGAAAAAAAATCTGCTAAATTTAATATGAGTTATTTTATGAGCCTTTTTTAACTTATTAATTTTTGTGCAGTTATCAGTTTTCACATTTAAACTACAGAAAATAGGGATTTCTATGCAACTACCTTTGAGTGATTCTTGTTTGAAAGAAATTTAATAGTTCAGAGATATTTTTTTTTCAATTGTATGCAATTTCTTAAAAGGTGGAGGATTTAATTCTTTCATTCTGAGTTAACAATTCACCATGTCTTCCCTTTACATTTAGAACACCTTGATGCTCAGAATCTGCCATAGTCTCTGTGGCTAGTGCTTGTTTTGTAGCTGTATTTAATCTTGTATAGCCCCTATATCTACTGGTCTGCAAGGTTATATACCTTCCTCTGCACTTTCTCTCCCAACAGCCATGTTAAGCAGGAAAGCACAACTTTCTTTTCTTTTTTCTTTTTTTTTTTTTTTTTTTTTTTTTTCAGACAGAGAACCGAGGCAGGAGAGATGCTGGTGGTCAGAGGTGATTGGGTCCCTGAGATAAGGAGATGGGTGTTCAGGAGGCTGAACACGTGCCACTGGAGGCAAGGATGGAAATGTGTTTGCTTAAGATATCCACAGTGATTGTGAGCAGAAGTGGTCTTGTCTGTATCTGTTTGGTATGAAAATGAATCAGATCTCTTGTTTTGAAAGTGTGTGTCTAGCACCAGCTGCACCTCCTGGCCAGAAGGTTGCCATTAAAGGAAATCTGATATTCTATCCATGTTCAGAACCATTTTCCACATCAGGAAGTGAGCTGGCAATTGTGCAACGAAGGTTTCACAGCATAAATTCCTCTCTGGATTAACCTTTGCTAGACAGAAGCTCTCTCATTGCTGTGCGCTTCAGCACCTCTCTCCATCCAAAGCCTGCTTTGGAGCCATGGCTTCTTACACAGAGAAATCCTTTCTCCAGTCATTATTTTCTCCAAAGTATAGAAAGGATATGCAGTAAAGCAAGGTGGCAGTTTGTGGTGACCTGCTCCACCAACATTCTGGAGAACCTGCTCTACATCTGTCTGCAGCAACTGCTGTAAGGACCAACTCCCCCGTCCCTGGGCGGTCATGAAAGGCCATGAAGAGACACACTGGTGGTGTTACACATGCTGGTAGTGTTTAGAGAGAAGCAGCTCTTTAGGGGGCCTGCTTTCTTGATATGGTGACCTTTCAAGGTCAGGAGAGATCAAATCCACCACGTGACTAGGAGATATGCAAAAGCAATCAGTGCAGGCTCACTGGAAATAGCTGTTGATCCATTTGTTCTTAGTGTTACGCATACAAAGGGTTCACGTTGTTTATTTATTTATTTGCTTTAGGTAATTGGGCACAAATATGAAAAGGCTCACTTTTAAAGTCTTACACTCTGGAGAGCATTAGCAGTCAGAGATCAGCACTGAGGACCCCATGTATTAATTCAAAGGTTCTCATAAATAAATTTCCTGCATGTTTATAATTTTCCCTGGAAGTTTATAATTTTTTTTGGAAAGGCAGAGTGTTTTTTGGTGGATGGACTGAAATTAATATAGCACAGCTTGTGCATTCAGGAGAGTTGAAGGCTTTGTGTAATACTGGGCAGAGCCTCTTCTACCTTCCCACAGTGAGACCCCGAGCATGACATTTTAGACTCCAGGCAAAAAGGACAAATCTGGCCCTTTTAGCCCAAACCTTGCTGCAGCGTGTCCTGCGGTCCGAAGGGAGTGGGTTATTTCCATCACCAGCAAGACTGTGCCTACTCAAGAGATTACCAGCGGTTTTGCAGGTTGGTGGAGATGACAGAAATGCTGTCTGCTAATAATTCCTGTCCATTATTATCCATAGCTGCCATTGTTTCACTTCCGAGCGGGAGGAGACAAGCAGTCCGTATGTGAAGTGGTCTCTTGCGTACTTCACTGTGAACAGGCCATTTTCTCATGTTTTAGCCCAAAATGGTTGCTGAGTCCTACAACCTTGACATTCCCCATTGAGATCAGGGAAGACAAAGCACTTTGCAATTAACAGTTCCTACCAACAGTCTCCCTCCTAGCTATTTAATCTTTTAAATGTTTTTGTGGTTTTTTTTCTGAGTGGTTTATGCAGCAGGGGTGGCATGGCTGATGAGGTCTGGGTGGTGTTTGTACCAGTTACCTCAGATTATCAAATCTGGCCAATGTTAGGTACTGTGTAAATTAGATTATTATTGCTCCTCCAAAAACAATAAAGTGTGCACAAGTCAGAAGAGATACATGAATATGTAAATGATGCAGAAGGCCATTAATATCATAAAATTTTGCAGCTTGGTGCTTTGCTTGGAAACCACAGTGGTTTTATTTTGTACGTACCCAAACACAGACAGCAGATTGGTTTCCCCAAGGAAAGGCAGGTTATGGAGAAGTTATATTTCTATTACACAGCATTTGCATAGAAATGATTGCTTCCTATGGGGCTTGATGTAGAAACAGAGCACGAGAAAGAGGAACTGCAATGGTAAAACACCACGAGACCATGATTATTTTTTAAACATAGAAAGGAGGACTTGTTATACCCACTTGTAGTAGCAATGATGGTATCAGTATGAGGCTCCTTTAAAGATAGCCTCAGAAGTAATCACCCTGAAGTAATGTATGTTATTTGTCTGCCACTTACCAAAAACTGGTAATGGTTAGTTTAAAAAAAAAAAAAATCACAAAAAAGTTTATTTTCTAATTCTTGTGGAAAACCAAACTTACTTTTACATCCTGGGTGAAATGCACAGTAGAGAAGCCAAGAACAGAATAAGACACTTTCACACTCAGGAGCCACTTTTCTCCTGGGCGTCTTTGAGATACATTAGCAAGGAAACACTGTCAAGCTTCGAAAATGTTGCTTTTCACATGGAATTAAAATCATTAGACACGTTTCTAACCAGGGTCGTTAAGCACAGAGATGCCGTCTGGGACTTGGGAAGCCCTCAGCGGAGCTCACTGAAGGTTGGGCAAGGAGACTGCAGAAGTCACTTTGGTGCTTTCGGGGCGGGTAAGTGGCAGCTGAGCCCCCATTTGGCAGCTGCCAGAGCAGGACGGAGCCGCTCTCCCAGCACAGCCCATCGCCAGCTCTGCAGCGCCGATGCGGGAAGGGCAGGGACTCTCAGCTCCAGGGAGCTTTGTCCAAGGGCGATCTGGGTTTTGGAGTGTTACAGAGAACAAACTAAAATCCTGTTCTTCTGACGGTTTCGCTAATGGGCATGCTTTTAATGGTGGATTTAAAATCGCGTAGTTTAGATAGGCTTGCTTAGTTTTTATTTGTAGTTGTTCATGCTTCTTTCCTAATTACTCCTCGCCCACTGGAGAATTTGGGTGTGCATTTTGCAAACCAAGTGGGAAACGGGAGTCGCGGCAGAGGGCAGCTGGAAGCCATGCCGCATGGTCCAGCACGGTTGTTTTCGGAATGGAGAGATGACAGGCAAATCGATTGACCATGTGAATTTCTTGAAATGCATAACGTGCGAACATGAATCGAATCCTTCTTGGTCCTGGTACAGAAGCATATTTTCCCTCGTTGAAGAGATTTTAAAGAGAAGGATAATATTCTCATTACAATTTTTGTCGTGAGGACAGATTGCTTTCTCTTTTTCCATTCTCATTAAAACCTCTGTCAAAAAGAAGCCACTTGGAATTCTAATGCTTTATATTTCTTGTAATTCACGATGTTTAGGCTGTAAGAATCTGACCTTTCCACTACTCTGTGATTTGACTGACTGATTACTTCTTCTTCAAGCTACCCCCCATTTTTTTCCATGCTACAAAGCGTGGTAATTAAAGAAGATTTACATGTCTGTTCATCATTTCTTTGAGTGGTGTAGGTCAGACGTGTCCTATTCTTGCATTGAAGTTAAGAGGTATTAATTACTTTGGGTGAACTTACAAAGCATCCATTCCTTTGTTTTGGCGTTTATTGTTCTCAGGTATTCTAAATGAGACTAAAATATGCAAGACCACTTTCAGGCATGAAAATTAATGATCAAGACAGAAATTCACTATAGTGGAGGCTTCGCATGGAGCCTGGGTGTTGGCTGTGATTTCAGAATAGCTGCTTTCAACACCTTAATGGTCTTTCCATTCCAACAACAGATTCCCTCTCTTTGCTGAATAGCTCACAGAGTAATACAATGCATTTTATAAACACCTCCTAACCGAGTTTTCAATTTATTAAGGTTGCTTTTCATGATTCTCTGTTGCGGGTGTTTATATAGCCATTGTATTGGCATTAACAAAGTATCTCCACTGACATATTGTCCTAACCTTTGAATATTGTCAAGGTGAAATCCTCTCCCTAGCTGACATTTATATTAAACTATTTGCAGCATGCATTCCCGAATAAAAGTCCTGAATAAAATCTATTCCTGTTTGGCTACACAGCATCTGCTTTGGAAGCCGCAGTATCCTAATAAAAACATACCTAGAAAGGAGATTATAGTTTACATGCACCTATTTTTGAACTTGCCAGGTTTGTTAGATCCAAGTGCTGTATGTTAATGTAAAACACTGCCAACATTCTGTGTGGACAGAATTTTTATTAATATGGAGAAAAATTGATTGTGAAGCTTAGTTTGTCTTGCATTTGTCTGATATGTCCTCTCTCCAGTGCTTTTTTTTGGTAGAGAAACACTCATTTAAAAGGAGTTCTCCCCGGCGTTTGAACAACCCGATTTACTATTTCACTGGTCAAAGGTATTTTAACTGCTTCTCTTTTTTAAAATTATGATTCTGTTAACATTTTGGTACTAACACATCTGTGTGAGAGTAACAGAAATAAATGTAAGCAGAACAGCAGCACGTCTGGTATCAGAGGAGGGAGAAAGCCTGGTTTGCCGTGCAGCCCCAAGGTTGAGTGTGAGACCAACCTTTCCTGGTAATTACGTGGGAAATTTTGGTGTGGGGGCTGGTAAACACATCTAAAGCCGTTTCTGTGGACAGCTTCTCAGGTTCTTACCAAATCTGAACCCAGGGGCTCCACACGACTGCCGTGATGACCTCCACCACAAAACTCCCTGCTGCTCTGGGCATTTTGGTTGAAATGGCCCATCTGAGCTTCAGCCTAGACCAGCCTCATGTGTCGTACATCTTCTGCCAGGATCACACTGCAGAGCTACTTTTGCTTTCTTCGTGCCGGTGTTAAGATTTGGTAGAGAGGCTGATCTAATACTGTATTGCTCCGCCTGCAGCTTCTTGAAAACTGAGTTTATTCGCATTTAAAAAACAAATGATCTCAATAATTTTTTCTCTGTCTTTTCCCAGAGTTGTCCAAGGGCTTCCTTGTGGTGCTGTTGTCCAGGTCTGTGACTGTAGGTGGATGTCGTGGTTTAACCTGGCTGGCAACTAAGCACCACGCAGCCGCTCGCTCACTCCCCCCCCCCCCGCCTCAGTGGGATGGGGGAGAGAATCGGGAAGGGGAAAAAAGGTTAGAGCCGAGGGCTGAGATAAAGACAGTTTAATAAGAGAAAATAATAATAATAGTAATAATGAGAATGATAACAAAATATACAGAATATACAAAACGAATGATGCACAATACAATTGCTCACCACCCGCCGACCGATGCCCAGCCCGTCCCGAGCAGCGATCAGTACCCGAGTGACCCGACCGACCCACCAACCCCCCCGAGCATGACGTTATATGGTATGGAACAGCTCTTTGGACAGTTTGGGTCCTAGCTGTGCTGTACTCCCAGCTTGTTATGCACCTGGCCGAGCAGGAGAAGCTCAAAAAGTCCTTGAGCAGTCTGAGCACTGCTTGGCAACAACTAAAAACATCAGCGTGTTATCAACATTCTTCTAGCACTGAATCCAAAGCACAGCACTATGCTAGCTTCTGTGAAGAAAATTAACTCTATCCCAGCCGAAACCAGGACAGTGGACAACCTGTTGCTAAGCTGTGTTACACCCTGCCTTCACACCTGATGCACAGGTATCCTGTGTATTGGTACCAGTGCTGGCACCGGGCATCCTGTGCTCAGTGATATTTTATGGGCTATAAAACTCTGGAAAGGCAACTTCTTCATACGCAGAGGTAGGAAAATCTTCAGTCTTCTTCTGTAGGATCCTGTAGGTTTGTAAAAGTCTCTTAATGATGAGGCTGCATTTGGGCACACTTCGGAGAGCTGCAGTTGTGACCTGAACATTTCTTTTCCCTTGACAATCATTGTCACAAAAATAGCTTTGTGCTCTCTGCAGAGGCTCGCAGGGCCCGTTCTCTGGTGGCTGGCTGGTGCCAGACTGAAGGTTTAATGGAGCTCGTGCTGGTTGCGCACTTGGATAGAATAATCAATTGAATAATTGTTCAGGTTTATGGACCAAATTCCTAAATGTGTCTCTGTTCAGAGGGAATCTAAACAGAAAGAGCTCGTATCTCGTGCCTTCCACTAATCCACTTGTGCTATGAGATGTCAGCTTCCATTTC
Source organism: Gorsachius magnificus (assembly GCA_034008185.1). Lineage (NCBI taxonomy): Eukaryota > Metazoa > Chordata > Aves > Pelecaniformes > Ardeidae > Gorsachius > Gorsachius magnificus. Next base: position 43,094,024 of record CM067087.1, read on the forward strand.
CATAGATAGGTGTGGGCTCAGTCCCACCAACACACCCATATTTAGAGTCACCTGGTTTTCCCTCTTATGTTAAAAGAATCTAAATTTAACTCTGCTTGAATATAAAAGGAAGGAGTAGAGTTGCTAAAGCATTTAATATGAGTGGGAAATGTTTTGAAAGTTTAAGTTGGTTATTTTTAATGTAACGCATGCATTGCTCTGCTCTGCAAGGTACAAGCCATGGCACTTCAGCATCTGGGCAATGCTCACATCTCCGCTGGTTTAAAGTGAGAGAAAAAGGTGAAGTGTTGTAATTTGGTCTTAAATCTGAAGGTTTCTAATTTCAACCACTTTATCTTCTGAATTTATTTCACCCTATAACTTCTCTTCAGAATTCAGTGAGGAAGCTCTGAGGCAGATAACAAGAATGATCAATCAGTTTGTCAGGTTGGGAATGAAAATGCTGTTTGGGAAGTGAAATCACAGCGTATTTTGAGGAGAACAAATTAGAAATTATTCAGCGAACTCATGGACTTTTGTTACTGAAATAAAATGTTTCTGAGGGACCATCTTGTTTGGACACATTTTGCTAAGAGAGTTTCTTTCAACTCCTTTCTGGCCCAAAAGGATGGGAAAAAACTGAATTAAAAAACCCTTTTGGATAAGACATTTGCTTTGGACACCAGGGATGTGTACTGCAGGTCCCGCTGTGTTTGGTGCTCCCAGGGCTGAGGGGTCAGGGGGGTGGCAGGGGTGAGGCTGGGGGTGATGGGAGGGAGCAGCACAGGGGAGGGCACCAGAGCTTTTTCCTTGGGGCAGGAGATTGGGTTTTAACTTCTTTGATACACATCCTGATTGACCTGAGACATCTTCTACCTGACATCAGCTAAAATACTTAGAAATCAATGTTTCCAACTGAAATTGTGTTTGCCTAATACTTTCTTTTTTCTCTGATGGTGCAGCTTTGGCAATAACCCCTCTTCGTGTTGCCCCAGGAGGTATGATCATTTGAAAGTCTTCTGGAAAAAACTGTCTAGATCACTGTGTCATCTGAAAATTCAGGAAGAATTCAGACGAGTGAGACATCTTGCTTCTGCTTTTGCTCAGGAAATTCCCAGTGAAATCTGGCTGGGGCAGATTTGTCACCTGCACTCATACTGAATCTTCCTGATAATTTGAGAAGCATCAGGAGAGTTGACTTATCATTTTCATCTAAGTCTCTTGAGCACCTGAAGAGACTTAGATTAATCTGCAGGGGGAAAATTCTGCCATAGGCAAGGGAAAAGCATGAAATAGTACCTGCAAAAGGTGAATCTTTTGGCAGATGGAGTTTCAGAGACTTATGAAGTGGGACTGAGATTAAACTTCTTTGTAAGACCAGGTACGATATGTACTGCTTAATTCCTGCCTTGCTGAGGCAGTAACTTTCTGAAAAATAGGATAAGATTTAGTGTTTTCATTGCTTTACTTACATGTTTAAAGCAATTTATTGTTTAAATGGCTATAGCATAGATCTTTTCTCCCCTGGCTGATATAATTTTCTTAAATGGCTAGATGGTTTTGGAAGTCTGCGTCTTCACATTTTTCTTTAAAGTTTGTATTTCAAATCTGCGTAGGAAATTACCGGTGAACTAAAGACATTTTCTCTGGAACTTGCAAACTTTGCTGTGTCTTGATTCCTGCAAGCAGCCGCAAAGACGGTTTCCCATTTAAATGAATGAGAGAAGTCATCGTAGAAGATTTATTTCTGCTGCCCCATTTTTCTTATTTATTCCTAACGCTCTGCCCATTTGCCATGAGCTTCTTCCCATTTCAGAAACAGCTAGTCTTCTGTGAGAACAAATTGTGCTATTTACTTCTGTCCTCAGAGGAAACTAATGGTTTAGTGGGTGAAATGTCCGGGACAATAAGGAGAACTGGTGCTGCGTATTCCCAGGCAAAGAAATACATCTTAAGTAAATTTCTCTCCGCTGAAATCATGGGATGTCATGGAAGTAAGAACTGATTTGTATTCTGCTCTTTGTGTTTCTGAAGCATCAGAGCCTGCTTGTGGGGAGGAAAAGGACGGCCTGGGCATCGCTATGCAAATAGTTTACTTTTTGTGGGGGGAAAAAAATGGCAAACAGATTCTTACTCTTACTGCATTTTTCAAAAGCAATGCTTAACCTTTATTTTTAAGAGGATATTATCTCTGTTACGAACCAAGAGAGAAACAGCAAATGTGAAAGGAAAAAAATGGAGTTGTTTGAAATCACAAGGATATCTGTGCTGTCAGCAGCTTAGCGCCCTGGTTTGGTCCCAAGCCCCTGTCCTCCACGTTTATCTGTTAATATTTCTGATTTCGCTCAGTAAGGCTTGGCTCGTTTCAAAGTAAAATAAAATCCAGGCTTTTTTCCCTTCTTTTTTTTTTTTTTTTTTTGTTCACTCTGTATAGTGCTCCAAAGCCACCCCATGGCTCCTTGACAATACTCCAAGATGTTTGACCCATGTTTTGAACTGCTCTGCCTGGCTGCAGCCCAGTCCCCTTGTTGCAGATAAAGCTGAAAAATTGCCAAACCCTTGTCTTGGAAACACAGGGGGAATACCTGTGCCCTCGAAATGGCCTGGGTCGGGGGCTGTGGTATGGCAGACGGCTTCAGAAGAGGCCACCTCTGAGCCCTGCTGATGGCTGCTGAGAGCAGAAACCTCTGCATATGTGATGCAGATGCCCATATACATGTAGCTGAAGTTATTCTTATTTTAAATGGGAAAGAAGGTAATAAACAAATGACGCGGCACGAATCCTAAAGGTACATGTATTAGCCCAGAAAATGTGTGTGCCAGGAGCCGGCGCAACATGGGGGTGCAGGTAGATTCATAGATATTCCAGTTCTGCCTCTTTTTAGGCCTGGGCTGAAGACGGCTGAAGTCAAGAGGAGAGCCCCTTTAGATCGTAGAATCAATCATAGAATCGTCTAGGTTGCAAAAGCCCTTTAAGATCATCAAGTCCAACCGTTCCCTAACCCTGCCATCCCACCACTAAACCATGACCCTAAGCACCTCATCTCCATGTCTTTTAAATCCCTCCAGGGATGGGGAAATGCAGCTTTGATCTCGAACACGCAGAGATAGCATTGCTGCTTGGAGTCACCTTGGTTCATTCCGCGGCTCTAGAAGGGTATTTTTTGATTTGAAATATAGAGCGACCGTTTCAGAGGTAGATAGGTGCAGCGAGGCACTTCCCACCATGTTTCAGTGCTGCTAAAAAGGCAATTTTAAAAATCTCATTAGGCACCTCCAGGCCTTTGAAATTTAGACTTTTAGTGTTGCTGTGTGTATTTAACATGATTAGTAATGTCTCCCAAATGATCTCTCCCTGCATTTACTTTGCACATCGCATAATTTCATCTGACACTCTGTTGACAGTCACTGGTATATTCTCACACCAAGTCTGGCGGCAGGTGAATCCTGATTAGAAATTTGCCATTTCCTTTGCAAATATGTACATCTGTATGCTAACATAAAATGAGTCCTGATGTCACCGATACATAAAGATCATCAGGAAAGCAATTTCCCACATGAAGATGGTTATTATAAAAGTGTCTTTTTTTTTTTTTTTTTTTTTAATTGTAGGAATAAGTTGTGGAGGGACTGTAGCTATAAAGATGTTTCTTTCAAACAGTTTCTGTTTGTTTCTGTTTCCTTCAACTTGCTTTGCAAGGGGAATAACCTGTGTGGTAAGTAGAATTCTGTGCTTTCCACAGAGCAGATACCCCCTAAGCCTAATGTGGATTGCCTGGATTTGAGGACAGTCCAGGCAAAATTCATTTCCTAAATCCAAATAGACTTCTGGATGACTCATGGTATCGCAGTGTATCTTTGAGAGAAGTTTAAAAGTTGAGGGGCTGAGTTTTGCAGAAAAAAAATCAACTGACTTTCCTGGGTGGGTATTGAAAAGGGAAAAATTCCTTGGAGTTCTGCGAGAGAGGTGAGATTTACTGCCAAGGCAGCCAGGCAAGAGGTTTCAGTAAATGGCTACTGTGTGATACACCGTCTGGATTTTTACTACAAGTTCACCCATGATGTGAAGAGACTTAAAAAAACATAAATAGCAAATTCAAATATATTTTTGAAATTTCCAGAGCTGCGTAAGTCGCAGGAGTTCATTACATCAGATGCTTTACTTTCCTCCCAACATTTGAAAAAGAAGTCTCTTGAAAAGTAGCAAAACCAGAGTCTTTTAATTAAAGCTGTGAACAGCGTAATTATTTCAGTTCTCTCAACATTTGGGAGAGAGATGAAGTGTGAAATTTATATATACACACTTATATATGCACACATAAATACACATATATATAATCTAGCCTCTTCAATTTTTGTTAGCATTATTCATCTCCATTGTGCGGTATAAAACAGTAAAGAACCCCCTCATTTGAGCTCAGAAAGCTGGCAGAACACATCCTGACACAGCCAAGGGTCACTGCCATGCATTTGCAGAGAAATAAAAGGTTGACACAGCAGTAGGGTTGGGGTCCTGAGTTCCCACACCCACCACGTTTGCTCTCATTTATACACTGCGCTGCTAAGGCCAGTGCGTTCTGGGAATGCCTCTCAGGTAGCCAGTATTTCCAGTGCTCTTGCCGTTTTAACTATTGAAGGAAGAGGCACGTGGTTAAGCAAAACTGTCATCTCTGTTACTCGGACATTGCCGAGCGAAAAATCCCATGCCAAGCTCTGGCTTTGCCATCTGGGAAGACAGCCGAGTCTTGTCGGGTCTAGGTAAGATCAACTGATAAACCGTCCTGCTCTCCCACAGAAACCAGCGTCTGTGCTCAGTGTGCTCGGGCCGTTACCTGCCAGCTCGTACGTGCACCGGGCGTGGTGGGTCCCCAGCTAAAAGGATGCAGACGATGGCACCGACCTTGTCCCAGCAGCCTGCTCGGTGGAGAGCGAAGCGGCCAGCCAGGCTGCCTTGCTGCTGCTCCCTCGGATCAATAACAAATGCCAATAAACCAAGGGTGGTAGCTGACAGCCATACCAAGATGCATCCAGTGAGCCTCGGGGAGGCACTGGCTGATGTGCCGTGTGTCCGCAGCGCCTCTGCCTCTTCGTGAGGTGCCGCTGCCTTCAGGAATTGTGCGGCGGCAGCAAAGCGCTGCCTTCCCTGGCACACTTCTTGTCGGCCCGGCAGGAGCGAAAGCCAAATGGCCATCCCAGTTTGGAAAGGAAATGCTGCTTTGCATAACCCAAAACAGAAAAGCGTGGGTTAAATGGGAAATTGCATGTCAGCAGAGAGATTTTAAACTTCTCGCCAACCTCCTCCACCAGATTACTCTGTTGCAAAACGTTGGCCAGCAAGGGCAATGCTGCAGACCTCAAGGGCCGTCATTGAGCGTGTCGGCAGCCAGGGGATCGATGGATATTGGTTACTACCGACTTGTTCTGAGGCCTTTCTTGTCTCCTGTTTTTCCCATGGTAGAGCCAGATTTCCGAAGGGGCAGCGCTGGGATTTTTCCAAGCCCCTGCTCTGCCCGTGCAGCTCGTGGGCATCCCGCAAAGCCCGGCAGCTCAGCCCGCCCCATCCGCCATAGCTCAGTGGCAATGGGGCTGTCTGAGGCTTGCAGATTTTTGAGATTTTTTTTTTTTTTTTTTAACCCTCTTAAGCTTAAATATATAATCAGATGTGTACAATTAGTTCTCTGCCATTTAACTGTTTTCTGCAGCTGGCTCTATGTAAAGTGGCTGTAAGCAAGGGAAAAGGATTGTTTCATTGAGCTGTCAGACCCATACTTAACGCTCTCAGTTTCAACTTTTGCTCATCTGAAAGCACTTTTTGCCACTTTTAGGGTGAGAAAATAGCAGTTCCAGTTTTTTGTCTTTTTTTTTTTTTTTCTTTCTGTTCAAATTATGAACTATTTGGAACAAAGTCTGTCATTTGTTATTGTGTTTGAACAGTTGGTCCTGTAATGGAGTCCTTGAATGTTTTGGGGGGTTATTTAGAACATAAATCATAACTATGCGTTAGGCAGAGAGAGGAGAAGGCTTTATTTAATTTTGCATATCCACAGATCTGTAAAATTAAACAAATTGGAAAACAAAACCGGAGCAAGCCTTCTTGTGATATTACAAAGCGGTAAGCGTGCCATCTGTTACCCAGCACTCTTGTCTGCTGGAGTCCCACAGCAGTTAAGAAAAATGGTCTTTGCGAGACCCTCAGAGAAATATGTCCCAGAGACTTGAGAAATTGAATCAGAAAAATATCAGAATGTGGAGATTCTGCTATGGAAATCCAATTATGATCTCTTAGAGGATTTATTGTGTTGCCTCGAGAAGTTAGTAGCTCTATGGAAACACGTCCTTCCTAGAGAACTTGCTTGTTGGCCTGGTTTCCCATTCTTGATGTAAATAAGATTGAGAGCTTCAGGTTTATTTATTTATTTTATTTTTGGTTGAAGTGCTGCTTTTTCTCGTGAGCTTAAAGGAACTCTCCATACTAATGCCTGAAGTATGGTTTGAGGCTTTGACCTGTTGTAAAGACCCAGTTATTTTTTTAAGGTCTAATTCACAAATTAGGCTTAATCTTACAGACTTGAAGTCTGTTACTTCTTTTTTCTTCTTCAGTGTACTCTACTGTGAATTTTGGCTTTATTTCATTTTATGTTTTCTAAGTAATCATGCCACTCTGGAATTTGTTTTCTCTTTCCTAGATTTGGTGAAAGATATTTATCTAGTTCTTATTTTTTATGAGGTTGGTTGGTTGGTTGGGGTTTTTTCCTAGGATGGAGTTCTCACTCCTTAACGCATTTATCCTTCCTCTACCACCAAAAAGAAGGAATGCCTTTTTATCCCTGTGTTACTGGTTTTGCTGTTAGTTCCGAATCCAGCTCTGCAAACACAAGAGCATCCTTTGGGTGTGGTTTTGTTCTCAGGCTTTTTTTCAAAGAATAAGTATGCTAATGGACTAACTTTTTGAGGTTTGGAGAGGTGTAGCTTTTCTCCCGATCTCTAGCTAGAGTTCAGGCAAAGTGACTTCTTCCAGGTTTTATCCCAGTGTTTTACAGGGTTTGTGAACTCTTCAAAATAATGTCTAGATGTTGAAATCATGATCAGGATGGAAAAAAAAAAGTTCTTAGTAGTACCGTATAAATTTTTATAACATTGCTTGAGAAATTTTCTTAATGAAGATGACTGATTGAATGGTTTGTTTCTCTTGTGCAAAAAAGAATAATGCTAAAATCTGATGTTTCCCAAATATTGTTGGTTTGTGGTGTGTGGCTTAGTGTAAAGAATGATGGGATCTCTACCTCCAAAGTAAATCTTTGGAAGCAATGCAACATAGAGTTTCTTGTGTGCTGTCGAGCTGGGGAAAACAGCTGCATCTCCTGTGATCAAGCTGATGGCTTTGTTCAAGGCAGGCAGGCAGGCAGGCTCCTTCCCAACAAACAGGTAAGATCTTTCCTTAGCAAATAGGTCATAGAATCTCAAAAGGAGAAAAAAAAAATAAAAGAAAGGAAAGGAAATAAAAAGAAGCAAACACCATTTCAGCTCCTAAGCTATGCTATGTACATTTTTGGGACCAAGCCAGAGAAGCGAGCAGAAGCTTCAAAAGTGTATACTCATTCTCAATACTTTAGTGTCTTTATAGAAATATGTTTGTATGAAATTCATGTTATTATCTATGTAATTATAATACACATACATACTAAGAAATACACTGTGGACAAGTACCACGTGTAGTTGCACACACACAAGCATTCCAGAAGTTCTGAACTTTCAGAATACACCATCAGGCTTTTGTTGGCATGGAGTCATGTTGACTTGAGTTGCTTAATAACAAATCCGTAAAAAATAAGAGAAGAAAAATGAAACTTTATTAAAAGTATACTTTGAGGAATGGGACACACACACATTATAATATGCTATGGCCATTTGACTGTATTTTATTTATCGAGTGATGGGATAAGAGTTTCCCATAGTTTCTTATTTCATTTGACTTGTGAAGTTATGGAACAATATGGCTGACTGGTACGTGTTTTGCTAGGGGAGCCAAAAACACCTCAGGCAGCTAATGGCTTGTTTTATGTTAATCTAAACTATTTTCATTAGCTTCTCTAACAAAACAAAAATCTTAAAAATGTCTTTATGTTTTACTCTTTAAAAAAGAAGTACTTTGAAATGAAACATTGAAAGTAAAAAATAGAAGCAATTTCTCTTTGAAATGTTGAAACAAAAAAAATCCCACTTTGATGTCTACTAAAACTTTTTCCCTCAGATGAGACAATCTTGTGAATTAGATATAAATAGTTCTGTTGACCTGAATCTGCATTTTTCCACAAGTACATTCTCAGACCAACCCTTTGTCTATTGTTAGCAGTGTTAAGAATACCATCTAGCACAGAGGGAATGGCACATAAGCCTTTAAGACCACTCATATTACTGTTAAAGGATCAAATCTTTTAATATTTGTTATTGTAAATATAGCTGAACCGCTGAATCTTCATGTGAATTGACTTGCTACTGTTTCTTTCTGTTTGCTTTACATTAGAAGTTATTTTGAAGACATCTCAATAGGCAAATAGAATCCTGAAAACTTCTGAATGTCCAAAAAACCCTCTTCATGCCCAGCATCAGTGTGGAAGGTAATTCCATTTCTCCATTACTTTTTAATTAATACCAGCAAACTGTTGGATTTCTAATACAGTACTTTCAAGAAAATGATTTTCCATCATATTTTGTGGCCAAATATTTCCTCCTCACTGCTAGTCATTTCCTTTCTTGCCTGATTCTGTTTAATTTCTTGCAAAACCACCCACTGGGCTCTAATGGCAATTCTTTCTGGTTTTATACTGAAACACCTCGCATGCTCATAGTTGTATTAGTGACTGATCATTAGACGATCATTAGATTTAATAACGAGTTTTTAAAATGGTCAGTGGATGTGCAGTTTGAGATGTCCAGTTTTACTTGGAAAAACATGTGAGGAAGGTAGGAAAATGATTGAGTCAAACCCATGGATTTTCTCCCCTGTGGTTTCCCCATTGACTTAGGCACCCAGTGCTTTCAGCCTTATGAAAATTAAATCATGGGAGCTCTCAGTACTCCAAGGTGCTTGGGTTCCTGCATTTTCCTTTTTCCTTTTTTTTTTTTTTTTTTTCTTTCTGGATCCTCTAAAATAGCACTGTAGCTGAAATTAGAGGTGTTGCATCCCTGTGTGTTCTGCAGCACTCTGCAAGTCTTCTGGCTATGACCCCTTTTCTGAAAAGACCAAGTTCTCAAGACGTGCAGCAATGCTTCTGTCTGTCCTTCCTTTTTTGCCTTTCTTTCTCTCCTTTTCCCTTTTGGCAGTCCCATTGGGAGACCTGTGCCAGACTGTGTGATATGTGCATGAGTTTTCCCGGGTCAAAAGAACTGACCAGCTTCATGGATAATGAGGATATGAGTATACCAGAGGAGACAAGTCTACCGGGATGGTAAAAATTTCTTCCATTTAGATGCTGCACTAAGTCAAATAGGTTTCAAAATGATTTTAGGTAGATATAGGAATAAGTTCATGGAAAAAAATTATCAGGTAGTGAATGTACTCATTTAAGATGGTCTCTTCAGGCAACACTTAATGCAGAATTGATTGGGATTTTTTAATTTGTTTTTAAAACCAGTGTTTATAAATACATTGCTGTAAACAAGCTTTCATATTGTTCTGCAGAAGAAATTGCTGCACACAGGAGTTCGGTGCAGCATGACTTTTCAGATTACAGTGGGAACTGTATTGACAGATCCTCTGTAGTTTTTGAAAAATCCTGTACGTACACCTCTAATTAAGGATACATATGCCATGATAAAAGAATCATTTGTATTTATGTATATGAAAGCGAATCTCTCATTTCAAAGCAAGATATTTGCTTGCTTTCTATTTTTTGATTTATTTATTTTCTTCTATTTTTAATACCCTTTTCTTCTGGTTTTATATAATGTATGTATCCAGCAACATTCTCTGGCTGAGACTAATTTAGTGGGAAAGGCGGACATTTTTATTTTTAGATACTTGATCTGAGTAAATGTTGAAAAATGTGCAGTAACCCAAAGTTTTCTTTTCTCTTACAGCATTTCTATGCTTGTGCTATTTCATAAGGTTTTCCCTTCCTTGCTTGTTGTGAAGTCAACACACCTTGACATTTTGACAGCTTACAGGGTTTTATTGTTAAGGGGGACACCAAATGACAAAAATATACACTTAGATGTATATTCTGTCACTCCCTGTTAACCTCACAAAGTGTATTTTCAATCTGTCACTGATAGTATTAAAAGATTTTGATCTGCTGGATTTCTTTTCAAGATATGCAAAGTGATTTAAAAAATAGATTCATCAAAATAGCCAAACGCATGCATAACTATGCACGAAAATCTTGATTTGAACTGACAAAAGGCAAGTGATCCCAGTTAAAGCAGCTACAGATTTTCCCATTTTGTAGCACATCTGTTTCTGCAGCCATCGTGCATTTCTGGCCCCATAATACCTGTCCTAAATTAGATAAACATGAGGTAGAAAGAGTTTTGAACAACTGACTCCAAATAGCAAAATTTTGGTTCAGCTGAGGCCACGTCTTGCAACAGGTCTGAGGACTGCAATTTTTTTTGAATCCAACTATGTTGTCCAAATAGAAGAGTTATTTAAAAATATTTCCATTAAAATATTTCTGTTCACAACTTTTTTGTACTTCCAGGGTCCTCAGCAAAGCATTTCCCTCTTTTTCTGCATGTAGAAATAAAGAGGGAGCAGATCGTTAATATGTATGATCTGCTATGTGTGAAAAGTTTAATTCACAACAAATTGTAAGGAGTGAACAAAAACTTTGCTGCTTTGTCTAGTAATGTGTGTTTGGTTATTTTGGCAATCATAGCCACTGTCATCCTTTTATCTTCTTTTTCACAATTTATAACAGTAAAGGCATGTTAAATGCATTTCAGGCCATGTTGGGTGATGCCAGTGTGAACTACTCATTGTCACACATTTTAGTAGAAACATATAGGGAAATAGAATAAAAATAGGATCCCTTACCTCTTTACTTTTCTCTTATGAGTTTTTTCATATAATTTTGGTCAGAATATTATGCTAAATTTAGCAAATTTCATCCAGGCTACATTCAGTCTGTACCTGCTGGAGCAGTAGTGGGATTGCCTCTTGAGCAACGTGGAGATGACAAGCCACCATCAAAGAGAGGGGGCTTCGTCTTAGATTTAGCCAGGTGACCGATTACAGATTTTAAAATTCCCATCATACATGTATGTGGACACGTGTATGATATCCATACATGCTTATTTGCTTTTATTCGTACAGGTATAGATTGCATGAAATAAATAATATTTTCATATATTTAAATGCTCTGTCTAATCCCAGGATTTAGCATTTCAAACTCGTGCTGCAAAAACTGCTGGCTTATGTTTTTGATTTCCTTGAAATGTCCTTTTTTCCTAACAGCAAGAATGTGCTAAAATGTTTATCAAGTCTTGCTCTTTTCCCTGAGAAACTCAAAGTATAATTATATTTCATAATTATCTGCCTTTGCCTATAACAACGTTGTTTACCCCCTGGACCTGTTGTTCTGTTGCTATTCTATCTCGTGCAGTGAAATTCTCTTCAGCTTACTTAAACGATATTAATCCCATCAAAAGTGACGCAGATAATGTCATCACCTATGACACAGTGTTCTCAAAATTTCTTGCTTACGCTGTGTTACAATGTCCTTGTAGGTGTAATTGAATTATGTCAAGAGGATTTTCTTCATGTGAATAGAAACAGAGCGTTTAGGTCCAAGGTTGTTTAATTTCAGCGTAAGCCTTGTCTGCCGGCTTTAGCTGACTGTTTATCTTCGCCTCGCTCTTCGGTGTGCTACGATAGCGCTTCCCTCTCCAAAGTGAAGGTGCGACGGCCAGGACGAGGGATCGGGGCAGGGAGCGGTAGCCGGAGCCTTTTCGCATGGGGATGGAGCTGCCCCAGCTGGGCAGGGGGGCGCCTGCAGGACCTGTGAACGCTGTCCTGCTTTGGGAACATTTGGCGCACCGTTCCTAAGGACCTGACAATCTCTCCCCATTCACAAGATCAGGTGTTCTGCGTGAAGGGGCGTAACAGCGTTTTGGCTTGTCTTTGGCTCTAACGGTCCAAAGTTTGCTGTTGTCTTATTAATGGGAGCAGCCCCACTAACTTCAGTGGGAGAGTATCACGCAGTGGAACCAACGGTGTGAGTAGAAGAGCCATAATTTGGTCATCTGTTAATTTTATTAGTGTACTAAATAATACTGCAGTAACCTGTTATTTATGTAGGTCGGAGTGCATTAACTGCTAGATATATTGTGTCTAGTGGCTTCAGTATCTGTTTGAGATGCAAAGCAAACCATTAAATTTGTTGTATTATCTTCTTCAAACTTTATTACTTTTGTAGTTAGGAAGAGCTTTAAATGTGTTACACCACATCTTTGTTATCACTAATTCTTCATGGTTTTCTTAGCCATCTGCTTTTTTTTTTGAAATGCTGTGGAAGCATAATAGCAGCAATAGTCACACTTACTAAATCATTAACTTGATCTAAAATATTGTAGGGAAAAAGTCTTCATTTTAACAAAGTCTTTGTCTTTTTGTCTGTAGGGAGCTTTTGTTGAAAAGCATCTCAGGAAGGAAATACTTACACATTTATGAGAAATTAGTTGTGTTTAAATGTCACTCTGCGAATGAAAGCTGTCTTCTGCTGGTTGTCTTTAGGTATGTCCACTTGACAAGAGGCCATGAAATCTAGATGCAATCTAGATAGATATCCCCAGACTTTGAGGTGAATCTGGAGGTTAAGTTCCTTCCTCTCCATGTTACGGTTAATCTTTAAGTGAAACGAGTCTTTACCCAATGCTTCTTAAATTCAACTGTGATTTCTGCTGTGAGAGCAATTTTTTGAATGTGTAATGAAGGCAAACAAAAGTTCTTGGTGTATGATAGACTCTGTCCATCTCCTTTTTGAAAGAGAATTTTTTTTCACCAAAAGTATTCAAGATCTACCCGAATGTCTGTGGGTGGCATTTAAAAACAATGTACTCCAAACTGAAGTTAGCTTTCATTATTGTTAATTGCCTCCCACAGAAGTTCAAGTGGGTTTTGAATTGTGCGAAGAAGGTACAAGAATATCTGAAGTGTTCTGGTATTTAAAAAAAAAAAAAAGATTGACAAATTGCATTTGTACATCGAGAGCCCTAACATTTCTTCATCAATCTTGTAGACTTGCTCTCTGTTGTGCTTTTCAGAAATGGAACTTAGTTTTCAACTGCGAGTGCAATATTGCTTCATCATCTAAGACAATTCATAATTCTTTCAGATGATGGAAAACAGTCAAACACTTAGCATATAATGACTATGAATAGGGAAAAACTATTAATACTTGATGATAATATTTCTGCAGTAGACCAAACAAAGTTCTCTGCAAAGTGAAATAAAATGCATAATAGCTGAGCCTGCAAAGGGAATGCCCTGAACTCAGTACGCAATTGTCTTATCTTTAATAATTTGTTAAACTGTGTGTGATCACAGCAAATAATGTACATGGCAAACTTGAATACGCCACGTGTCATTTTTGGATGCAAAATATGTGATCTGGTGGCCTTTAAGTTTCTCTTAACTCTCATGGCAAAATCATCAAAGCTACTCAGGGCAGCTGTGGGCTACGGAGATTGCAGGCACAAAAAGAATGTGTCAGCTTTCCCATAAACAAGGTGTATTTTATAGCATTTCTAACATAGCCATAAGGGTTGGCTGTAGCTTGAAACTTAGCACTAAAGTTTCCATCAGTGCATTTTGTTTTCTATTATTGTCTTCGATGGTGATAAGTTCACGGCAGAATGGGTTTATGATAGAGAAATAAAGTTTTGGGGGAAAAAAAAGACACAAGACCAGTGTTCTTTCATGTAGAAGGTAGAATTTTTAAAGAGCGCTCTCAAACGGATAGACAAGGTGTACTGTTAAGTTCAAGGAAAACGAGCAAAAGAGCACAAGGACACTTACTCGTAAGATAAAGTGGTACAAATCTACCTCATTAAAAAGTTTGACGAGAGAAAATGCAGAAAGTTAGAGCAGAAAACACAACCTGATTCAGAAGGGTCCATACGCAGGCGCCTGTGCAAACGAGCCACTGCCCGGTAGCGAGAGGCTGGGAGGAATGGTCCCTGTTGCCGTCAACAGAGTCACGTTGCATCTTGCCTAGCTTTCCTGCTAAGAAAAGGGCTTTTTGCTCGTAGATTTTCTCTACTGAGACTAATAAACATTGCATCTTTTTTCCAGAAGAAGTTATTTCAGCCATCAGCAAAGACTCTCAATTTGCCAAGTGGGCTGACGATCTCACAGCAGAAACAAGCCAGGCAGCAGGAGCAGAACACCGAAGTGTCCTTGTGAAGCAGCCTGGTGACATGATTTGTACATACAAGGTCTGTAGCATGGATAAAAATTCAAATTTACTTGTACAAAAATTACTATTTTCTCCCAGATTTAGTTTCCCCAGAGGGTCACCTCTTCCATGTCTTTTCTCTTTATTATTGAAGAGTATCTAGTAGGAGACTGCCTTTCATCTTAAATTTCTTCTAATCTGACTTGTAGTCATTTTAGACAAAATTTCTAGTGTAGCATGTCTGTACAAAACCTAAGGCTATTTCATGATTGCATAGAGAATGTGTTCGAAGAGGGTTAATAAAATACCTGATGTATTTAAGGAATTAAAGAGCTCTATAGCAAGCATATCAAATAATTGCTGATTTCACAATACTGAGGAAAAGAAAAAAAATAAAATCACTGTATTTAGGAGAAAAACAGTAGGGTCTATTACTACCAAAACCAATGAGTCAGCATAATAAGCCTGCATAGTTCTCTTGGTCACATAACCCAATGTTCCTGTAGGTAGACGCGTACTCTGAGGTCTGCATTTCTTTTCATGATGCTGCTTCAGACTGCAAGTTCAACCTTTTTGTGAGATTGAATTTAGGTTTATATTACTAATTTGTCCACCTATTTGCTAGCCCGCTCAGATAGCTGGGCTGCTGACTTGCCCCTCACCGACAGGCCAGAACTGCTCAGCTCTTCATATCAGCGACGGCCCGGGAAGCCTCTCTGCAAGAGTCAGGGGGAATTGACGGAGCATCTTCAGCACTCCGAATGATGTTTTATCAATATTTACCTGCACATATTAGAAATGCCTGAGGACAGCCAGGCTGTGTGATGGATTTTGCTATAGGGGCTAAGCGCCGGTCCTCACTTGTGTACATAAGGGATTTGAAGCTGTTCTGCAGTAATATGTGAAAACTGTTGGGGTTTGTTGTTATTTGGTGGGCTTATGTGTGGCTTCTTTTTTTTTTTTTCCTATTTTTAGTGGTCACCGATGTTTGCAGTTATTTATTAACTCTGCAGAAGTTATTTGGAAAAGAAAAGTGCGAAAGGGCTAAAGTGTCTCAAGGCAGGCCACTGCTTAGCTAGTGCTCAGGGGTTATGAAGGGACAGCAGTGGAATAATTTTTTCCTCCTCCTTTGCCAGTGGAAAATGCCATTAAACTAGAAGTGGAAAATTCCCACAAGAGAGAGAAGGAAGTTATTTGGAAAAGACTGATGGAGATGGAGGGGTGTGTTACATCCATCTAGAGAAGCTAAACCAACTTGTCACCATCAAATGCACGTGGTTTTCATTCGTTCCTGTAGAAAGGTTTGTCTCTGCTCTAAATTAGATAATAATTTTGTTGTGGATGGTTTTGCCGTTAGGCTGTCAAACGAGCGAAGTGAAATGGCATTTGCTGTGATCCATTCTGATTGCTTGCTGTGGTTAATTCCTTTCAGCCATTTTCTAATAAGTCTAGATTTTTAAGAGAAGGCAATCTCTGACTTGATATAGACATATTTTTAGATACACTCACATTGGAATCAGTGATTTGGTCCGTGCTCCCTTCTGCTAAGGAGGGCTCTGGTACAGCTATGTACTGTCTGACTGTGGGCACACGCTCTCAATGGTCCCTCCATCCCCTGGAGGCCCATGACACTGATTTCTGCTAAGCCAAGCTCAGCCAGACTTCGCTTTAGTCTCTGCTCATCAGTTATTCGCCACAGCTGTCTGAGTAGCCTCACGTGGGACGTTAGCCCATTACCTGTACGGGGAAAGCAGAGCCTGCTAGAAAGTAGATAGGAAATTGTTCTCTTGCATGGACTTCTCTCTGATCAAAGGCATCTCCAGCTTTAAGCTGCAGTTTGTACTTTAATGCTTTGTTTGGTGAGCATATCACCATTAACTCGTGTAAACATGCATGAAAGTCAAGAGAAGATTTTTCTTTCTAAGATGTATCAGATGCTGTGGTATCATGGTGAAGGTTACTGCGGAAGGAAATGGAAGGTGTTCACCAGTCCATAAATAAACCAGGTGCTCCTCACTTTCAGTGATATTTTAATACTATCTAAACAGAAAGAATGTTTAAGATATATTTATTAACATGATAACTGTAATATCAAGGTATAGAAATGAACAACGGACAATTCATCTTTTGCGCATTATTTCTCAAAATCAGACAAGTGCCCAGGTAAAAATAACAGATACTGTAAATCTGCAATTCAACAGCAGAAGGCTATCCACTGAGAAATCATAGGCAATACAAGAAATGCTTGAAAACCTTTTTTTTTTTTTGTTTGTTTGAACACGATTATAGACAAAAATAAAACGGCATTTTGCTATTTACTTCTTTATGTGTTAGTGGTCAAATCCTTGAAAGTATAGCTCAGCTGTCAAACTAATGTCAGTGGTAGAGCTCCTTTTTACATAAGGCTGAACATTCATATGTGGTTTCTTCATTTCAAACACCTTGTTTTAATAGAATTATTATTGTCTCACAGTATTTTTCTCTTCCTGAAAATAAAAATGTGTTATGGAAACAGAGACATTTACCTTGAGCAACAATCCCAGACCTGGTCACTAGAAAGGTCGGTAATGCCAGGGTTTCACCGGCCCCATTTGTGGTGGTACTTGCAAAAATGGGCAAGGACGATTGCATCAAAATTTTCCTTGTTCTTTCTGCACATTTTTATGAATGTGCAACCGACTGTGTAACAGATAATAATGTAGGCAAGATTTTTAGCATTTTAACAATTTCTTTCACGTTTATTGAGGTTTCTAGAATTGTAAAAGGGAAATACGGAGCAGGAAGCCATTTTCACAGAAAGTCTTATCTCCCGCCCTGCCTTTCCCTATATTTGCACTGTAAAGCACTTTAGTAGGGGCCTGAAAGCCAGGTGGTTAATGAAACTGAATTTAGGAGTGAGTTTGATCTGATGCTGAGTGCCCTAAAATCTGCATCTTTGACTTCGGGGTGGGAAGGTGGTCATAAAGTTGTAAGGCCATGCTTGATGTTAAATTGTCCTATTTTCTTCTCTGAACTATTTAGAGGGATCTTATTATATTCTTTTCCTCCTTTCCCATTTCTGTCTTGTAATAATAATTTATCTGTTTCATTAATAAGTTGTGGGACGTCACATTTATTATATTCTTTCCCATTTTCCCTAACTCATTTTTTTCTTTAACAATGGGTGCAGCGGGAGGACTTTCAGAGGTGGTAGATATTCTTACAGTAAACCTGCTAACAATAAATGTGTTTGCAGGCATTAGTGACATTCAAAATACACTGGGTTGAGTGGTTTGGGGTAGGCTTGCATCTAACACAGGTTATTCAAGTGAACGGCACTCCGTTTCCTCGTGGTGCTGGATAGCGGTTTTGGGGGATGAGCTGGGAGATTCCCAACTCCTCATGTCAACAGGACTGCCCAGAGGATGTTGCCTTTTCCAATGAGCAGAAACCTCTCTCTGTGTTCATTTCTAAAATGTCCGGCACCTCCCAGCTGCTCAGCGCAATGGACGCCACTGCCGTTTGGTAAAATGAGGCAACGGTTTCATGTAAGTTGGTCGGGTCTGAGACGCTTGACATCAAATGGATTTTTCTCCAAACCTAACTCTTGGAGGTGGTTTCTGTTTGGAATTGCACTGACCTGAATCCAGAGTCATTCGAGTGGCCGAGTGATGCCTTTAACAGTCTCCCAGCTTCCCATCTTGAAGTTATTTCCAACTCGGCTATAATATATGCAGCCCTGCTAAGCTGTTAAATAAGAAAGAAGCCGCAGAGCACTAAAAATATTTAAATTGCTGCCTTTTCAGATTCCGTTGCAGATGTCTAATGGGCCTTCAAACACGCCTGCATTGTTTCTCCAAGCACATTGTGCGGCGAGCCCTTGCAGATAGATTCCTTCTGCTTCCAGAACTCATCTCCGTACCCTGCCTGAGATCAAAATGAATGCTTATTTCAAACTAATAAACAGGCTGCATTCTCTGACAGACTGAATTCATTAGAGTAATACCATAATGTAGTTCTTTTGGTGTGTTTGTTTCCCAAGTTGTCAGTTAGGTGGAGAGAAAGTGTCACTCTGCCCACCATCGTCATTACTGTGGCCAGATCTTTTTTGGTACATCGTTTGTCAAAATGTCAGCCATGTGAGCTTGCTGGGGGTTTTTATGTGTCTGAAAATATTCTTAAAAGATGTTCTTTCACTATCTAGTGTACATTTAAACTGAATGCTTTTGAAGTAATGTTGTTAGTCTTTGGAAACTTCTGAAGTTGACAACAAAAAAGACGACTGGGAAGTTGAAATTCTTTGGTTTCAACAATAATTTTTTTTTCCTATTGTTAAAACATGTGACTTGGAATTGAAAAAAAAAAACCCCAAAACTTTTCCTAGTTTTCCACAGTGCTACATGCAAACTTTTTATTTTTTTCTGTTTGCAGCAGCCGGGGCACAGGGCTGCTCCCCTTCTCATGGCCTCAGGTTTTCCAGCTGCATCCCTCCTGGCTGCCCTGGGAGGGCATGTAGGAATGGAGGGTGCCCTCGGGTTTTTGGGAGGCTCCACCTGGGCTGAACCTCCTCATGTCACACATTTTACTGTGTCTGTGCTTTTCCAGTAGGATGGCAATAAGAGCTTTAACTGTACCTGAAAGTTAAAGCAAATAAGCACTCAGTCACCTTGTACTAAACTAAAAGCTCATTTTATTCCATGGGTCCTGTTAAAATTCAATATTGGCAAAGTACCTATAAAGTAAATAAGAATAAGAGCATGATACTTGCTGTAAAGGGACTGAGGGACTAAAGTTTCTCAGCAGCGTTTTGTCACCGTGGGCCAGAGTTCTTTCTGCTGTTCGGCTGCCGCGGGATTGAACGCTGCTGCAGATTTGGTGCAGCCACAACCATATTTTCATTCACAGCAGATACCCAACGCCATCTCCAGTGAGCATCTGGAGCATGATGATGATCTTCTCATGCGCAGTTTACAGTAAGTGAAACAAATTGGAGGGGGTTTGGTTATATTTCATTTTAAAAAAAATTCAAAAATGTTCAAATCATAAAATATCAGGCTATAGGAAATGAAGTATTTATTTTGTTATCCCTGAAGATAATTAGAAAAATATTAAGAATACAGTATTCTAAATGTTGCTAGTACAGAGGTACTGATTTATTAAATTCCATGATTATTTAAAATTATCTCAAAAAAGCACACTGGTAGGTTTAGACTAGATAAAAGGAAGAAATTCTTCACAACGAGGGTGGTGAAACCCTGGAACTGGTTGCCCAGAGAGGTGGTGGAGGCCCCATCCCTGGGAACATTCCAGGCCAGGTTGGATGGGGCTGTGAGCAACCTGATGTGGTTCAAGGTGTCCCTGCTCCTGCAGGGGGGTTGGGCTGGGTGGCCTCTAGGGGTCCCTTCCAACCCAAAACATTCTATGATTCTATGATTTACCCAGCTGAACAGAGAGCTGGAAAGGTATGTGTGTGAATACAGGGCGCATAGATAGCAGCGGGTTTTCTAAGCATAAATACCCATAAAATGAAATATGCACAATCTCACAATGATAGCTTCTTACAGAGTCACCGTAGTATGAAAATGGGATTCTTCATAGATGCTGGAAAGCACAATACAATCTGTTATATTTTTATTATATGCATTATAGATTAAAAAAGATAAAGCCAGTATCTTTTGTCGAGTAATTAAATATTTTCTCATTGACATAATCGGTTCTGCAGGATTTGTAGGTGCGTGTCTATGTGCGTAAATATTTATTGTAGACACATTTTATATATGTATGCGCTAGACATGAATGTGAGCACTGCATTTCTAGCAGCTGAAAATATTTCCGCTCTGGGGTGTTGTTTCTACACCACCACAACAACAGCAACAAGAATGTTATGATTCATTACCCAACATGTAAAGGAATCAGTCTATGTTGGAAATATATAGCCTCAAATGTTGATGTTTTCAATGTGTAGTCATTAAAAAAAAGCTTCTTTTGGTTTTGCTTCCCCTTTATTTAAGGAAAAAATTATTTCCTTTCTGACCCATATATGTATTTGTATTCTCATAAATATGCTTTATGGTATGGTGGAAAGTATATTCCCTGTCTAACATCTATTAGTAATGCATAACAAAAATCTCATAGGAATTATCTAGCAGTAAGAAGAGAGTCCCAGCTTTTGTTCTTCCTTGCAAGGAAATACTGAATAGAAGGGAAGTATGAATTACCTCTCCGGAATTGTAATGGAAGACTCAATAACAAAAGCATTAAAATGCATTATGAGCACAAAAAGCCTGACCCAAAATTATTCTCATAAGATATTAATGAATGCTTCTATTTTCTAGGTACTGAGAGAGTATTTAAATAACCGCTCTGGCCATGCATGTGGCGATGCCAGCGAAAGCCTGCGCTGGCTGATGGCAATATTCCTTTTCTGAAAGTCATAAAAGCCTCAAAATATCTGAAAAAATATCAAAAACTTGGGCTTGTTGGAAGGCAGCGTAGCGGGGCGTGAGGTACATCCGGGGAGAGGAATGCTGATCTGAAGAATGTTGTCAGGGTACAGATGAGAAACAGCAAACTTTGAGAAACGGTCAGAGTCCACTGCTGGAAAGGACATGGGCATCGTCTTCTCATGGGTTTTTTCAGTGTAACCGCAGAGATTTCAGTGAAGTCCTACCTGATTTACGCCCTGTGAGAAAATCCAAGTCCAAAAAATGCCGAGAAAATCCAGAGATATTGCTACGGGTCCCGTGAAAGACATGCATTTAACTGGTCTTACATTAACATCAGGGAAACATCACTTGCTGAGGCTGAGGGGGATCACTTTTGGTGAATGCTTGTTGGCTTTTCCCTCTAACTCTTCCGAATTCCTCTTTGCAGCACCGGTCCCCAGCAGTGCTGCACCCCGGGGCTCTGCCACCTCCTCTTCCAGAGCAGGGGTGCGAAGGACGATGATTTCCGCAACACTCGGTCATTCCCCATGGCAACGGGTACCTAACGTCATGCCAGCTTAGTCGTGTAACACTTGTTACACAATATACATAATGTTTGTATATCAGTGTGGGATATGTGTGTGTGTGTGTATGTGTATATATATGCATAATATTCTTAAATTATTCACAAATTAGTTTTTTAATGGAACCATCGCAGCAAAATAAAATGCACTGAGACTTAGACTATCTCATTAGTTTGAACTACGCAAATGTTTGGTTTCGCTCATGGACATAATACCCGGTGCTATAAATTATTCTAACATGTTGAATGTCCCTGTGCTGCAGTTTATTTTGGGGTTAGTTAGTTACCCGTGGTCGGAGGATCCGCACCAGAATCATCTACACCTTTACCACTTGGGCCATCTCATCCAAGAAAGAGCCACACGTGATGCTCAGCAGCCACCTCCTGGGGCACGGCACGGGGCCGTGCTGGGGCCCGCAGATGCATCTGCAGCGAGCGCCCCTCCAAAGCGGGGAGGGGAACCATGGCACCCTCCACGGTCCGGGCGGGTGGGCAGTGCCAGCCCGCAGCCCTGCCAGCACGTGGTTGCGATGTAAAGATACAGGAGATGGCCCTCATCAACGTGCTTGTCCTGGGGCACGCACGTAGTTGGGAGAAAAAGCATTAAATAGCCTATTTTTCATCTTAGAGAATAAATTAAAAATTCTGAGGTATTCTTCAAGCTCGCTGTTATAAAGCAATATACAGGGGCTCCCAGCCTGGTTCACCTTAACACATAACTTGTTTAAAATGAGCCTGGCTAAATCATGTTTACAAGTGTATCTGCAGGGGTAAAAATAACTGGGTCGGGTAAAAATCAGTGGGTCAGGTAAAATGTTTTAGCTATAGATATTTTCATAACTCTCATGCACCTTTTCCAGCCTTTAGTTATAAAGGCAGATTTCTCTGACTGAAGTGTCGCCCAGCACCACCATGCCTCAGCGGTGTTAGTATACTTGATTGATATTTAAAGCAGACTATAAAATATTGCCTAAGCACAAAACTATTGCCCTGGTGAAATAAGGCCTGTGAACTAGCAGTCCCTTGGGTTTGTCATGCATAACAGAACCAGCATAAAGATGCTCAAAAAAAGGACTTAATTGAACTTTGCAGTCACAGACTCTCCCGAGTCTCACCTCGCTTACCCTCTCAGCAGTATTATTTATCACATATTTTTAGTTTCAATAAGATGATCCTTCTTTATGATCAGCTTGGTCATGTCCTTCAGTTCCAGAAATAATTTAATTTCAGATTATTTTATTAAAACCGTTCCTTTTTGCTTTATTCACTAGGCACTGCCATGCAGAAGGTGCTGGGATGAAAAGAGCCTGCGAGAAGCTGAGCATCCTCAGGAACCCTGACAGTGAGGCACAGCCCAGCTTTGCTTCATGGCAAACAACCTCAACCTGGTACCGGCTCTGTCACTCATTAATGTTGTTTCCTTGTGAGCTTGCCACTCAAGAGAGGAAAAATTAGGTTTATCTATGGAGAAACAGGTCTCAAAATGAACCAAACTATGGGGTTATTTCCGTAGCAGAAGTTTTTCTCCATGTTCCTGTTTCAAAGTTTGACAACTTTGCAGCAAGCCTCTGTGTGTTAATGCTGCATGAACTAAGAAATGCAGAGGGAATAAATTGTCCTGGTGAGCGTTTCGTAGCCTGGTACGCGTTCCCCTAAGGGGGGGAAAGGAAGATGCGTACAGAGAGAATGGTGGTATCTCCAGCCGTATTCAGCGGATGGTTTGAAATTAAATAGGTAGCCTTGCCTGTAGTAAACTTGGTGTCAAAATACACCATGAACCGAGACTCAAGTCAGTAGTTTCATTTTGTGTCATTTCATCCTTCCAGGTATCTTGCCCTTACGTGCAAGTCTCCTCGCTGCTTTTCTGAGACACTGCTCCCAGTATGGAAGGATTCATCAGTAATTTTGTAATTGGCTTTTTATTTATTTCCATATGCACACTGGGTAAGAAAATATTTACTCTTCATTTGGGATATGATAATGAAAGAAGTGGGGTGGGATGTGTGATGAAAAAGGGCATTTCAAAAGAAAAAGGAAAAAACCCCAAACCTTTGTATGTGCGCCAAGCCTGCAAGTGCCACATGAATTATAAATCACTTAGATCTGAGTAGTTTGAAACTATTTGGGGAAAAGGGGGTTGATAACTGTTTACTAGTCCATGCATTATGAATATGGAAATTCAATGCTCTGTTCTGAATTCATTGGGAGACGTGTATTAATAAGGAAGATTGTTACCTGCATCTCTCCCAAAGCAAGAAATCATTTCATGCAAGCACTTAAAACATGGTAATTGATAGCTTAGAACATTCTAAGTCATGCACTGGCAATGTGAAAAAAAAATCAGACCTTGCCACAGTTGTTAACATTAATTTTTGATTTATGTTAATTTAAAAAAATTATTATTTGTGTAACCACATTTTCTTTTGAATGATACTATTAACTTGGGAGGGCTTGATGATATATTTGCAAGTGTATATATTCTGAAATGGGGTATTTAAATGTTGTTAACTCAAGCTGTCTGTGAGTTCTAGGTGTGGGTAGCTTGGGGTTGGTACCTCCATCACAAGGTGGGTGACTGAGTGACAAAAACGCGCTGTGTGTTGCCTTGCTCCTGCAGTTCTGGCTGAGCAATTTCAGAGCTGTTTTTCCACCCAGGCCCTCTCTGCAGCAGCAGTCACCCAGTTATTTGGGAGGAGAAGCTTGCTTCAGCTTCGCAGATCAAGGCTGCTGCAACCCCAAACAACCCGTTTGTCACGGCTCTCCATCCTGCATCCCCAAAAATCATCTGCACAATCAGAGGGAGGCAGGAAAGAGAGACATAAGCAGGAGTAATTCTGAAAAAAGTGCCAGTCAAATTAAACAGTATGGCATCACTTTCTCTTGAGTTGTTACTGCTGATTTATTTTATTTTGATGTTTCTGAATCCTAGCAGGAAAGTGGAGGTGTCTGTCACCCAGAGGGAGCAACCCACAGGCAGAGGTGGGAGCGGGGTGCTTACTCCCTTGGCTTTCCCTGGGGAAGGCGATCCCTGCCCGGCGTCCTGCCCGGCTGGGTTGGCATTCTGGCTCTGGCCGACGTTCCGGCTGTGGCCGACGTTCCGGCTGTGGCTGACGTTCCAGCTGTGGCCGATGTTCCGGCTGTGGCTGACATTCTGGCTGTGGCCAACCTCCGAGAATGATGGGCGAGTGGAGGAGGGAGGTGAATCCAGCAAGTGACTATGAAGTCATCTGGGCAAAGTCGATCAGAGGCAAGTTGTCTTTTCAGATGTAATCTGGAATATCAATATTAGATTCGGGGTTTATATCAGTTTTTTTGCAATACTGACTTTAATTTTAAACTGTACAAGCATCCTACAGTGTTATCTCCCAGATCTCTGTAGTGGTTCCATTCAAAAACAAAAAGGACAAACAAAGTGACTGAAACCATCCCTGTGAAAAAAAAAATAAGTTGTTATTTCACTGAAGATAATTCTATTTTGATTTATAGGGTGCTGTTACGCAAGAGTTACGGGAGAAATGGGACAAGGATAACGAGGAGGAGGTAGCTATCCGAGAGTTCAAAGGTAGGTAGCTGATCAAAGGTTAAATACAAGAAAAGAAATTATTCTATTCAAGTTAAAGGTAGGACACTGTAACCTAAATAGATGTTTAGCTTCAGTTAAAACTCTTGGAAAAGGCTTTTGTGCTGTGGGTAAGTTCTCAGCCGGGCAAACTTTTCTTACTGCTTGAAACATTATATGGGAAGAGAGCGAGAGATTAGGCTATCACCGGCGGGTGGGATATCTCAATTTTCATTTGAAAATGTTTCCAGTTTCATAAAAGGTAGAGGGCAGAACTGATTAGATCCATTTAAAATTGCAGTGTGTAGAGGTGGCATGAAAATATTTCGTTTTCTAAAGTTAGAGATGGAATAGGTAGAACCTGTAAAAGCATTTTCTCGAGCCTGATAGCGGCACAGAGTGCTGAACAGAAGGCAAAGGCTGGTGGTGAAAATGAGAAGAGGAGGAACTGAGGGAGAGATTAGCTCGATTGTGAGAGGTATTTCATTAAAGGAATCAGATGGAAACTTGTAGGGGGAGCAAAAGCTGCCTGGTATGAAAAATAACAAAACGTGTTTCCTGAGCGTCACTGCCTGCTGCCACGGAAAATGAGCCTGGGAATATTGGATAGCAACAAATTAATCTGACAGCATGTATGTGCAGCGCAGGAAATTTTATTTTCATTCATTATTTAATACGAGGGAAATTTACAATTTTGAAACATCAGAAAAACGTTTGACTGATGCCCTGCTGTACGAAAGCATTTAGCTGTGCTTTAGCCTTTGGACGTCAGTGCTTCTGCCGGCCCGAGGATGGGGCTGATTGGTGTCCAAACACAGCATCTGCCCAAATGCTGTTTGCCCTCTCGGTCGCTGCAGAGGTGGGGGCAGCCGGGGGACTGGGCAGCCACAGGGGCGAGGGATGGGGAGCGGGGCTGCAGGGGGCACTGGGAGTTGGAAAGAAGAGTTACCGGAGTGAAGCTGGAATGATGGAGGAGGAGGAGGAGCGGGGAAGGCTCTCCTGTTGCTTGCCGCAAAGGGTCTCCGGTTAGAGTGGCCCAGGGTTTGCTTTCCTTTTTTAGAAGAACGAATTGTCAGTAAGCAACAGAGGAAACATCGAGCTCTGCAGCCCTAAGTTGTGGCTTTGAGAAATTCAGAGTCCAAAGCCGACAACCAGAAACTGTTAAGCCAAGAGGCAGAAAAAAACAGGAGTGCCACAGGCGTGCGCCCTTTCCTATAGCACAGACGTAAGGCGCAAGAAATGGTAAAAAATATGTAGATCAAAAGTAGTTTCTGAACTCAGTGCAAGGTGCTGGAGAATCATTTTAATGAGGGTTTCTGTTTCTCCTAGGATTCCCAAACATCGTTATAATGTTATTACTCAAGGCGATATTGTTTAGTGGTTACTAATACAGGAGGAAAACCTTTCCCTTTACCTGGCCCTGATTAATTAGCTTTGCCCTTTGGTGGTGCCTGGGTCAGCTACTGCTGGCCAGGCCCCCGTCGGCATTGCTCGTCCCCAGCCGGTGGTGATGGGGAGGGAGCAGAGCACACGAGTCCCAGCGCAGGGGGTCAGCGTTAAACAGCAAACCCGACCGTGATTCCTCACAGGACGGATCCTCCTGGAGCTGTTTTTTTCTGTCTGCTGTAATCCAAACGTCCCAGCACAAATGATAAGATAGAGGTGTCGGGATGTTGGGAGGAATTGTGTAGATCAAATAGGAGACAACAGAGAGGAGAGGAGAGATGTTGCAGCTGTTACTGTAAATGAACGCACCGAGCTGTGCAGTCTTTTCCAAGGAGGCAGAATGTGTCCTTACAGATAACATTTATTAAATATATATCTGACAGTGTAAGTAGTGCTAAGAAATGCTCTTTGTTTTCACATGAATCTGTTAAAAATAATAACTACTAGAATTAAATATATTAGTGAAAGCAGTAACACAATGAATGAAGCAAAGTGGTTGGGCTTGAGAAAGAGCCCAACTCTCTCAAATTTCCATTTGCTGGCTTCGTGTCAGGCATTACAATGGCAAGTCACGGTGTGTTACTCTCCGTCACATTCGTATTCATGAGGAAATAAGCCATCACATTTCTGTAATTTTTAGGCAGCAGCTCTTCTGGATTCCAAACATCCGATTCTACTTCTCAGTCCTAGACTCCTATCCAAATACCGAAACCAGATACGACGTTATTTTTTTTTAACCAGCTGTTTCCCAGTTAATCAAAGTGTCCTCATGACATGTACAGGAGCAATCCCCTGATACAGGGAATTGGAAGGCTGTTGCATCAACTCCTGTACATGCCTGATTTAATTCCAGCTCCGGAGGCTGTGTCCTGACGAGCCCTAAGTTTGGATATTCAGATCTCCATAGAAGTTGAATGTTTTCTACGATACACAGCAGATCTTCTGGCTCAGCTCTTCCCGGGCCAGCAAAGCAAGCCATGGACCTGGCGGGACTCATCTAGACCAGATTCTTCGCTCTCCTCCATCCCCATGGTATTTTTAAGAGGTAACTTATGGCAAATAATGTTTTTAACACACCCTTTTTGGCGAACCCAAATGAATGTCACTTTTATTTGCCTTTCCTGCACTGAGTGCTCAATGCAAATTGATTCAATTTTTAAAAATAGCTGGAATATATTAGTGTCAGCTGCTTTATGGCCTGACCCTGAATATAGGGTTTATATCAGTGGGAGTAACGGGTGCACGGTATCCGCCTGAAAGGTCTCGGGAGATGATTAAAAAGGAACCACTGGTCAGAGAGCATTTCTGAATTGCTCATTACATAATTATTATAATGTCCATAATGCCTCATATGCATTAAAAATTCAACTGAAATGACTCTGAATTTGAGAATAACCACATAATAGGTTGAAAAATTATTTTACATAATATAATTTAAAATATTAATAATTTAAAGAATATATATAGTCTGTGTGTTAAGTGTAAACACCTATACATGCACTTATTAATTATATACGTGTAGCATATACCAAATGTGCATTTAAACACTTAACCTTTCCACATAGGATAAGTTGGTGTTGTGTCCCACTGGATTCATTTTTTAAATTTCAGTTTCAATTCATCATCATTCAAAAATTCATAACAATTCATATTGCAATATATTTGTGTTACTGATATAGCACTGAAAACGCCATCAAGCTTGACTTGATCCTCAGAACAATATGAGATCAGTATCTTCAGTGAATGTAAAGAGGAACGTACTAACTCCTCATTAGTGGTGTGGCTTCTTACCAGAATTTCCTGGTTTAGCTAAAGAAAACCCAAAAAGTTCATTGAATGATAGTGCAAAAATCACGTGCATTTTTATAAAATGGAATGAGAATGTTTCTCTTAGTGCCTGTGAGTGGAGTTGGGAGAAGCTTTAAAACGTATGACCATGCCGGTTTGCTCACCACCTCGAGATAAATAAAATGGTAAAGAAGGCAGCAAGAACTCCTTATCCCAAAGGGGACGTGGGGGTGAGCTCCTTGTGGCGGAGCAGTGAAGGCATTTGAAAACCTCACCCCCTGCCAGTGCCATCCGGAGCAGTGAAATACGTGCCACGAGCCAGACCACGCTCCCGCTGCGTTGCCAGATGTTGCCATCCAGCTGTTACTTCCAGGCTCCAAGGGGAAAAAAAAAAAAAAAAAATAGCCAATTAATTGCATGCATGTGGCAGCTTCATTAAAACGCGTGCAGCCAAGTGGGACATGGTTTTGTCTTTTACATTTGTGGAATAGTAATTTCAGCGCCATCAATGTCTCTTTAGCACAACGCTGTCTGCTCCTGTTCAGCAGAGATCCTCCACCCCCAGACAGCCCATCCGCTCACTCGTACGCAATGTACCCAGGAGAAGGCCTTCAGGGTAGGTAGGTGCATCGTGTGGAGACCCTTTGGAGTCAATGCTGAAGGCAAATGCGAGCTGATTCGTTATAATTTCCTTCCCACGCCAATTAGTGGTGGTTTTCCTGCGAGTTGGCATAAGTGGGCATTTCTTTTTTAGCTGCATTCAAAAAGCAAGTTTCATGGAGGAAGACCCAAACTAAGGGAGGACATCTATTGAACAGCTCGCTACTAATATCCTTCAGCTGCAACGTGAGATGGGAGGAAGGACAATCGCATGGCAGCATCTTCCAAAAGGCAAAAAATGTGAGCATCCTGGCTACATTTTAGTCCGTGAGAACCAGAAATACTTATAAAATCCACTATTTATATAGCATATGCTACAACAAAGCTATCGCTGAAATGCGTAGCTTCTGCCATCTTCCCAGCTAGCAGTAACACCAGGCGTGATACTGTAGGAATTAACCCTGCAGCTTGGAGACCTGGGATCTGACCCAAAAGCATTCCGGAAACAGCGGTATTTCATTATTATTTCCATAGGGTTTTGAGTCAGAATCTGTTTAAGGTAAATCACCCTCTGGTTATTACAGGGCACTGCTCTGAAAATGTCCTCCAGCTACTCATCGGGCAAGGATGTAATTTACAGAGCTGTCACCTCAATTGTGCTCATCACGTCATGGTTGCTAGAAGGAAAGCTCCCAGCTATTTCCAGGCTTGCGCTTCACCTGTTGTATTATTGAAGAGTTCTTGGATTCTTCCACTTGCCAAACATGAGAAAGGTAATTAGATCTGAATCCTACACATTGCTACAGCCACGTAACCGTCTTTAAAATACAAAGATAAACTACTACATGGTGCGGGAGACTGCAGAGAGGGCTACTATACTTGCTATTTATTTGAGAAATAAGAAGGAGAAAGGAGGGACAGGAAAGCCCAAAAGCAGAGCTTTCTTAGCAGGGGATGCAGAGGCCAGGTGGGAATCCACCCAAAAAAAGGACCTTGGCCTTTGCAACCCAGACGTGCCACGTTTCATCAGAGCACGTTCTCCTTCGGGCCGGCTGTGCGGGCTCAGTGCACAAGGGCAAACACAGCGATTGCCTGGCTGGCTGATGAATTAGTAATAATCAGATATAAAATGCTTCTGTACTGTGAGGTACTGAAGGCCGTGCTACCTGTCATTGGAAATGTAATTTCCTCTTGATTTGCGGTGGAGTTAAGGACCTGGCCTCCATCCGTCCCATCACTGGCTGGCCGGTGGCCTTGCGCTTGGGCTAATCTGGGGAGCTGGAGCACAGCTGACCTGCTGAGCCACTCAAAGCCAAGAAAACAGAACAGTGAGGCTCCCCAAATAAAATTAATAATAAGAAAAATGATGAAAATAAGCTCTTGGCAGTACCTAGTGCGTCACACATCACTTGGGTGGGTGCAAGGTGGTGGGACATAACGTGAGGGGGAGCGGGTGCAGGCTTGGTAACCTGCCCCTCCCCTCTGCGGCGATGGGACACGTCCCGCCTCTGTTTACTGGCGCAACTGGTCACCGCTAGCTCTGGAGAAACACCGTAGTTTGTTCCTTCAGACAAAGATATTTGTCAAAATGGTAACTTTAGTCCTAAATGATCGTTTTCTCCAGACTGCCTATTTCATTATTACTTTACGGGGAAGTTTCAGTAAATTCAGCCCTGTAGTGACCTATGAGATGTTGGCTACTTCGCTATTTTACCACAAAATTTTAAAGCAGGAAGGAATCCTTTAAATGAGACTTAAGCACAGTCACTAGAGATTACTACTACCTCTGACAGCAGTTTATTCCCATCAAATTTAGTTGTAAACATGCTTTGCCAATCTACTTAGATCATATGCTGCCCTCCTGGGATACAAAGAGCCTTTAACATGGATGACTGTTACAGTAAACACACAACAACATTTCCTTCAGTGAAATAAACACTCAGAGACCAACATTCATTAGTTAACCTTGGAACTTCAGGTGTAATTTTATAACTTCAGAGCAAAACACTGGGGAACACAAATGTCTGGATAAAGTCACAAAAAAAACCCAACTCTAAATGACTTTTGCAAGTACCTTAGTGTTTTATAGATCAACAACTTGAAACATCATTTCATGCTATATTAGTAATCTGAAAACATTTACTTTCACTTTGTCTGGCCTTAAATACTTCTCCATAGTATTGACTTACATAGGCATAATTAAAATTAAGATGAAAGTTAAATATAGGCAGAATTATGGCTCCAAATCCATGCAAGTTATACCAACCATATCTCTTTTTACAAAATTCGGCACGCGTGAAGTCAGCCAGAAATTCTACTCTGAGGAAACAGAGAGTTTTACATTCAGTTCTCAGTTTGGAAAGATGAAGTTTCACTGAAATGCCATACTCTTTAAACTACAGATTTTGCACTGCATGGAGAACTTGTAACCTTCAACAGTCCTGAAACGTGGCTGCTTTATACACATAACACCTTAATAGGAACCAGCTGTACTAGTGTGCTTTTATATTCTAAGATGACTTTGAAAATTGAAAAGTGGAAAGAGTTTTAAAAAATGAGAAAATTCAGCGGTACGGCTGATGTTACTTTGCAGGCACGTTAGCTCCATTGCACAGTGTAGTCTTTGCCTAATTCAAGCTGAAGCTTGGTGATCGTCAGGAGCTGTGAAAAACAGAGACAAAGCGAATAATTAGTAACTCTGCCCTGAAGATCCACTGCTTTGTCAGTGTGCAGTAGAGGATATAGCAGCTTCTCATTTTAGGTTGCAAGAATTTATTCCTCGCCCTTTGTTTTTGTGTTTGTATCACTATGAACATAGTTTAAGCAGCATAGATTTTTGGATTGTGGATCATGAGACTCTAATCCTTTCCCTTCATTCAGACCCTCCCTTAGAACTGAGGTTCCTTTTATTTAAAAATGAAAGAAAGGAAATCTAAAAAGGCAGCAAAACTTGGAACACATTGTAATTCAACTGCGCATATGAATTCCTATTTTTTTTTCCATCCAGAAGTCAACAGCAGAATGAAATACTTCCATTCTCTTTTACATTTTTGACTCATCTTTTTTTGGTTATGTACAAAACTTACACAGTTCTGGCTTTTGATGAAAGAGAGGAAGAACTAAGACTTAACAGAATACTGAATTTCAAAGTGAGGGTAGCAAGGTCCCAGTAACAGAAGGGGTTATAGGCAGTCTCCCTCTACCAGAAAATTGGCAAGAGTGAACACCTCAGCAGTTCTGTTCCTATCTGAAAGATGCTCCCTAGGAGCAACACAATTACAGACATTTATTTCAGCTGCCTTTAGGAGTGCCTGGTTTGATTGTCCCTGGACAGGCATGACCCATGCAGATGGAAACCCCGGTGCTCCGAAGTTGGCGGAAGGTATGCCAGTAACTTCAGGAGAAGCGGGATTTGACTTGTGCATGTAGGAACCCTGTGCTGTAATGCCTACAGCCGAGATATGACATGACATAATGTGAAATGGTGGTAGGCAAACAGGGCTGGGAAATGAAAATGTTGTAAGACAAGACTGACAACATCGGGGTCATGTAGAGACTATGAAAATACCTGTCGTTGCTTTTCCTTCCTTCAAATCTCACAGGTTGCAAGTAAGCTATTAGGAAGAGTGGAAACCAAGCACAAACCAGAATCCACCATTTTTCCACTGTCAAAAGTGGTTTGGGTTCCTCAACAGTAATTTTTGATGCTTAAAGCTCTACCACACTTACTGTACAATATTTACTGTATGTTAAACAGTGTAATCTATAATCATTACCTCATGGTAACTTATGTATCTTGCTGAACCTCCAAAGGTTAAAAGCACATATACACTTGTGAAGGTGGCATTACCATCCCTGCAAATGGTATCTTACCTTCTTGGCAGCGTTGTAGACCACGGTGTGAGACGATGCGATTGCCCCGCCGTTCTGCAGTACGGTCACCTGCTTAACGCTGGTGGACACCCCCAGGACTTTAATTTCAGTAAACATTAAGTTGTTTGGATCAGTGTAACCATGATGTAAAACTGTGATATCTAAAACATTCTGGAAGGAAAAGGAAAAAAAATAAAAATCAGAGGTTGTCATCAGACTGGTACAACTCTACTTGAGCTTTTCCTCTCTTTCTGTTTTTTTAATTTTTTTTTTTAATAGCTGTATGTTGTTATTTATTTTTCCAAATGTTGAAGGCTTCAGTTTCTTTGCATCGTTAATCTGGTTAGATCTTGGGCTCTGCTGTGTCCTTAATTGCCACTTGGCTGATATAGATGTGAGGAGCAAAGCAACCAGACGCTCTTAACCCCTGAGGGGGGCAGCACATGCTGCATGGACAAAGTCCTCTTCTGCTCCCACAGGGACCACAGTTACGCCTCCCCTCCTCAGCCCTGCAAGGCCTGATCCAGGCTCAGCTTTCCCTGCCTCCCAGAACAGCTCCTCACCCCCTCTCAGGACCTCACAGGTCCCCCCTCACTTCCAGTTGCTGTGGTTTTGAGTAGACCACAGGCATGCCATTTATTTAGGGTGTATCTGGGTCCAGTAGATCTCCAGGGAGCGAGTGCCACGTTAAGCAGCCCAGGGGTGGAGTCTGCTGATTCACAGCCCACGTACGATCCCATGCAAATGTGCTATGATATAATTCTGCATATTTAGTGCTTAGAGGGTATTACTTTTAGTGTGAGCATTTTTCATTATTGGTTGATTCAAGACCTCTTTAATTAGGTTTTTCCTTACCAGCTTTTTGTAAGAAAGAGTATTTGCAAAAGGTGTGTTTATTTTATAATCTCCTTGCAACTGCAAATACTGAATATTACCAAAACAAACTTCTCTTCCTCAGCAATTAACATTCAATTATTTGACAAAGACAGAATTAAATGAGAAGAAAGAACAGTGTGGATAAAATTAGAAGACATTGTGGAACCCTGGAAAACTAATGAAATAACAAAGTGTATTTTGTATTACAATAGAAAAAGCATTTTTTAAACCAAAAGTCCATATAATTACAGTCTAATTTAATTCCAGATATTCAACTTGTTGTGATAAAAATTGAAACCTGACATCCTAGAAATGCCAATGCTTAAACACTCCTGTTCATTCACTTCATTACCCAGGAATGCATGCCAAATTTTCTGTGTTGAAGAATAAAGGAAAAAGCAATTCTGGACTGAGGCAGTGACTCAGTGCAAAGCACTGACAGGAACTGAGCCATTTGCTCTACTTTCCCATCAGGCTGCTGCTCGCAGGCTTTGCAAAGTGGTGTGGCCATGCCAGCAAAACCCACTATCTATCTATCTATCTCCTACAGGATACCGAGATGTTTCTATAGAACATGTTGGCTGGGGTTAATGCACACATCCTAGGACTAGGACTCAAGTTTATGGCTCATAACCACAAATACATCTCTGCTCTGTCATCGACAGGAGGGCATGAGTAGGACTCATGAAAGGGGCGGGTCCTGTTCCCCCCCTCTGTCATTTTAGAAAGTGATTTCTTTTGTGGTTAACAATGACTGTGTATCCTGCTGCTTCATCCCAGAACTAAGATTTCACACAGTAAGTACATTCTACAGTGAACAGGGCAAATGCAGTACTAATACAGATGCCCTCCTTCTGGCCCTCTGAACTTTTCTTTCTTTTTCCTTGGAGCAGGCGACATAGCTTGAGCAACAAGGTAGAGAACAGCAAGGAGGACCCTCAACTTTCAAAATGGATTAGGAACAGTTTTAGGTGCCCATCCTGGAGAAGAACCCCAAATCCTTTGTTGGGCAGAGGTATTTCTTTGTAGCTGTAAGCCAGAGTCAAAGACTTTTGTTCTTAAGGCTTCCTGTGTGCAAGCTTCAGCTTCCTTCTCACCAGCAAGGGCTGGTTTTCCTGGCACAGCTGGTCTGACCCATCTACAAGCTACAGATATTCTGCATTGATATGTGCATTCACTTTATGGAAATGATTTATGAAATAAACTTGTACTTTCAGAATTATATCAGAAGTTACAATGCCATAAGTGTACCCTCTATTTAACAACATGCTGAACTTGGTAATTCAGAATAATTTTAAAATTTGTTCCTAATACAGTTTAATCACATTACTTGCAGTCTATTCCATCATGAGCACAAGTTAAAGTTAGGCAGAGATATCTAGACATGATAAAGTCCCAAATTAAAGTACCTATGGTTAAAAAAATAATAATAATAATAATCACCTAAAGTGATTATTCAGAAACTGTGAGATAATATAACATACCTGATTAGCAGTAAATGATGTTAGCAGATACACACCATCTTCGTATGCATCTGTTAAAGGGAAAGAATAAAATAAAATGTATTCGCTATTCACCTTAGTTAATACATTATCAGGTCCAGGGCACAATTTCATTTATATGACATATTCATTCTATAAATCATAGCATTATGCAGTTTAAATCAGGAAAAATCATTTTACTCTAATGTTAATTTGAAGGTCTAATTTCAGTTTTGTCTCTGAAGGCGTGTTCAGATATGTCCTCCAGAAATGTGACCGCTTTGGCCAGAGTCCATCATTTCCATCTGCTCCTATTGCTCCTCCTCAAACACCCCACACTACACCGAGGACTTCTAAGGCAGAAGCAACCACCAGCACTTCTTTTCCAAAGCAATGGCTGAGCGATGCAGTTCCCTACAGCCTGGAGTTTCCACTTTGACACTGTGCTATTGGTAAAACCTGCAGCCAGAAAATCTCCTAAGGCAGCAGCTGAGCATTTTTTGGTTTTCAAGGACAGCTGTAATTTGGTTCAGGTCTCCCTGGTTCGTATCCTTGGGTTTTGTTTTGCCTGTTTTCATTTGGGCTTTGAATGTTTCCAAAGGCGGAGGCTCACAGCCTCGCTGGGCAACCTGTTGCAGTCTTTGACCGTCCTCGCAGCAAAAAAGGATTTTACAAAGGCAAGAAGCATCATACATACCAATGCGAACCCCATCATCCCAATAAAGCTGTCCTTCTGCAAACAGAGTGTCATTCAGAGCAACAGTGAGTCCCATCGGGTTTTTTCGGCTATGGGAAACAGAATAATGTTTCCTCAATTTCCTCAGCTAATCACATTTCATATTCATCAAATGTTAGAAATCTTTCTGCAAATACTGTATACCACTCAACTGATCTCCCATCGTCATCTTCCTAAGCTCGTACCATTAAATTAAAGGAGACCATTGGGAGGAAACAAAAAAGAAAGGCCAGCCATAGAGTTCCAGTGCTATCACACATGTAGACTCTCTGAGGACTGGTAGCATTTACATGTAATTGCGCAAAACTAAATTTTAAATTTTCAGTTAATCTTACCTGTAAAAAGTTGTATTAGCAGGTCTTTGCCAAGCAAGGATGTATCCGCCTCGAATATGTAGGTTGATATGTTCCAAAGGAGCTGGTAAAACTTTGAATTGTCCCCTAAAGCCAATATCTTCATCCTATTTACAAATAAATAAAAAAAGTCTTCTACTGAATTGCTCTCATTTTACAGGGGTTTTTTTTTGAATGAAATTATAATTTTTTGCTAGATGGATTAATTAGGAGTTGTTGCTGCAGGAGTAACTACATCATGCTTTTAAGAGAAACTCTGGAATTCTGTATAAAAGACTGGCTTGACCATAGATGACAGCAGCTGAACCAAAAGGGGCAGCCAGGTGAAATACAAACTTGTGATTACTGAAGTGATTTTTGATGCCTGCTCTTCCTATTACCAAACCTTTTCTTATTTTCTATGAAAGATGATGCAGCTAAACCTGTTTTGTCTTTCTCATTCCAGCATTCCTTACAAAGACATTATGTATATTGTTTGAGGGTTAAAAGAAGTCAATAGAAGGCCTTCAAATTAAAGGTATTATTTCACCTTTTAATTTCCCCTAACTGTGGTCATATTATTATACATTATTGTACAGGATCAAGGAATTTTTTTATCAGCTTAGTAGATGTTATATTGCTAAGAACTGATGCAAGTTCATAAAAGGGAGGGAGGGGGTTCATGCCTCACCACCACCCTCAGCCCACCCTGCTGCTGTCTGAACAGCACTGTGAAGAAGACATAAAATAAAACTTTTTAAAGGACTTACTGTGTAGTAATC
Organism: Gorsachius magnificus; assembly: GCA_034008185.1. NCBI lineage: Eukaryota > Metazoa > Chordata > Aves > Pelecaniformes > Ardeidae > Gorsachius > Gorsachius magnificus. The sequence goes on from CM067087.1 coordinate 43,130,859, forward strand.
ATACCATCGGGCATTGGGTAAGTAAGCATTCACTGTTACAGCACTCTGGAATTAAACATGCACTTTTTAGGTACCTTAAATCAAAAGGGAAGTTTAACTAAAGTGACTTAAATATTTTCATAAGTGCCTAAAAATGTACCTGTTGCATCACAGGGCTGATGAGCAGTGCAGGTCCCCAGAGGAACTGCTCATATATTTCCCAGGTTGTTCTGTCTTCCACAAACCTGCAAGTTAATGGAATAATGGTTAGACATTGGGTGCTGAACTCTTCCAAAGTGTTCCTTTTTTAAGGCATTTTTGTCAGTAATTGAAACTACTATTCCTAGTATCTACTATCCCCCATATTTATTCTAGTATTAATAATTCATAGATCAATTAATGCTTGCCAAGAATGCATAAAGATCCTAATGTGAAACTTATTAGAGGAATGCAAGCTATTACTTAGCTTTCTTTTTTTTGCCATTTCTTTGCGTTTGCTTTTCAGTATATTTAGATCACAAAGCTCAGAAGATTTCTTGTGCTTGGCCAGTATTAGTGAGAATAAGATTAGGTAGTGGACAGACTGGGAACCACTTTCTAATTTGTGCCACTTTTTTCTTAGACAGTTGATTTGAAAAAACCAAGTCAATACATGCAAACAATTCAATGTTCCTCAGCCAAGACATGCACCTAGATAATAGACCACAACTCCACAAGAGTAGGAATTAAAGCTTTTGCAGGTACTGCTCCTCCTGACAAGGCTTTCTGTGTCATTTTTTTAAAAAATCTGCTATGTCACTTGGACAGGAACAAAAAAAAGCCATTTTTACCTGCAAAACTCTCATGATTTGTGGCAGAATTCCCTCTTTTTTGCTTAAAGTTTTTGTCCAGCTCTATTTGCAACTTATTTTTTTTGATTCTACATATGCCCAGCATTTTATTGCTTACCCCTAAAGAGGTTAAAGATGAGCTTTAAAATTTAAAGATTACTTCTAGACAAGCAAATGCTCAATTTTGCAAAGTGAAAAATGGAGAACTAAGTGCCATTCAAGTGAGACTTATATTAAATCTCATATTCTCAATCTCATGCTTTTTGCTGACAGGAAAATTGCTTCAATGGAGAGAAAACTTTATTGTTAGGAGGATTGTAACTGGAGAAGTTTTAGTGGAAATTCCTGATAAGGAGAGCAAAAGAGTTGCACTTACTCGTGGAGGATGGGGCGGATCACAGTGCTGCCATGGGCATGGGCCTCATACATTAATGTGTACAAATAGGGTAACAGGGTGTATCTTATATTCAGCACATTCCTGGAAATATCCTCAAATGTTGAGTTCCAGGAAACAGGATCTTGCCTCTGAAAGAGAAGAGACCGTTGTTATTCAAGCTGGATTGTTTTGCTCACAAAACATAAAAAAACCCCCAAAAACCACAAACCAAAAAAAAAGAAAAATCAACACAGCAGGACAGAACTGAGGAAATGTCTCCTCCCAACTAGAACACCTTCTCTGATTTACTCTTCAATTCAGGAGTAAGTGATGCTAAAACCAGCAGGTATCACTGTCAGCCCCAAGAGGGTAACTCAAAAGAGGGAAGGTGAGAAAAACCTGAGGGGGGGAGTAGTGTAAAAAATGTTTAATGCAAAGCATCCTGAAGGCGTGGCACATCCCAGCGTACATAATTTATTACCCTTCTTTTCTGCAGGGCAGCACTCGGGACTTGCATGAAGAGACGGACGCACTAATGACTGATGTCAAGGAGCACTTCCAATCTTTATTAAATGTATTGAACAATCCCTTGGCAAATTGGGTAAGACTGGAAGCAACATGATAACCCTGAATCTGCCTTTTTAAAGGCTTTCAAAGTCCTATCGAAAGGTGTGCCGCTGCAAGATAAAGCACCCGGGTTTTGAAAAGGAGACTTTAATCCATTAGATATACGCCATATGAGTAGCTCTACTCTGCTAGACCTGAAGCTTTAACTGGAATAGAAGTGCTGTTTCCATTTTATTTTTATTTTTCCAGTTATCTTGTTTTACAGCTTTCTACAATACCGTTCTTAGCCAGCACAAACCTACATTTAGGCAATTATTTTCCTTTACTCTTAAAAGAAATACACTATCTGATGGTGGCAAACATGCAAAGCAAGGAAATTGCCGAGCCTTACTCCAGAATCTTATTACACTCTGCCATTTTCCCATTTGTTGTATAATTATGGATAATTAGGGCTGAGAGCACCAAGGTCAGTTTTGCTCCTTTAAGTGCGTTTGCCACAAAAGCGCTCTATTTTAATCTCACCCGTGAGCGCGTTCAAATAAAAATGGCATAGAGGGGAAAACATGTAGGATTTTGATTCAGTCAAAGCAAACTTAGAATGTGCTTCCTTCAAGTGGTCCAAATCCCAGAGCAGCCCCTCTGTGGCCATAAAACCTCCCGGGTGAGGGCGAGGCTTACAGCAGAGCTAGCATATAGCAAATAAAGACAACTATTTATTTGGTAAAGAGTCCAACGTGTTCTCTTCTTGTCCACTGTGTTGGAATGTACTTTTTTTGAGCCAGGCCAGCTCGTGCAATGCTCTGGCTGGTCTCGACAAGTGCATTGCAAAGGTCCAGCCGTTAGGAACTGTTAAAAAATTGCGACTCACCCTTGTTCCTTTCTCATTGTGATTCCTTGAGTATGGGTAAAACGCACCCAGCTGCATCCAGCGAAGACACAGCTCATACTCTGAGTCTTTGAAGAAGCCACAGATATCAGCTCCTGTCTGAAAGTTTTAAGAAGATCCATTTGGAATACTATAAAATCATGTACAGCAGCAAGAAAATGAAAAGTAAGGTAATAACTCATGAGCTTACATAAGATATCCCGAAGAGACTGAACTCCATCATACCTGAAAGGAAAAATAATTCAACATTACTAGCTGGGTTTTTTTTCCATTTCTGGTGTGCTATTGGTTACATAGATAATGCATACTGTAACACTGAATGAGAAGAAAAAAAACTAAAACACAAACCCTATGATTTCTCTAATATGTCATTTTTTTCTGCTACAAAAAGGGGTGGGAGCTGGCTGATCAGGAGCAAACAGAGGAAGGAGTAGCAGGACATGGGGGGGAAGGTGGCCAGTCCCAAGGGAATAGAAGAGCTCCCAGCACCTGATGCAGAAGCGAAGAAGTAGTAAAAAAGGAATTGACCATGAATTATGGTTACTGAACTAAAGGGCTTATTTCAGCTAAAACCATATGAATACTAAAAGCAAGTAGATGAAGGAAAAGAAATAACTGTACACAGTAAATTGAATACAGATCCTTTCCCTTCTACATACCAATAACAGATTTAGCTAACTGATCCCAAGCTGCAGTGTTATCACCGAGCCAGTGTCCTGCCCATCTTCCACTGCTGGGATATGTGGAACGGGTGATAACAATCCCACGCTCCTTGGTGGCGCTCTGCAAACCACTGACATTGAAAATAAATAAACAAAAAAAGAGCAAATTACATGAGAAATATTACATGACAATTTGTTACATAATATCCTCTTTGAAAATAAACAGAAGGGCTTATATTTTCATAGTGAAAGCATTGGTGTATGCGGGAATATGTATATACCCAATCCAGATGTGGGGGTTTTTTACGGCAATTCACTATGATTCACACATACACAGAAACTGAGTGGTGTCAGCCAACCTGTAGCTGGAAAGAGTACTGGCAAAACAAGGAGGTGCCAAAATACAGATTTCCAGCTCAGGGTAATTACTGTGTGGGAAAATAAAAATGTAGCCCAACTTGCACATTTTCTAAGGGCTCCACAAGGTGTTCCAGAGCACAGGACTCCTTCCTTAAAGTACCTGAAAACTTGTAGCAACAGTTGAAAATAATTTAACAAAATTCATATCAAAAAGATCGCAAGCGGGAAAAGAGAGGTACCAGGAATATTGGACATGTCAGTGTAACTCTAGTTGCCAAAAAGGTATTGGAACAAAATAAGTCATGGTTCTGTAGTTCCTTTGGAAACACCAAGCTGACATGATATCAATGTGAAACGACCCACGTGGATTTGTCAAGAAGCAAATATATTAAACCAGTTCTTTTCTGCTAGGGGCAGGTAACAGGCCTTACAGCTAAGGAGTGACTACCAATGTGTGTGACTACCTGGGCATTAGCTCACTTCTTGGTCTTATCACATTTGGCTTCCTCATAAATAGAAGAGATTTAGACCAGAGGTTAGTAACCTTGTGAGGATGGTGGGATTATTTCTCTTTCCCAAATTAGAGGCAAAAACCTACAGGATGGGAAACATACAGGCACTTGGGGTTGGAGGATTGAAAGAAACAGCTAGCACCAGGCACGGACTGTCATGGGCTTTTCAAGATGCTCTGGCACTAAAACCCTACGGACTGGCCTAAAACCCGACGGACTGGCTCAGGGGTTTGCTGTTGGGAGAGGAGAAAGCAGCTTGCTGATAACTCAGGAGAAAAGCTCCTGAGGCCCTGGAGGGGTGGGTGCGAATGAGCTGGATGGAGAATTGATTCACTGATTAACGCCCTTAACTCAAATAATTCAAAAAAATCCAACCCTATCCTTAAATAAAGCCTTGGCCACTGCCACACAGTGCAAGTAAAGGCAACAATGCAAGCTTTAGGAAAAAAAGTAAAATTAGCTGAGGTGAGGGGAATTTATGCTTTCTGGTTGCTCTGCCAAGGATATGAGCACCTTTCTCTGCAGCGCATGCTGTTGCTCTATGCTATGTGACCGGCATGGATGCATTAGTGCTGCACTTTCTTAGGACAATTCCCTTGCAGCCGTGCACACGTACTGTGAATCATTACAGCAAAATGCTCGAGCACAATACTAGTTAGAAAGCTACACTGATTAAATCACACTGCTCTCCAATGCTAGCTCCACAATAATTGCCTAAACAGCTGCTTCAATAAGGCACTATTTATTTATTTTTCTACAGGATTTGCAGCTTTAGTGACACTATAATTACAGCAAAAATACACAAGTCACTTAAATTACCATAGTAATTAAACTAGACTAATGTGCTGTAATTATTTCTTCCAAGACAAACAGTAAGTTTTCTAGTATCTTTTATTTCTTTGTAACATACCATCAAACATTTTCAGCCTCTGCCTGGTTTACCCTACTTCAACAACGCTTTGGAAACTGCAGCTAAAATTTCAAATGTAAAGAAAATGTATGTCGTGCGTAGAACCACTCAAGGGTGAGCACGGCCCGCGTGCTCTGCTGACTTGGGGCGCCAGCTCTCTGCTCCCGGACTGAGTCACAGCTGTATCCACAAAAAGCAATCACTCCTGTCACAGAGCTTGACTTCACCTCCAAATGGTGACTGTATTCACTAGGAAGGGTTCTGGCTTTCAGGTTTATGCAAAAGTCGCATTATGAAAGAATAGCATTACGCCACTATCCAGAAGCTCCCTCTCTCTAACAGCTGGAGAACCAAAAATCACATCAAGTTACCTAAAAAATTGCTGTTCACTTGTCACCTCCGGGCTTTTGTGAGTTTTGCGTGCAGACAATCTTCCTGTTTAGACATTTTATTATTACCATAAATTATTATTACACATGTCTTCAGTTTGGGTTTTTTTTTTTTAAACTCACATTTTTCTCTACATTTAAAGTGTGAGAATATCTGTAATAAGCTGTGTAATTTCTCGTAGGCGCTTCTGTTAGGGTACCTCTCAAAACCATGGAAAATATTTCAGTACATTTCAGTTTGTACCTATTACACAGAAACGATGGAAATCTTCCTCTCAGTGTTACATTATCATCTACTGACAGTGCCCAAACCGCGTGTGAGGTACCAGACTTCCCTGCCTGCCCTGTCAGCAATTTTGCTCCTGCCTTGAGTGGCAGCGCTGCAATGGCACACTGCCAAATACAGCATCCGCTCTGTCAAAAATTCAAGCAGCCTTGATATTGTCTTTATGCTAGTATCAAAGTTACCAAGGGCTTTAAGGTTGTTAAGAGCTGTAAAGAAACACTATTTCCTTGCTTACTCCTTGAATTGGAAATGAAACAACACAAGTATATTATCATTAGATCAGACATTATCTAAAGCAGGCTGGGGTACTCTTCAGGAAGGAACAGATAACGACGTCTGCCTTGGAACTGAGAAAATATATTCTTAAAGGTAAAGCATTATGCACACAGCTTGCATGTTAAAAGCCACCATTTCCCCTTTTCACTCCTACTAACTTTGTTTTCAACAGAGGACACAATCGAGCCCTTCTTACACTAACATGGTTAAAAAACTATGCTCATTTTCCCTCCCTAGATGTATAGCACGAGGCAAAAGCAATATCATCGTCAGGAGTAAACCGGGCTATCCCAGCAAAACCCAGAAACAAAAAGTATTCTATGTGTTAATTACAGTAATTGTTGAGACTAGCATTGAGTAATTACTGTTCCCAACAGCTGATCAAAATCTTCAGACCTGTTCTCCATTCTGCCTTGTGAATGAACACCCGAGTGGTGCCTTTTGATTGACTGCTCGCGTTTACAATGCAGAGCATCACCCCAGGACGGCCTCGGTGCCTGTCTCATAATAGAAATCGCTGCTGAAAAGGCAACATGTTGTGCTTGAATGTGTTGGGACAAGAAAACACTCCATGGTGAGTAATTACCAATCCAAATTAAACCATAGGAGAAATAGCACCGTGGCCATCTTTCTTCATAATGCAGGTCAGCAATTAAGCCTGCACAACATAACACTTCTATGGAGGAAAGTCCTCAGAACGGGTAGACCAAGACTTGCCCCCAGCTAGGCGAGCAAGACGTTTCGTTAGGATCAGACTTGGGTAAACTGTCTTTCAAATGTACTTTGAACATTGTGCCTGCTCAGGGTCAGTGATTTTTAAAGCTGCTGTACTCAAAATAAAGACTTTGCCTGCTTGTCCTGAGACCGTCCGTGATGCAGCTGCAGGTGGAGATGTGCCTGAGCTGGTTTGGTTTTATTTTTCTTCTAGCCAGCTCCAGCTGCAGAAGGAATTTATCGCAGTGAGACTGTGGAAGCACAGCTTCAGCTCAGACCTCGCAGACCCACCTCAGATCTCCTGCACAGCCTTTCCAGCAGCTCAGGTTCATACCACCCTGCTTGCACCACGGGTGGGATCGCTGTGCTGAGCAGTAACGGGCCTGAACTAATAGGAACTGCAAGAGCCATAACACTGCTGCTCAAACCTCTGAACACCAAACTCTACTTCTAGGTGAACTGAAGAACTGAAGACATTAGGATGAAAAGAAAGATCTCTCTGGTATGTTAAATAAACTGATGAAACTTTTGGCCAGAAGAATACAGACACAGCATATCCATTTCTAACATATTTTGGAGTCAACCAGAAAGTATGCAAACTTTACTTACTCTAAGGTAGGTTTTGTCTGTGACCATCCATAAAGACTGTGGACATCGTAGTGTCTAACAGGGGTACCATCTGGAAGATATTGTTGACCTTCCATGCATAGGGTTTTGACAGTTAATCCATCTGACCGGTATCCCAAATCTAATGGAAACAGAAGAATAACATTTATTTTCTAATAATAAACATTCAATAATGATTTATTTTACTTTTTCTTAATTTTCATAATCTCTTTGGCGCTCACTCTCTTTTAGGCATATACACTGTAATTAATTTATTTATAATGATAAAAATAGCATTTCCTGTTTTCTGAAATGGAATATTTCTAATAATCCTATGCAGGCATCTGGGTCTGTAAGTGTGTTAATAGCTTGGTTAGAGATGCTGTTACTGAAGATGCTTGAAGACTAAACAGAGTATATCCAAATTCAGAAGAGACTGCAAATCTTTGTAAACACTGTCACATCATCCATATAAACAGAAAGATAATGGGCCAGGGGGTATGGTCTCTGTCTGAATATTAACTTCCTGACAATTCCTGAGAAACTATTCATAATAACTGAAGACAACTGTAAGCTTAAGCAGTATGCTAATAAACCATTAATAAATAATTACTAATTAGTACTACTTTATACCAGTACTTAGAAAGGCCAAGCTAAGAAAGTTAAATATTTCAATTATTTGACTGTATATATAAATGGTAATGAGAGGAGACACAAGGATATTTCCTAAATTTTTAATTAATTGCATTATTCATCTGAGAGAACTGCAAAACAGGGAACTACATTCTCTACCATGCCTAAAGCAACGTATCTAGATATAGAATAGGTATCATAATCCCTATGCAGGCAAGTAGCTGAAAATAACTTTAATTTTAAAAAGTGCCATGCAGTTACTGCTCGCACTGAAACAGGTGAGGTTGAAGTGTGCCAATAATCTCAGAAGAAAGGGCCACTTTCAGTTAGGAGTTGTGTTTTTATATACCTAACTTTAGGCATTTATGCCACATATTCCATATAAGAAACTATGTAGTAACCAGAATGACCTAAAACTGTTTTAAGGAGTGATCAGACTTACGAGGTATATATGGTGGCATATTTAGGAGGTCATTTCTACAACCACCAATAGCGCCATTCAGAAAAGCTGCTGGTTCATTCATGTCCTAAAAACAGAGCAAAACGTGATTGTATTTGCTTCAGACCTACAAAACACACTAAATTCTACATGACAAACAATCAGCATTGCAGAAGTCCTCAGGAGCCCTGGGAGCTGCAGTCTCGGTCTGCCATTCCATGTTTTCTTGACACGTTAGCGTGTGGCAGGGTGCAGGGACAGGGAGCCTCCAAGTGTTCCAAGGCAAGAACAGTAAAGTCTGGGCTGTTTCCCCTGTGCAAACAGTGTCGCAGCGGAGGAGGAATGTTGCGATATACCGAGGCAGTGCAAGTGTACAACCTAGAGCCCAAGTGGTGCCTTTGGCTGGGGGCTCAGGTTCTGCCTGGTGCTCTGCTTGCTTTCCCTCCAGCCTATTTTTTTTATTTTAATTAATGGCAATTTAACACCAGATACCCTCTGAGTTTCAACAGCAGTAGGTATACTGAGAAATGTGGACCTCTCTGCTAGTGTCTGGCAGAGAAAAAAAAATAATCCAGAAACTGAATGCATTTCTACACTTACAATCCACAGACCATCAAACTTGATGCTTCTCAAGGAGTTGGTGGGATTGTTGTAGAACTCCAGGATTTCCCTCTTCCACCACGCCACTGTGGAATTGCGGAAGAAGTCTGGGAAAGCAACATGTGCTCCATAGATCTGTAACAATAGTAGGAAAACAAAACAGATACAGGATTGAAAGCATCCCACTGTTAAAATGCTGGAATTTGTTTTAAAAATTTTAAAAATTAAAAAAACCCCAAACTTGTTCACTAACTTTTTTGGCTCTGTCAGGAATGCTAGCCAGTTTCTTCACCTTATTCCTCCCACGAGATTTATCAACTAGTTTGCTGCTATTTTCCTTAATTAATAAGCTGCTTTGTCTATAGTTGAGTCCATAACCAAACCGTATCAACATGTACCTGTATTTGGGTTTGCATAGGCAGAGACTCATTGACTTGTACGTTGGGAAGGAATGGCCAGACCTAATAGGACAAAGGACATTTTAAAATAATCAAACCATGCTGAATATAAACTAGGCATCAGCAACAGACAGATATAACCATTCTTCCCCGATACCTGTGAATGACAAGACAAACTGAAGACAATTCAGTTTGTAGTATTTATTCGATGCGTCATTTACAGCCAGGCATGAAAACACCATTAGCAGCCTTTCCCCCTTTGGCTAACACTGAAGTCTAGGCTGATACGTTGCTCACTTGGATAAAGCATGCCTTTTCCATCATCAGCTTTTTAAGAACAGTACCTTGGAATATATAATGTCATTGGTATTGGGCCGTTTTATGAAGACATCTTCCTGCACACCTCTTGAGAAGGCAGGGTAATTGGTTTCATTTGCAGAGATAGCTGGATCCTACAATTAAAAATACTTTTACTCTTATGCTCAAAAATGGTTTTAGAAATGCTCTTGAATATATTCTGCATTCTGCAGTGATATATTGAAATTTAAAAGCAGTATTCAAAACTGACCAGGATAATGATAAATCTCATTCCTTCTTCTTTTATTCTGTTAACCAGATATGGTAATCCAGAAAAGTGTCTGCCAATGGTGAAGTCCACTTGCCTTTCCATATAGTCAATATCTACATATTGGACATCCTGCAGTTCACAAAAACAATTCATTTAACGTGACTTTTTTTTCTTTTTTACCAAATATGTATTTATTGAAAATCTTGCAAAATAAGTAAAATACTGTATTTTTGAACTGTAAAATTGGAAGAAGCTGTAACTTTAAGCTAAAGCTGTTAAATTACTATAACACAACCTATCAGCAAATCCAGTACAAAATAAACCTTTCACTACTGCATCTAGCCTGAGGGTAGAAATTAATACATGATAGAGAAAAAAAGTCCTGGATTTGTACCATACGTTTATGTACACAGAAACCACACTATCTTACCATATCTATAAGGAAACAATGGAAACAGTTGTTCTGTATTGAAATAATAATGTTAATTACATTTAAAATGAAGAGCCACATTCAATTTACGGTATAATTTTGTTAGATCTATGTGCTATTCCAACTTTCCCAACAACAACATGTGCCAAATCATAGCTGACTTGACACAAAGCAATGTACCACTGAAATGATGTTGCTTCATTTTCTTTCCTGCTTGTTGTTTTTGTTGAACACTGCTCCTTCATAGCCAGCATGGCGAGAGTCCATGACTGACTAAGGCATCTGGGTGCTTCTTTGTTATGAATGATAAGGAAAATAAAGCAGCCAGATGCCTACATTTAACACGGCCCAGAGTGTGCAGAGATGTTCAGCTCTAGTGCAAAACACAGTCTGCTCTACTCTACCATGGTGGTGGTTTTTTTCATTGTTTTTTGATTTTGTGTTTAAATATCTTAGTTAATACTCTGAAGTCAAAAGTTCAGGCATGAACTCAAATGTTAACTGCCAGCATACATAGGGAATGCCAGCTGCCTTCATGCCCTTCACCAGCTGGATGATTTCCAAGTCGCTCTTGTATCCATAGCGGCACAACTGGAATCCCAAAGACCAGTAGGGTGGCATGAATGGTCGTCCAATCAGCTAAAAATAGGAAAGAATATTTGTGGTGAGTAGGTGACAACAAAACAAACCAACCATCAACCAAAAAAACCCCAGCATTAATTTGTAATAGACTAAGAATCCTACTGCAGTGTACTCCTGAACAACAAGTTCTGGAGTTGGGCCCAAAACCATGTAGAAGTCGAGAATTCCTCCAGTGGTCCGGTACGTCAGGGCAGGGGTTGGCTGAAATGTCACATCTGGAAATGGGGTAAGTGAAATTAGAAAAGGGTGCCTGGATTTACCACTATTGCAAAACATTGACCATAAAAATAAAATCCACTGAGAAAATAAAGTGAAGGTTTTCTTACCCATTGCATTGCTGTTAAGCAAGAAAACTCCATGGGCATTGCCATCTTCTTCAAGAGCCATGTAAAATGGCTGATAACCATAGGAATTCAACTTGTACTGCAAACAAAATAAAATACATTCTACTGGGGAAGCATCACAAGCGTTCACTTACTTGCATTTATTAATAAATTTAATAAAAGATGAGACACGCAACTGCCAAACATACAAAAAGTAAACTAAAAAATTATATACTTGTGCCCTACATACCTATAAACCTACCTACAGAAGATCACTTTCAACTTCAAAACTTGAGGCAGGAAGCAAAGAAAAAGTATCACTGCTTTTAAAACTTGCTAAGGAGAAAGTACTTCCCCAAGACAAAACTTTCCCTTCTTTTCAAACACTAGCAGGTGTCTATATGATCAGCAGATGTTGATAACTTTCTGTTATCTTTCATTTACCCAGAAATGTATTGTAACCTGAACTGGAAATTAGAGCTATAATGAACTACCACTATTTCATTGGTCATTTCCTGGAAAAGGCAAACGTGCTATCTCATAGGAAATTACACAAGTATACACACAGAAATAAGATTTCTGATTTACTTCTGTAAATACTAATTTAATTCCAAAGTAGTGGGAGTTGTCATGACTCATGTCTAGCTTTCAGAATAATTAGAAGAATAAAAGAAGAATAAAAAAAAGGAGGAATGCGCTGTTATTTCTAAGCCATTTGTTGTCTTCCAACACCTGACTCAGGGCCTGAGCTCCACAGATTGGTCTTGCTGGTCACAAAGAAAGAATAAGTTTAGAGAAGACCATTGCCATTGAGACATCATCCAAATTATAAACCATGATAAATACAATCAAAGTCAATAAGTATGTCCAGTACAACTGGATGTCCATTGGACTTTAAAGTCCTGCCGAACACCTCTGCACTTTAGGTTCATTGGTCCAAAAGCTACATTTGCTTCTACTTACAGTAGGAGGCTGATCCCTTGTGAACATTCCCCAGGTGTGCCAGCTCATGTTATGTCGAAACATGGTGTGCTCAGTTTCTCCAAATCCGTATATATACTGGGATGCTAAGCGGGTAGAAATCTGAATGAACATGTCGCTGAACGTAAAGGAGGGCAGCTGCGAATCCCAGCTAAAATGAAAATAAAAACAAGACTATAGTGTCTTCAGTGTCATGTTTACCTGGAAAACACTTTTTTTAGGCTCTCTTTCTCTGAAAATCTCACTCTTCAGTAGAGGTGGAATAAAAGAGTTATGGTTATGGAGAAAACTTAAAGCACGTGAAATGGGGATGTCTAAGAATTTGGTACACAGTTTAGAGGCACAAAGTCCTCTGTGTCTATCAGAGAGATATATATTTAGGCATCATGCACAGCAAGTTGCATCATATTTTGGCAATTTAGTAAGAAAATGTGTTTCAGGAGAGTATGATCATATTTTCCTCCCAGACTGATCCTTGGTGCCAAATGGAGTATAGTAAATAGGTGGTTTTTACAGCTCACTGGACTTTTTGTGCAGATTACACTGAAACTGTATTCATAGGTCTCATTTGTTGTAAATCAGCACCTTTATAGTTGGAAACCAAACTGCAACTTGATGGTGCTCTGCCAAAGAATTACATTGGTCCAGGAGGCTGAATTGCAGTTTGAATGATTACTCTGGTTGGCAAAAAGGAACTCAGCTTGCAATTAAGTTTTGCGTACTTTAAAAAATGATATAAGAATGTCTTTTTGAAGAAAAAAACATAACACATGCAACTGCTAACATCATTATTCTCTGTTTTCTAGTTCTGACAAGCTTAATCAGGAAAGAAATGAAACTCCTGTCAGACTTATTAGCTGTCATGTCACCAAAATCCACCTGCTAGTTAGTTGAGACACTACTTTCTTCTATTTTTTTTTCCTAACCATTCCCCAAAATGGAACCAAATGATCAATCCTTAATGGTCAGTGCTGTGGTCACCTAAGGAAAACTCTAGGAAGTGTAGAAAATCATTGTGCCTCACAGAGACTTGGGAACTACACAAGAAACAGCCTTTGGAGTTGTCTATGTTGCAGAGGACATTTAGGAAGTGTCAGACTATGAAGTGACAGGGGAAAAAAAACTTAGATAATTATGATAAAAAATAGGGTATTGCTCAGGACACCCTCTCCGTCCTCCTCCTGGTCAGTGCTCTCATACAATGCAATAGTGAAGCCATGTCTGCTGGTGCAGCATCTGGAATTTGGCAGACAGAGCCATTTCGTGGGAAGACTACAAAAGCCAGTCTTGAGGTATTTAAAAAGTATTAGACAAGAAAATAATTTGGCTTGAAAAGAGCTAACAAAAACAAGTAAAATAAAAATAAAATAATTATGGCTTACATGACTGTTCCTGTGCTTTTGCGCCGAACCTGTATACCAAATGGTTTTTTCTGAACTGATACTTCATAGAGTCTTTCCTTGTCCGTGCTTGTTGGGGCACTCGGGAGATTTAATGGTACTGGAACCTCATATCGTGCATTTCTATAATCATAAATCTGTGAAGTAAATATAAATTCAATTCAATCCTTGAGTTCTTCAAAATCTTATTTATAGTGATAGAAATCTGGATTAGTTAAAATGAATAGAGAAAATTGTTGAAAACACTTGCTGAGATGAGTATTTTCTTTCAAGGTGTATTCTTTAAGGGTTTATTTTGGATCAGGAATGACTTGACTAATCATTTGTATATATGAATTTAAAGTATACACCTATATTCAAAATATAGGGATATATATATAGGTCTGGTAAATACCTTTCTGATTAATCTTTTGGCCAACTTTAAGAGATTCTTTTTAAAGTTTTTCTGTATTCTGAAAGCTGACAGAAGTTAGTTTTTGGTGCTTGACCATTTTAGGCATCACGCTTAGTTCAGTATTATTAAATGAACAGTGATAAATTATAGTCTAAACAATAGTGTATTAAAAATTTTAGCATAGAAGTAGAATGATTAATGTAAAAATAAACTGTACAGTCATGATAATGTTTACAGATAAATTTACCTGTATACTAATAAACCATCTTTAGTTCTAGAGAGTTTTTTGTTGACGTTACACATATATTTCACATTATATCCTTGATTCATACAATTCATTGCAAAATGAAGTACAGAATTACAGAACAAAAAAAGATGTGATCTAAGAGCAATAACTACTTGGTTAGGAGGAGAAACATTTAGGCAAAGGTGCTAGTGTCTGTGTAATATAGAATTGACTATAAAAAGCCCTTATAATTTCCATAAATAAAACTATTTTTAACAATGGGACATTACATACTGACAGAAATTCTGGAATGACATTACCTTAAATTGCAGCATGTGGTTGAGATGATATTTCACCTCCAAGCGTAGTGTGCTAATTGGCGTAGTGAAATTCTCATTAGCTCTGGTCTTGGCAGTGTTTAAGGTGAGGTTGGCTGCCAAACCTGATGAGGTGTACTCTACTTTGTCTACAGAGTAAGCATTGTCGGAGATGTAATAGCAGGGTGGAATATTTGAGTTTGATGTTACCTGCTGCAAACAGAAATACGTTACAGGTTAGTGAGCTACACTGGCCTGCTGTATTTTTTGTTAGTTATTAGCACGGAATTCAAAACTCCCATGTTTATCAGATAGCTGTCAAATGCAGAATTTTGGAGAAAACTTAATGCAACTAGTGACCAATAAAGAAGTAATACAGAACCTATTGATCTCTACATTAAATCAAAGAGAATCAGACAATCCAGTGAAGGCTGTACAAATAGTTCAGTCAGGAAACTGAAACATCACACAATGAAGGTGGATTTAATTTCCCTGTATCTGTGATCTTCAGCTCAATCCAACAACATGGCTTAGTCTTGGCCTGTTGAAATTCCTAAAGCTTTCTCCCTCTTAATCTCATTGCTCTCTGGTCTCTGGCTCACATAAGGGGATGTGCCCAAAACCCATTAGGTATTCAGGTAATATCAGATGAGACCTTTCCATTGGCTTTATTCACATGAGTTATCCTTAAAATATCTACTGAGAATTACATTCTATTTATCCAAGGTCTCCTGACAGCAAGATCAAGATTACTTTCAGTTTCCTGCTGCAGTGAATATAAACACTCGAACTAGGTATTCTGAGGTTAGAGAGCTGATGTAGGTTAGTGCATTAGCCTTCCACCTCTGGATACTTAACATCAATCCTGACTAGTTGCTCAAATGAAATTATGCCTGCTCCACACATCTTAATTGCTAATGAATATTTATTCACCTGTTGTCACCAAATTCAAAGCACCTTTCAACTTGAGCAAGTATTCAGAACATACCCAGTCCATAACAGGACCGAAGTTCAATTTCACAGGAAAAGCCATTTCCCTATATACAAAATTACAAAAAATATTCCTAATAGCACAACAAAATCAGGACAGGTCATCAACGACTTCAGCTGTTGCTGGTTCAAGAGTAGCTAGCAGACAATTTTGGTCTTCATGCCTAGGAGATGTGTCCAAGCTGTAAAATTTAGTTTTAGAGGATCATGGAGTAATTTAGTTGGAGGGACCTTCTGTTGTGGTTTAACCCGGCAGGCAGTTAAACACCACACAGACATTTTCTCACTCCCCCACTTCCCAGTGGGATGGGGAGAGAAAAACTGAAAAAAAGCCTGAAATTCATGGGTTGAGATAAAGACAGTTTAATAGGACAGAAAAGGAAGGGATGACGATTATGATGATGATGATGATGATGATGATAATAATAAAGTATATTTTTCCATAACTCTAATATTATTTCTTTCCATCTTTCCAAAAATACCACATTTTACCTCAATTTCTGATATACTTTGGAAGGGCTTACATGGTTACCAATTATCTTAGTTTTAGTGAGGTAAATAAAATCTGCCAGTACAGGCCAGCTGATGTCTGTGCCCCAATTTTATTCAAATGTGACAAATCTGCCAGACTACTTTTCCCACTCTAACAACTATAAAGAGAAAACTATGATTCTGGAAATATTTCTGTCTCATTAGTTTAGAGAAATCATTTTGCTTACTTCCCAGGCACAGCCAAGTTTTTCACATTTTTCTTGTGTTGGATTGGGACTGGGATAACAATTAAACCTTTCATTGACACTCAGTTGTTGAGTCCATTCTACTGTGTAAGATTTTCCCAGTTCAAGCTGAAGTCCTGTTATATGAGCAACCTATAAATATTAAACAATAAACAGTTATTCAATCCCATATCACATTCATCTTCCTTTCAGTCAGCAGCGATAGCGGTCGTCATGAATAATACTTTCCACTATGTGACAATTCACAAAACCCCCTGTCCCATAACACTTGATATAATCTCACTTTTACAATTAATAAATAACAAGCAACTGATATTTTTGCAGATAAAATTTGAAAAATTAAGAATCTAAAAAAATTGAGTCGGTCCCATAGCTTTCTTGGAAGCAAACAGGAACAAAGATCCTTCACATTTTGAAATATGAATTTAAGAGGTAAGAAAAAGTTAAAATATTTTTCTTTTGATTCAGTAACTGAGATAATATAACAGGTAACTCAGGTGTTTGTAATAATTAAAGAGGGTGTACAATGCAAACTCAAAGCAACGGCAGCACTATCCTTAGTGTGGGAAAGCATTTTCATGAAAGCTTCCCACTAACAGCAGCATGTTTGCTTGCTTTGCACATAAATGCACTGTGTTTCTGCTTTCCTGTATTCATCCTGTGAAAAACTCTGTATGAAGTGATAAAGGAGCTTTAAACAGTGCCCTTGATTTTGTTTTAAAAAAACTCAATGCACAAATACTCCTTTAAACCATAAATATTTGGTACCTTCCTCCAATATAAAAAAAAATCGCAAAGCTATTCCTCTTCTTAGAAATTAAATTTCGCTACATGAATAACTGCATAAGTAAACTTTCTGGTGTACTGAGGGTCTGAGAGCAAACCTTGGATGTACTTTGTATGCAGCTGAGTAGAATGCAATTTTACTTTTTTTTCTTTAATAAAATACATGATGTATTCTGTTGAAACAACATTAGTACTAGGTACTGTCCTTAGCAAAATATAAAATAAAGGTGATGCAATTTCCAAGATGTTTACTTCCCATCTTCCTGTTATTGTTTTACCTTTTGTAGAGGATAATAAGTGATATTAAGTGAAGAATTTTCCACAACATTGTTCTGAGAAACAGTAACTGATGTTATTTCCTGGAGGGCTCCCAATATCTTGATTTCTTCAAATTTCAACTTGTTTGGATCAGCATAATTGCTGTTTATAGCATTCATTTGTAGGACATTCTGAAAAATAATATAGTGATCAGATTCTTACAAAACAAATCTGCCAAAAATCTTTCTGATGTAACAATTTTTTTTCTAATTAGGTCTTCATACTGTATCATGAAGTAAGCCAATATCTTTTTCCTAACATATTATTGCCCTGCTTGTTGTTCTTACAATAAGGATTTTCTAACATATATATAATATGCTTCATAGTTGTCTTTCAGCTTCCTTTTTTGCTTGTTTTGGAAATAAGAAAAGGCGGACATGACCTCTACTCAATTGTGACCTCCCTGGGATCCAACAAGTGAAGGTTCATAATCACTCTTCCTGATATAAAAGTACCAGTTCATATTCAATTACATTGGCTATTATTAGTTTAAGAGTCCAAAGAGCAGAACTATACCATGGCTGTCACATATGCCAGTGTATAACTTTCTTATTAGTCTCCACATGAAAGTTTCTGTTAATTTTTAATTAAACATCATGACAGTCAACTGATGGTTTGATAAGTTTTAAACTCCAACAGTAACTGTGGTTTCTTATCTACAAATGATTATATGATTACATATAATTACAAAAAAAAAAAAAATTCCTGCGCTTTCACCTTCTACTCCTTTGCTTCCACTCCCATGTTTCTATGCATTCTCTCTCAGTTGTTGCCCTGCAGTTTCACCATGGCAAGGGAAAGAATACCTTTGGCAGATGTTATTATTATTATACAAAAAATATGTGAACATATGACTTGGAATCTTTGTCATATGGTACCTCTGGTCAATATTGAATAGAAACACTATCTGGACTTCACTCTGACATAAATTAACCCAGCCAAGGTAGTTTCAGTTTAAAAAGATTTAAAAGCTAAAACTTAGTCACGAAGTAGATTCTGTGGGTTCAGACAAGGCGTAGGTCTTCCTCTCACTCTCTGGAAACATTCAGCTGGTTTTTTACAGTGTATAGAGACTTTTTTGAAATTTCCAGTATTTCAAGGATCACAAACAGTTCATTCACATTCTTTTTGACTGCCACTGATGCTTTACAGCTCTTTTGCTCAATAAATGTTGCTGCTGCATTTGTTATGTGAAAGGAAACAGCAGGTTTTTAGATACTACTATTAACTGGGAGAAGAAAAGACAAATAGCAGATTTTCATCCCAGTTAAATTACAGTATTCTGAACATGACTCCTCTTAGACTTTGTCAACTATTTTCCTTCTTGGTAAATATTATCAGAGAAAAAGGAGGGAGAAAAGAATGCCCTTTGAAGATACTATGGATAAAAATTGAAAATTAAAATAAGATAATTTAGAATAAAATACTTACATTGGAAACTGTAAACTCATAGTAAATATAGGCTTTACTCTGAACTGTACCTGAAAGGTAAAGAAAGAAGTTACACTTGCTGTGCAGAAAAGAATGGCATTAAAACCAGGACTGTGACACTGCTAGATACCAATAAATTGCTAATTATTATCTAATTCTATTTGGAGGCTGCACTGTGCAACTCAAATATGTTTTAATGTTTCTTTGAGGAACTGAAATTCCTGTTTGTCTTTTTTCCTTAGGCCAGTCACCCAGGAGATTTAATTTTCAAAATTTTTCCAAAATTTCATTGAAATTAGCTTTTCTAAAATGTACTAATTTTTTATTTTATTGTTATTTCTTCTTAGGTCCTTTTAAATGCAGATGCATGGCTCAAAATGAATCCTTTAAAATACCCTAAATAAGCACTTTTCATGAAAAATAACAATAATATTAATAATCTATGCCATGGAACCATAAGAGAGGAAATAACACACAACTGGGAAAAAGAAATACAAAAGTTGAGTCAAGCAATCTGGCAATTTTTTTTTCCATGTACAAAAAGAAAAATACTGTCATTGCAAGCAAATTGTAAACCATTTCCCTGAAAAGACTGCAACCTGTAAGTTTTGGGCAGGAAATAACATCATAAGATGTTTTATTGTTTTGTTTCTCACCAGAAGTGAGTACAATAATAGCTTTGTTATTTTAGGCCTTGACAAAGGAGTACATATAGCTGTCACTTATACATATAGCAACCACCAAAGCCCTTCAATATTTATGGCAGCAATAATCAGCCAAATCACAGCTCTATTTCTTAAAAGCATCCCAAACTTCCATAAAATTTTAAAAAAGAAGAGTTTTGAAAGTTTTTCTGGGAGATATGATTGGTATAGTTAAAATAACAAAAGGGACTTATACAGGCTGAATGCATAATGTGGAGGACAAGGTAGCTATGTAATTGGGAAAGGGGGGATGCAGTTATGAACCCCAACTGCTGCTTGCTTTCATGGACATCTAGTCAGAACCCTAGGCCTTGCTGAAGCAAAAAAATAGATTGTGACTAAGGATAGCAACTGGAGGATAACCCAGAGAAACTGGGCCACTTATGTACCTAGAGGAGGTGCTTGGGCGTATCAGAAGACAGAGGTAGGAATGCACCAATTCTGATACAGCCTGTGGAGGTACAGTGGTGAGGTTAATTCACATGAGAAAATCTCTGTCATCTCCCAAATACCTAAAAATCGTTCCTGAAAATATGCATGCACACTTAGACACCTTGTGTGTAAAACATCTCCATGAATCACTGTC
This sequence comes from Gorsachius magnificus, assembly GCA_034008185.1. Classification (NCBI taxonomy): domain Eukaryota; kingdom Metazoa; phylum Chordata; class Aves; order Pelecaniformes; family Ardeidae; genus Gorsachius; species Gorsachius magnificus. Next base: position 43,151,115 of record CM067087.1, read on the forward strand.
TGAAGGATCTCCACCCAATTTTCGGGATTATAAATTACTCATGCACATAATATCTTAGCATTATTTATTTTTACTTCAATGGTAATATTACTCCAACTTCATTTTCATCTGTACATTCTTACTGTTGCAGTTTTTCCTATTTTATAACCTACATTTTATTCCAATGTAGCTAAAGAAAGCTCTGACACTTTTGCCATTGACAGCAGTTTAGGGATACAGTAGGACATGAATTAGAGAAGATCGAGTATACTTGAAATGCAACAGTATTAACTGGCATACACCATAAAATGAAGCACTTTGCTCTGAATGTTATGGTACATTGCAAATTAAAAAAAAAAAAAAAAAAAAAAAGTCAAATATAAGTCCTTAAATAATTTTAGCACAAGCTTGTGTATTTTATAAAAGTTCTTCAAAAATCATTTCAGAATAACCCTTTGATCTGCTTGCTGACTTTTCTAAAAAGTTTGTAATAAAGGAGAAAAGCTGTAAAAGCATCCTAAAGGATTTATGTACCCCAAATCCTTTGCATCTAATAGAAACAGGATGCCTAACTAAATCCTCAGAAATCCCACAGTTCAAGACGCTTGATTTTTCAAAATTTCCTTCATCTCAACATTAAAATGGTGAAAATATTTATTTTTTGCAAAGTTCTTTCATTGCTCTTGAATCAACTCTGCTTTCCTTAGAATGCATATCTTCCAAAATCAGGTTTAACCTTAAATTAGAGGTTTGTGCCTTTTAAAAAAAAAAAAAAAACTTGTGTTGAATTAAGTTGCAACCTTAATCTTACCCTAAGCAAAAAAAGGTATGTGTGTTGTAACTTTTTTGACAGAAAAACCTGGCGAGGTAAGGGGTATCGATGCCAGTGCATCACAAGAGATGAGGTTGACAGGCCTTGGCACTATCATAGCAACTATCCCAACAAGTTCCCCAGCAGCTTTACTAAAGGTGAGGTTGGCAACAAGACAAATATAGCCCGTACCCACTTACTCGCGTGCTCATGCACCAGTAGGCTGTGGAAACCAGATGGCTAAAAGAAGTTGGCTCCAAGACTGTACTTCTGAGTTAACAAAATTTCTACTGTTTTCACAAGCAATTTAAATAATTCCAGAGAGTTAGTAACGGTGCTAGTTTTGCATTTTCTACTCATTCTTAGTGTCGAACAGTAATTATGTGTGTTCTTGCACCCGTTCAAACTAATTTGGAGATATATACCAGAATATATATCAATCTTGACAGCAGGGTTTAACAGTCAGCATGCTAATGTACCAAACCTTTACATACTTAAGGCTAGAGCAAAACCTGAACAAGGAAAAAAATTAGTTACAATTTTCCACTTAAACGTGGTGAAAAACTATTGACATACAACCAAGGGTTAATAGCATGTGGCAACAATGTCTTATTCTTGCTCCATGAAATCAGCACGGAGATTGAAACTCGTTCGTATGAATGCTTTCTTAACCATACTTATTTCACTATTGATAACTGCTCACCAGTAGATTCTCCATCATCCCAGAACAAGTCTCCAGAAGCTGCATTGTTGTCATCCAGGGCAATTATAAGTCCCATTGGGTTCTTGCGGCTGTGGAAAGAAAGACTTTGTGTCTCACGTGTACAACAAGTATCTAAACAGTCTTAATGCATCCTTCATGTTTGTGTTAAGAACGTGACACTCAACAGGGTTGCAATACTTTGAGAATTGCCTTAGATATTAGTCTTTGGTTGCCTTTCATTTTCTTGTAAACAGATTAAAACACATGGCAAGTTTACAAAATGCTATGCAAATACACCTGTAATTAATCACTGAACCTGTAACTTTGGGAGTGGTGGAAGTGAGATGTGGCTCACAGTTATTCCCATATTTCAAGGTGGAAATTCTAGATGCAATGGGCTGCTACTGATTTGGAAATCCTCAGGTCAGTCTTAAAAACCCAAAAACCCATCATAAAAGCATCTGTTTTTGAAGCATACCTTGCAACTGTTGTGTTAGCTGGTTGTTGAGTAGGGTAAATATAGCCTCCTCTCAAATGAAGTCCCAGTTTGTCTGCTGGCAGGCGCATACTGGTCCATTGTTTTCTCTCTGAGATTTTTACTCCCTTTTTGACAAGGAGGTAAAAGAGATTGGGTACGTTGTGTTACTTGCATTCTTAAGTCCTGAGTTTCATCTTAATGCTTCCTTTTAGAAAAGGCTTGTTACGTAAAAATCTGCATGCCAGTGGGCACATAGCATAGACCAGATGCATGTCAAGATGATCTAATATCATAAATCATCAACATCTCTCACTATTTATTTTTGGCTCAGTCAATGCAGAGAGCAAGTGCTTTTGGGACTCTGACGTGAATACAGGAGTCTGATGTGAAGAAGGTCCTTTTGCACCCGTCAAAAGGATCATCATAACAGCAGGAAAATTCTTTGTAGAAATGAGATTAGTAAACAATAATTGTAAGCTCTTGTTCATCAAAATTAAAATCATTATGTTTTATTTTATTTCTGAGATGGTCTTTGTTAAAGTTTCCACTCACTCTGCCTTCCCATCTCCTGCACTATATTCCACACCTCTGTGCCTTATTCTTGACTCTTTGATGCATGCCCTTAACCCACCACCCTTCATCTCTTGTTTCACCATTTTCCTTCCTGAGGGCTTTACTTTAGGTCTCTGTCACCAAAGCAGGGCTGACAATCTTAATTTCTCACATAGCCATTTAGAAAATATCCCCAGAGTATCCTCTGCATTTACCTACTGTGTCATACTCATACCAGACCGCATCAGGAATATAGGCTTGAATCACATCCACACCCTGAAAGTTAAACAGAGAAACGACTTTCCTATTTGAAGGCAACTTAGTCGAATAAACTAAATTTTACAGTAAAACTCAAGTTCACATTGAGAAAACCATTGACACTTCTCATCTTCGCTGTTTTCTTTACTGTTTTTTTTTTTTATTATTATGTCCTTAAAGTAAGATGGCAATCTAAGAACAATTTATGCAAAGCTACTGGCAGACAACTGATTCATGGATCTACAATGCAGCAGCTCACTGTATGTAACCCAAAGTCACCATGCTTCAAATCCAGTGGCTCACATCATATCCACAAGTATCTCTACATCTTCTTTATTTTCACATTTCTCTGGGTTGGCATCTTTCAGATTCTTGCTTTCATTTTATGTATTTAACGACTGTCTTGTGTTACTCCATGGCACATGTGTTACTGGCATTAACAATCATTATTTACAAGATTCTGCCACAGAATAAGCCACAATCTATTTGTTTTTCTGTTGCATCACAGACAAGCTGAAATGCAGCAAGAGAAGCTGATTCTGAAGGAAAGTCAGAGATGATACAGAGCTGAGTTCTCTCCCTGGAAGCAATAAATGAAGGAGGAAATCAAAAAACACAAGAAAAACAAGAAGCAAAACCTAGGCTTGTTAGGAATCCATCCACAAGTACCATGATATACTCAAGAAAAAATAAATGCAATCTAAGGATCTAGCAAAACCCATGCTTGCACTGGAGATAGAGCTGTGTTCATGCTAATAAACAAAGGCCTCTGCAGTCTCTTTGCCAACAGAGTTTGCAGGTCCGGTCAAGACAGAAGAGTTCAGACTAGAATAGGAGCAGAGCAAATTTCCTGGGATCCTCAGGGAAATGGCAGAGCCTATTTTTGCAGTTCAGCTTGTTCAGCAGAACCAAGGCGGGAGAGTGTGATTTCAGCAGGAAATACATATATGGTGGGGGGGGCTATACCCTTGAAGCTGAGTAACAGAATTGTCACAGGACTGAACAACAAAGGCTCAGAACCAGAAGGTGGTTTGTAATGAGAGGAATAAAGGAGTGACAGGAGGAGCATAACCTGGGCATTTTATGCTGCTGTCCCCCTGCCAGAGAAAAGAGCTGGACCCGGTGACTCAGTGTCCTCCCTGTGCCTCATGAAGAGGTTATGAGATAGGTACCAAAAGAGCCAAACTTACCGGGTCAAGGACAGGGGAAATAAGCAGCCCAGGACCCCACAGGAACTGCCTGTCGACACTCCACGTCTCTTCATCAGAGTAGAACCTGGGCAAGTGGAAAGGATACAGCAGTAACTGGTTTTTTGATGAACTATACCATCACCAGCAATCCCAATATTTCAGACTGTCTAGTATCATGACTGAAGAGTGTTAGATCAAAACTGACTTTTTTGTTGGTTTTTTTTTAACCTAAGGCAATCTGAAAATGAGAAGGTGGGGTCTTACTAGCTTAGTTAGTAGTCTCTACACGTGTGAAAGTGCAGCTGTGCATGTGTCCTTGACGCAGCTTAGTCAAGAGTTTCCAGGCAAGGAAACAAATATTTTTTTATATATATATATATATATATATATAAGGTCTCATTACAACTCATAAGAGTGACTGAGAATAAGTATGCGTATATGCAGAAATTGCAGATGGTTTCTGATTATTCTTCGCGTTACTCCAAAATGGTATTTCATGAATTGCCAAGTTGTCTGTATGTATTCCAATGTGCATTTTCACAGACTACCTCAGTGTTTGGAAAGTCCCTAAAAACATTTAAGGTGTCCTACTTTTTTTTGTTCCTCATAAAACTATCGCAAAAGCTGATGTGTGAACTTACTCATGCAAAACTGGCCGCACAACCGTGTCTCCTTGAGTATGAGCTTTATAAAAGAGTGTATACAGGTAGGGCAGCAAAGTATAGCGAATGTTCAAGTAATACTTGGAGGTTTTCACCAAGACTGAATCCGGTCCAAACACAGCCGGATCCTGAGGCTGAAAACAAATATCAGATGATTATTATTTTCATCATGTAGAAAACACTCTGCCAAACATGTGAAATGTAGCTGCTGTTTCAGAGAGGCATAAATTCAATGGTGCACATCTGGTCAGTGTTGCCTTCTGGGAGGTGTGAACTGAGGTCCTACTCCTCCAGGCTTTGCACTGCACGTCCCTCCTTCCCCATCTGGATTGAGTGCACATCATGGTTAGCCTGGGTTTCATCCTGGTGTGCAGTCAGGTGCATGCTAAAGGGCTCCCAAGATTCAGTCTGATGGGTCACACAGCAGTGAGTGCTTGCCCTTGGTGGTAGGCACAACCAGTGGTGATGAAACTATTGCCAAATGTGTAGTCTCAAGCAAATGCAATTAACCGTTTTGAAGCCAAATCTCTCAGATCTACGATTTCATAAAGAGAGCTCAAACTGGTCAACTACATAATCATCAGTGATAGTAAGGATTACTATCGATACTATTAAAGGGAATGTGGTGGCATAACACAAACCATTTTGTAAGAGAAAGCACAACTTACTATGAATCCTTCACTATTGTGATTCCTGGAAAATGGGTAAAATGCTCCTACTTGCATCCATCGTCTGCAAAGTTCTTCTGTGGTGTTATCAAAGAAACCACAAATATCTGCTCCGATCTTTAAATAAAAACAGAATGTGTTGGATGTTCAGTATGCTGAACCTCTAATCTCTAAATAAAACTTCTAGTTTGCAGAGATGCATTAATTCAACCTTAATTGCTAGCCAGTGACTGAGACATTCAACACATTTATAACTTTCTTCTTTCAAATTTGACTATGTTGTAAAAAAAAATTCTACTGATTACTAGCTAACACTGCCCGTCATTCTATTTCTTCCAAACCTCTACCTTCCTGCTTGGTGCTAATATGCATAAATTAGGAAAAAAGCTCAAGAGTCATACATATTTAAATCATGGAAAGGAATTTAGCTGTTTCCCTTATAAATGGATGTCTCTATTTCATTTGAAGTGATAAGGAAAACACTAAAGTGTTTCACATGGATCACTAGTGTTTAAAAATTATTAAAAGTAACAGGTAGCTTGGGATATAGAAGATAATATGTTTGTTACCCACATATATCTCACCACACACACACACACACAAAACCACAACATGTGGCCTAAACCAAAAATCAATAATTGGAAAAAAATGTTAAAACCAGATTCCTAATGGGGATTAATTTGGAGCTGAAAATGTAAAATGGTTATCTGGATTGCTTTTGATTAGATAATCTGTTATCACAGAAGAAGAGTTACTGTTTATCCATATGTTTTGAAAGGATGTCACAAATTAATGTCATACATAAGGAATTCCAAAGAGGTTAAATTCCAGCATTCCAGGTATTGCCCATTTTAAGTGATCCCATGTTGCTGCATTATCTCCCAGCCAGTGTCCTGTGTGCTTTCCTGATCCAATAAAAGTAGACCTTGAAATAAGGAAGCTTCGTTTTCCAGGAAACAGGGCTTCAATGACTCTTAAAAGGAAACAAGACTGGAATTATGCAAAGGAAAAATGACAACTCAGACATCAATAGTTTTATGTAAGGCAGATTTATACTGACTGATTTACCATAATCATTCATCCCAGGGATGTGGACTCCTTTACAGTTAACGAGGTGTCTTCTAAAGAAGTTCAAGACATTAATTTTAAATAATCTTTTTATACAGCTTGACAACAAATGTGGTGGCTTTTACTGCCAGCTTTAGTTAGTAGATTTTGCCCTACCTGCATTGAGTTAAATATAATACAGTATTTTCCAATAATTGGGTTCCTTTAGAAGTGAAATCTCTTGCTGTTTTGGAAAATGCAGGCCATGTACTGTTCTGAAAGATTTTTGTAAAAATTTTAGGATGCATTACTTACTTCTGTGTTGATATGGCCATGGAATATCCATAAAGACTGTGAACATCATAATGTTTCCCCCACTTCTGCACTGCATCCATACAAAGTGTCTTGGAAAACATGAGCTTATCAAGAATACCTTCAATAAAGGAATACAGAGATCACTTTTAAAGTACATTTTTATGAATATTTCCAATCTTTTCTTTAATGCACATTCATGGCATTCAAGCTCATTTTACTCTTTAATGTTTGCACTAAGGCCAGTATTACTATAGCAAAACCAAAGCACAACTCTTGGCTGCTGGTTTGATTCATCTTTACTCTGTGACGTTTTCTACTCTTGAACTTTGCACCCACGTAAGCAATAACTGAGAACTATGCTCTAAAATTCTGAATCATTATCTGAAAACGTGTTGGCAATGGTTAATTAAACCTATTACTTAATTTAAACTATGAACAGCATTTCAATTCTGCAGATGTCTTGAAAACTACTGATAGTGAAAGAAGATCATTGTATTATCAGACATAATTAAGGCAATGACAATATTCAGTAATAATTTGAAAAGGGAAAAAAAGCCAATTCTATAAACCATGCCTTCAATGAGGAGCAAAGTATACCTGTATTTTCTGTCTATAGTAACATTCAAACGTCACCCATAAGAACTACACTAAAATCACTTTGCATCCTTGCAGCCAACTGCAAGTAATTCATAAACTTTTTGATATTTTGCTTTCTGGTTAAAGTAGATGGACTTACTGGGTGTGAAAGGAGGATAGTTTAAGTCATTCTGTGCACAACCATTTTTTGAGCCTTTAATGAAGTTGGATATTTCATTCATATCCTGAAAAGATAAGATGCAAAATGTAATAAAGTTTCCTCAAGTATGTTTTCCTAACAAAGTCTTACATTCTGTTCTCTTATCCTTTAAGGAATAATTACTTAGAACTAGTACCATACAATTACACAAGAATGATATAACTCAGATACTGCCCTCGTCCATTCCTGTATTAATATAGGTCTCAGTGTTGGACAAACTTCTATATGCAGGTGAGCACCACGTTGCAAGAGCTGCACCTTATCCCTCCACAGAAAGAATTTGCAAGAGGGGCTCATGTATACATTGTCCCTACCTATGACCAACTCCACACATCTCTCAAGGAAACGTCTTTGGTGTGCAGCGTGTGTTTGGAGAGAAATGCAGAACCAGCAAATGTACATTGTGACTTTCTGTCAAAATACACAAGGTGACTCGATATTCTTAAACAACTCCTTTATAATACTTTTCAAGCCATTATGCTTTTGAACTTTGCTGGCTTTATTTGGCAGTGCTGTAAGTGCATCCCTGAACATGCTGCAGGAAAAACATGCATGGAAGAAGAGAATAAATTCATCATGAAGGCATTGCAGTCTAGTGACCAATTTGCTTCACTCAAATTAGTTTCTCTCTGTAACAGAGCTGTGTGGTCTTTCTTACACTTCATAGCTTGACTTGATGGAACCACAGAGTCAGCAAAACTAAGGGAGACAGAACTCTCCCTTCTATCACATAGCAGCTGAAGCACTGTATTTTGCCATATAGGCTAATTTAAAATTGTTACAGCTTTTTAAAATGCATGGCAAAATATTCAGTAGATTCTTGTTTTGAAATATTTCTTTATTTTTAAGTAAACAGAAGTAGGAAAAACACAAAAAGAATAAAGGAAAGAAGGTGCTGAGATAGGGATTAAGAAGTTTAAATACAGATTTCCTTCAGGCACCCACTTTTAGAAGTTTTATCACAGGATATTCCTTTAAAAAACTAACCTCGTCAGTCAAAATGGTACTTAATCTCATCAGATTTCCATGAATTGTACCCTAAAATCCACCGTGCCAGACTCTATTCTAGTCTTTTTGTGGGAGAACCTGTCTAGGGAGCCTGATTTTTCCAAATCCTTATCTGGAATGGCAATTGCAGATTCACTAACCGGAAATCCCGTGAGCTATTTGGAGCACAGATACATAGGTTATATGTATTATACTCAGTATTCAGGACCTGTTTAAGACACATTCACTGCGCAGGTATGCAGGTCTCCAAATATCGCCATTCTGAGTCCAGGAGCATGCTAATGTTTGCCTTTATCAGTTGAAGCATTTTCAAGTGTCACTGAACATCCAAAACCCAGCACACTGATCATTTAAATGCCATGGTTAATGATTCAAATTAAAATTTAAAATTCAACACCAGAAGACATACACATCCTGCACTGATTCAGGTGAGTAATGGTAAACATCCCTTTCAAATTCAATGCAAACTGAATTTGATAAACATCTATCCTTGTTTATTTTAAAAACAAAAATAAAAATGAAAGTTCTGAACTACTTACAATCCAGATCCCATCATATGGCACCACATTATGAAACAGTTTGCATTCTTCCACCCACCAGCTAGTGCACTCTGGGTTGGTGAAGTCTGGGAACACAGTTTCACCTGGCCACACCTATAATATTAAAAGGGAATTAACTAATTAAACCCTTAATGTTGTTAAAAAGAGTTCATAGAATCATAGAACAGCCCAGGTTGGAAGGGACCTTGAAAGATCCTCTGGTCCCACCTTTCATAGGAAAGAGAACCCAGATGAGATCATCTAACACCCTGTCCAATTGCATCTTGAAAACCTCCAGTGATGGGGACTCTACCATGTCCCTGGGGAGGGTGTTCCAGTGATTGATTGTTCTCACTGTAAAAAATTTCCAGTTCAAGTTGTACCCATTGCCCCTGGTATTCTCCATGTGGTTCCTTGTGAAGAGAGAGCCTCTGCCTTCTTTGTAGCTGGAATACTGTGATGAATCCCCCACCTCTTCTCTAGAGAGAAAAGACTTGAATCATTCAGTCTTTCCTGATAGAGCAGGTTCTCCAGCCCTTTGACCATATTTGTGGCCCTCCTTTGGGTCCTCTCCAGTCTGTCTGCATCTTTTTTGAATTGTGGGGACCAGAACTGGACACAGTACTCCAGGTGCAGCCTGACAAGTGCTGAGTGGGATGATCACATCTCTATCTCTGCTAGTAATGCCCCTATTGCTGCAGTAGCAAACTTCCAACTCATGTTCAGCCTGTTGTCCACCAGGACCCCCATCGTCACCCATCAAGGGCTGTGCTAATATAATGCCCTGACAAAGACTTTTGAACAACAAACTGTTTGATTGATTATAGCTTGTGTGCAGAAGGAAGGCAGAAATAGTATGAGTTTCTTAACCTTGGAGTTTTCAATTGTTTTTCTTTTAAGTCATACGAGGAACAATACATGACAAAAAAAAAATTCTCAATAGAAGTTAAAATTATAAATTGAAAAGGGTAACGTGCGAGCTGGCTCTTCAGTCACTACTGAAAATATATAGAAGCTGGCTGATGAGTTTTCCCTTGAGCCTTCAAGCTACCTTAGTTTTGCTTTTTGTATAATATAAAAAATTTCAAAAAAAAAAAAAAAATCAAGAGAGGTTGAGAAGCATCATATCCTAAATGACACTTTACAAACTTAGTTCTCACTGGCAGGTAATTTCACTGAAAGAAGCAACTTAAAAAATGGGAATTTAAAAGGAGCCCCCAACATAAATTAAACCATAACAGTGACAACAGACCAAGTTCAAATTCTTAAAAACACAATTACCTCCCCAAGTAATGCTGTTACTCCATCTGATTCATTAACCCAGACTTTTTTTCTCTCTCCCCTGACGTAGCTTCCATATGGTCTACCATCAACTAGATTTTGTATGCTAATAGCAGGATCCTAAAAAAAATTAGAAAACAAAAAATAAGAAGAAACTAGGATTCACTCCATCAACTATTATAAACTACTAGAATGTTAGGCAATAAATGTAATAATTACACAGAATAAGCAAAGAATAATAAATAGTTATGATAGTGTTTACGAAGGAAAAAGAAATAGTTAAATGCTTACCAATATGATAATATATTTTTGTCCATACTCATGCATATAAGCTGCAAAATTAGGGAGATCTCGAAACTTCACTTTGTCATAAGTAAAATCTTTCTTTTCCTCCATATAGTCAATATCAGTGATCTGAGCATCCTGAAAGAGAAGGGAGCTCAGCTTTAACATGAGAAGTGGTATGTAAAGTTTTTGTATATTAGTGCAACACAATTTCTTCTGACAACTCCCATTTTTCCTATAGTAAATTTACTGTTGGGACTTTACTGTAGCCTGGCAGAAAGTATGCTGTCAGGAACACTTGCAAACAATGTGCATCTCGTCTCATACTTACAGCCCTACTGACACATCTTTTCTCCCTAAAGAGGCCTGCATTTAACATTAACGGAATTTAAATGAATGTGTATATTGGCATCCTTTCTAATAGCCCCTGGATGCGTGGCTATTTCATTGCAGTTGCCTGAATTCAAGAGCCATCCCCTTAAATCCAAACAGTTCTTCCTCAACTCTTAGCTTATATTAGGGTGTTTTTATTCTATTTAACCCATCAGGCTAATGAAATCTGAAGTCTAATTTTAAAAGTTAATTGTACTTTACCTTTGGCTGTCAATTAAGAATAATACATGGTACCATAATTGTCCACAAGACAATTAAAAAAAAAAACCCACCATGAATTGGGTAACGCTGGAAGATAAGTGGATACAGTTGGAAAGTATAACTGAAAAAGTATTATAATAAAGTGCTCAAATATAACTTATTGTAATTAAGCCCCACCATGTCCCACATTCTGATAAGGTCTACCATCAAAATGCATAAAAACCTTTGGCATCAGAAGCCTATATATTCGAAATTTACTAATTTAAACTGGTGTGAAATGAATCAGTTGCAGAACCCCATGGTCAGGATGTCTGGGTCATTTCTCCTGCAGAGCTCTGCCTTCATGGGTTTACTGCCCTCCTCAAACCCCATACTTACATAAGGGAGTCCAATCGCCCTGTTCCTCTGCACAACTTTCTTCACCTCATCCAGAGACCCGTAATTCCAGCGACTGAGTTGGAAGCCCAAGCTCCAGTACGACGGCAATGCTGGCAGTCCCACAAGCTGCAAGTTGAGAACAAAAATTCCATGTACCATCAGTAGACACTGCGTCTGTCAGCTCAGTGCCCATTTCCCTAGATCCATACTCCTCAAATCTATTTGAATAATATACATTAAGCTTGAGTGCATGAAATGAGCAGCCCACTCTCAAATGCAATATTTTTCTATGATTTTTGTTTTATTTTAGAATATACAAATATTTTGGGACAATGCACATTCTTTAAGATATCACTGAAATGTAAGTGGATCTCAAGAAGTACAAAAGATGTCAGTGATATGACCATAAAATCATAACATACCTGTAAACACATTATCTACCCTATATTGCCATATGAACAGGAATCTGCCCTTATAACAAGAGTGAGCCCCAGCAAGGAAGAATGAGTTATTCCATGTATACCATCTCTAGCTCCAATGACCAGTGTGTAAATCAGCCAGGCCATACAGACAGATGAATTTAGCAGCTACAAAATTCTTGGGCCTCAAGCCACTGCATGGTCTCTGCTCCAGCATCTCCAGCAAAAGCAGTACTTAAGTCTCAGCTGTCCATAACAAGCCAGCTAAAAATATCTACACCCCAGCCTAACCCCAGCTAACTATGACAGCAGTCACGTTAGAGACATACTAACAGTTATTCTTAGTTAAACATATACCAAGTCATATCTTGAGTTATTAGATAAAAGTGAAGACATACTGTCATATAAAACTGGAAAAAACCACCACCAAAAATTCCCAAGCACCTTTCAAAATCTATTTAAATAGATTTTTTTATGAAAAAAATAAAAAATTTTAATGCATAGTCTCTTTAGGTAAAAGTACCTTCAGGTACTCCTGGACTACTTGCTCTGGAGTGTTCCCCAAGAACATATAGAAATCAAGGATCCCACCAATAGTTCTGTAGGTCACTGCTGGAGCAGGCTGCACCACAAACTCTGCCGGACAAGAGCACACCAAATCAAATCTGAATACCAGATAATTCTAAAACAACTCTATAATTTTCTAATTGGTGATTAGAAAATTCACTTAAAAAACCCACACAAACCAAAAATACCTAAGAAACCCAAAACCATTAATTGAACTTTCAGTGAAGGGGAAATGTATTCAGATGACTCTTTCAAATGTACATATTTCCATTCCTTAACATCCTACAGAGAAGAGAATCAGAAGAAATCCGATGGCTCAACCTCTATCTTTAAATTTTTATTATAAATTTCCAGCCCCAAGAGATGTGAAAAGCTATGTAAAGCATACATATATGCATGCATTTACTTTCAAGTATTGCTCAATCCAAATTTAGGCTCTGATTCTAGTGTCCTGCACATCTGCAGAGCTGCACAGGCTTTGGGTAAGTTTCTGACCCTCAGGTTTCCAGTGCAATCTTTGTGTTAACTGTGCGCTACTTGCTGCTTCCATCGCATAAGTTAAACACTACAGTTTTGATCCCCATCCCACAGATCATTTAAGAAGATATTTAACTGCACTACTCAGAGCTACAGAGCTACAGAGAAATCTTTTTTACCCATGGCGTTGCTGTTCATCAGGAAAACACCAAAAGAGGCTCCAGTGCTGTCTTCCAAACACAGGAAGAAAGTTTGAACTCCATATAAGTTATGCATTGCCTTAAAGGGTAAAAAGAAAAAGTAAGCTGATTCAGATCTAACAACAGTATCTGTCCTGCGGTATTTCAAAATATACCCCAGGTAGAACTCAATACTTCTCAAAAGATAGCAAACAACAGAAATAAAAATCCTGACACCTTCCTACAGTTCTGTGTTCTCTTTCCTGGCATTCTTCTCCTCTGTGAGAACATTTTCCATTAAAACAAAAGTTTCCCCAAATACAGAGATAACAGAAGCAAGCAAATATGATGGATCTTTGGGCAAGTCTGCATATATTGCAGCACTATTTCTGGGTAATACATATGCACATCAAGCGAACGACAGAATTTGAAGGGTGTTTTCATCACCTTTCACCATAGATTAGATTTTACATCTAATCTCTGTTTCTTTTAATCCTGCAAGGCAATCACTTTTACATCTAATCTATGGAATTAAAGAATGCCTTGCTTCTTTTTTATCTCCCTTCTAATGTTTTTTTTCATTAATAGCAGCAACAAAAACCTTAGAAATGTTAACAGTTCTTTTCATTGTTGTGCTTCTCCCCCTGCAAACGAAAACTCAGAACAAATTAACAAGAAACAGAACTTGAGCAATTTGAAATTAGCCTAACCTGATTCTGTTCACTGTTAGTTTAACTTAACGAGTTTACACTCAATAGAGCCGTTCAGGTAAGAGCTATCTTCAACCGGAGAAGATAGTGAGAAGGTATTTTAAGGTAAGGAGTACAAATTCCAGATTAGTAATTACTTACATACAGTGGTCTCACCCTCTAGTTTCTGTTAATATAGATCTTATTTCAGCAAAACACTGAAGTGCTCTCTCAAAGTGCAGCATATGGCTTGTTGCTTTATGAAACTGAGGTAATAGTGATAAATAGTCTTACAATTATCGAAAAATGTGTGCCTCAGAAATTGTTTGGGAAAGAGACAGCCATACAGACTATAGAAACAAATAACTGCTGACAGACATATTTTATCTTTTATCGTAAGGAGAACTTTTCCATCATTTGCCAAGCTACAAGGATGTTAACTGAAGAAACATGTGTCGTCTGTACTGAATGCTGCACGCAGCAATGCATTAGCACATATTGTTATTTATTTTGTTTATCGGTAGAATCTCATGTATTAATATTTATCAACTAGTTTTCAACTGCACGTCAACACAAAAATCAAAATATTTATAAAAAGCTATTACTCAGGGAACTTTCATCAGCACCATCTAGCTTTTCGTAATAACACACAGTGCCTGAAAAGTCTTTGGGGAAAAACTCAATGGATATTATTAATGTGTCTTCTGCGTAACAGGCTTGGATTCCAGACGTCATCTGCAAATAATGAAGCGTAATAAAACCAGTCCTTACTCCAGAGGGGCCAATATCCCTGCTGAAAATGGGCCAGGTTTTCCAGTTAACATCGTGCCGGTACTGCTTATGCACGTGCTCTCCCACACCGTAAATGTTGCTGCTTGGCAGTTTGATGGAGAGCTGTAAAAACTGGTCAGCATACTGCAGTGGTCCTATGGTACTATCAAACCTGATGAAACAAGTTAAAGAAAAACAAAAAGGGGTATTTTACCAAGAATTGTTGCAGTAATTGCTTCTACTCCTTTGAGCTGGAGATCAGGTTCGAGTCTCCATCCAGAGACCTGAGGCAGAGGCAGGCAGAGGAGAGTGTGGGGCTGGAGCAGAGCGAGCCTTGCACAGACGAGGAGATGAGCGGTGCCCATTGATCCTATAGAAAGCTCTCGTACAAGTGGCCCATCTATTTTCAGGGGTACATTTGCTCTCCCCTCTTCCACCAGAGCTTCCCACACTGCATCTGTTGTTCTGAATCCGCTCTCTGTGGCCACTCCCAGCAATGGGGCAGATGGAAAACATCCGTGGGTGGACAGAAACACAGAAATAGTCCACTGCATCAGATTTTGCAAACCAATTGCAGCTTTTGCTTCCCAGTGAAAACGAGCAAGACCCACTCTTGAGCCCTGCTAGGCCAGTGACTACAGGGAAAGGCAGACTATGGCTATGTGCTAGCACATGTGTATTAGCACACTATAATGGCATTTATCACCAGGAGTATATCATTAGGAGTAAATTCTTTTAGACATAACGAGGTCCTTAAGCTATTAAATAAATACACAGTGCATTAGCGATGACAAACAGTGCACAAACAAGAGACAAAACCAGGGGAGTTTGGGCTTGCTACAATTTTAATCTGCTCATATGCCCCCCCTTTTTTTGAAAGTTAAAAACACTAACACTTGAGAGAGCCTTCATAAGTCAAATCCTCATCTGATGTATTTCTGTCCAGTTTCAATGATTCCAAGGACTGTCTTGCCCATCTGCTCACAAACTGTACTGAAACTAGCTTTTTTTGGAGGGGAAAGTCTGTATGTCTGAGGAAACTATGGCAAGCTTTCAGGTTGCCTTGCAAATGATGATGGTAATAGGTCAGTCAGAACTCTAACTCTTCTGGGGGGCTCAGATGTAACAAATGGTGATGGAAGTTCGCAGGCTTTGTAACTGTCTGCAGAATTGGGATTTTTGTAATGAACTGCAATAAGACATTGAACCCTGCTCTTCCTTTTCCAAAGAGGCCTCCCTCATGTTTTGTTGTTTAGGAGTTGGGGGAAAGCACTCGTCTTGTGTAAACAAATTTGTCAAGGATTTAACCCTGAGGGGCTGCCCTTACCCCATGCGAACAGCAGCTTCCTTTGAGATACTCAAACTCAAGTCAAGCGCCATGGTCAGTTTTTGTCTTTAGAGACAGAAGATGCAACCACTTTTATCAAATTAAGCAACAGCCAAAGGAAAATATAGGCAATCTTCCAGAGCACTGTTTCAGCATGTTTCTGTTGGACTAGATTCCTCATTCCCCTCCATATACCTGTTTAATCAGTCATGCACTACTGAATACCAAGTCCATCGTTTGTGCTCTCTATAATTGCAAATCAATCATTATAGAGGATTCGAAGCAAGAAAACAATACTAAGAGCACAAAAGTAATCGCTAATTAATTAAACTTGAAGCACTGATAATCCAACTGGCCTAGCACTCTGACAGGTAATCATTCTTGAACTGATTTAATAAGCATGTTCATCCTGACACTTCCCCCTTCCAACTGGTCTTAAAGCCATGCCGTCAGGTTTGTAGCTGTGCTTTGTTTATTTATTTTTAGAACGTAAAGGGGAGGGAAGCATTCAATATACAAGCCCGTCAAATAATCTGCTTGCAGCATTACATGACCAGCTTATCAGTGGCTTGCACCAGCTATGTGTGGATATCATACGTCTAATGGGCAACCTGGTTTTGGTGACTCAGGGCTTCAGCGTGATTGCAACAAATAGGAGAAAAGGTGCAAGGAAGAGGGTTCCCATGTGATTTGAAGCACTGGCAAGGAGTCCTTCAGATTAAAAAAAAAAAAAAATCCCCAAATTGATGGAACAAAGCAGCTGTAAAGATTTCCCTAGTATTGGGGGAAAACAAACAGATTGCCAGACCGAAAACCTTTTAGACAGAGCTCCCTATACCACAGAATTATTTCCAGAGGCCTCACAAGAGTCCTTGCAGAACATCCATCAGTCAAAAGAAGAGAAGTAGATCACATTTTCAGGAGGGCACCTCACACATGGCATCTTGGACATACATTGCTTACGTGGCAACGTGGGCTTTCAGAGGAAACCAATGACAACGGTGTTATTCAGAAAAAGCACCAAGGTTACTTACAGCACTCTACCGTTGCTCACCCTGGTCACCACAATGCCAAAGGGGTTCTGCTTCACCTGCACTTTGTAGTTTAAATTGGAGGCTGCAGATCCAGTGAAAGATTTCACATGTTCATGAGGCACTTCAAATCTTTGTGTTTTAGGATCGGTTATCTGCACGTATTTAAACAACAGAAGTGTTGGGACTTTAAATGCCTAATTCAAACATTTTCCAGCATTAACACATAGTTCTGATTTAGGATATTCCCACCCCTACCCCAGTCTCATTCTCTGCCTTCATTGCTATTCACTTCCAACTTTCATCACTTATTTTCAGCCATTGAAAATTGGACACATGGATTTCATTGGTGGACTGTGTGGTGGATGAGGAATCGGTTGAATGCTTGCATGCAGAGGGTATTGTTCAACACCTCAATGTCCAGATGGAGATCAATGACAAGTGGTGTCCCTCAGGCATCTGTATCAGGACCGGTACTGTTTAATATCTTCATTAATGGCATAAACAGTGGGATTGAGTGCACCCTCAGCAAGGTTGCAGATGACACCAGGCTAAGTGGTATGGTTGATACACCTGAGGGACAGGATGTCATCCAGAGGGACCTGGACAAGCTCGAGAAATGGGCCCATGTGAACCTCATAGGGTTAAACAAGCAAAGTGCAGGGTCCAGCACTCAGGTCAGGGCACCCCCAGTATCAGTACAGGCTGGGGGATGAAGAGATTGAGAGCAGCCCTGTGGAGAAGGACTTGGGGGTATTGGTTGATGAAAAGCTGGACATGAGCCAGCATTGTGCACCTGCAGCTCAGAGACCCAACCATATCCTGGGCTGCATCAAAAGAAGCATGGCCAGCAGGTTGAGGGAGGTGATTCTGCCCCTCTGCTTTGCTCTCATGAGACCCCACCTGGAGTACTGCATCCAGCTCTGGAGCCCTCAGCGCAGGAAAGACATGGACCTGTTGGAGCGGGGCCAGAGGAAGTGACAAAACTGCTCAGGGGGAGGGAACACCTCTGCTATGGGAAAAGGGTGAGAGAGTTGGGGTTGTTCAGCGTGGAGAAGAGAAGGCTCTGAGGAGACCTTACTTCAGCATTTTGGTACTTTAAGGGGGCTTATAAGAAAGATGGGGACTTTTTATCAGGGCCTGTTGTGATAGGACAAGGATTTTAAACTAAAAAAGAGTAGATTTAGACTAGATATAAGGAAGACATTTTTATGATGAAGGTGGTGAAACACTGGCACAGGTTGCCCAAAGAGATGGTAGATGCCCCATCCCTGGAGGCATTCAAGGTCAGGATGGGCAGGGCTCTGAGCAACCTCATCGAGTTGAAGATGTCCCTGCTCATTGTAGGGGGGTTGGACTAGATGGCCTTTAAAGGTCCCTTCCAACCCAATCTGTTCGATGAATCATGTCCCTTATAATAGTTGACCCTGTATTTCCCTGGCTTGGCAGGGACCCACCACAAGAAGAAAGTTTCCCACAGAAGGCCTGCTCAACCCCCATTGATAGCCCACATCCATTGCACAGACTGTTGAGTTTTCCATAGAAAACAGAAATCATTGGAAGAGCTAATGTTGTCTGTCAAAACGATTGAGAGATATAGCCAGCCCATAAATAAAAAGTAAGTAAATACATTTATCCCCCAAATTTTCCTGTGATGAAGAAAAAAGGTGCTAAACCATCCTTAACCTGATGCATTGCAACAGCAGAGAGGACAAAGAAAGGAGGAGCTTAGCACTTTAGTGGGAGTCATGAGAGTGCATCAGAGGGATTAATCCAGCCCTCCTAACCTCACTGCACAGTAACAGCCATCCTAAAATCTTGCACAGAACATGAACTTAAAACAGCATAGAAAAAAGATTAACCTTGAACCGGAAGCGATTTGGTGTCTGATATTCTCCTGTGAGGAGGACAGTGTTGATATCATTTCCAAAGAGGGAAGGTGATGGCAGCCTTGTTAATGTAGTCTCGAATCCTTGAGAAAAAAAACACGTTGCAATGTTGTTGTGTTGAATCAGACATTGGCATGTGCATAAGCTGGGGAGCTCAGCCTGCAGCTTACCTGCCTGAGTTGATCTTGTCGACCCTTCCACTTTGTACCCATGGTTTGAAGAGAAAAAACACCAGGGCACACTGGGATCACTCTGAGGACTCCAGCAGCAGCCACGCAGGGTGCAGGTGCTCTGATTCAAGGACATAAAGGGCACATATGAGCTGATTTTACACAAATAAATCCTCTATACTAAAACAGTTAAAATGCACATAGACTGTATTTTACTGCAAACACCAGAAACCTTAATAATATCTGCAACCAGATAAACTCTTTCTCTGAAACTCTATTGAGTGAATTCAATGGCACAGAACACACTAAATAGAAAGGATTTTTTCCTGAATTCAGAGTAGAAACTTGCTTATTAGACAGTCATTCTTTCTTAAAACCACAAGATCCACAGGTAAAATGAACATTTAAAACATTTGAGCTGTGACAGATGCTGTATAGTCTGACGAAAAGTCACACGCTGGAGAGGGGGTAAAAGTTATAGTTAGCTTAACATCTGGTAAACATCTGGTTAAACATGTACATATGCATAATTTATAATCATGTAAAATATCTACATTTTAATATAATTTTCCAGTATCAGAAATGTCCATATTGCTTTTGTAGAACCTCAAATTGAGATAATGGGTCTTAGAGCTTTGATTCGGTGGTGATTTCATGGAGCACAGAAATCTCTGCAAAACCACTCAAGATAAACCCCAGATTTACCAAACATAGAAATGTTCGTCACTCTGTCAAGGACTCATCACATCAGAAAACATGTCTGCTGCCATTTTCATTAGCTTCCAAGCAAAAAACCACAGTTGGAGGAGAGATATAGTGACTCATTTTCCCTCACATCAATCCACAAATCAATACACTTTCTAAGTCTGTGAGAAACCCATGCTCACTCTCAGTCTTCCCAACTCCCACCACAAGAACTCCCTATTTCCCATTTTATAAACTATTTCAGAGTAAAAGAGAAGCACCAATACCCTCCAAGACTGCAGCGATCATGGCTTTGCTGCCTAACTTCATATCCTTCATTCATAGGGGAATATTCTAAATACATAAGAACAGAGTTGCTACCTCCATCCTCTTATCCCTTCCTAGACCAGTGAGTATCCCATGCAATGCAGAATAGCTTGAAAAACAGATTTTCCTAAAGCCTGGTTGTTCAAGCATCTGTGTTCCCTATTTCATAAGCGTGCTTTTCTTTTTCCCCAGCTACTTCTCATGAATACTTGTTGACTATTTTCAGCAGTTACTTTACAGTCCAGTGATATTCTTCTAGCTAGATCTTATTCTAGTGGATTTGTAAGCTATAGCTCTGTATTTTTGTGGCACATTGAGCTTGCTGCATAAGGAATTAAATACAGAAATGTAAGATTGGTTATGCCTGACACAGGGGAAGGAACAGAGTTCATCCAAATACACTGGAGAAGCTGTTATAAAGGCTATTGTTTAGTGTAAAGATGTGAGCTCATCACAGCCTCTGAGCTATAAAACCAGCATATCAGATACCAATACCCTATAAAGCCAAAGAGAAAGTCAAAGCTTAATTAGAAATAATCCTGAATACAAGAAAACAGTTTATGCTGGAGTACAGTATAAGATGGTTTCTGAATATTGAACTGGGCACCAAGGACTAAAGGAATAGCTTGTCTATGTGCTGAACTAAAATGTTTCCCCTATGTGCACCCAAACAAACCTCTGTCAGTGGGATATTTGGGGGAAAAAACCCACACAAACCAAACAAAAACCAACAGTACACCATTCCCCCAAACTTTCTGCTCATGGTAGTTCATTTTTACTGGTGTTTGTCTAATCAAACTTCATGATGATTTTCCACAGCAGTGAGTAGTTAATAAATATCTACTTTCTTTCAGCATGTCTACCTTTGTTAACCCTGTGATCGGATAGTAAATATCTATTTGCTTTCCATACTTCTATTCTCTACTATCCTCCTCATTTTCTGGCTTCATCTAGGACATCTTCAGTGCATAAAGAAATCGAGACAGACACTAATCTGCTAATATGAGCTTAGGCAAATGATAATTTTCCCACCTGCTGTTCGACTAATGGAAACCACTACCAAATAGTTATGTTATTCTAAGCAGGTACCTGTAGTTTTACAGCTCTGCTGGTCGCTGTATTAGAATAGCCTAAAGAAGGACAACCAAAATGCTTCCAGGAGAAAATTTATACAGGAATGAATGGACACACTGGCTTGAGACTTTGGCTTGCGTCAGGCCTGTACCTAATAGCTTTCATCGGGGCACAAGTTAAAAGTGATATTTATCTCTAATCTTGTGAAATCTGCAGCGTCTTCACTAAGGAAAGAACAGATTCAGGAATAATTTATTTTACCTCTAATTACAGAGCAGGTACCCGAATGTTCAAATCTGAATCTGGCCCTACTTTTCTCCTGGTATCTGTAATTTGAGTATTTTTAATTTTTTCTAATCAGTGATGATAAAAAGCAAGGGCAGACTCACAAGAAGGCTTCCAGTTGCAACCAGAGCAAAACTACTTCCCTCATTGTGTGATGAGTGCAGCACTTAATGTGGGGTGACTGGTTCAAAGGTAGTAATTAAAGATTAAAGTGATCTGCATCACTGCTCCTACCATGATGTGCTTGCTCCTGGGGCAGTGAAGGAACCAAAAGAGTAGAGGAACAGGCTATGATTTGAGCCTTTACTAACCTGCTCGCCTGCAGGACTTTATTGAACTATATATCATAACAAAACCCATGGCATGACAGAAGCTTTAACAACTGTCATTTCTGGAATCTGACTGGGAATTTCCTCAGAGATTGAGACAGCTGGTTAATAATTTTTTATACCTCTGTGAATGACATAAACATCACACATCATGATCTATTCACTATTTTTCTTCCTAAGCTGCCCCCCATAAACCAAAGCAAGATGTTAGGCATCCACCAGGTTCCATCAGAAAATGAGAACATCCATCGTAAAGATGAAAAATAATCATGATAATAAAAATAATAATAATAGCCTTTCAAGACCAACCACTACAAAAATGTTCTGGATGTAAGTGCACTGAAAAATTATGATACTTTCCACCGGGAATCTTAAGTCATAGATTCCTAAACCAAAAGGTCATTTCTAAACTCTGTGCTCTCCCAGGTAAGAGACACCACAACCCAGAAAGGAAGACACTGACATTCAAATTGCTTCTGAAAGGAAACTATGACATGTCTCTTCTATTATAAAAGTCTTGTGCATCTGGGTAAAGTGCACCTTCACCTGCTATTATAAATGCTAGTACTTGACCATCAGACAAAAAGAAACTGTTTGGGCAAAACTGTTAAAAATAAAGAGTGACTTTTTTTAACTACTTGATGTCTGACTCATTTTGTTTCCCCCGTCCCAAAAGCAAACTGTTGGGGAGTACTTTGGCAGTGGTCTTCAACCTTTGACAGCAAACTACTACAGTGGCTAGAAAAATCAGACCTTCTGTCCATGGGCTGAAATGGGTTATTGAGTTATAACTTCCCTGCAAAGTGTTCATACAGTCACAGAATAAAAAAGGTTAAGAAAACCACTGGTATAGGAAAGACAGTAAATTTTTGTAATAAGCATAAGGTTTTATGAGATGAAGCCTATGTTCTGATTTTTTTGAGAATGTTTTCAGACCTTTGTTGCTACTTGATCCGGGATGCAGTCAATTCTCTCTGCTATTAATATGTTCGGACATTCTGGAATAAATTCTGTTAGGGAAATAAATTAATGGGTTATTACCAGGACTTCCAAAATGTATGCTCTAACCATTAATGTACATTCAAATGAGTGTAAACTATTGCTAATGTGATTTATCTTACCTTTGAAAAATTGCACACAACAATTTCAGATAAAGGGTCATTTTTAAAAAGCTTTTGAACATATGGGTGCCATTGATAATTTAATTTCTTAAGGTATATATTAATCCAGTTTTCAGTAAAGTCCTGTAGCTCAATATGCATTGCTGCTTCTGAAAATACATGACAAATCAAAAATGGAAGGACTTTTCTTTTTCTTAAATGATACTGTGCTGCTGCTCTCTTGGATGCTCCTTCCCCTGAAATACTGTTCTTCCACAGGAGCTTGAATTAGAGCATCAGGTAAAAACACCTTAAAGCTCCATTAAATTGCTCCATTGGGTTTCAGGTTTGTCGGACTGAATTCAAAGTGACCTTTTGGCACCTTTAGCTGACAAAAGGGTACACAGAGGTTGTTTTCTTTTTTACTTGACATATTTTGGAACACTGTATATGTTTGGAATGAGAAGCATAAAGCGTAGAAATCTTGTCTCAGGCTGAGATGCACACAAATACACAGGCTCGCCTCTTTGCATTATCTGCAATACACGCACTTGCACTTTTTGCTCAGGCAGACAGAAACAGGCAGAAAATACGCAGATATTCGTCTGTATGGGCAGCTATACTAAAAGACTAAAATGCTTGTGGTGTATTAGCAATTATTTTTATTTTACTGCCATTTTCACCTGCAAGCGTTTTGCTTCGTTCCCCATGTGTAAATGGGATTACTCACACAAAATGGAACTGTATGTAAAGCAGGGTGCTCTGTACCACATCCCTGTAAAACAAGTGCTTTCTAATGTATCAATACACTAGCAGGAAACACGACAGGTTTTTATGGTTATAATGTATGTTCCACACAATTTAGCTGCTCCCACATAGTCTCCCTGATCCCTTTATTTTTCAGTGCTGTCTTTTTTACATTCAAAAATTTTGAAATCGTACTAATTCTGTTTTTATAAAACAAGTCCCAAGTCCCTTGGGAGCAAGGGATAAAATTTTTTTTATGACCATAAATTCTGAGTCACACTATTAAGTTCATGACTGGTAATTTACTCATATTGTCTCTAGGAAGGATTGCTCATGATTCACCTTTGGGTAATGATAAGAACATAACATTAACACTGAGAGCCAGAACTTTACAGTGCTTTTTTTTATTATTTTATAGCACTTCAGTGCTTTTTTTTTTTTTTTTGCATTACTTGAACGTCCATGTTCTTGATGAAGCTCTGTGTCATTTACAGTAGCCTCAGCAAGCGGGGACGAGCAGTTCCCACTCAGGGCTTTTGCTCTGCTCCTACAGCAGCAGTGGGAAGTACTTACCTGTAGGTTTGACTCCAGATTGTCCTGATGCTAAAAGCCCAATGAGGACACAGGCTATGATCGCCACCACGCAGAAGAGGACGATCAGGGTGATTTCCAGCCCACTGAACTTCCTCTTGCCCATCTAGACCCAGAGAAACAACATGGGCATAAGGAAAACAGAAGTAATAGCTTTGAAACCTCTCTGAATTGCATTACTAATTTAATAAATTAGCAAAATTTAAAAATGATTCAGGTTTTAAACCTTGTCCCCCAATCCCAGGGCTTAAATGACACACTCCTTAGAGAACTATGTGCAATCAATGTCCTGTGCAGGATAATTCACACAGCGCAGATAACTGCATTAGTACACGAGTGGGCAATCACTGAGAAATGTGTTTTGTTCTCTGCAACCCACTTGACACACAAAGAACAATTTTCTCCTGAGATTGTCTATAGAGTTTCTTACAAGTCACTGAAATTCCTGAAATGGAAAAAAAAAACAACAAATCCCTTTCCCTTTTTTTTTTTTCCTTCTTTTTCTTTGTTTACAACTTTTCCTTCCTTCTTTAGAACAAACACAAACTATATCCGGGTTTATGAAGAAGGATGTTGGTTTGTTAAAATTGTACTTGACAAAACCTATAATGAGCCCTGATAGCATGCTCGTCACTCATGGGAAAGGCAAGACATAGATAACAGGGCAAGTTACTTATTTGTAAAGTGGAAGAATATGTCATGTGTGTAATCCCATGGGATTTCACAGGGGATGAAGTTGCAGAAGACACTGCCACAAGAGGTACACTGGTTGCTGCTGAAATCACAACTGAAATGAGGGAGAGGGTGCAGGTGGAGTCAGTACCTTAAAGTGCTGTGTAAAACTCATGTTTTTGCCAGTGTTGCTTTTTTGTGAGGCACAGTGGAGCAAGGCGTGCTGTGCCCTGGGAGCTGTGCTGGAGGTTCAGCCCTGTGCAAAGGACACCACCCTACATTAACACTGAACTGTGCACCAGCAATAAAACTAATTAAAACTAATCTCCAGCATCCAGATCTATATCCATTGGCAGCAGCTGCTGCATTTTACATTTGGTTAAGAACATTTAACCTTCTAAAACAGCCTTAAATACGGAGAAATTGGTTGGTTTTAGTCAAAGCAAGAAAGTATGGGAATACATGTGTGTTGCACTGGCTTATCAAAATATATTCACATTTTTTAATGTTGACCCAAAGGAACAAAAAATACTTTAAAAGAAGTTTTTGTTTGCGTGAAATAACAGTTTAAGTCTATTGTATATTCTTGCCTCCCATTACTTCCATGGATAACCTATCACACCACCTACACCCCTCCTCATGGAAATCCAACAGCCACAGGAATGAATGAAGAGAAAAGCAATACTGGCCCATCAACAGTCCCCAGAAGAGTTAAAGCTAGTGCTTAGATAGCTAAGTGCTTTTCAGTATGGTTAATGATTAATTATGATTAATAAAAACACTTTTATAAATAACATAGTGCTATTCATATTTTCTCCATTAATATAGAAATTTCTAGCCATTTTTAATATTATGTTTATTTTTACTCCTCTAGAGAATATTGTTTTTAAAGCCTGCAACTACATTTTATATTGAAAAGCATACATCTTAAGGCCTGTTATTTACGAAGAGGAAATGATACTCCAGCAATTCCTCTCCTGCGTTCCCTTTAACATTGCCTGAATACATGCTGAATAGGAGTCCTAAAAAGTAACATTCATTTTTCTGAAAGCTAGAATTTTATTAAAGCTCTTGTCCTGAAGTCCTGTCCCCCCTCCACCCCTCCAACTGTAATTTTGCATTTCAGTTCTTCCCTTCTCATGGTCTCCCCCAAGACCTGACACTTCAGAAATAGTCTTTATCATTTAGAAATGTAGGTTCTGTTATGTGATGTGTACTCAGCAGTGAGGTAAAAGTCTCCAGAAACTCATATGCAATGGAAGGAATGACATACCTTAAAGCTCCTCTGCTTCCTTCATCTGCTGCTTTTGCTTGTAAAGCTTAGCATCAAAACCAATGCTTTATCCTTTGCTGTTATCAGTTATTGCATTGCTTTTTAACTGATCTACCAATGGCAAGCACATATATAATTACAGGCAGATTGCAGAAACTGTTTGGACTAAGCATAATTACTGTGATTATTCCAGCCAAGGAATGGCTGGTTAATTAGTAACATTTTGGTTCAATATGATGCATCAGGTTCTGAAATGAGAGAAAAGTGGCAATAAAATGCCAATAAGCTTATCCATTTTGCATGACTAAACAGTTTTTCTTCTCTTCTTTTTCCGTATCTTTGTTACTAGAACCTTCAGGGAACCTTCGTATTCTTTGTCTATCAGTTCTGCTTTAAGCACCACAAGAAGTCATTAAATGTTCCCAAATGAGGAAAAGAGCTGTTAAAATAGTTGCAGGAGAGAACTGAATTTATGACCATTAAAACTTTTTTAGGAATGAAGTACAAAGTTTTAATTTTAATATTAATATAAACAGATTCCATGGGATACTAATAATAAATGTCAAAAGCAGATGAAAAAGATGAAAAATTAACACAGAAGAAAATTCATAGGGAAGAAGCTTCAATCATAATCTTAATTTGAAACCTTCATATGTAACTGTGTTTTGTCATTTTCTCATAGACATAGACAGAATCTTAATATTAAATCTTTATTTTCCAAAGGAAAGCTTTCAATTCATACTATTAAAGTATTTATAAGTTATTTTTCAGTAATGTAGGAATGGCCAAGAAGTGCCACTAGTATTTTTTGAACTGTCCACAAATTTATTGAATTTCCTGAATACCTCACCTCCCACCATGAAGTGCAGGAATGAGATGTGTTCTCGCTGAGCACAAAGGGAATGGTCCTCTTCTCCTTAGTCAACACTTACAAGAAAGAAAATCAATCATACCTATAGAGCCCTGGGTCTCTCCTGTAACCACCTATCTTTACATGAATCAGTGCCACCACTCTCAATGACTCTGTTTTTGAAATGCAGACTGTTATTTAACTATCTGACCCTCTCAGTTTCATTGTAACATCAGGCATGTCCACATGTGCACAAGTTCTGGAAATGTAATTCTAACATCCCTCTCAATATTGCTAATATGCTGGGTTATGAGTGCATATTGAGAAACAATGGTTTAGCATGGATTATAAAGATATCAGTGCTTTGGGAGGCCTGAGGGGTTGGTTTGATGTATATCTGTTTTCCAAAGTTTATATCTTCATTTAACTGTTCCAGGAAAGGACTCAGTCCAGCAAAGCCTATGGCCATGTGTTTCATTTAAACATGGCTGTAATCACCCTGCCATCAATATAGCCATTTGCTTAAGTGCTTTCCTGAGTTCACAGCGCTACAAACTTATATTATCAATCACCTAGTGAACATTTTCTATACAACTTGAGAGTGTAAAAGCACTGAACAAAAAGGTCGCACAAGAGGGTTAACCAGCAGGTTTCCTCACTGAGTATATTTTCATTAGTCTACAAAGGATATCAACAACAGGGCTTTCAGGTCGGGATGTGATATAGAACTCCAAGAAACAGGAATGGGGAAGGCTCTTCAGTTGGGGACACTGAGAGACTATAAAGACAACTAAGAACTCCATTAAATCAAGAGCTGGAACAGTGTGGTCTCTGCTGGGTCCTGCTTTGGTTTCCAGGAATTAAGAGCTGATTCATTTCTGACAGCTGGTAAGCAGAATTACTAGAACCCCAGGAGTATAGACTAGACTGTAGAGAATAGTGTAGGAAAACAAGCTAGGAAATTAGGTACTGTTAAAAATGTAGTCATTTTAAAAGAGACATTTATCTCTTAGCTTTTAACAGATCCATTTTTAATTAAATCACACACAACTTGAAAAACTTGTTAGCTGGTCATAGTTAGCTCCCTGGTTCTATTCATTCAGACAGTTGTGCTTATAATTGAGCTTTCAGCTAAGGGACCATGTCAGGAAAAAGAAATAGCTTATCCTTTTTCTACAGTTTCATGATATTTTTGGTATCAAACACTTACTTTAAGTTATGGTTTGGAGCTCTTAATTCCTGCGAGAAGCAGTTTGCAGATTACCAGTTCGGTCAGGAGCATGATCATTAATCATCATCTATCACGGATCCAATGGGAGCACACTCCCATACTCCCCAGTATGATGTTTGCATGGCTGAATCCACTCTGCAATCATAATTCAGCAAACTGGGAGCTCTTCAGTGCAGCTGTGGTCATATTCAAGGAAGGAAGAAGGGTAAGCAGTTTTTAGAGGCAGCAATGGGGAACCCTGTGCTCAGAGACTCATCCCTCAAGCCTGGGAAAAAGAAACTATCTTGATTTACCATCTGCACTCGACAAGGCAACGGCCAACTGAGGTTTCCTCCTCTGAAATACTAGACGCAGCCCTTGTTCCTTCAGAAGAAGGAGATATCAGCCCTTAACACCTTCAGGAAAAGCTTCAGGGAGAACTGCGAGAAGATTCTACTTTAACAGCTTAAATAGTTCAGACCTGAAAAGATTTGTGTGAGTAGAATATTGCAGGGTCTCAACAAAACATATATGTCACCATGAGTTCACATTAAGTGACTTATGGCTTGATATATAGAGCTTTTTATGTAGAGCACAGAAGAGGCTCCAGCCTCTCCGAGGAGTGACTGGATTGTTATCCCATGAAGCCTTACAGCCCCTGATGTTTCTGGCTGCTATACCCTGCTGAACAAATGCCTTGTGGTCTGTGACCTGAGGTGCTGGTCCCTGGTCCCATCCTCTAGTAGGAGCACGCTGTGGCTACCCCTCACTTGGGCTCCTCTCCCAGGTATGGAGACAGGGGGTCCATGCACAAGTCCCTCCCTGGCAGTACGGGCACAGCTGTACTACAGTTTATATCTAAATATATCTGCAAATATCTGAATATTACAGATCCTGAATACATTGAGTAATTACTTACTTTCCCTGACACAAATCAAATATCCTAGTTGGGCAAAACTTAAAGAATTGGGTCAAATCAACATTTTGGTGAGTCTCAAATTCCACGTGATGCTATTGAATAGGTTGTTGGCAGGAGACCCAATCTGTTCCTGCTGTAACTCTGCTGCTGTAAGTTGGTTTACATTGGTGATGAATTTGCTCCCAAGAATTTCAGGACATGTTGGCAAAGCAATGAGGCAGATGCACGCAAGCAGAAAACCAGTCCAAATTCAGCATAGCTCTTAGAGGGCTCCTGGGAAACCCTTGATAAAATTCCACCACCAAATTACAAGCAAATCGCATGGATGTTACTCTTGCCTCCAAAATCTTCCACTTTGACACTGAAATCACAGAAGACTTGTTCCAGTGTTCAACTAAAAAACCTAAAACCTTTCAAAAATAGAAGCACAGCTCACCTTCATACTGAAAGAGACCAGGTTTTAGGAACTCCATTAGAACAATTCCAGCCCATAGAGAGCTAAGAGAAATTATAGCTACATTTTTCCCATTATTATATTAATCTAGAGAGGAGACTGGGTGTTTTCAGGGTTATTTGTTTTACATAAACAGTGAACAAAATACACAATGCTGAAGCAGAGGTTGGAGACTAGGACTCCTTAATTTGAAGAGTATCTTAGCCTTTCAGCTGAGGTCATTGGACGTTCTCTCTAGCTTTATCAGCATTAAATTATTAAACTACCCTGGCACCGCTAAACAGGAACAAAGGAAAATTTTTTATAGATTTTACCTTTCTTTGTCACAAGTAAATGGAAAACTGGATAAAGTCCTCAGACCTTTGCAGAACACCGCCAAGCAACATGAGGTGTGATGAGTTTGGTGGAATTGAATGGTTCAGCACACACCTTAACCAGTTCTTCAGCACTCTTCTAAGACTGCAGTGAACATCTGGAATAAGAAATGTGGCTCACAGCACAGCTTTTTTTGCTGCACCGCCACCCTCCAGGGCTCTACCAGCACCTGTGAGCTCAGTAAGGAGATGGGCTGCAAAGAAAACACCTTCAGAAAGTTCATTAATGGCTATAAGAAAGTAAATGCTTGCCACACCATAGGCATCTCTTTCTTTTTTTAAGCTTCAATAACCAGTGTTTAAAAGAGAGCTTTGAAAACCAGTGTGAGGCAGCTCTTTATGGAAATTTCTAGACAAAAGCCTTACCAGAGTTCCCTGGGAAATTTTTATCGCAGCTCCAAATCTGACCGTGAAGGCACACTCTTGTTCAGTTCTGCAACATGCTATAGGCTGCTGAAGAGGACATGAAGATTCCTATATTTAGGAAAAAAAAAACGAAACCTGTGAATCAATTTTAAGTACAAACCAAGCAAGAAAACTCCTCATGAATAAAATAAGAGTAAAAAATACGTACCTGCCCTGGAATCTCCTTCAGACATCAAACTGAGATTAATGCAAACTGGCCAAGCAAGACAAAGAACTGGGAAAGCCTCACAAATGCATTGCAAAAATATTTCCCCCCCAAGGGACTCTGAAGAGAATGAATTAGAATTAATTCAAAATTGTCTCATTTTCCCAAAGCACCTCACAATTCAAGATCAGATACTGTGAGCTTGGCCTCAGGCAAAAGTAGTATTCATTTCATAGCAATTGACAACCAAAAGATTTTTATTTTGTTTACTAACCTGATGCAGAAATAATGTCAATTGAATAACTTCATTGTCATGGAAAAGTAGAACATGTCTGAAGTTCATTTTCAAAGTGTGTGTAGTTCTTCTAAAAGAAATGCAATTAGACATTGTATAAACTCTATCTTTTGTAGATAAATAGGTTTCTGTGTGTCTAAACCACAGGGCTTTATCTTCATTCAAAAAACCCTTCAGAGCCAACAAAGTATGGCAGAGGTAGTGAATGTCCTCTAAAACTGAATCCCAGTGTTATATATGAATTTTTATTAGGTCAGGTTAGGATCAGAATGAGCCATGATAGTGATTGTAAAGATAAGAATTCCAACTGAACATACAGAAATTTTGCAGCTTTTCATGCAAATGAGGAAATTACTTGTTGAGCATCTCTAAAATACAGCAATCATTGCTGAAAGTCCTACTGTAGTTAGTGCAGTACATGTTTCTCAGGTGCTTGTGATGATTCAGTTGTTAAGACCTGAAATCAGAGGAAAAAAATGTAACAAAGCTTCTAGAAAACCCCCAAACTCTCATTCTTTTTTTGTAGTTAGTGAACTCAAAAAGCAGGAACTGAGGAGTCTGATGTAGAAGTGTCATGATGGTTTGAACCATAATCATGAATATAAATCACTTGATTATGTCTGTAAATTAGTAACTGCTGTTCTTCCAGAGAGCAAACAGTAGGTCTTAGTAAAGCCAAATCTTATGTGTTGCCACTATTTATTACCTATCCTTTCAGCTGAGAAAGGAATTACAAGATTGCTGGAAAAAAGCATATTTTCTTTCTGGCCATTCATATTTCAAGATGTGGAAATATCAAAAAGTGTTTGACAGTGTTACTTGATCAAAATCTGTTGTCTGCTTCTTTAGTTTTTAAGCTGTAATGAGATAGCATTAGCAATATTAAAAAATGTACCGTCCTACAAGCATGTGATTTGAACCTGTCATTTGTAGCTGACAATGTTAACTTTAGGATTGACTTCACTGCCTATAAACAAAGGGGAAAAAGGAGAATTAATATTTTCTTCCAGCTAATAGCTAGCTCCTGATAGTACATAAAATTCAGAAGTACACCACCAGTAACTCAGCTACATCCTCACAGTTCTGCTCTGGCATCTCAAGCATGAACCAAAGGGCTTAGCATTGTCCATGTCCTTAAGGAAGTGTTGGGCTGCTACAGCACATTCACACTGAAGCCTACTGAGAGCATCTGCAGGCCTATAAGGTCCAACAGCTGCCCCCGCATTGTCCCCTCTCACCTTGACATTCTTAAGAGTCAGACAGGCTCTTTAGCAATGAACCTGATCCTCCTGCTCCACTTCGGGCAACATGCAGAGTGTGGAATGGCATTTTTGATTTGCAGATTGATGAAAACTCCCATCATAGCAAAGCTGACACACTCCCCCCCAACAAAGAAACAGACGTTTAATTCATTAATACTTATTCCACCTCAAATATCTGAATTCACAGTTTGAATCAGCTAGCAAAATTACTTTAATGGAACTCACATGCTTTTTCAAGAAATGCTTACTTTTCAGAGAATGAAGGCATTATTGAAGGGTGGAATGTGGCAGCATGTTAAATCTGAATTGTTCAAGAGGAATGTCATAAGCTGACAGACCAAGCCCATTTTGGAGTCATTGCTGGGAACAGCTGTTAGGTTTCTCTCTCAAGTCTTCATTCTCTCAAGTTCTTCAGCCTTATGTGGGGTTTGGGGGTTTTTTTTTGGTGTTCCTTCCTTTCAGAAATGTACCAGCAGAAAGGAATCTTCACTTCTGCTACCAGATCTGAAGACATCAGAGACATTTTCTGAACATGAACACATCAGGGTTAACATTACACTTACAGTTCATTATTTGGAGTTAAAAAAGTGTATTGTTTGAGTTTAAAAAGTGTATTGTTTCATATGAAACCTAACTGGTGAAAAATTGAATAACTGGTTTCAGGAATTGAAAATGAATGTATCAAGTATTAAATCTCTTTAAAAAGGAAGTCCTCACAAAAGAGGGGAAACTGCCTCTTAAACCTCCCAACGCATGCCATAAATTTTTTTGCCTTCTAGAAACTGATAAATTCACATATGTGCTTAACTAAAGCACATACAGTCTAATAATTCAACAGTCGGCAAAACAAAGTCTTGGATTTAAGAGCCCAGATCACCGCAGTCTGTATTTAGGCAGTCAAAATGCACACTAACATAAAATAAATACTTATACAACTACCTGCTTGTGCCAGGTTGAAGACACATATGCACAGACCACTAGGAAGCCCAAGAGTCTGCCAACTCCAAGGATTCTTGAATCATACATCAGGCAGATCCAAAAGAGTGATTGATTTATTTTCTAATGCTATTTAAAAAAACCAAATAATAACTGGGGACTCTAACTTTCTTGGCTTGTGAAGTTGCATATGCATATTTTTAATGCTTTTTTGTAAGCAGGGAGGCCAGAAACTTCAGTCATTCTTTTTTAAGTGAAGGTTAATATCTTCATTTAATTAGAATAATAATAATAATAATTAAAAAAAACCCAAATAATTTCAGGTGAAATTATGGAGCTGCAATGCTGACATTAACCTAAAAGCAATAGAAAACTCCAGTTAGTAAATAACACTCAAAACACACCTTATTAAGTCCTAACTTCATTATCCACAATTCCTAACCAACTACATTTTTTTCAGGTCATTACTGAACAAAAGCTGAAATGACAGATTGTCTCCTAGCTTTTGGAGTGAGGAAAAGATAATTCTAAAAGTAGCTGCTTAATGAAATCACTGTTTTGACCCCTTGCATTTTTTTGTCAAGGCTTGTCTGCTGACTGTTCCTATGACTTTCCTTGTCCTTGCTGCAGATGGTCCTCCAGCCAGCGCCTGTGCTTCTTGCTGCTACTGAGCAGGAAACAAAGCAAAGCCACCATTATTATATACTGATTCCTCGCCAGCTTTTTACTTATTTTGACATTTTATTACAGTGTATTATTCAGCTTTAAAATTTTTTTCCAATAAAAATAATAGATGTTTATTGTAAGAAAACAAAAGGATTAAAGGCTTAGGAGCTTTTTTTAAAAAGGGTGAATATTTAATACTTGCATATTTGTAATATTAACTGAAAGACGTGAATAACATCAGTGCCAAGAATCTGATTTTCTTATGCCTCTGTTTCTATATGGTAATTTAGTAACCAGTCAGCAGGCAGGCTGGTCTGCACAAGTGACACAAGGGCTCATGCAGGCAGTATGGATCAGCTCATACTCATACCATTCAAGATGCGGGAAATCTCAAAGTTCAAAGATGTATGATCTCCATTAGCATAGTCCCCTCCATGTCATTTAACCTACACAGTGACCACTAAACTCTAGCTTTGCACCTAGTGGTAATGTTTGCATCACTACTATGAAGGATTAAAATCCTGAAATGTTAAATAATCCCCTCACGTGCTTCTGTTTGACACACACATTCCCCACAAACACTTGAAGATTCAGATCCTACTGGTATCAAGGGTTTCTCTCTAAACACAACAGCTGGAACCTTTTTTTTCTTTAAAAAAAACCCAGCAAACCCAAACTGATATTTTTACTGTCACTTATAGGGGCAGTTGTATTTACACCCACTGCAGAGAAACCTCAGCCTTACACTTGTGCAAATCTGCGTGCATTGACTGACTTTGCTTAACTGATTGCTTTCTACTCGCTGAAGATCCGGTGTGCTCAGCAGAAGGTTACAGCGTCCCGATGTTCGGAATAGAAAACGTGATCTTCTTCTTCAGCCCACTGGATCCTCCCCTGCAAGCTCCATAGGTACGCTTCTCCTTCCTGGAGTCCTAAGTGAGTTCCGAGACAGAAGCAGCAAACAATACAAAGGTACATGGCACTGAGCACTTGTCGGGCTGCCGTTCTCTGTTGATAAAGTTTATTTCTTGACATTCTGGTCACATTGTGGGCACAGCAACCACCACAAAAACCCAGTCAAGGTACAGCAGCTGAAAACTGTTAAAAGAGGCTCCAAAAATCAGCAGGTAGAGTTTTTGCATGCTTAAGGAAGACACTGATACCTCTTCCTTCTACACCTTGAGGTATTAACATCATCATTCATTAACCAGAAGACTTAGGTATCCTGCAGCTCATTTGAAGTTCTTTAATATCACTGTTACTGCAAGGCTCAGGGCCATAAATTTTTGCATCCTTGGGTGAACAGGAAAACTGTGGGTTATGCTAGAGCCAAGATGAGTTGGCAATTACTTTCATAGTGATCAGCATACAATAAGCACCCTAAGAAATACCCCTTAAATTACTGAAACAACAGCAGCAGCTCTGTAGGGCCTTGGTAAATAGTTATCCTTACAGTTAGTATTGAGCTACACTATTAAGGAAGTATTGATAAAGAAGCTATCTTTTGCTAACTCTACAGATTTAACAACACATCGCTCTAGGAAAACTTTGCTTCAAGGAAGGAATTGTATGACTACCAGCATGACCTTGTACTGTCTATAGAATTTACTGGAGCTGAATAAAGAATTTCATTTCAGTTGATAATACACTTTTGTGAGCATATATAATTAACTCAAATTAATTTTAAAATGAATAAAGAAATTGGGAAATTAAAGCAAATTAAGTTGTTACTATAGCAGTATAAAACTTTGCATAACAGTCCTAATTTATCACAAAGGAAATATGAAAACTAATGAATTCAGTACATGACATCTTTTTGCAAAGGAGTAACTTTACCTAATTTTAGCCTGAGAAGGCTTTTTTTTAACTCTTATTGAAATCCTATTTCATGTAACAAAGGGCCCCACAGCTGGGAAATTTTTTCGGAAAGATTTCCAATATTAGGAATGCAATACTTAATTTTTCTCCCTGAAACATCATCAAGATCTCCCAATGCTAACATGTTTATATTTTGTCATATCTAATAGTTTCATGGTATTGCTGTGTCATAAGAAGGGTGAAAAAAAAAGGTAAAATAGTTAGACTTTTAAAACAGGTATGGGGTCATATATATATGTAGTGCAGGATGAGTCAAGTCTTCTGTACATTTTTTCAGCATCTTTTTATGTATGAAGAAAAAAAATGTAAGCTTCAGAATACATTATGTCACTTCCATATAATTTTTAGTACTTCTTATTCTGGTTCAAGTTCTGTAATTACCCAAATATTCCAAAAATATTTATCTCAAATCAAACACCTGACTGTAACATAGGGCACGTCATCACACTAGAATAGCTTTGCCATTGTCTTACATGACGTTGTCAGACACAAGCCTAAGGAGAACAGCGATCTCCAAATGGAACTATTTTAAGAAAGGAAAGACTACTCCCAAAGGAAAGTACTACTTGGAGTAATTGTGTTAATTCTGAATTCTGGAAGACAATGTTTTTAAAAGACAGATCAAATCCATTGAAAATGCTTCTACCTGTTAAATAAACTGTAGAGTATTAAAAATCTACATAACCAAAAAAAAAATCAATTTGTACAAGGGCATATAAAAGTGTACCTAGTTTATTAACAAGTTTAATAACAAATAATGGTAGAAAAAATGCAAGCTCTCCAAATATATTCTATAAATTTCTTATTTTTTAAATCAATGAAATCCAGAAATTCCTCAAAATCTTTCCAAAGGTACTAATTTCAGAGTTGTGGTTGTAAGAATCATTGTATCCTCCAGAGGGATCCAGGGAAATCTTCCACGTAGTTTATTAGAAACTAATAGTTTCCTTTGCTTACTGACTTCCCTTCCCCAGGAACCATGCTGCTGGGACCTGCAGATGGTGCTGCACCTCAGTCTGACTTTCTTTTCTCCCCAGATTTCCTACCAAGGGCGCTCCTCCACCTCTGCCTCCTTCCCTTTTATTCTGGTCCAGTGATCACTACTGAAATCCTTACAGTCTCATTGCTGTAAACACCAGCTCATGTCTAGACTGTCTTAATTGTAAAAGAGTAGAAGGTCAGGAATGCATCTTGCTCTAACCTTACTGATATTTCACCTGGAAAGAATATATACAACTGAGGTTGTAGGAGGATGAAAACTCCTCTTAAAGACACAGCCACAGTGGGATCACAGTGTAGTTATAACAGGAATGTATGTCCAGTGGTGATGGAGGGATGTGCATTACAGTTAGACCTAAATAAGTATTAAATAAGGATCTTGTTAAATGAAAGATGTGAACTGAAAGAAGTGCAACTGATGACACACGTCCAAAGGGAGTGGAAGGCAATCTCAATGGCAAAATAATAAGTCAAATGCCAAAACTAGTGGAATAGTATTGACAGAAAAATTATTATTCACCCAGAAGAAAACATCTCAGGATCATTGAAAATGAGCTGAGCATTTTTGGCCACAAGTGTTCAGGTCGAGATACAGAGGTGATAAATATGAGAGAGAAAGACAGGAAAAGAATATTGTGGTTAAAAAAAATGTCTTATATAGCCGTAAACGTCTCAAAGATTTGATGAAGAGGGTTATGTAATGCTATTAAAAAAGTGGAAAAATAATAAAGCAAAGGGCAATCAGATACTGTTAGACAATGACGACTCACAGATATAACAAATTTTCTGTCCCCTTTTGCTAGAAGATATCTACTTTATTTAGAGCATCTATTTAAAATACAATGGTTGTCTGGTATATGTATTTGTACCAGGTTGAATCAATACAACATGAGCCACTTAAAAAAAAAATTCCAGAACTCCAGTTCTACTGTCTTGAGGTATCATCAAACCAGTATTATTACCTAGGTAATTACCGCAATTAGAATGGGGTAAATTCTCAAAACTGAAAGTCTAGAAAATTGTGCAACAAAGCAGAAAAGGGTAAAACTAGCTCAGGAATGATATATAGGTTTGCGGAGACACTCTTTGCTGCCATAACATAAATTACTCTTGAACATTTGAACCAGGTTCTCTTTAGGAAATGGAAGATATTACAGTATCCTTTGTTTGAATGGCAGCATTACTCAAAAAGCCTGTTTTCATGCCAGATATCACACTGCTTCTGATGAAATATTATGCTAATATCTGAAGAGATGTATTTCTGTAAAATGGTCCTAGAACGTTGCCTATATTCCTTCAGGGCTATATTTCAGGAAACATATGACTCTATACCCTCTTTTTTTTTTGACTGCTATCTGTTTTCAGCAGAACTTCCAAAACATACTGGCAGCCCATTGGGTTAAAATGATTAATAAAAAAATAAAATCATGGAGATTAAACATGAGTAATTTGCTATGTAAATTAGCCTATTTATAGCTTTATCAAACCCAAACATTTCCAAAATTTTTATTCATTCAATTCACATGTATTTAATATCAAAATTTTATGTGTTTTCAGAGGTTTGACCACATAATGACATTTCTGGCGTTTGGCACAGAAAAAAAAGACTGAATGTTTGGCTATGCGTATTTAAGAAAAGCATACCAAAGCAAGAATTACCTTCTAACTTAGAAGCAAACCACTTAGGATCATTCAAGTTGATCACCCATGCCTGATGGCAAGCAGTGTGAGACTGGCCCTGAAACAAAGCAATTATGGGCAGAATTATGGCCCCAAATTTATGTAGATAACACCAACTATATCTTTTTTCCCAAAATTTGGCGAACATGAAGTCAGACAGAAATTCTACTCTGAGAAAACTTATATACATACATAATT
This sequence comes from Gorsachius magnificus, assembly GCA_034008185.1. Lineage (NCBI taxonomy): Eukaryota > Metazoa > Chordata > Aves > Pelecaniformes > Ardeidae > Gorsachius > Gorsachius magnificus. The sequence continues at coordinate 43,189,552 of CM067087.1, forward strand.
TCCAGAAGACAAATGCTCTTAGACATAAAGTAGTTTTTTTATAAGACTGTGGGCTATTTAAGTGAGGCCAAAATAAGAACATTTTAGAGGGAAGATACAAAAGAAGGCAAACAAACAGCATTAGGAAGATCAAGGGTGTTAATGCCAACAACAGAAAAATGTTTCTCACTGAAGAAGGTATAAGAGTTATTTCCCACATACACCTCTGTCACTGTCCAGTTACACATGACCACGATAGATGTTGATGCTTCTTTGAAATCACTGTTGTATATTTTATAAATCCCATTATTCAGTACTACACTCACTGGAGTGCTGATAATCATGGGCGTTGTAGGGTCTTGCCTTTCAGCACTAACAAAACCAGATCACAGGCAGCCTGGTGAGCTTCACCCTGTATTCTATGCTAATTTAATTTATCATCAGCCTTCCATAAACCTAGCCATCCTTTCTGAATTCCAGTGCAAACAGGCAGCAGTGTATGTGAACCTCAGAATACACTAACAGCATCCTGCAAACTTCCCTGCACATCATTATGCAAAAGAACATCATTTTCTGCACTACTTGCAGTAATCTCAGGTGGCAGTTTATTGTTATTACAAGGGTAATACTCCTTGGATGGAAAGGATAAGTGACATTTAAGTATCTCTCATCTGAAGATGATTTAGATTTACTAATGTTGAGGAAATTAGTTAAAGCTTCCCACATAATCTATGGCTATGGTTCCCATAGGTTTGAGGACAAACCTTTGTTATCCTTGTTGCCTTGGGTCCAGGGCACAATTTCATTTATATAACATATTAATTCTATAAATCATAGCATTATGCAGTTTAAATCAGAAAAAATAATTTTACTCTAATGCTAATCTGAAGGTCTAATTTCAGTTTTGCCTCTGAAGGCATGTTCAGATATGTCCTCCAGAAATGTGACTGCTTTGGCCAGAGTCCATCATTTCCATCTGCTCCTATTGCTCCTCCTCAAACACCCCACACTACACCGAGGACTTCTAAGGCAGAAGCAACCACCAGCACTTCTTTTCCAAAGCAATGGCTGAGCGATGCAGTTCCCTACAGCCTGGAGTTTCCACTTTGACACTGTGCTATTGGTGTCCTGGTTTCGGCTGGGATAGAGTTAATTTTCTTCACAGAAGCTAGCATAGTGCTGTGCTTTGGATTCAGTGCTAGAAGAATGTTGATAACACGCTGATGTTTTTAGTTGTTGCCAAGTAGTGCTCAGACTGCTCAAGGACTTTTTGAGCTTCTCCTGCTCGGCCAGGGGCATAACAAGCTGGGAGTACAGCACAGCTAGGACCCAAACTGTCCAAAGAGCTATTCCATACCATAGAACGTCATGCTCGGGGGGGTTAGTTGGTCGGGTCAGTCGGGTCGGTCAGTCGATCGGTCGGTTGCGGGGAGGGTGGTCGCAGCTCGGGTGGTGTGATCACAGCTCGGGGGGAGTGATCGCTGCTCGGGACGGGCTGGGCATCGGTCAGCGGGTGCTGAGCAATTGCATTGTGCATCACTTGTTTTATATATTCTGTATGTTTTCTTACCATTATTATTATTATTATTATTATTATTATTCTCTCTTATTAAACTGCCTTTATCTCAACCCTTGGCTCTAACCTTTTATTTTCTTTCCAGTTCTCTCCCCCATCCCACTGAGGGAGAGTGGGCAGTGAGCGAGCGGCTGCGTGGTGCTTAGTTGCCAGCCAGGTTAAACCACGACAGTCCTATTTTGGCGCCCAACGTGGGGCCCGAAGGGTTGAGATAACGACAGATCTGAACATTTTTAAAACGCATTTGTGATAAGCATTCGTTATATTAGTCTAATAGTCGCTGATCGCAATGTTGTTTCATTTGCTCTCAGAGTTGCTGTCCTTGTTCACAGCATTCTTTTATGTAGCACCTTACCTTCTGTGTGCACTCCCTGTGCTGCTGGCTATCACTTTTCGCAAGTGGATTAAAGTTGCTGTCCTGCTGTATTGTATAATACTGGCTTATGCTATGATAAAAATATTGGTCATCACATTAAGCTCATATTTTTACTCAGTATTGCTGTCACCTCTGTATTTTGGGAACCATCTATTGGGAATTATGAATAATTATACATTTTACTTTTTATCCTCGGAGAGCCAGCCTTTGGGGGAGTAACCTTACTCCATCTTCCCCTTCTTCTCTGAGCTAATTACAACAGTTCTTGAGAATGTTGAATATCGTTGGGATGTTCCAACTAGCATGGCCCTATTGCTAGGTCTCCTGAATATAGTTCAGCTTTTACTCAGGGTTAGACTCCTACGTAAATTATATACCATCCAAAGATCGACTCCTGCAGCAGGCCCTGCAGCTACTTCAACCCCAGTGACACCCACTGTAGCTCCTCCAACTGCAGACACAGGCACTGCAGCTACTTCAACCCCTGTGACACCCACTGTAGCTACTCCAGCTGTGGGCACAGGCACTGCTTCCAGCCTCAGTGACACCCACTGTAACTACTCCAGCTGTGGACGTAGGCACTGCTGTTACTCCAACCCCTGCAACACCCGCTGTAACTACTCCAGCTGTGGACGTAGGCACTGCAGCTACTCCAACCCCAGTGACACGCACTGTAGCTCCTCCAGCCATAGGCACAGGCACCGCTGCTACTCCAACCCCTGCAACCTGCACTGCAGCTACTCAAACCCCAGCAACAGGCATTGCAGCTGAAACAGGGAGCGAACCTGTGCCGGTATCAGTTGCCCCTATACACAAGAAGAAATCTTGGAAGCGAAAGTCAACTCGTTTAGAAAGGGAGGATGAATCAGGGCCATCACAAAAGGAGGAGGAAGAGGAAGAGCTCATAAATGAGACAGAAACAACACAGTCTCTATCCTTGGGTGAGCTGCGAGATATCCAAAAAGATTTCAGCCGTCGTGCAGGAGAGCATCTTGTCACCTGGTTGCTCCGATGCTGGGATAATGGGGCCAGTAGCCTGGAACTGGAGGGTAAAGAAGCCAAACAGCTGGGATCCCTTTCTAGGGAAGGCGGCATTGACAAAGCGATTGGAAAAGGGACACAAATCCTCAGCCTCTGGAGGCGTCTACTGTCAGCCATGAAGGAAAGATATCCCTTCAAGGAAGATGTCATACATCGCCCAGGCAAATGGACCACCGTGGAGAAAGGCATCCAGTACCTGAGGGAATTGGCTGTCCTGGAGGTGATTTATAGTGACCTGGACAATGACCAGCTGCCCAAAGATCCAGATAGTGTCCAGTGCACACGACCCATGTGGCGGAAGTTGTTACGGAGCGCACCAACATCATTTGCCAACACATGGGCAATAATGAGCTGGGAAACTGGACGGGGACCGACAGTGGATGAAATGGCTAGCCAGCTCCGGGAATACGAAGAAAGTATCTCTTCTTCCCTTGTCTCTGCTGTGGATAAACTGTCCCAAAAGGTTGAACGACTCAAAAAGCGTATACCCTACACCTCTCCTGTACAGACCAGTATCTCAGCCATTAGAAGTAAGTGCCCTTCTGCTCAAGAAAAAGAAAATCGAGGGTACACACCACGGGGCACTCTATGGTTCTACCTGTGTGACCATGGAGAGGACATGAGGAAATGGGACGGAAAACCTACCTCGGTCCTAGAGGCACAAGTACACGAGTTGCAAAGAAAAACAAGCACAAAAGGGGGCTCTTCCAGGAAACTTGTTGCTCCAATTTCCAAAGACGGGGTAGATCGTCATTTTTTCAGACAGAATAGAAGAGCTGATCTTAATGCTGATTGTGACGAAGGAACTTCTGACTCATATACACAAACCATGAGCAACAGTGATCAGAATTAGAGGGGCCCTGCCTCCAGCCAGGTGGAGGAAAGGGACAACCGGGTCTACTGGACTGTGTAGATTCGATGGCCTGGCACGTCAGACCCACAGAAGTATAGAGCTCTAGTAGACACCGGTGCACAGTGTACTCTAATGCCATCAAGCCATATAGGGGCAGAATCCATTTGTATTTCTGGAGTGACAGGGGGATCTCAAGAGCTGACTGTATTGGAGGCCGAAGTGAGCCTAACAGGGAACGAGTGGCAAAAGCACCCCATTGTGACTGGGCCAGATGCTCCGTGCATCCTGGGCATAGACTACCTCAGGAGAGGGTATTTCAAGGACCCGAAAGGGTACCGGTGGGCTTTTGGTATAGCTGCATTGGAGGCAGAAGAAATTAAGCAGCTGTCTACCTTGCCTGGTCTCTCAAAGGACCCTTCGGTTGTGGGGTTGCTGAGTGTTGAAGAACAACAAGTGCCAATTGCCACCACAACAGTGCACAGGCGGCAATATCGCACCAACCGAGACTCCCTGATTCCCATCCATAAGCTGATTCGTCAACTGGAGAGCCAAGGAGTGATCAGCAAGACTCGATCACCCTTGAACAGTCCCATATGGCCAGTGAGAAAGTCTGATGGAGAGTGGAGACTGACAGTAGACTATCGTGGCCTGAATGAAGTCACACCACCACTGAGTGCTGCTGTTCCAGACATGTTAGAACTTCAATACGAACTGGAATCAAAGGCAGCCAAGTGGTATGCCACAATTGATATTGCAAATGCTTTCTTTTCAATCCCTTTGGCAGCAGAGTGCAGGCCACAGTTTGCTTTCACTTGGAGGGGCATCCAGTATACCTGGAATCGACTGCCCCAGGGGTGGAAACACAGCCCTACCATTTGCCATGGACTGATCCAGACAGCACTGGAACAGGGTAATGCTCCAGAACATCTGCAATATATTGATGACATCATTGTGTGGGGCAATACAGCAGAAGAAGTTTTTGAGAAAGGGAAGAAAATAGTCCAAATCCTTCTGAAGGCCGGTTTTGCCATAAAACAAAGTAAGGTCAAAGGACCTGCACAGGAGATCCAGTTTTTAGGAATCAAATGGCAAGATGGACGTCATCAGATTCCAATGGATGTGATCAATAAAACAACAGCTATGTCTCCACCAACTAGCAAAAAGGAAACACAAGCTTTCTTGGGCATTGTGGGTTTTTGGAGAATGCATATTCCAAATTACAGCCAGATTGTAAGCCCTCTCTACCAAGTGAACCGGAAGAAGAATGATTTCAAATGGGGCCTTTTGAACAAATTAAACGGGAGATAGTGCATGCAGTAGCCCTTGGGCCGGTCCGGGCAGCGCAAGATGTAAAAAATATGCTCTACACCGCAGCCGGGGAGAATGGCCCTACCTGGAGCCTTTGGCAGAAAGCACCAGGGGAGACTCGAGGCCGACCCCTAGGGTTTTGGAGTCGGGAATACAGAGGATCTGAAGCCAACTATACTCCAACTGAAAAAGAGATATTAGCAGCATATGAAGGAGTTCGAGCTGCTTCAGAAGTGATTGGTACTGAAGCACAGCTCCTCCTGGCACCCCGACTGCCGGTGCTGGGCTGGATGTTCAAAGGGAAGGTCCCCTCTACACATCATGCAACTGATGCTACGTGGAGTAGTGGGTCGCACTGATTACACAACGGGCTTGAATAGGAAACCCCAATCGCCCAGGAATCTTGGAAGTGATCACGGACTGGCCAGAAGGCAAAGATTTTGGAGTATCACCAGAGGAGGAGGTGGTGCGTGCTGAAGAGGCCCCACTGTACAATAAATTGCCAGAAAACAAGAAGCAATATGCTCTGTTCACTGATGGGTCCTGTCGCCTTGTAGGAAAGCATCGAAGGTGGAAGGCTGCTGTATGGAGTCCTACAAGACAAGTCGCAGAGACTGCTGAAGGAGAAGGTGAATCAAGTCAGTTTGCAGAGGTGAAAGCCATCCAGCTGGCTTTAGATATTGCTGAAAGAGAAAAATGGCCAGTGCTCTATCTCTACACTGACTCATGGATGGTGGCAAATGCCCTGTGGGGGTGGTTACAGCAATGGAAACACAGCAACTGGCAGCATAGAGGCAAACCCATTTGGGCAGCCGCATTGTGGCAAGATATTGCTTCCCAGGTGGAGAACCTGGTTGTAAAGGTACGTCATGTAGATACTCATGTACCCAAGAGTCGGGCCACTGAAGAACATCAAAGCAACCAGCAGGCAGATCAGGCTGCTAAGATTGAAGTGGCTCAGGTGGATCTGGACTGGCAACATAAGGGTGAATTGTTTCTAGCTCGGTGGGCCCATGACACTTCAGGCCATCAAGGAAGAGATGCAACATACAGATGGGCTCGTGATCGAGGGGTGGACTTAACTATGGACGCTATTGCACAGGTTATCCATGAATGTGAAACATGTGCTGCGATCAAACAAGCCAAGCGGTTAAAGCCTCTCTGGTATGGAGGACGGTGGCTGAAATACAAATATGGAGAGGCTTGGCAGATTGATTATATCACACTCCCACAAACCCGCCATGGCAAGCGTTATGTGCTCACCATGGTGGCGACCACCGGATGGCTGGAAACATATCCCGTGCCCCATGCCACTGCCTGGAACACTATCCTAGGCCTTGAAAAACAAGTCCTATGGTGGCATGGCACCCCAGAAAGAATTGAGTCAGACAACGGAACTCATTCCCGAAACAGCCTCATAGACAAATGGGCCAAAGAGCATGGCATTGAGTGGGTCTATCACATCCCCTATCATGCACCAGCCTCTGGTAAAATTGAACAATACAATGGACTGTTAAAAACTACACTGAAAGCAATGGGTGGTGGAACATTCAAACATTGGGATACACATTTAGCAAAAGCCACCTGGTTAGTCAACACTAGAGGATCTGCCAACCGAGCTGGCCCTGCCCAATCAAACCTCTTACGTACTGTAGAAGGGGATAAAGTCCCTGTAGTGCATGTAAAAAGTATGCTGGGGAAGACAGTCTGGGTTTCTCCTGCCTCAGGTAAAGGCAAACCCATCCATGGGATTGTTTTTGCTCAAGGACCTGGCTCTACTTGGTGGGTGATGCGGAAGGACGGGGAAGTCCGATGTGTACCCCAAAGGGATTTGATTTTGGGTGAAAATAGCCAATGAACTGAATTGTATAATGTTAATTGCTGTATAATACAGTATGTCATCATTTTTACTATTGCTGTATATTCTATCAATGGTATGGCAGTAAGGATCGCCCAGATTAAGAAGAATGAATTTTGAAGAAACTGATGAAGTGCAGCGAATGGAACCAGAACTGACTTCAGCAAGCAACAACCCAACACCAGACCCCATCTCTCCTGCCCTGAAAGACTGTTACGACAGATGGAGCCCAAAACCGTGGACTAAATGAACCCAATGGACATTTCAGAGGGATGGTCCATAGACTAAGGGAATGATATCTGTGTATATATATATCAAAATGGTGGTGATTAATTGGAATGTATTGTAAGGGTAGGACCTAAGCATGACGTAAATGGTATAGAATAAGGGGTGGAATGTCCTGGTTTCGGCTGGGATAGAGTTAATTTTCTTCACAGAAGCTAGCATAGTGCTGTGCTTTGGATTCAGTGCTAGAAGAATGTTGATAACACGCTGATGTTTTTAGTTGTTGCCAAGTAGTGCTCAGACTGCTCAAGGACTTTTTGAGCTTCTCCTGCTCGGCCAGGGGCATAACAAGCTGGGAGTACAGCACAGCTAGGACCCAAACTGTCCAAAGAGCTATTCCATACCATAGAACGTCATGCTCGGGGGGGTTAGTTGGTCGGGTCGGTCGGGTCGGTCAGTCGATCGGTCGGTTGCGGGGAGGGTGGTCGCAGCTCGGGCGGTGTGATCACAGCTCGGGGGGAGTGATCGCTGCTCGGGACGGGCTGGGCATCGGTCAGCGGGTGCTGAGCAATTGCATTGTGCATCACTTGTTTTATATATTCTGTATATTTTCTTACCATTATTATTATTATTATTATTATTATTCTCTCCTATTAAACTGCCTTTATCTCAACCCTTGGCTCTAACCTTTTATTTTCTTTCCAGTTCTCTCCCCCATCCCACTGAGGGAGAGTGGGCAGTGAGCGAGCGGCTGCGTGGTGCTTAGTTGCCAGACGGGTTAAACCACGACAATTGGTAAAACCTGCAGCCAGAAAATCTCCTAAGGCAGCAGCTGAGCATTTTTTGGTTTTCAAGGACAGCTGTAATTTGGTTCAGGTCTCCCTGGTTCGTATCCTTGGGGGGTTTTTTTTGCCTGTTTTCATTTGGGCTTTGAATGTTTCCAAAGGCGGAGGCTCACAGCCTCACTGGGCAACCTGTTGCAGTCTTTGACCGTCCTCGCAGCAAAAAAGGATTTTACAAAGGCAAGAAGCATCACACATACCAATGCGAACCCCATCATCCCAATAAAGCTGTCCTTCTGCAAACAGAGTGTCATTCAGAGCAACAGTGAGTCCCATCGGGTTTTTTCGGCTATGGGAAACAGGATAATGTTTCCTCAATTTCCTCAGCTAATCACATTTCATATTCATCAAATGTTAGAAATCTTTCTGCAAATACTGTATACCACTCAACTGATCTCCCATCGTCATCTTCCTAAGCTCGTACCATTAAATTAAAGGAGACCATTGGGAGGAAACAAAAAAGAAAGGCCAGCCATAGAGTTCCAGTGCTATCACACATGTAGACTCTCTGAGGACTGGTAGCATTTACATGTAATTGTGCAAAATTAAATTTTCAGTTAATCTTACCTGTAAAAATTCATAATAGCAGGTCTTTGCCAAGCAAGGATGTATCCACCTTGAATATGTAGGTTGATATGTTCCAAAGGAGCTGGTAAAACTTTGAATTGTCCCCTAAAGCCAATATCTTCATCCTATTTACAGAAAAAATAAAAAAAGTCTTCTACTGAATTGCTTTACAGATTTGGTGTTTTTTAGAATGAAATGATCATGTTTTGGTAGACAGATTAATTAGGAGTTGTTACTGCAGATCCTCTTGTTACTGCAGAGTAACTACCTACAGGTTTTAAGAGTGCTGCTCAAGTGAGACTTGATATTGAAATCTCATATTCTCAATCTCATGCTTTTTGTTGACAGGAAAATTGCTGTAAATGGAGAGAAGGGAGGATGGGGTGGATCACAGTGCTGCCATGGGCATGGGCCTCATACATTAATGTGTACAAATAGGGTAACAGGGTGTATCTTATATTCAGCACATTCCTGGAAATATCCTCAAATGTTGAGTTCCAGGAAACAGGATCTTGCCTCTGAAAGAGAAGAGACCGTTGTTATTCAAGCTGGATTGTTTTGCTCACAAAACATAAAAACCCCCCAAAAACCACAAACCAAAAAAAAAAGAAAAATCAACACAGCAGGACAGAACTGAGGAAATGTCTCCTCCCAACTAGAACACCTTCTCTGATTTACTCTTCAATTCAGGAGTAAGTGATGCTAAAACCAGCAGGTATCACTGTCAGCCCCAAGAGGGTAACTCAAAAGAGGGAAGGTGAGAAAAACCTGAGGGGGGAGTAGTGTAAAAAATGTTTAATGCAAAGCATCCTGAAGGCGTGGCACATCCCAGCGTACATAATTTATTACCCTTCTTTTCTGCAGGGCAGCACTCGGGACTTGCATGAAGAGACGGACGCACTAATGACTGATGTCAAGGAGCACTTCCAATCTTTATTAAATGTATTGAACAATCCCTTGGCAAATTGGGTAAGACTGGAAGCAACATGATAACCCTGAATCTGCCTTTTTAAAGGCTTTCAAAGTCCTATCGAAAGGTGTGCCGCTGCAAGATAAAGCACCCGGGTTTTGAAAAGGAGACTTTAATCCATTAGATATACGCCATATGAGTAGCTCTACTCTGCTAGACCTGAAGCTTTAACTGGAATAGAAGTGCTGTTTCCATTTTGTTTTTATTTTTCCAGTTATCTTGTTTTACAGCTTTCTACAATACCATTCTTAGCCAGCACAAACCTACATTTAGGCAATTATTTTCCTTTACTCTTAAAAGAAATACACTATCTGATGGTGGCAAACATGCAAAGCAAGGAAATTGCCGAGCCTTACTCCAGAATCTTATTACACTCTGCCATTTTCCCATTTGTTGTATAATTATGGATAATTAGGGCTGAGAGCACCAAGGTCAGTTTTGCTCCTTTAAGTGCGTTTGCCACAAAAGCGCTCTATTTTAGTCTCACCCGTGAGCGCGTTCAAATAAAAATGGCATAGAGGGGAAAACATGTAGGATTTTGATTCAGTCAAAGCAAACTTAGAATGTGCTTCCTTCAAGTGGTCCAAATCCCAGAGCAGCCCCTCTGTGGCCATAAAACCTCCCGGGTGAGGGCGAGGCTTACAGCAGAGCTAGCATATAGCAAATAAAGACAACTATTTATTTGGTAAAGAGTCCAACGTGTTCTCTTCTTGTCCACTGTGTTGGAATGTACTTTTTTTGAGCCAGGCCAGCTCGTGCAATGCTCTGGCTGGTCTCGACAAGTGCATTGCAAAGGTCCAGCCGTTAGGAACTGTTAAAAAATTGCGACTCACCCTTGTTCCTTTCTCATTGTGATTCCTTGAGTATGGGTAAAACGCACCCAGCTGCATCCAGCGAAGACACAGCTCATACTCTGAGTCTTTGAAGAAGCCACAGATATCAGCTCCTGTCTGAAAGTTTTAAGAAGATCCATTTGGAATACTATAAAATCATGTACAGCAGCAAGAAAATGAAAAGTAAGGTAATAACTCATGAGCTTACATAAGATATCCCGAAGAGACTGAACTCCATCATACCTGAAAGGAAAAATAAATAATTTTCCCCCTTTTGGTATGCTGTTACATAGATAATACATATTCAGCAATTAGCCCCAGTACCTCAAATAATTAAAAAAAAAATAATTTTCTTATATAATGCCTTGACCAGTGCCACACAGTACCTATAAAGGTAACCAAGTAAGCTTTAGGAAAAAAAAAAGTTTAAAAATTAGCTGAGGTGAGGGGAATTTATGGTTTCTAGTTGCTCTGCCAAGGATATGAGCACCTTTCTCTGCAGCGCATGCTGTTGCTCTATGCTATGTGACCGGCATGGATGCATTAGTGCTGCACTTTCTTAGGACAATTCCCTTGCAGCCGTGCACACGTACTGTGAATCATTACAGCAAAATGCTCGAGCACAATACTAGTTAGAAAGCTACACTGATTAAATCACACTGCTCTCCAATGCTAGCTCCACAATAATTGCCTAAACAGCTGCTTCAATAAGGCACTATTTATTTATTTTTCTACAGGATTTGCAGCTTTAGTGACACTATAATTACAGCAAAAATACACAAGTCACTTAAATTACCATAGTAATTAAACTAGACTAATGTGCTGTAATTATTTCTTCCAAGACAAACAGTAAGTTTTCTAGTATCTTTTATTTCTTTGTAACATACCATCAAACATTTTCAGCCTCTGCCTGGTTTACCCTACTTCAACAACGCTTTGGAAACTGCAGCTAAAATTTCAAATGTAAAGAAAATGTATGTCGTGCGTAGAACCACTCAAGGGTGAGCACGGCCCGCGTGCTCTGCTGACTTGGGGCGCCAGCTCTCTGCTCCCGGACTGAGTCACAGCTGTATCCACAAAAAGCAATCACTCCTGTCACAGAGCTTGACTTCACCTCCAAATGGTGACTGTATTCACTAGGAAGGGTTCTGGCTTTCAGGTTTATGCAAAAGTCGCATTATGAAAGAATAGCATTACGCCACTATCCAGAAGCTCCCTCTCTCTAACAGCTGGAGAACCAAAAATCACATCAAGTTACCTAAAAAATTGCTGTTCACTTGTCACCTCCGGGCTTTTGTGAGTTTTGCGTGCAGACAATCTTCCTGTTTAGACGTTTTATTATTACCATAAATTATTATTATACATGTCTTCAGTTTGGGGTTTTTTTTTTAAAACTCACATTTTTCTCTACATTTAAAGTGTGAGAATATCTGTAATAAGCTGTGTAATTTCTCGTAGGCGCTTCTGTTAGGGTACCTCTCAAAACCATGGAAAATATTTCAGTACATTTCAGTTTGTACCTATTACACAGAAACGATGGAAATCTTCCTCTCAGTGTTACATTATCATCTACTGACAGTGCCCAAACCGCGTGTGAGGTACCAGACTTCCCTGCCTGCCCTGTCAGCAATTTTGCTCCTGCCTTGAGTGGCAGCGCTGCAATGGCACACTGCCAAATACAGCATCCGCTCTGTCAAAAATTCAAGCAGCCTTGATATTGTCTTTATGCTAGTATCAAAGTTACCAAGGGCTTTAAGGTTGTTAAGAGCTGTAAAGAAACACTATTTCCTTGCTTACTCCTTGAATTGGAAATGAAACAACACAAGTATATTATCATTAGATCAGACATTATCTAAAGCAGGCTGGGGTACTCTTCAGGAAGGAACAGGTAACGACGTCTGCCTTGGAACTGAGAAAATATATTCTTAAAGGTAAAGCATTATGCACACAGCTTGCATGTTAAAAGCCACCATTTCCCCTTTTCACTCCTACTAACTTTGTTTTCAACAGAGGACACAATCGAGCCCTTCTTACACTAACATGGTTAAAAAACTATGCTCATTTTCCCTCCCTAGATGTATAGCACGAGGCAAAAGCAATATCATCATCAGGAGTAAACCGGGCTATCCCAGCAAAACCCAGAAACAAAAAGTATTCTATGTGTTAATTACAGTAATTGTTGAGACTAGCATTGAGTAATTACTGTTCCCAACAGCTGATCAAAATCTTCAGACCTGTTCTCCATTCTGCCTTGTGAATGAACACCCGAGTGGTGCCTTTTGATTGACTGCTCGCGTTTACAATGCAGAGCATCACCCCAGGACGGCCTCGGTGCCTGTCTCATAATAGAAATCGCTGCTGAAAAGGCAACATGTTGTGCTTGAATGTGTTGGGACAAGAAAACACTCCATGGTGAGTAATTACCAATCCAAATTAAACCATAGGAGAAATAGCACCGTGGCCATCTTTCTTCATAATGCAGGTCAGCAATTAAGCCTGCACAACATAACACTTCTATGGAGGAAAGTCCTCAGAACGGGTAGACCAAGACTTGCCCCCAGCTAGGCGAGCAAGACGTTTCGTTAGGATCAGACTTGGGTAAACTGTCTTTCAAATGTACTTTGAACATTGTGCCTGCTCAGGGTCAGTGATTTTTAAAGCTGCTGTACTCAAAATAAAGACTTTGCCTGCTTGTCCTGAGACCGTCCGTGATGCAGCTGCAGGTGGAGATGTGCCTGAGCTGGTTTGGTTTTATTTTTCTTCTAGCCAGCTCCAGCTGCAGAAGGAATTTATCGCAGTGAGACTGTGGAAGCACAGCTTCAGCTCAGACCTCGCAGACCCACCTCAGATCTCCTGCACAGCCTTTCCAGCAGCTCAGGTTCATACCACCCTGCTTGCACCACGGGTGGGATCGCTGTGCTGAGCAGTAACGGGCCTGAACTAATAGGAACTGCAAGAGCCATAACACTGCTGCTCAAACCTCTGAACACCAAACTCTACTTCTAGGTGAACTGAAGAACTGAAGACATTAGGATGAAAAGAAAGATCTCTCTGGTATGTTAAATAAACTGATGAAACTTTTGGCCAGAAGAATATAGACATAGAATAAGCATTTGCTACAGATTTTGAAAATATGAAGACTTTTATATAAAAGAGTATATGCTAATTCAGAAGATACTGTGAATCTTTGTAAATGCTGCCACATCATTCATATAAAAAAAACCTGGGTGATTCAAGGGGAAGATCCATGCCTGGAAATGAACTTTCTGACAATTCCTGAGAAACTATCCATTATAACTGAATATAACAGTAACAGGAGTACCTTAATAAACCATTACTAAATAATTGCTAATTAGAACCACTTTACACCAGTACATAAGTAAAGCCAAGCTAAGAAATCTAAGTATTTCAAGTATTTTACTGTATAAATAAATGCTAATGAGAGGATAATAAAGGCATGTACGGAAAACTCATTAGGCATTCAGGCAATATCAGATGAGACCTTTCCATTGGCTTTATTCACATGAAGTATCCTTAAAATATCTACTGGGAATTGCATCCTATTTATCCAAGGTCTCCTGACAGCAAGATCAAGATTACTTTCAGTTTCCTGCTGCAGTGAACATAAACACTCGAACTAGGTATTCTGAGGTTAGAGAGCTGATGTAGGTTAGTGCATTAGCCTTCCACCTCTGGATAGTTACTATCAATCCTGACTAGTTGCTCAAATGAAACTATGCCTGCTCCACACATTCTAATTGCTAACGAATATTTATTCACATGTTGTCACATTCAAAGCATCTTTCAACTTGAGCAAGTTGAGTCCCCATCCCTGGAGGTATTTAAAAGACAGGTAGACGAGATGCTTAGGGACATGGTTTAGTGGTGAGATGTCAGGGTTAGGTTAACGGTTGGACTTCGTGATCTTAAAGGTCTTTTCCAACCTAAATGATTCTATGATTCTATGAAGTGTTCAGAACGTACCCAGTCCATAACAGGACCGAAGTTAGATTTTACAGGAAAAGCCATTTCACAGTATGCAAAATTACAAAAAATATTCCTAATACCACAACAAAATCAGGACAGTCCATCAACCACTTCAGCTCTTTGAATGTCATAGAATCATAGAATGTTTTGGGTTGGAAGGGACCTGTAGAAGCCATCTAGTCTGACCCCCCTGCAGTGAGCAGGGACACTGCTAACTAGATCAGGTTGCTCACAGCCCCGTCCAACCTGGCCTGGAATGTTTCCAGGGATGGGGCCTCCACCACCTCCCTGGGCAATCCATGCCAGTGTTTCACTACCCTCATTGTAAAGAATTTCTTCCTTAAATCCAGTCTAAACCTACCCTGTTTTAGTTTAAAACCATCACCACTTGTCCTGACACAGCTGGCCCTACTAAAAAGATTTTCCCCATCTTTCCTATAGGCCCCCTTTAGGTACTGAAAGGCCGTAATCAGGTCTCCCCGCAGCCTTCTCTTCTCCAGGCTGAACAACCCCAACTCTCTCAGCCTGGCCTCATAGCAGAGGGGATCCAGCCCTCAGATCATTTTTGTAGCCCTCCTCTGGCCCCGCTCCAACAGTTCCATGTCCTTCTTGTGCTGAGGGCTCCAGAGCTGGACGCAGTACTCAGGTGAGGTCTCACCAGAGCAGAGCAGAGGGGCAGAATCACCTCCCTCGACCTGCTGGCCACGCTTCTCCTGATGCAGCCCAGAGTATGGTTGGCCTTCTGGGCTGCCAGCGCACATTGCCTTAGAGTCCTTGTCAGATGGAATATCTAGTCAATGTGGAATAGAAACACTATCTGGACTTCACTCTGACATAAATTAACCCTGCCAAGGCAGTTTTGGTTTGAAAAGATTTAAAAACTAAAACTTAGTCACGAAGTAGATTCTGTGGGTTCAGACAAGGCGTAGGTCTTCCTCTCACTCTCTGGAAACATTCAGCTGGTTTTTTTCAGTGTACAGAGACTTTTTTCAAATTTCCAGTATTTCAAGAATCAAAAACACTACTACTTTTTGACTCCGTTTTAACTGCCACTAATGCTTTACAGTTCTCTTGCTCAATAAATATTGCCGCTGCGTTTGTTATGTGAAAAGAAAACAGCAGTTCTTTAGATACTTCTATTAACTGGGAGAAGAAAAGACAAATAGCAGATTTTCATCCCAGTCAAATTACAGTATTCTGAACATGACTCCTCTTAGACTTTGTCAACTATTTTCCTTCTTGGTAAATATTATCAGAGAAAAAGGGAGAAAAGAATGCCCTTTGAAGATACTATGGATAAAAATTGAAAATGAAAATAAGATCATTTAGACTAAAATACTTACACTGGAAACTCTAAACTCATAGTAAATGTAGGCTTTACTCTCAGCTGTACCTGAAAGGTGAAGAAAGAAGTTACATTTGCTGTGCAGAAAAGAATGGCATTAAAACCAGGACTGTGCCAGCGCTAGAGACCGATAAATTGCTAATTATTATCATTACTGCATTCAGAAACTGTACTGAGCAGATTCTGTACAAACTGCAAAGTAATATATAATTATATTTTTCAATGAGGGAAAAAAAAATTGAGGTTTTTTATTTAACATGCTGCCAACTCAAATATTATGTTAGTTATTTTATCCAGTTTTACTGATGGTTTCACCTTGTTGTCAAGTCTTGATTTGTATTTTGTATTCTTTTAAAGCTCAGAATTTAACATTCATTATCTTAACCCTTGTGGTAGAGGATTTCCCATTTCTTACAGAAAGGAATTAAAGCCTTTTCTTTTTCCGTGTTCACTGGGAATGTGGGAAGTTATTTGCAATTGTTAACAGCCTTTCACATTTTGAAAATCTTATTAGTATTTCCTCTCTTCCAGTTTCGATAACACAATTTTTTCCTATAGGGTATGTTTTCTACACCTGTAACGGTTCTTGCTGCTCTCTTCTATTCTCCTATTTACCTAAACTTGTGCAGAGGATTGAAATTCATAAGCAGATTTGTCTCTCTAGCTAAGGACTACCAAATTTAAGAGGAACGATTACTCATTGCTTTCCCACTATAACCCTAAGAACAGATTTTCTGGCCAGAACCACTTTCCACAGGAATGAAGGAATGTAAATTACAGATAAATTTATGCATATTAAGGCTAAGGATTATGTCATAGTAACTTGATTTGTTTTGCACTCTCTGTATGTTTTCTCCTTCAGGCCAAAGACAAGCTCATGATTTAGCCACGTTAAGCATTCACTACAACTTCCATCTGAGAGTTTTCTGCTTTGCTCTTACCATTCTTTCTTTGAGGAACCGACAGTTCTCTTCTTTTTTCCTTAGGCCAGTCTCTCAGGAGATGCAAATTTTCCAAAGTTTTTGAAAAATTATTGATATAAGCTTTTCTAAAATATTCCATAAATAAGTGCTTTTACTGCAAAAATGACAATAATATTAATAATCTATGCCATGGAACCATAAGAGAGGAAATAACACACAACTGGGAAAAAGAAATACAAAAGTTGAGTCAAGCAATCTGGCAATTTTTTTTTCCATGTACAAAAAGAAAAATACTGTCATTGCAAGCAAATTGTAAACGGTTTCCCTGAAAAGACTGCAACCTGTAAGTTTTGGGCAGGAAATAACATCATAAGATGTTTTATTGTTTTGTTTCTCACCAGAAGTGAGTACAATAATAGCTTTGTTATTTTAGGCCTTGACAAAGGAGTACATATAGCTGTCACTTATACATATAGCAACCACCAAAGCCCTTCAATATTTATGGCAGCAATAATCAGCCAAATCACAGCTCTATTTCTTAAAAGCATCCCAAACTTCCATAAAATTTTAAAAAAGAAGAGTTTTGAAAGTTTTTCTGGGAGATATTATTGGTATACTTGAAATAAAAAAAAAAGGAAGTTATACAGGTCAAATGCATAAAGTTTTCTAAGTTTTTTTTCTTTCCGATGAATTTTTTAATATTGCCACCAGTTTACCTCTGGAGAACTAATATCTTGCCTTTTGGCATTTTCTGTAGTTGTCTCACTAACAGACTGCACAATATCCTCCCCCAGCATCTTCTCCTGCAAGGTGCAGAAAAACTTCAGACCACAAACTTCTGAGCTGAGATTTCTGACTTACGTGTCCTACTAGGAAATATCTAATGGGGAGTTTGGTAGTTCAGGGACACCAGTGAGTGAAGCTGAAGGCTTTGACAGAGCTGAAGGCTCTGGTCAACAGAGTCAAGGGTTTCCTAGCCTTACCCCCTCTAGTTGCCTGTCTTGACATTCTCCCAGGGTGAAAACTCAGAGTATCAGCTGAGGGATGGGAAGTGAAACAATCACATTTTCCCTTCCGCTGCTTTTGTTGGAAGGACAGTGACCTCCAGTAGAGGACAAGGTAGCTATGTAGTCGAAGAGGGATTTTGAACCCCATGAGTTGCTTAGTTTAATCAGAGCCCTGGGCCCTGCACAAGTGAAAAAAATAGATTGTGACTAAGGATTAAGGTAGCTTTTAGCAACTGGAGAATAATGCAGAGAAATTATACTGCTTAAGTATCTAGAAGATTGCTAGACATATCAGAAGACAGAGGTAAGAATGCACCAGTTTGGATGCCATACGTAGACCTGCATGGCTAGGCAAAATACCTCCATGAATCACTATCTGAAGGATCTCTACCTAATTTTCAGGACTATAAATTAAACACAAACATAATATTGTAGCTGTAAAAGCTTCCTAAAGGATTTGAGTACCCCAAATCCTTTGAGTCTAATAGAAACAGGACGCCTAACTAAATCCTCAGGAATCCCACAGGAAATCCCACAGTTCAAGACACTTCATTTTTCAAAATTTCCTTCATCTCAACAATAAAGTGGAGAAAATATACAATTTTTCAAATTCTTAGAATGCATGTCTTCCAAAAGCAGGTTTAACCTTATATTAGAGGTTTGTGCCTCTAAAAAAAACCAAACAAACAAACTTGTGTTGAATTAAGTTGCAACTTTAATCTTACCCTAAGCAAAAAAAGATATGTGTGTTGTAAATTTTTTGACAGAAAAACCTGGTGAGGTAAGGGGTATCGATGCCAGTGCATCACAAGAGATGAGGTTGACAGGCCTTGGCACTATCATAGCAACTATCCCAACAAGTTCCCCAGCAGCTTTACTAAAGGTGAGGTTGGCAACAAGACAAATATAGCCCGTACCCACTTA
The DNA here is from genome assembly GCA_034008185.1 of Gorsachius magnificus. Lineage (NCBI taxonomy): Eukaryota > Metazoa > Chordata > Aves > Pelecaniformes > Ardeidae > Gorsachius > Gorsachius magnificus. The sequence goes on from CM067087.1 coordinate 43,208,166, forward strand.
CTCGCGTGCTCATGCACCAGTAGGCTGTGGAAACCAGATGGCTAAAAGAAGTTGGCTCCAAGACTGTACTTCTGAGTTAACAAAATTTCTACTGTTTTCACAAGCAATTTAAATAATTCCAGAGAGTTAGTAACGGTGCTAGTTTTGCATTTTCTACTCATTCTTAGTGTCGAACACTAATTATGTGTGTTCTTGCACCCGTTCAAACTAATTTGGAGATATATTCCAGAATATATATCAATCTTGACAGCAGGGTTTAACAGTCAGCATGCTAATGTACCAAACCTTTACATATTTAAGGCTAGAGCAAAATCTGAACAAGGAAAAAAATTAATAATAGTTACAATTTTCCACTTAAATGTGGTGAAAAATTATTGACATACAACCAAGGGTTAATAGCGTGTGGCAACAATGTCTTATTCTTGCTCCATGAAATCAGCAGAGAGATTGAAACTCGTCCATATGAATTCTTTCTTAATCATACTTATTTCACTATTGATAACTGCTCACCGGTAATTATAAGTCCGATTGGATTCTTGCGACTGTGGAAAGAAGACTTTGTGTCTCACATGTATAACAAATATCTAAACAGTCTTAACACATCCTTCATGTTTGTGTTAAGAACGTGACACTCAACAGGGTTGCAATACTTTGAGAATTACCTTAGATATTAGTCTTTGGTTGCCTTTCATTTTCTTGTAAACAGATTAAAATACATGGCAAGTTTACAAAATGCTATGCAAATACACCTGTAATTAATCACTGAACCTGTAACTTTGGGAGTGGTGGAAGTGAGATGTGGCTCACAGTTATTCCCATATTTCAAGGTGGAAATGATAGAGAGCAATCTGAGGACATTTATGCAAAGCTACTGGCAGACAACTGTTTCATAGCTCTACAATGCGGCAGCTCACTGTATGTAACCCAAAGTCACCATGCTTCAAATCCAGTGGCTCACATCATATCCACAAGTATCTCTACATCTTCTTTATTTTCACGTTTCTCTGGGTTGGCATCTTTCAGATTCTTGCTTTCATTTTATGTATTTAACGACTGTCTTGTGTTACTCCATGGCACATGTGTTACTGGCATTAACAATCATTATTTACAAGATTCTGCCACAGAATAAGCCACGATCTATTTGTTTTTTTGTTGCATCACAGACAAGCTGAAATGCAGCAAGAGAAGCTGATTCTGAAGGAAAGTCAGAGATGATACAGAGCTGAGGTGAATCAGAGCATTCGACCAGTGACTTTGACTCCCTGACGGACTGGAAAATAAGAGTGGGATTTAACAGCACAAAGTGCAAGATTTTCCATTTTGGCACTGATAAAGATATGCTTTGAGCTCTCTTCCTGGAAGCAATAAATGAAGGAGGAAAGAAAAAAACACAAGAAAAACAAGAGGCAAAACCTAGGCTTGTTAGGAATCCATCCACAAGTACCATGATATACTCAAGAAAAAATAAATGCAATCTAAGGATCTAGCAAAACCCATGCTTGCACTGGAGATAGAGCTGTGTTCATGCTAATAAACAAAGGCCTCTGCAGTCTCTTTGCCAACAGAGTTTGCAGGTCCGGTCAAGACAGAAGAGTTCAGACTAGAATAGGAGCAGAGCAAATTTCCTGGGATCCTCAGGGAAATGGCAGAGCCTATTTTTGCAGTTCAGCTTGTTCAGCAGAACCAAGGCGGGAGAGTGTGATTTCAGCAGGAAATACATATATGGTGGGGGGGGCTATACCCTTGAAGCTGAGTAACAGAATTGTCACAGGACTGAACAACAAAGGCTCAGAACCAGAAGGTGGTTTGTAATGAGAGGAATAAAGGAGTGACAGGAGGAGCATAACCTGGGCATTTTATGCTGCTGTCCCCCTGCCAGAGAAAAGAGCTGGACCCGGTGACTCAGTGTCCTCCCTGTGCCTCATGAAGAGGTTATGAGATAGGTACCAAAAGAGCCAAACTTACCGGGTCAAGGACAGGGGAAATAAGCAGCCCAGGACCCCACAGGAACTGCCTGTCGACACTCCACGTCTCTTCATCAGAGTAGAACCTGGGCAAGTGGAAAGGATACAGCAGTAACTGGTTTTTTGATGAACTATACCATCACCAGCAATCCCAATATTTCAGACTGTCTAGTATCATGACTGAAGAGTGTTAGATCAAAACTGACTTTTTTGTTGGTTTTTTTTTAACCTAAGGCAATCTGAAAATGAGAAGGTGGGGTCTTACTAGCTTAGTTAGTAGTCTCTACACGTGTGAAAGTGCAGCTGTGCATGTGTCCTTGACGCAGCTTAGTCAAGAGTTTCCAGGCAAGGAAACAAATATTTTTATATATATATATATATAAGGTCTCATTACAACTCATAAGAGTGACTGAGAATAAGTATGCGTATATGCAGAAATTACAGATGGTTTCTGATTATTCTTCATGTTACTCCAAAATGGTATTTAATGAATTGACAAGTTGTCTTGTGTATGAGCTTTGAGTGTATACAGGTAGGGCAGCAAAGTATAGCGAATGCTCAAGTAATACTTGGAGGTTTTCACCAAGACTGAATCCGGTCCAAACACAGCCGGATCCTGAGGCTGAAAACAAATATCAGATGATTATTATTTTCATCATGCAGAAAACACTCTGCCAAACATGTGAAATGTAGCTGCTGTTTCAGAGGAGCATCAATTCAATGGTGCACATCTGGTCAGTGTTTGCCTTCTGGGAGGTGTGACCTGAAGTTCTACTCCTCCAAGCTCCCCATGCTTTGCATTGCACGTCCCTCCTTGCCCACCTTCAGTGACCAAGCCATTCAGCACATTTGTACCTTTCTTCTTTCAAATTCAACTGTGTGTTATACTGACTACTATCTAACACTGCCCATCATTCTGTTTCTTCCAAACCTTCACCTTCCTGCTTAGTGCTAATATGCATACTTTAGAAAAAAAAGCTCGAGTCATACAAATTTGAATCATGGAAAGGAATTCGGCTATTTCCCTTATAAATGGATATCTGTTTAATTTGAAATGATAAGGAAAAAAACAAAGTGTTTCACATTGATCACTAGTGTCTAAAAATTACGAAAAGTAACCGGTAGCCTGGGTTGTACAAGATGTTTGTTACCCACATTTATCTTACCACACACACACAGCCACAGCAATAAAAATAAGTTGAATAATTGGAAAAAAAGGTGTTTTCCAAAGGCAGATTAATTCAGAAGTGAAAAGTTTTGCTATTTTGGAAAATGCAGGCCACGGACTGTTCTGAAAACTTTTTGTAAAGATTTTAAGATGCATTCCTTACTGTTGTGTTGATATGGCCATGGAACATACATAAGAACTGTGGACATCATACTATTTCCCCCACTTCTGCTCTGTATCCATAGCAAGTGTCTCAGAAAATGTGAGATTAATATCTTCAATAAAGGAATACAAGTATCACTTTTAAAGCACATTTTGATTCTGACTACTTCCAATCTTTTTTTTTAATGCACGTTCACAACATTCAAGCCCTTTTTATCTTTAATGTTTGCACTAAGGCCAATATTACTACTACAACAGCAAAATGCTACTCTTGGCTGCTGGTTTGATTCATCTTCGCTCTGTGACTCTTGAGCTTTGCATACTTCATGACAACACACAAATAGCAAAAGAATTCATCCATTACTGCTAACATCTCCATAGACGCTGGTTTGCTAAGGGAGTGGAATTTAGTACACTTATGAATAAATGTGGTTCAGTTTGTTTAGTGCTTAAAATAATTAACTCATTGATTAACTTGGCCTACTGCACCAGCTCCAGATAGCTTTCTGACCCTCAGGTTTCCATTGCAATCTTCAAGTTAACTGTGAGCTACTCCCCAATTGCATTGTGTACGCAAAGTGCTACCAAACACTTACAGTAATGACTACCATCAGATATCTGGAGACAATTTTCTTTAAAATATTACATGGTACAGTATTTTAAAAAAAGGACATTTACATCATCTCAGTTTTGATCCCCATCCCACAGATCATTTAAGAAGATATTTAACTGCACTACTCAGAGCTACAGAGCTACAGAGAAATCTTTTTTACCCATGGCGTTGCTGTTCATCAGGAAAACACCAAAAGAGGCTCCAGTGCTGTCTTCCAAACACAGGAAGAAAGTTTGAACTCCATATAAGTTATGCATTGCCTTAAAGGGTAAAAAGAAAAAGTAAGCTGATTCAGATCTAACAACAGTATCTGTCCTGCGGTATTTCAAAATATACCCCAGGTAGAACTCAATACTTCTCAAAAGATAGCAAACAACAGAAATAAAAATCCTGACACCTTCCTACAGTTCTGTGTTCTCTTTCCTGGCATTCTTCTCCTCTGTGAGAACATTTTCCATTAAAACAAAAGTTTCCCCAAATACAGAGATAACAGAAACAAGCAGATATGATGGACTAATGATGGTTGAACTTGATGATCTTAAAGGTCTTTTCCAACCTAAACGATTCTATGATTCTATGATCTTTGGGCAAGTCTGCATATATTGCAGCACTGTTTCTGGGTAATACATATGCACATCAAGCGAACGACAGAACTTGAAGGGTGTTTTCATCACCTTTCAGCATAGATTAGATTTTACATCTAATCTCTGTTTCTTTTAATCCTGCAAGGCAATCACTTTTACATCTAATCTATGGAATTAAAGAATGCCTTGCTTCTTTTTTATCTCCCTTCTAATGTTTTTTTCCATTATTAGCAGCAAAAAAACCTTAGAAATGTTAACAGTTCTTTTCATTGTTGTGCTTCTCCCCCTGCAAATGAAAACTCAGAACAAATTAATGAGAAGCAGAACTTGAGCAGTTTGAAATTAGCCTAACCTGATTCTGTTCACTGTTAGTTTAACTTAACGAGTTTACACTCAACAGAGCCGTTCAGGTAAGAACTACCTTCAAACCTCAACTTACTAATTATTAAGAAGAGGCTATTTATAAGATGAATATTTGGTAGAGATGGAAAATAAATAGGATTATTTCTATAAAAGAGCTTGTTTATAGTGAGACAAATGTAAGCTAATTTAGATTTTGGTCCTGAAAATCAAAATGAGCTTCATGATGTTTCACCGGGCCAAATCATACTGTGTCGCCTTCTCTAGTAATTATATCTTGACAGTGCATAATTAGTTTCTCCTGTCAAATTCCCCCACAACTATCAAATTTGTAAAGAAAATAAAAAATATACTCAAAATACAGAAAAGGTAGAAGAGTCAGAATAGACAAGAAATAGAAACATGGTGGAGGGAGATATGTGTCTTTATTTTGGTGACACATAGGGCTGCTTATATATAGTTACAGTTGTCATAACTCCAGCTGAATCTAGACAAGGAGCAGGAGGCTCAGGGACTGTTGGGCCCCTGAGTGTCCCATCAGTGGAGCTAGGAACAGCCATGCTGCCAGAGGAGGCAGCTGAGGAGCAGCAATTTTTAGGCTTGTCCTACCAGTGTGCCATAATGTTCCCACTTTCTTAGCCAGGATCTTCCTCTCTGCGACCCCTTCTTGGCTAGCTAATGGGGGAGGACATACAGGAGGGACAGTTTAAGGAGACACAGAACTCCATGGCTCCCTTGCAGAAGTATCTACCTGAATCTTTAGATGCCTAATCAATGTTAACAACTTAGCTCATAATGATGTCCAACACTAACACTGTCGTCCCCAGTAAGCTCAGGCAGACAGTGCTCACCTTGCCACACATCAACCAAGGTTGCAATTCCCTCTCAGAAAAGACCCCCAGAGAAGATATCTCAAGGTAAGGGGTACGAATTCCAAATTTATAATTAATTATTTACATATAGTTGTCTTCCCTCCCACCCCCCAGTTTTTGTTAGTATAGCTTCTATTTCAGCAAAACACTAAAGTGTTCTCTCAAAGTAAAAGCAAATGGATTCTTGCTTTATGAAGCCAAGGTAATAGTGACAAATGGTGTTTATTCGAGGCTCATTAGATAGTTATAAATAAAATAGTTTAGGAACTCCAATAAAAACAAACCAAAAATATTAATATTAACAAATATTCATTCATTCGTGCTCTACATTGATTTCTTTCTCCAAAATGTCCATAAAGTGTTGATTATGTACTAGACAATGTAGGGTTTCTAATATCATTAGCTCAAGTGAGTGCTTACAAGCTTTGGCAAATATTTCCCTAGTCAAAGCAAAAGATATTAATGAACACAGCAATAAGATTTGATTGTTTACATCCCCAAAGTACAGAAAAGACTGACTCTGGGAATACAAAGTCAGAAAAAGCAACAAGCAGAAAATGAGTATCGTTGTTTGAATCGGCACCTCACCTGATTTTCACCCACATAAACTCAGTGTATCTCTGGTAGCAAATCACTGCAGCGAGGAACTGACAGGGCAACACCGTGTAAATGTGAGCACAACTGTTAAGAGAACCTGGATCAAAGCCTAAAGGAAGACTCCATATAGATGTAAGAGTCTTCTCTTATAATTACTGAAAAATGTGTGCCCCAGAAATAGTTTTGGAAAGAGACAGCCATAAAGACTACAGAAACAAATAACTGCTGACAGACATATTTTATCTTGTAAAGAGACAGCTGTTAAAGAGAACTTTTCCATCGTCTGCCAAGCTACAGGATGTTAACTGAAGAAGCATGTGTCATCTGTACTGAATGCTGCACGCAGCAATGCATTAGCACATATTGTTATTTATCAGTAGAAACTGAAGGCTCTCATATATTAATGTTTAGCAACTAGTTTTCAACTGCATGTCAACACAAAAATCAGAAATCGGGGAACTTTCATCAGCACCATCTAGCTTTTCGTAATAACACACAGTGCCTGAAAAGTCTTTGGGGAAAAACTCAATGGATATTATTAATGTGTCTTCTGCGTAACAGGCTTGGATTCCAGACGTCATCTGCAAATAATGAAGCGTAATAAAACCAGTCCTTACTCCAGAGGGGCCAATATCCCTGCTGAAAATGGGCCAGGTTTTCCAGTTAACATCGTGCCGGTACTGCTTATGCACGTGCTCTCCCACACCGTAAATGTTGCTGCTTGGCAGTTTGATGGAGAGCTGTAAAAACTGGTCAGCATACTGCAGTGGTCCTATGGTACTATCAAACCTGATGAAACAAGTTAAAGAAAAACAAAAAGGGGTATTTTACCAAGAATTGTTGCAGTAATTGCTTCTACTCCTTTGAGCTGGAGATCAGGTTCGAGTCTCCATCCAGAGACCTGAGGCAGAGGCAGGCAGAGGAGAGTGTGGGGCTGGAGCAGAGCGAGCCTTGCACAGACGAGGAGATGAGCGGTGCCCATTGATCCTATAGAAAGCTCTCGTACAAGTGGCCCATCTATTTTCAGGGGTACATTTGCTCTCCCCTCTTCCACCAGAGCTTCCCACACTGCATCTGTTGTTCTGAATCCGCTCTCTGTGGCCACTCCCAGCAATGGGGCAGATGGAAAACATCCGTGGGTGGACAGAAACACAGAAATAGTCCACTGCATCAGATTTTGCAAACCAATTGCAGCTTTTGCTTCCCAGTGAAAACGAGCAAGACCCACTCTTGAGCCCTGCTAGGCCAGTGACTACAGGGAAAGGCAGACTATGGCTATGTGCTAGCACATGTGTATTAGCACACTATAATGGCATTTATCACCAGGAGTATATCATTAGGAGTAAATTCTTTTAGACATAACGAGGTCCTTAAGCTATTAAATAAATACACAGTGCATTAGCGATGACAAACAGTGCACAAACAAGAGACAAAACCAGGGGAGTTTGGGCTTGCTACAATTTTAATCTGCTCATATGCCCCCCCTTTTTTTGAAAGTTAAAAACACTAACACTTGAGAGAGCCTTCATAAGTCAAATCCTCATCTGATGTATTTCTGTCCAGTTTCAATGATTCCAAGGACTGTCTTGCCCATCTGCTCACAAACTGTACTGAAACTAGCTTTTTTTGGAGGGGAAAGTCTGTATGTCTGAGGAAACTACGGCAAGCTTTCAGGTTGCCTTGCAAATGATGATGGTAATAGGTCAGTCAGAACTCTAACTCTTCTGGGGGGCTCAGATGTAACAAATGGTGATGGAAGTTCGCAGGCTTTGTAACTGTCTGCAGAATTGGGATTTTTGTAATGAACTGCAATAAGACATTGAACCCTGCTCTTCCTTTTCCAAAGAGGCCTCCCTCATGTTTTGTTGTTTAGGAGTTGGGGGAAAGCACTCGTCTTGTGTAAACAAATTTGTCAAGGATTTAACCCTGAGGGGCTGCCCTTACCCCATGCGAACAGCAGCTTCCTTTGAGATACTCAAACTCAAGTCAAGCGCCATGGTCAGTTTTTGTCTTTAGAGACAGAAGATGCAACCACTTTTATCAAATTAAGCAACAGCCAAAGGAAAATATAGGCAATCTTCCAGAGCACTGTTTCAGCATGTTTCTGTTGGACTAGATTCCTCATTCCCCCTCCATATACCTGTTTAATCAGTCATGCACTACTGAATACCAAGTCCATCGTTTGTGCTCTCTATAATTGCAAATCAATCATTATAGAGGATTCGAAGCAAGAAAACAATACTAAGAGCACAAAAGTAATCGCTAATTAATTAAACTTGAAGCACTGATAATCCAACTGGCCTAGCACTCTGACAGGTAATCATTCTTGAACTGATTTAATAAGCATGTTCATCCTGACACTTCCCCCTTCCAACTGGTCTTAAAGCCATGCCGTCAGGTTTGTAGCTGTGCTTTGTTTATTTATTTTTAGAACGTAAAGGGGAGGGAAGCATTCAATATACAAGCCCGTCAAATAATCTGCTTGCAGCATTACATGACCAGCTTATCAGTGGCTTGCACCAGCTATGTGTGGATATCATACGTCTAATGGGCAACCTGGTTTTGGTGACTCAGGGCTTCAGCGTGATTGCAACAAATAGGAGAAAAGGTGCAAGGAAGAGGGTTCCCATGTGATTTGAAGCACTGGCAAGGAGTCCTTCAGATTAAAAAAAAAAAAAAATCCCCAAATTGATGGAACAAAGCAGCTGTAAAGATTTCCCTAGTATTGGGGGAAAACAAACAGAGTGCCAGACCGAAAACCTTTTAGACAGAGCTCCCTATACCACAGAATTATTTCCAAAGGCCTCACAAGAGTCCTTGCAGAACATCCATCAGTCAAAAGAAGAGAAGTAGATCACATTTTCAGGAGGGCACCTCACACATGGCATCTTGGACATACATTGCTTACGTGGCAACGTGGGCTTTCAGAGGAAACCAATGACAACGGTGTTATTCAGAAAAAGCACCAAGGTTACTTACAGCACTCTACCGTTGCTCACCCTGGTCACCACAATGCCAAAGGGGTTCTGCTTCACCTGCACTTTGTAGTTTAAATTGGAGGCTGCAGATCCAGTGAAAGATTTCACATGTTCATGAGGCACTTCAAATCTTTGTGTTTTAGGATCGGTGATCTGCACGTATTTAAACAACAGAAGTGTTGGGACTTTAAATGCCTAATTCAAGCATTTTCCAGCATTAACACATAGTTCTGACTTACAATATTCACAGCCCTGTAGCTCAATATGCATTGCTGCTTCTGAAAATACATGACAAATCAAAAATGGAAGGACTTTTCTTTTTCTTAAATGATACTGTGCTGCTGCTCTCTTGGATGCTCCTTCCCCTGAAATACTGTTCTTCCACAAGAGCTTGAATTAGAGCATCAGGTAAAAACACCTTAAAGCTCCATTAAATTGCTCCATTAGGTTTCAGGTTTGTCAGACTGAATTCAAAGTGGCCTTTTGGCAACTTTAGCTGACAAAATGGTACACAGAGCTTGTTTTCAGTTTCTCCCAAAACTGAAAGTTACTTTATATGTATTTTGGAACACTGTATATGTTTGGAATGAGAAGTATAAAGCATAGAAATATTGTCTCAGGCTGAGATGCACAGAAATACACAGGCTCGCCTCTTTGCATTATCTGCAATACACGCACTTGTACTTTTTGCTCAGGCAGACTCGTACTCATCTTGAGACAGAAACAAGCAGAAAATAAGCAGATATTCATCTGTATGGGCAGCTTTACTAAAGGACTAAAATGCTTGTGGTGTATTAGCAATTATTTTTATTTTACTGCCATTTTCACCTGCAAGCGTTTTGCTTCAATCCCCATGTGTAAATGGGATTACATACGGTTCCATTTTGTATGAGTAAAGCAGGGTGCTCTGTACCACATCCCTGTAAAACAAGTGGTTTCTAGTGTATCAGTACAGGTTATTATGGTTATAGGCTTTTTTTTCCCCACACAGTATGTTTGCGCCAACATAGTCTCCCTGATCCCTTTTCTTTTGTTCAGTGCTTTTTATCTTAAAAAGTATTTAAATCATCTAAAATACATAGACTAAAAAGCAGTCTTTGAAGGAAAGAATAAAAGGGGTTTTTTTTATGAACATAAATTCCTAGACATGCTATTTATTTCTTGTATTTATGATGGACAATGTTATTCATGTTATCTGTAAGAAGGAAGAACCATGGTTCAACTTTGGTTTATAAGAAAAATATAACAGTAACACTGAGAGCCACAGTAAAAACATTGATTTTACAAAGGACAGCAGGGAAACAGTTTTGCTTTTTAAGGTTTCTTTTTCCTCTCACTTTGCTTGAATGTCCACTTTACTGAAAAGTCTGAATCAAACAGTGACAGAAATGATGCCAACAGTTAGCTCCTGAAGCTCTGCGTCATTTACAGTAGCCTCAGCAAGCGGGGACAAGCAGTTCCCACTCAGGGCTTTTGCTCTGCTCCTACAGCAGCAGTGGGAAGTACTTACCTGTAGGTTTGACTCCGGATTGTCCTGATGCTAAAAGCCCAATGAGGACACAGGCTATGATCGCCACCACGCAGAAGAGGACGATCAGGGTGATTTCCAGCCCACTGAACTTCCTCTTGCCCATCTAGACCCAGAGAAACAACATGGGCATAAGGAAAACAGAAGTAATAGCTTTGAAACCTCTCTGAATTGCATTACTAATTTAATAAATTAGCAAAATTTAAAAATGATTCAGGTTTTAAACCTTGTCCCCCAATCCCAGGGCTTAAATGACACACTCCTTAGAGAACTATGTGCAATCAATGTCCTGTGCAGGATAATTCACACAGCGCAGATAACTGCATTAGTACACGAGTGGGCAATCACTGAGAAATGTGTTTTGTTCTCTGCAACCCACTTGACACACAAAGAACAATTTTCTCCTGAGATTGTCTATAGAGTTTCTTACAAGTCACTGAAATTCCTGAAATGGAAAAAAAAAAAAAAATCCCTTTCCCTTTTTTTTTTTTTCCTTCTTTTTCTTTGTTTACAACTTTTCCTTCCTTCTTTAGAACAAACACAAACTATATCCGGGTTTATGAGGCAGGATGTCAGTTTGTGTCATGGTTTAACCTCTCAGGCAGGTAAGAACGATCCCAGCCACTTGTTCACTCCCCCCCAAGTGGGAGGGGAGAATAGGAAAAGTAAAAGTGAGAAAACTAGTGGATTGAGATAGAGACAGTTTAACAGGTAAATCAAAAGCTGTGCATGCAAGCAAAGCAAAACAAAGGATTCATTCCCTCTTTCCCATGGGCAGGCGGGTGCTCAGGCATCCCCAGGACAGCCGGGCTCCATCACCATAACGGTGACTGAACATCCCCTCCCTTCCATCTTCTTCTCCCAGCTTTATATGCTGACCATGGTATGGAATAGCCCTTTGGTCAGTTGGGGCCAGCTGTCCTGGCCATGTCCCCTCCCAGCTCCTTGTGCCCCCCCAGCTGCTCGCTGGTGGGGTGGGGCGAGAGGCAGAAAAGGCCTTGGCTCTGTGTAAGCCCTGCTCAGCAGTAATGAAAACATCCCTGTGTTATCAACCCTGTTTCCAGCACAAATCCAAAACATAGCTCCATAGTAGCTACTATGAAGAAAATAAACTCTATCCCAGCTAAAAACGTACTTGGCAAAACCTCCAATGAGCCCTGATAGCATGCTTGTCACTCGTGGGAAAGGCAAGACATAGATAATAGGGCAAGTTACTTATTTGTAAAGTGGAAGAATATGTCATGTGTGTAATCCCATGGGATTTCACAGGGGATGAAGTTCACAGAAAGCAGAAGAAACTGCCACAAGAGGTACACTGGTTGCTGCTGAAATCACAACTGAAATGAGGGAGAGGGTGCAGGTGGAGTCAGTACCTTAAAGTGCTGTGTAAAACTCATGTTTTTGCCAGTGTTGCTTTTTTGTGAGGCACAGTGGAGCAAGGCGTGCTGTGCCCTGGGAGCTGTGCTGGAGGTTCAGCCCTGTGCAAAGGACACCACCCTACATTAACACTGAACTGCGCACCAGCAATAAAACTAATTAAAACTAATCTCCAGCATCCAGATCAATATCCATTGGCAGCAGCTGCTGCATTTTACATTTGGTTAAGAACATTTAACCTTCTAAAACAGCCTTAAATATGGAGAAATTGGTTGGCTTTAGTCAAAGCAAGAAAGTGCGGGAATACACGTGCATTGCCCTGGCTTATCAAAATATATTCACATGTTTGTACTGGGTTTATGTAGCAAGATGTTTGCAGTGGGAGGCTGCAGGGGCCTCTTCTGTGAGAAGAGACTAGGGGTTGCCCCATATCAAGCAGAACTATTTCCAGCTGGCTCCAATAGGCCAAAGATGAGCCCACCAGCGATGCTGGTGGCATCTCTGTGATAACATTTAAGAAAAGACAAAAAAAATTCTGCACAGCAGGTTTGAGAGAGAGTTGTGAGGAAAAAATGTGGGAGAAACAACCCTGCAGACACCAAAGTCGGTGAAGTACAACTATCACTGTATGTGCGCCCCTACTCATGGAAGTCCCACAGCCACAGAAAAGTATGAAGAGTAAAAGCAATACTGGCCCATCAACAGCCCCCAGAAGAGTAAAGCTAGTGCTTAGATAACTAAGTGCTTTGCAGTATAGTGATTAATAAAGACGCATTTATAAATAACATAGTGCTATTCATATTTTCTCCATTAATATAAAAATTTCTAGCCATTTTTAATATCAAATTTATTGTTTCTCCCCCAGAGAATATCATATGTGAAGTCTGCAACTACATTTTGTATTGAAAAGCATAGATCTTAAGGCCTGTTCTTTACGATGAGGAAATGATACTCCAGCAGTTCCTCTCCTGCGTTCCCTTTAACGTTGCCTCAATGCACATCAACCAGGAGCCTTAAAACCTAACTTGGATGCAATAGAAAGACTGACATACCTTAAAGCCCCTCTGCTTCCTTCGTCTGCTGCTCGTGATTGCAAAGCTCAATATCAGAACCGATGCTTTATGCTTTGCTGCTACCCGTTCGTTGTACTGTTTGCTAACCGATCGACCGGTGGCAGGCACATACGGGATTTCAGGCCCGCTTCCTTCCCAGAGATGGAGGTGAGGGCTGACCAGCCTGTAGTTCCCTGCTTCTTCCTTCTTGCCCATTCTGAGGATAGGAGCCACATTTGCTTTCCTCCAGATTTGGAGCACACCTCCAAAGCGAGAGCCCATTTTGTCGATTCTGTCATCCCTTCCTGTCACACCCGCCCAGGCCGAGGCCTGTTGTCCCGCCCTGCCCGCCACTCCTTCACAGGGCTGATGGCTACCCCTATCCCCCACCGCCACTCTTCCTTTAAAGCTGTCCTCTTGGCACGCTGCTGGTGGCACATCACCCCCAGACCCGAGAGAGTTCATGGTGGCATGAATCCAGCCGAGACCCCTTCTACCCAAACTGCTGCGCTCGGGGATGGCTCCCGCATAGGCCTCCCCACACCTCAGCCAAAGGGTGCCTGGACATCCCTGGTCTGGGGGCAGCGGCCAGAAGTCACTACACATTCCCAAATGAGCAAGAGACCTATTAAAAGAGTCATGAGACGATCAAATTTATGACAAAGGAACGAAAGACAAGTTATTGATTTTAATATTTATATAAACAGATTTAATGGTGTTCTAAAAATAAATGTCAAAAGTGTAAGAAAAAGATGAAAGATAACCATGGAAAAGAGTTTACAGGGAAGACGTTTCAGTAATAATTGAAATATGAAATCTTAATATGCAACCGGCTTTTGTCTTTTCCTCACAACAGAACTAACCTTAAAATTAAATATTTATTTTCCAAAGCATAGACATGGAATAACTACATATGCCATCTCCATTAGCATAGTCCCCTCCATGTCATTTAACCTACACAGTGACCACTAAACTCTAGCTTTGCACCTAGTGGTAATGTTTGCATCACTACTATGAAGGATTAAAATCCTGAAATGTTAAATAATCCCCTCACGTGCTTCTGTTTGACACACACATTCCCCACAAACACTTGAAGATTCAGATCCTACTGGTATCAAGGGTTTCTCTCTAAACACAACAGCTGGAACCTTTTTTTTCTTTAAAAAAAACCCAGCAAACCCAAACTGATATTTTTACTGTCACTTATAGGGGCAGTTGTATTTACACCCACTGCAGAGAAACCTCAGCCTTACACTTGTGCAAATCTGCGTGCATTGACTGACTTTGCTTAACTGATTGCTTTCTACTCGCTGAAGATCCGGTGTGCTCAGCAGAAGGTTACAGCGTCCCGATGTTCGGAATAGAAAACGTGATCTTCTTCTCAGCCCACTGGATCCTCCCCTGCAAGCTCCATAGGTACGCTTCTCCTTCCTGGAGTCCTAAGTGAGTTCCGAGACAGAAGCAGCAAACAATACAAAGGTACATGGCACTGAGCACTTGTCGGGCTGCCGTTCTCTGTTGATAAAGTTTATTTCTTGACATTCTGGTCACATTGTGGGCACAGCAACCACCACAAAAACCCAGTCAAGGTACAGCAGCTGAAAACTGTTAAAAGAGGCTCCAAAAATCAGCAGGTAGAGTTTTTGCATGCTTAAGGAAGACACTGATACCTCTTCCTTCTACACCTTGAGGTATTAACATCATCATTCATTAACCAGAAGACTTAGGTATCCTGCAGCTCATTTGAAGTTTAATATCACTGTTACTGCAAGGCTCAGGGCCATAAATTTTTGCATTGCTCTATCCCATTAATATACGTTGGGGTTTTTACCTTGTCCTTAAGATGTGTTTATGCTCTCCACATCACAAATCTCCCAGCACAAGTATATTACCTTGTGGCCACTTTATTTCCATTCTAATATGCTCTCTCTTACAATCTTCTCTCCTTTAAACACCGCTGCAAAATTATGAGTCCAAACTGCACTACTTGCGTGGCAAGTCATTTTAACACCAAATTCCTTGACTCAAGCTCTTGCTGTTACTTAATATAGTCAAACCAGGAGGAAAATTCTTTAGTTACTCAGACTGGGGTAGAAAGCTACTAGCACCAGGCAATCCCCTTCTCTTTGATGGCTGCTGGGAGAGCAAAGCTCCCCCATCCAGCCTGCAGTTAAATGATTTTGTAACTTGAGTGACCCCACAGTGCACAGGAGGGTCTGAACAGAGCCATGATCTGTGGAGAATCAGACACTTACATGTCCCACAAGGTCAGCAGTAGACAATGTCTCTTGAAAGAGAAAAAGGCAGGGGAGAGACAGAGAGAGAATGGAAAGACAGGAGCAGGGCACTAGCCAAACCGAGGAAAGACTCGATCCCATAATTTTTGTAGTCTAAGACTGGTGTCTCTACAGGATGCAAAAGTGGTCATGGATCATGCTGATAATGATTTTTCCTAAGAGCAGGATAACTTTTATGATAAGTAGGTGACTCCCATAAAGAGCCAAGGGTGCTACATCGCCAGCAGAAGAAAGGAGAGTCTGCAACATCCTTAGGCGAACAGGAAAACCTTGTATTATGCTAGAGCCAAGATGAGTTGGCAATTACTTTCATAGTGACCAGCATACAAGAAACACCCTAAGAAATACCCCTTAAATTACTGAAACAACAGCAGCAGCTCTGTAGGAACTTAGTTATCCTTACAGTTAATACTGCTTCTTTATCAATACTTCCTTAAAATTGTGGCTCAATCTTGTATTAACTCTACAGATTTAACAATGCATCACACACGTTCACAGAAAACTTTGCTCCAAGGAAGGAATAACTTTACTACTGGTGTAAACTTGTTGTGGAGACACTCTTGCTACCATCAGATAAATTACTCTTGAACATATGAACCAGGATCCCTTTAGAAAGTGGAAGATATTATAGTATCCTTTGTTTCAACTGTGGCATTACTCAAAAAGCTTGTTTATGTGTTAGATACCAAACTGCTCCCAATGAAATATTATGCTAATATCTGAAGAGACATATTTCTGTAAAATCGTCCTAGAATGTTGTCTAAATTCCTAAAGGGCCATATTTCAGGAAATGTATGACTATATATTCATTTTTTTCTTTGAACTGCTACCTGTTTTCAGCAGAACTTCCAAAATATCCTAGAAGCCTTTCAGTTTACAATTTAAAAAAAAGTAAATCAACATTTAAATTAACCTACTTATAGCTTACAAAACCAAATATTGACCAAATTTTCATTCATTCAATTCAAATTAACTGATATTAAGCCAGTGAGACCTAACCCTGGAACAGAAATCCTCAGTTATCCCTTTTCCCAACTTTAATGCAAAAGCCATAAAGGAGATTCAAAGCATGCATTTATGGAAATGAAGACCCTTACACAGCACCAGCCTTGTACTTGCTCTGAAAGGATTGTGGCTGGGAAAAAAAAAACAACAAAAAAACCCCACCAATCAAACAACCCCACCCCCTTTGATTAAGCTGTATGTTTTGCACAAATGGTGTAAAAATCAACAGACTTTTGAAAGAAAAGGTATCATCAGTGTATTTGCCCAGTGGCACTGGCCATTTCAAATTTGTTTCACTGCAAATTTTCTGTATTTGCTATTTCTGTACTTTCTGATCTGCTACTTTTATTTTCATGGATTGGTCCATAATATCAGTTAATTTGTCTCCTCATTATTGCTAAAAGGAGGATGAAGGGCACGCCGACACTTCTAGCTATGTGGTGTTTTCTGTGGGGACCATGTCCTGCTTTGGACCTCAGTAGAAACAGTCATGAAAAAGTGAGATCCTGTCTTGGTTCAGTACAAACATATTCCAGTCCTCACTTGAAAAAAAAATATTCTTTCATTGCATTTTATGTGTTATTCAGAATAAGATAGCAATTGCACTCTTTTTGCATGAAAAAGAAAAGCCAAACACAACACATTCTCCTCTTCAAGTCATATTTTCAAGTCCATGGATGGAGTTGCAATATTTTAAAATGAAACTTCTGTGACAGCAAACCATAGGCTGTTTTATTCAGTCCTTGTGCTTTCTGAGATACCACTTGGTATAGAAACTAAAGCCACTGGTTCTGCCTATACATGTTAGTAACACAGAAATACATCAATGATTTTATGTCTTTACTTATTAGCGGTACCCCAGGAAGCTCAACGCAAAAGCCTTCAAAGCTTCCTGTCTTTATTCACTGCAGACAGCATCTTGAGGAAAACATAACTGGTGGGTCAAAGACTGCGATCTGTTAATGCCCGTGCTCTAAACTTGAAATCCTCAGGCCCAAATTGTCAAATCCAGGTATGTATGAAAGGCAGACTGCATGAAGAAAATACAAGAAGAGATTTTATAGTGAAACAAATCGGACTGAAGGGAAACCCTAATTATATGGAGAAAAAAACAGAGGCAAGGTATACATCATTCTAAAGAGAGACTTGCTATATATGGTAGAGTTTTTCTACCTCTAGTACAAATAAAGCATAGCTTTAAATGAGAAAAATCCATAATATAGCCAAATAGGAATGAATTACTGCACAGCCTTCAATTCTCTAATGAGAATTCAAATTCTGATTTGGATCATAGATATGTAAAAAAGGTTATTAAGTTAACCCACATCTCCCTTAACCTTTCAAATGAATTAAAATACTGGGGGAGGAGAATATTTTCATTGATGGCAGAGACCCAGAGCAAGTTACTCAACCAGATGTGATTGTCACAGATGTGAATTATAATTTTAAAAGAGCCTGAAAACACTTTTATTGTTTATACCAAACAAGCCCCATCCCTGTACTTTCCTGGCTTTTGGGGGTGCTTGTTTTATTTCATTAAAATAAGTCCCTAGAATGCCAGAATTCTTTCCCACAGCACAGCAGGTTTGATGTATTGCCTAGGGGACAGCACTGAAACCACCAGCACTATGTGAAGCATACCCTTCACATCACAGTGAAGGTCATGCTGGAACAGGTCATAACCCCATGGCTGACACAACAATCTTCAACTGCCCCCGAAAGGTTCACCACAGGGAAGACCTGAAGGATCACCATGGGGAAGACCTGATCATGCAGTTCCATTACCCAGTAGTGAAAACAGGTCACCAGAAGGAACAACATAGCCCATTGAATGTCGTTCCCCAAAACTGCAGCACATGAGTAATAACTCAAAAGCATTCATACAGCTGTATTCTAGTCTTCTAATTTAAGACCTTGAAAAGATAGTGTACCACAGGTAGAGAACTCAAAGCTATGTATCAACATCTAGGTAGCAGCAAGAAATACATCGGGTTGAATGGTCCACATGAGCCTGCTAAGCACCTTCTTCTTTAGTACCTTCTCGCTTCAGTAGAAACCCAGAGCTCAAGGACCTCATGCCTGGTCACCTGTTGGTCAAGAGACAAGGTAGAGCATGCCCTGCCTGTGGGTGTTTATGTGCATGCTGATTGGCTGGCCAGGAAAACTATGCAATCTGATTGGCTGGGAACCAAGTACATTTCAATTTGCTGGTGACCTGCAGCTTCTGCAGACCAGAAGCCCAGATGCAAGGTCTGCGGAGTTTGGTTGTTATCAAGCTAAGCTTGTGGTTTTAGGGAATCATATAGCCAGGTACAGCCAGCTTTGACACCCAAGAAGAGGCAGATACATACCCAGCACCTACAGGGGTTTAAGCACATCCAGATGTTTTGTTATCAGAGGCAATGGGGAGAAAGATTTAGAGATGCTTTCTAAACCCCTAAGAGATATTGGTAGCCATGAAATAAGGTGAATTAAGCAATGAGGATAAAAAAAGGCTCATGTTGTACAGGTTGTGAAAGAAAGCTTAAAAAAAAGAAAAAAAAAGGCAATTATGCTAGGTATCTTTCACCTCTAAAGTGTATTGCTTAAACAATAAACAGGAGAAAGGACAAGGCAATCTTTAATATTTCATCTGACCTAGTTATTTACTGAGTTGATGTTTGAAAAGACTATTGGGAGGAAAATTATTCCCTTCACTTGTAATTACTGACTTGCTTCGTCACTTGTTTCTCCCAGGACTGCAAGTCAGGAACCAGAAGCTGCAGCCCCCAGCTGCTGGCAATATAATCATAAATGAGATTATTTCTTAGGCACTCTGGTGACCTGTGCTTATATATCCCTTCTTCCTGGAAAAATGATAAGGTAAGTGGTTCCTCTCACCTGTGCTGCTGCTAGTCCATGGTGCCCTTGCTCATGCATGGTGCTCCTGATACTTCATGAGGCTTCTTGATTTTCAGTGCTGCTGTCGCTCCTTTCTGCAGCCAAGGGCTTACTGCTGCAGCTTAGTCTCTACAGAAACAACCTGGTGTCAGAAACATTCTGGTGTGATGCTAGACTAAATGAGATATGTCACTAACCTCCTGCCTGTCACCATCCCTACCTCTTGCACAAAGAGGGTTTAGCCTTGTCTTCAGATTTGCTATTTGCTCCAGGTAAGGATTCAGACATTTCTCATACCTTTCAGATCTCACTGCTCATATTGGAGCTTTCAGGTGTCTAACAGCTTTCAGAAAGCTGTTTGTCACACACCCAGGGAGCAGCCACACTTTGTAGTATCACACCTGCAGGCACGGCTCTTGCTCTGGAGTTGAGTGACCTGGCCCTGAACTGGTGACATTGATGGATCTTTTCTTTTTCTTCAGTTGCTGCTTTCTCATCCCTTTCTTCCTTCCACAGTAAAAGGAGAAAGTGAAAAATTGGCTTCCTCAGGGTGAGGTGAAATCAGCACATTGAATTTACTGGTGGCTTGCTCAGCTGAAACCCCTCAATGTGCATGGCACTTGGAGAAAAAGTGCTTGTAGCCTGTCCCACCAGCCCCCCTCCCAAAACACTGTGGCTGCTGGGGAGAACTGCACAGCCAAATCAATTCAAAGGGAACAATACCATTTAAATACATTTGAATACTCAATTGTTTGTCTTGAAACTACTTTAACAAAACAAACAAAGAAAAACTGAATTCATTATTCCTATTTTGCAGTAGCCTCGCAGGCTGAGATTTGGCATCTGCACCTGACACAAAGCACAGCAGAGGGACCAGATACCTGAACCCTGCCTTGGGAAGGCTGGTTTGAAAATGCAGCGACAGTTCAGGTGCTGTTTCCACCTTCAGCCTGTGCAGTCACTGCCAAAAAGCATCAGTTAGCACCAAATGATAGTGATATTGTAGGTACTTGGACAGGAGGAATTTGATCAAGGCCAACTACTCTAGTCATGTAAAGAAAGAACCAGAACAACTAAACTAAAAATTTAAACTCCAAAAATGTGTCAAAAGGCCTAATTGACGTGAATATTGCTCTGAAATTGGAAAGAATTATGTAATTGCAAATTATTTTTAGACAAGGGACTGTTGGTTCTTAACAGGTAATTTTTCCTGTCTGAAGACTAGCACACTTTTTTTCTAATTTTCTAAAATTAATCCTACCCCAAGACTGAAAGTAAAAGCTGATTAAATGCACTGTCAGAGAGGAGAGAGAGCATGCCTGATCCATACACATTTCTTGAATTTACCTTGCATCTACCAACAGTTGAGGTGGAGAATCACGGGGGTCATGGGACAAAACTATCTCTTGTTTTTTCTCATGAAAAACTACCTCATGTTTTTTCTCATGAAATGACATCCAGGAGAGAGTAACAAACCTTTTCCTCAGCAACTCCTATCTTAGTGGCTTTTATTTTACATGGGTGTTCCCTCTGGCTCAACTTGTAGTTTCAGCTTGTACAGCGGTAATCTCTTGGTGGGGTTTGGTCTTTTATATACACTTAATCCGGGACTGTGTGGTCACAGATGCTTTGGTTAGGTTGGTTTTGTCAATGAGTTCAAGCTCTGGAGAAATGAACTTCATGTGTTTTTTCCAGTCAGACAACTTGAAGTTTACAGGCCCAAAGCTTTGCTGCTGGTTGATCTGAAAGACATTCAGCAGCACAAAAGCTCAGACTTGTTTAAAGCACAAATAATACTGCAAAGAAGTCTTGTAGATATTTGAAATTATTCTTTCACCTTGCTCTTCAGATCACTGTAGTCTGACCTAAACAGTCATGGTCATCCATGTAGGGTGGGGTTGGACTGTCATCCTTGAGGTCCATACCTGCCTTTCTGCTGCTAACTCTTGTATCCTTAAATTGGGTCTCTGCTCCTTGATGAGGAATGGTTGATGAGGAATATTGTTTGTCCTATCTGAGAGCTGTCAGAATCTCCTCAAGGATGGTTGTTGTCATAAGACCTACATCTTCTGGCTCCACCAGATGGTCTCATGGCATTGCAGCAATTGCTGGAGAAGGAAGAGTTTTTTCACTCTCACTGCATGTGCATGTGGTTTGCAACACAATCCTGTTTCTTCCCCTGAAGGAGTTGCTGTTGGTAGCAAGATGAGTAACTGAGCTTTGCTTAGAGACTTGGAGGAACATCAAGACTGCTTCTCAGTTAGCATTTTAAGCATTTAAAAATAAGGAAAAACAGCAGATGCAAACAGATAAGCACACTGTTGCCTAAGGTTTTAGAATTATTTCTGTTTAGTAAATTGCTGCTTGGTCAGCTATTGCTATAGCTGATGAGCTAGTTCCATCTTTCAGGTATATAATTTTACTGTTCAGAAAAGAACAACATTGCTGGAGATCTATTTTGATAATTATCATAACTCTTCAATATCTATTAGGGATGTTTGCCCTTGCCAGAATGAATAAATTAGTTGATACAAAATGCATATAGTTCGATGTAGCATTAGTAAAAAAATATTGTCGGTTCCAAAAGAATTAGGTTCTTGCTTCCTCTTCAAACAAACATATTTCACGTCTTCTGATTAAAAAGGAAAAAGAAATGTACTGAAATGTTTGCAACACAAGTCTTGGAAGAATCAGCCAGCTACTGTCCAAAGTCAGAAGGACCTCTACAGTGTATCCTTCCTACACAGCAGGCCTGCTTTCAACAAAAGCTATATAAAGCCAGAAAGACCTTCAGACGACAGCAACCCTGACTGAGACACTGGAGATTCAATTTTTGCAGAATTTCACTGCCTGTCTTGATATTTTACAGTTCCCTGTCCAGATTCAGATCTTCAGTTTGAAGCTGTGGCCTGGAAACTACAGAAATCTTTCAGGCTCAGTGCTGCTTTGTGCATTTTTGGGGTACCCAAAAAGTTATCATTGCAACTGAAAAAGCCCCATACAGACCCCAATCTCAATCCATCTGTACTTGCACAAATGCTCCACAACTGGAGTGTTTTACTGAGTGAAATATTTGATGTTTGTGCTTTAGAATCTCATTTCCATTCAGTTTTGTGCTTGTGTGGTACTTACACCATATTCAAAGCGTTCTTAAGAAAATGACTGTACTTAAATACAGAATACGCTTTTAAAAACATGTAATTAAAACCAAGATATTTCCTACAAATGCATTGAAATCCATGTGCCCAAACTCAAGGCTCGATGCCTGCCACATTTCAAGTTGGTATTAAAGTCACTTTTTAATTAAAAATCTGTTTTCTGTTATGTTCTATGCATGTTTATCTTACATGAAAACTGGAGCTTTTAGGGTGTGATTTGCTTAAGACTGGAAAGGGAAAAATATCATTTGAGAATAAATAATACCCAAATAATTCCAATCTGAGGACTGAAGAAAAAGGTCCTCTGGTACTGTAACTGCTGATTTTGATTCACTTTAGATTCACCAGCTACATCGAACAATTCATTCACGTCCTTTGGGAAAAATGTAGTTGGAAATTTTCGCATGTTCCTGACCTTTGGTTTATAATAGCCTCTTCCTCACATACTCTGGAAAATGTATGAAGTCTCCATCAAAAAAAGGGAATGATCAGGAGACATGGAGCTCCACTGAAAACCTGAGATCTGCAATTAGTTCCACCAGTGATAAAACTGGTAAAACACACAGTAGAGAAAAGGATCAGGCTTTTCTGTATACTGATATATATATTATATATACTATACTGTATACTCTTCTGTATACTATATTAAGAGAAACATCACCAATAGAAGATTAAGCATACAGTATCCTCGGTATAATTTTTAAGTGGGGGATAGGTTTCCTTCTAACTCATATCTATTTATGACTAAACACAGTTGAACATATGTTTATTTCCAAGGAAAAATGTTAAACAACAATACAAGGTTGTAAATGTAGTGAGCATTCAATGTAACAAATGCTTGTTTATAAACCAAGACTGTATGTTGGGAATTTTCTCCTGACAGTTCAGTGCTTTGCATCAAAGTCACATCTTCCGAAAATTAACATCAAAGTAATTCAGCTCGTTATGGTGGTGTTTCAGTGAAGGCAGTCTGCTACTTATCTGTAAATTAAAATGGAATAACTGTTATCAATTTTATATTGACTGTGTTACAAGTATATTGTAAAATACGTGATCCAATGTAGAGAAATGTTTAAGGAGATGCAAAAGATGTCTTAAAAAGAAAAGAAGTTGGTTTTACTTTCCCATTATGATATTTAACAATTAATGAAACTACCATAAGTACAGCACTTTAAGGACAGTGGAGAGTCCACAGTGTGGTCCTGAAGGCAATAACACAGGACTTAATAAGTACTATATAGTATTTTCTTCAATTAGACAAATTCCCCAGTCAGGGACTCCATAAAACAGTGACAAATCTCATAGGAAGATAATGACCAGAATTTGGCTCTCTGTGGTTACTATGAGCCAGATTATAATTTTAACAGATTTTGATCTTTCTGGAGAAGAGTTCAAGACCCACAGATGTTTTGAGGTCCTGAGGAGATCTGAAAAATTATTGCAATATATATGGTTTATATATACTTATGTGTGTATATAAATAAAATTGGTAGGGTTGTTTATACATAGTTCACATATAAAAATTAGTGAATTTTGAGAGGTGGCTAACTTTTTATCTGATTGAAAACTGCTTCAGGGTTGCTGAAATGGTCTGGGTTTTGCATGGTTTCTTTTTCTGACAGGTCACGTGTTCTTTACGTATTGTTTTTCAGTGTAGTTTCAAAAGTCCATCAATAAACATGCATAAGAGTTATCCATTGATACTAGTGGAGCTTCTCGTGTAGCAAAATACTACTGACTCATAACCATGACCTCGCAGTAACAGCCTTGAGGTGGCCATTTTGTAATCTTGTACTTATTTTATGGTTTGAAAATCAATATACTACTGTAAACATAAGCATGACTCATTTTATAGGCATATTCTCCAAAAGATGCTTACCCGGTATTTTTAAATGCCTGCTATTTTATGCTTCTATTTCCTGGAGATATTTAGAGAAATAATTAGAACTCGGAAGATGCAAAGCTACTACTTTTATTAATAATGCAAGAAATTGTGACATCCAACAACTTGTAGCCAGTTAATTAGAGCATCCAAATGCTCCAAAAGTACTCTGTAAGTTTTACATGAATATTATTTTCTTGAAATCTTTAATATTCTGGATTTTCAGCCAATCAAGCTCTCTCAAATTATTACTATAAACTCAGATAAAAAATTAACAAATGTGTAAACTTTGCAAGGACTAAAGTTGGGTTTTTTTCTTCTCTATTTTGTAGATGTCTATCCGTTTTTTTGTTGAATACATGCTTTGCATTACAGAATATTCTTTGTTCTAGTCATTGAAATATAACCTTCATGGTCAATACGGCATCGGTCTTTTAGTTGCTCTGACTGCTTAGTTGCCCTCATTGGAAATTCTGATCACACACAAATCCACATCATCTACTGAGGTTTTCCAGCCCTTCAGATGGAAAATTCTATTGAGTAATACTAAATACTATTACAAAAGAGACAAAACCAACTGGAACCTGACCTTTAGGATTGCAAGCTTTTAAAACACAGCTAGTAATTTTGAGCACTTTTTGCCTACATAACTTCTGTGAATTTTTACTTTTTCATCAGGAACAAGCACAGTCTGGCACAATATGATAAAACGGTAAGCAAGTCCACCAGGAAATCATTTCAGTGATTTTTTCCCAGATGTTGCAAGCTGCTTTACTGGCTGTAAGGCACCTTATTTCATTGAAAGGATTCTTCTTCCACCCAGTTTCTATGAATTGCTATGCGGGAGTCAGACCTCACTTTGCTG
Source organism: Gorsachius magnificus (assembly GCA_034008185.1). Classification (NCBI taxonomy): domain Eukaryota; kingdom Metazoa; phylum Chordata; class Aves; order Pelecaniformes; family Ardeidae; genus Gorsachius; species Gorsachius magnificus. The sequence goes on from CM067087.1 coordinate 43,233,508, forward strand.
GGGTTTTGTGTGTCCACAAGGATGTGCCCACACAAAGTCATGCGAGGAACCATGCCCCAGAAAAGCAATACTCTGAGGAATGTCTTTCTGCTTGTAACCCTACTGTTAAGTGGTTATCGTTTCTTAAATAAACAGAAAAAGAGGAAATGCATCACATCTTTGCTCCTTCTTTTAAGGACCATTCTGCAATCTTCAGTTCAAACTTGCTTGTACAAAATATTTAAAATAAAACATGATTATCCATAATACCTTCGAGCCTAATTTCATTTGGTGTTTACTGATGATGCAAGCTGACAGTCACGGTGACTGAGGACTAAGTTTAGCCTCCCAACATGCGTGTTGCATGCAGTTTTATCGGTATTCCCTGCAGACATGTATTTGCCTTGACTCAGAGGGATGTAATCTGTTCCGTCTGGCTAAGTTGTATGCGCACTTTCTACAGTACTGGAACAGAACATCATCTGTGGCAGCCCCCCCGGGCTACGGTGCAGATCTGTATGTGCAGAGCTGCTGCTGCCCGCCAGTGCTCCCCCATCCCCTGGCACTGCAGGTGCCTGTGCCAGCCCCAGCCCTTCTCCTCGGCACCAGGAGAACAGACTGCTGCTTCACAGATAACTCCCATAGGGTATCGCACGGGTGGGAAAGCTAATGCAGAAACATTGGCCCAAATATGAATTTCACTCAAGGTGGGAGGGAATAATTTTCACAATGATTTAATATTTTGCTCAAGAAAAGGGATTTTTCCTCTCCTACTATTGCACTTCAACACAATGCAGACATTATTTCAACCCCCTAAAGACAAGTTATTAGTCACATTCAAAACATTCTGCCCTTTTAAATTTCTTCTCCAGCTAGCAGCACGCTGTTTTCAGTAGAAACCCCCATCGTCTTTCTCACTGCCTCTGCTGGTGGACATTTCCCAGTGCTTCTGCAGAGCTCTGTGGCCACGGTGTCACCGGTCCCCACTTAAACTTCTCCCTTCCCGCTTCCCATTTCTGCACCTCTTCTCTTTGGCAATACTCAGGCCCGCTGTATTTCTGTATCTGGTTCTTGGGGATCAGCACGTCCCCTTTAGAGCAGATGTGACTAATCCCTAGCTTGTGTGTCATGCTTTCCATACACTGATTTGTGCTTTAAAAAGGTGTTGACAGCATTCTATAGATGAGGAGAAGGAGACATGCAAAACCTACAGCATTTTTCCAAGTGGCTGATATAAGCTGAGATGTAGATCTCCAAAATTCCAGTACTCCACCCCAGCGTGGGCCAAACTGCTGTCTTACTGTTTTCCTTCTTGCAAAACATCTTTATTCCTATTTGCAGACTTAAAGCAAAGTGATGAGCTATTGACTACAAGAAAGCCAGTGGCTGGCATAGTAATAAATCTTCCATGCCATACTGCTGCCTCTGAAATGAGAAACTAAAGATGACACGTCTCTCATTACATTGTGTTGTTTCTTATATAATTTATGAATCTACATTCCACGTGTTTGGAGTCGTAAATGTGATCTGCATCTGTATTTGACATAAGGCATGCAAAGGACAGTTCCCAATAACACCGTTAGTCATTTGTGTGGAGAGTTACAGTGAATTACACTTAATGTGAAATATGTAGTGTCATAATAAACACAACGGTGGGCTTAGGTGACTTATGCTGATGCTGAGACTACTGGCAATGAGACGCACTGATAAGGAGCTACATCAAGGACTGGGGACCAGGGTTCACAGGTTCTTTGCAGATTCCCAACTTGTTGTTATTGTTTATTGCTAAAAAACCCACACTTATAGTAAAACACTACAACAAAATTGTGTTGATATTTCTGTTATAATAAATTGTAAGAGCTCTGTCTATGTAAAATAATATGTGGTCTTCATTAAAGCTACTCAGAAGCAGCTGCAGGTAGTCCAAGCCACTTAATCCAATGAAGATGTGGACATGTCTCATACACAGGTAAATGCCAACACAATGTCTCCAACCAGGGCAATTTTTCACCAGATTCAAAGATTGGTCTCCGCATTCTCTCCAACTGCTTCCTTAAACCCAAACAGGAGCACTAAGCAAGAGCCTGATCTTTTCTTTTAGCACGTACTTGTGTATCAAGGTACATGGGATACCAACCGCTTCAGGATGAAATACTCTCTCTCCATAAGGCGTCTAGCATAGCAAGGAGCCTCACCAAGTTTCTGAACTGTAGAAACCACAGGAATCAACTTTCACTCTTAAACCAGAACTAAAATGCTACTTTTTAATTTCTGAAAAACACTGTAAGTAAATTCTGATTTAAATTACACTCACATGAATCTATAGAAACTCAAGGGCTGATCCTGCAGTTTCTGGTCTTTCCTGAGGTCCATTGGGAATTTCCTCTTTATAGAGCTGTGCCAGTGCCCAGTAATGGTACTATTTATTTCCCATGCCACACAAGATGTGTTTAAAAGGTCAGCTGAAAATGAAAATACCTGTATGAGTCTTCTCCAGTGCTGCTTACAATATTTATCAGCACTTGATAAAGGTATTGCCCAGATCTTCCCCAGCGCTAACCTTTCAGCAAGTGCACAACAAGTCTGGAGTTTGTGTATTTGGGGATTTCACTGCACACATTTAGCTCAGTCTACAATATATTATAAATATTTCTCAACAAGTAGAGCAGCACTGTATATTTCCACCATGCCTCCATGGTACAGACATAAGCATTCTACAGAGAGGTAATATTAACATAACGTAATATTAAAGGATTTATCCAAATCCACACAACAAATGAGTAACAAAGGCTGGGAGGAAGGCAGGAGGTCCCAGGTGCTAGGTCCTTGCTTACTTGACCAGCTCAGTAGCAAGCACTCATCTATCCTTTTTTATGTAATGATGGAAAAACCATTGCAGCAATTTTTGATGTCTACGCTTGCTATTCTGGCAACAGTATCCACTAGGAAAGGAATATGATCTTCCACAAGGAACATCTCTCCTCAATACACCCAGTCTCAGTCATCCGTATTTCAGATGTAATACGTGACGAAATTAGATAGAACTTCTGATCACGGTTTTCAAAACCGACTTCAATGACTTGTGATGATATGTCACATTTCACAAGATCTTTAGAAGACGGATAATCAGAAATGTGTACCAAGGTAACCGTCAAAAAACCTAGCCATCTCCCAACATAGTTATAGTTAAAAATCTTGGCTTCTGATCTTAGTTTTATATTGTCAGTCTATTGCTTTAGCCTTCTTTGCAAAGCGTGTGGGAATCACCTAGAGGCATCAAATCCAATCTATGCACATCATTTTGAGTGTATTTTATATTTTTGCTGCCATCCTCCAAAATGAGGCCATCAGCCAGGTTCATTGCTGAAGACATAATACAGCTCTTCTGAGTTTAAAAAACCCCACAAAATCAATAGAAATGGATTCATGCATCTTTTTCAGAACTTCTCTGTCTAGCAGCAGTTTCTCTTTTCCTGCCCTTCCTGAGCCTGTATTTAATCCACTTTAGCACTTTTATCAAATTAAACATTTTTTCTTCAAAAACCAACTTGTTATTGATGCAAAAAGTAACCAATAGCCTCCTCTGAAAAGCTTGCTTGAGGATTTTGGATGTACCCCCTCTCCCAAACACAATAAACTGCAATCTTCTCTTACTGCTCTGCTATGTGGATATCCGGGCTACTGTGAAGGTTCTGGAGCAGAGAATAAACACTACTTTTATATTTTCTTTCTTTTTTTTTTTTTAATTACATACAAGAGAGAATAGTCTTTATGAGCCTGCACTTGAATCCCACTTTTCTCCTCAAGAAGTGCTGTTGAAGTACTTGTTCTTTTACAGTTCCATTTAAAAAAAAAAAATGTTTTCTGTAGTGTTTACTCAAAAAAAATGAATAGAAACTTTGGTTTATATTTTTCAAAAATATCTGATTTGGGCCACTCAGCTTAAGATGTGATGAAGCCACTTAGTGATTTCAGAACTAGATTTTTTCATGAGCTAGGAAGTAATGAAACCAACCACCAGCATCGTATAGGGCCACCACTTGGCTTTCAGCTTTCACTTACTCACCAGCCACTCAAGCAGAAGAGAAGTTAAAAGGCTTAAAATATTCCTAACTGCTCCTTGAAGAAACTAGATGCTAACAAGTACACAATACGTATTTGTTTTTCCTCACAACCTGAATTACAGTGTTTAAATTTTTTTGTAGTCAAGTCACTGTGCTCATTTGGGTGACCCTGACCAACCCAGAGAGCTCTTCTGTTCTTTGGACCAGCTCCAGCTACTGTCTGCAATGACTCTACATTTTGCCAGTATCTCACTCTTCCAGAACTCAACAAATCACCTGATACAAACAGGGCTCTGTCTTCACCACTCACCTTATGTCTGTCCGCTCAGACTTCGCAGTATATCGTTTAATCAGTGACAGTCATCCTCTGTCCAGCTTTATGTTCCTAGCATCAGACTCTTCTCTATTGATTTATGCTTTGGGCACTTCCATTCACTAGACTTAAGGATTTTTGTGATGCTGTCACTGTAATCAACTAAGGCTATAAAGATATAAATTTCTGAACTGATGTTATGGTTGATTTAGCAGAGGCCTGGTGCTCTGAAGTCATTAAGAACTTGGGAAAATCTCCAGTGGCTTCCTCATATGTCAGATCACAGGCATGAATGCATTTTTCCCCCTCCTTATCTGATGGAAATTCCACTTTACAAATGTAGATTGCATCTTAAACTCAGCAGTTTCATTTCAAGATAACCAGTGAATTTACACCTCTATCAAATGCATTGCCTGCCCACAATCAGCGAGCGCCTGAGTCAAAGTTCACCACAGTGAACAGGAACCAGCTGTGGGAGGTTTGGGATACTGATGGAATGAACAATGTCACGATATGCAGACAAAACTAAACAAAAACATCTGGACTCCATCAGAAGCAACAGTCTTCAAGCACACTCACAAAAGCCAACAATTCCAAATGCTGAGAATATTTTCTACATGAGAAATACGATGCCAAGGGATCGATTTCACGGTGAGTGGGACATGCAATTATTCAGACACTGGACACACATGTCTGCTGTGAATCCATGGGCCCATGAATCTGCTTTCTAAGCTTTTTTTGAGCTTAGACTACTACAGAATGCACTGCTATTTAAGACAGTCATTGTAAAAATTAATATTGCTAATTCGCATGAGGAATAATGGGGAGCTATTCTATCAGACATGGTCATGGACATTGCTTTGAAGAAGGATATATTTGAAGTTTGCCATTACTAGTACTTACCTGTAAATAAACACACACAGCTGATTCACACTCCAGCACTGACTCCCTATCATCTGCAAATGATGCTTACGCTAATGTGTGAATCGTCACAGAAACACAATGCACTTTAAACCTTTAAATGTTATCACGCTCACTCGATATCCAATTCAAATGTTAGTTCTCCTCAGCATTACAGAGCTAGAAGGTTATATCCAGTTTGAGATATACCAGTTTACTGGGTATCAGCTGCATAGCTTTAGAGCTTGGGACCTCCTGAATATTTGTGTTTTCTTTACTTATTACAAGGAGTTGCAAAGTTAAGAACTGGAAACTTGTTCAAAATGCAAGCCACTTCTCATCTGGAAGGTTTTTTGTTGCTTTTTTTCCAACATCTATTTATCTCCAGCAGTGTTTTTGCCTGTTTGGGCTCTCTCTGCCCAGCTCACCACGGTGCCAGGAAACTAGGAAAACATCTTGCAGAGAATCGTAATTTTAAGTTTTTCTTGTTCCCTGATTTAGCCATGAAAAGAAACAGACAAATGTACAGGGATCCACCCACTTCAATAAAATTAATTATAGGTACTAAAAGTCAGCCAATAATGAAGGTAAGAAAAAAATTCAATGCATTAACAGCTTAACAATATTCATTCTTTTAATGTTTACCCACACCTGCAAGTATGTACAGCACACACCTTCTCTTTGCAGTGGCTAATTTGAGCCTACTAAGACCAGCAACTGTTTATATGTATATACACATTATCCTGCCATACCTGTCCTATGCACACACAGACTTTCAGCCCGAATGCATGTTTTATGATTCACGCACAAATAAATAGGTGAAAATGTGTTTTTATGCAATCCTTCAAGAACCATTTTATTATTCAGGACCATAGAAGTTGTGCAAAACCTAAAAAAAAAAAGTCATTGAGACCATTCTCTCCTGATATTACAGTGACATTCTTCCTGGGGAAGAAAAAAAGAAAAAAAGATCTGTAAATGAGTGATTTCTGGTGTTAACCAGTCCTAGTAGTCAAGGACCTGCCCATACACAGATGAATGTTAGCATGCCAACTAAAGAAACATGCTTGGACTTTTTTCCCCTTCTTTTCTCCATGGTTGGTCATTCAATTTTACTGTTACTTCATTAATTTGGATGCACATAATAGAGCTTTTGGTTTTATTGTTGCACGTCACTGGAAAAGCAAAGTAATTGCAATTTTTTCAAGGTTCTACTATTGCCACTCTTTCATTTTCCCAGAACCATTACTTTTAGTGATGAGAAAGTGGACAGCAACAAAGATTATGAACTCAGTCACCGTTTGCATTTGGAATAATGTAATAACAGAAGTGAGTAAATTGTCTGACAGTCATTCGAAAGGATTATGCATTCACAAGTCCCTGGTGATTGCGCCCACGCTTCTTGGCAATGGAAGCTCAGTTTTGGAACTTTAAGCCCTTTGCCAGCAATACTTCTGTTATTCTTTCCTTCAGCACTTCATTCCTTCATTTATTCTCCATCTTCCTTCCTTTACTTCATTAAAGTAGTCAATTACTGAAGTTATGGAACATGTAATATCTTTTATTAGATACAGATAGAGAGTTTTTGAGCACAGATAACAAAACTTTGATGTACCCAAGTGTTTTTCCTCCATAATACGAGCATGAGTAAAGATAGCATTTTTTTCCTACAAACAAAATTTACAGGAACCAAAGCACATAAAAGCGCATTTTTTGTAATAGAGGAAAAAAATTGCTCTACTTCTATTAGTAGAAAGCCTTGTTAAAAAACCCCCACATTCTCTTCTAAATTAGTGTTATTTTCAGAAAGCTTCTTTATGCTTCAAAAAGGAGTTTTCTCAAGCTGAAAAATGTGCTTTAAGATGAAAACTGTTGAAAAGATTTTTGGTTTGCAGCAGTGTTCAAGGAGTCACATTTTTTCAGCTGCCAAATAATCATAAAAAAGTCAGTTTCAGGATTTTGCTTTCCAATTAAAAGCAGACATTTTTCAACAAAAAATTTTTGAAGATGAAAAATCTTCAGCAACTAAATCACCATCTTAACTGTTCAGAACTTAATTCTTTTCCATCAGGGCCTAACACTGTCACCTGCATATCCCAACTTGTCAGTGATTTATTACCATAGCTCAGTATTTTGATAAGTTAAATTATTATTATAAAAATAATTTTCTTGTTTATTTTTTACATAATTCTTAAAATCCATTTACTACAGAAATAAATACTAGTAACATACTTTATCCATTTTTTATATATATGCAATGTTCTATTAAATACATTATCTGGACATCTAATAACACACGTTACACTCAATTTTTTTTATGAGATAGGAAATTTTCTCTGTCTTCCCCATGGAGATAGGAAATTGGGAACAGAAGTTTCATTCCAGTTAAATCCTAATTAAATTTAGATATCTAAGTGTTTAGATACAACACAATCACACAAAGATCCAGGTAAGATTAACGGGGTTAGGGGGACAGATATAGACCTCTCCCTGGGAATGTTTTGCTCTGCTTAAGACACGAACCTCTTAAGATCACTTTCTTTTACCATATGCTACTTGGGGCACAAATGGCATCTCATTAAAGTAAGATGAGTCTGTACCAAAATGATTTACAGAGGGAAGAGGAGGAAAAATAAAGTCTTTGTCAGAGGAAAAATTGGTAGGCGTCTTGTATTCCAGACAAGACCTTCGTGATCAGTACCTGCTTATTTGTTAGTATAATCTATTATATAGAGCTTTATCATTATAATTAGCGTGACAATTTCTCTATTTTATTTTTTTTATTTTTATATGATTTTCTTTTATAGGAGTTTACCACATCTTTAGCAATAAAGCAGTGAGATTTCAGGTCCCTGTTCAGGAAAGCACTTATGGCCTGCTTACCCATTATTTATATAGGTTGCTGCTGTCTTTGAGTTGAGCTTTGCTGATTCAGGATGGTGTTTTGAACCAAAGGCTGCTGCTCTCCAGGACTGCACACCTTCCATAAACGTGACCTCCATGGATAGGGAATGCAAAATCTGGGGAGAGGCTGAACAGCAAGGAAACACCTCATGCCTCAGGAGAGACACCCTGAACAAATAACCAGACATTCCCATCTAAACACCGGCAATAGTCATAACGAGCGTATCTTCGTGCTCTGTCCTGGCCATAAAACTGCCACGGCTTCCCTGACGGCTGCTGTCTCTGCTCATTGCTTTCCTTTATGACCATCGCAACTGCAGCTTCGCGAGCTCAGCCACTGCATCCAAAGAGCCACATTTAACATTATTCCATCTTTGGTTTTGGTTCTTTTTTGTTAACATCAGTGTCGTGGTTTAACCCGGCTGGCAACTAAGCACCACGCAGCCGCTCGCTCACTCGCCCCCCTCCCTCAGTGGGATGGGGGAGAGCATCGGAGAAAAGAAAAAAAGTAAGACCCGTGGGTTGAGATAGAGACAGTTTAATAAGAGAGAAGAATAACAATAGTAATAAAGATAATGGTAAGAGAATATACAGAATATATAAAACAAATGATGCACAACGCAATTGCTCACCACCTGCTGACTGATGCCCAGCCCGTCCCAAGCAGCGACCACTTCCCCCGAGACTGACCAACTAACCCCCCCGAGCATGACGTTCTATGGGCTGGAATAGCTCTTTGGTCAGTTTGGGTCAGCTCTCCTAGCTGTGCTCCCTCCCAGCTTGTTATGCACCTGGCTGAGCAGGAGAAGCTCAAAAAGTCCTTGAGTAGTCTGAGCACTACTTGGCAACAACTAAAAACATCAGTGTGTTATCAACATTCTTCTAGTACTAAATCCAAAACACAACTATGCTAGCTACTATGAAGAAAATTAACCCTATCCCAGCCGAAACCAGGACAATCAGTACCCAGCTCTAAAGCTGCTCAGTCATTAAGTGCTTTACAACAGATAATTATTCTTTGGAACAGGCCTTTGAGACATCTTGTTTTCACATGAATTGTAGGAGCCCAATTCCTGTAAATTCACAGTGTATTCTAGCAGAGTGCCACTGTCCTTTTTGCTTAGCAATTATATTAAGGATTGGTTTAAGCAGGATTTGGTAAAGGGAGATTTTCTTAGGGAATTTGCATTTGCCTGGTTTGGGTGTTTTGGGTTTTTTTCAACACACAAGTACAGAAGCAGGTTTTTAGGTGGGTGCAGAAGCTTGTGCAGAAATTGGATAGGAGCGTAGGGAGCCCTTGTCCTTGTGATTTAACAGCCCATCCACAGACACCACCAAGGATCATCCCATAGCAATGGCTTCAGTTCTTTGCATTCCCATGTGTCAAGTCACCAGCCGTGTGTAAGGCGAAAGGATTGCCACATAAAGAGTCAAGCTCCCCAGCAGCCCAAGCGCTTTGCTGGGCTGACGCCACCTCACCCTAGCTGAGAAGTTGGGCTTACTCACCTTCATTTTTAAACTTACTTAACAAGACACTAATGGCTGCATGGAAAGGCCTTCAGAGAAACTGCTGCACCAGTGGGTGCCAAACATCTTTGAGCGATCTCCCCAGTGCAGGGATATGAGCACGGCTGTGCCAAGAGCAATGGAGCTGCAATGATTTACGCCAGTGAAGCCTTGGGCACCTACATGCTTTAGCTCATGTAATTGATTTGGATGTCTATCTATAGGAACAACATGATTTTGTATGTCTGATCCTGAAACCTCACTGTTCCCTTCCTAAATATAAAGTGGCATGGCAAAAATCAACTATAGAGAAGGCAGGGTTGGTTTATTGTTTCTTTAGAGGAACAGTGCAAGTAGCAGTGCAGGTTCATTATAGATTAAATTCATCCTGCAAGGAAGAGATTGCTACAGAGTATGAGGAGATTTGCAAACTTCATCATTCCTTTACCGGCTTCAGTTTGTGGACTTCTTGTGTGAATGGCAGCTTCCCTGAGGATATGGACATCTAGGCATCTTCTTTAACAAGTGACATCAGAAAAACTTATTTCCCAAAGTCTCCAGGTACTCAGCAAAGCAGCAGCCCTCTGAGCTTTGTGATACACTGTGCTCGAATTCTGATGCATCTTGCTGAAAAAAAATTAACCCTTTGAAGATGGTGTTCCTGTGCGTGCCCCAGAGACTCTGTATTCAAGTGGTTTGCCTGACATTAGGCCTGCATGGGTTAATTAAAAGAATAATATTTTTTTTTTTCCTGCTCCCCTTCTGGTTGTCTTCATTCACACAAATATGCTGAAATCGCAAAACCACCAAAAGGATTGCTTTAACCAGAAGATAGTATATGAATTCAGCATATTTTCTGCATAAAAAATATGGCATTTGTATGGAAATGACCTATTTTCTTGAACAAGCAGCTATAGATCACACAAAGTTTCACTGTAACATTTATGCAAAAGAGATTGGGAAGCACTTTCCCATAAGATGCTTATTTCCTCCAGAGGAAATAATAAGGCAAAGCATAATCAAGAAGGTTAAAAGAAATATTTCACTTGATATCATATGTTTAAAGCCACTGGATATTTGTTTTGATTTCCATGATTATTTCATGTTTGTTTGCCTTTTGCCTTAAAGAAAGTAAAGGACTTAGAAAGAAATCATCCCTTCTCCCCCTTTTCTTTTCTAATCACATTACAGTTTGCAAACGATGGCAGATTGGCAGTGTGACAGATCCACGCTGCTCTAATAATCATGAAAGCGGAAGCCTCTTCGGTGTTGGAGGCAGACAGAAATCTCTCCGCAGCAGCCCCATCCCCAAGCATGTTGTGCCTGTCCCCACATGCAGTCAGAGCGGGGCAGAGGCTCTGCCACACAGGAGCCAAAATCATCCCAACAAGTCCCCGTTACCATGACCCACATTTATATTCCAGCACAACACATGTGGCAATTCAGCGATCAGCAGTCATTCAGGGCAGGCAGCTTAATGGGGATGCTCACAAAGATCAATGCTTTGCAGCTTTTCCCCTGACCTGCAGTGTGTGATGGTGCGTTATTCCAGGGGCTGAGCTGGTCCCAGCTCAAATCAGGGGCACAACTCAGAGCAACGATCAGCAGCACAAAATCAAAACCCTTGCCAACACCCAGCAACTGCACGATGGTCTTCCCAATAGAAAGATACTATAATCATAGAATACATAACTAGTAAATCAGTTTTAGGCTTGCTTTTATTACAAAATTACAACTGTAGTTAATAGTTGCACAACTACAAGATTGCTTTAATGTCAGCGCTTAATGAAACACTCTGATCTGATTCAGCCCCACTGCAGTCAAGTGCAAAATTCACCCTGATATGAATGGGTTTCCAGCTGAGAAACTCTTTGAGCTTATAATGAATTAAGGTATAGCTTGTTCCAGTGATGAAGCAAAATTATTTAAAATCAATTATAACATAAGAGATACATCCCAAATTAGATGCTCACTGGGCTAAGATTCTTGATTTACAGCCTAACAGCCTAACCCTAAATGGAAATCCATACATCACTGAGTCAAAAAGTAATCAGACCTCAGATAACTTACGCTAGAGCAGGAAATTCATCTTTTCTTTCTCTGTTCAGAAGCATTAGCTGGGACATTAACAGCAACCAGGAGAATTACTAGGGCAGCTATTTCACCACCACAACTCTGCGAGCACAGCAGAGCTTGCCACAGCACAAACATTCAACAACCACCTTTCCTTTACCTTTAAAACCAGCCCTGAGTCATTTTGGCCACCACTTTATTTCACAAATGTACAACAGCTGTGGAGCAGCTAATGACTTACTCGGAGGCCTCTGGAATAGTAAAAACCTTCCAGGCTTGTGCTCAACCACGAAGCAACAATTCTTTCTACATAGAAAAATAACAAAGACATTTGTGCCAATATGATATTAATGGAAGCAGCTTTTTGTTGGGTCTTAAAGAAAAGGACACACTGTTGAAATGTTATTTCCCATAGTTGCATGACTATTTATATAGAGAAATATAAATTTATATAAATGTATACATATCTATAGATACACATATCATACATTATAGGCATATACATACATACATACATATATACACGCAGTGTTATATACACATACACAGATTTGTATATACATATATATAAATATATATACACACACAAATGCACACACAACTTGCTTCTTTTTAGCTAGCTATAGTTATAAATTCTCCCTCCCCCACGGAGCCAAGATGATCTGAGTTGCCTCTGCTGAACTCCCCATGGTTGCCTTTCCATCCCGAATTAAATATAATACTCATTAGCCTGCCATTCTGGTTCCTGAGAAACTTGGCAACCTTTCAGAATGACTTCAGATGCAGCAATTTCTCCTGCATTGCCTCTGCTAACCTATTCTAGGAGATGCAATATGCTGCTAAGATTAAGTGTCCAAAATGCTAATATATCTGAGAAGTGCCTCGACTGACCTACATTGAGAATGTAGGTCTTAATGTACCTATTTTTAGCTTCACAACCGAAATGCCCATATTTTTAATAACAGTCCAAAGCAAGCCATATACCTGAATCTCCCAGAACTTTCCAAAAATCGACTTCTACACTTCAACATGCTAGCATTGACATGTATACACACGTGTATATACACACAGTATATATGTATATACTGTACATAGTATCAGCGTTTCTATGACATACATTTGCCGCCCTGTTCTGGCAGAAGTAACGACACAGGGGGTAGTTATTCCTGCTTTGAGTTAACAGCAACTAATTTTAGGTTGTTGCAAATGGGACATCTCTGCTTTATCCCTGATGCGTACCTGTTAGAGATCCATCTTATCAGTGTTTTGTGCTCTGAAGGCTTTAACAGACTTTGGCTGGCTTGCAGGGGGCTGGCAAAGCACAAGGCATGTAATACCACCACGGCTAACCTCAGGAGGCTGCTTACAAAGCTGAGTTACAGGGAGGCAATCCAGTCGATACATCTTACAGAATTGAAGTCTTGAGGTGCAAAACAGCACTCTATAGAAAAACCCAACAAAGATAACCATATTTTCAACTGGTCTCCATTTCATGCACATGTTCGATGTGCAAACCGAGGTGTTAAAACTTATTGTCAGCCAAATGAATATCTGTGCATGCAGATAGGTAAAAGCAACGTTGAGAATGCCAACAGTCTGGAGGCTGGTTGATAACTTGGGCCAAACGTAGGAAAAATGGGATTCTGTGAGATATTTGTTTACCTGTTCTAAAAAGAGAGGTTTCAACAAGAATTGCGTGTTGTTATTCACCGCCTCTAACCCAGCGAGATGCCTGACTTTCAGGTGCCATTCGCATTGTTAGCCTTGGCACAGTTCCTGCTTGCCACAACTTAACCCATCTCCCAGCGATGCCAATGCCATTCCTTCCATCAGCATCACTGGCTGTAGTATCATGGCCCCGCATTGCTCACAGGAGGAATATATATGTATTTATATGTATCAATTAGATATATCCACATTTCTTACTTTGTTGGTTTAAAACCAAAGGGGAGAATTAAACACAGTCTGAACAATGACTGACTCTTTGCCTTAATCGGTGCCTTTAGTTATTCTCAGTGAGGGCTGCAGAACAAGGAGGCAACAGCTATGACTTGCCCTTTCTTTGGAGAAAACACTAACATAAACTGGATCTAAAAAATACCTTTACTTGCCATATTTCTTTGCTTTCCAATACTATCCACTTTCCAAAGCAGCCAGGTTTTTGGGTCACTGCAAGAAAACATAACAGAATTGACGCCATAAGAAATGATGCTCTCTAATTAAGAAGAATACATTAGCTATACATCTTTTTCAGCAGTGCTTTTAAGAAGACTGAGCAGATGTGCCCTTGCATGGCAGTTTAACAGCACAAGAGAACCTCGGCATGACTTTTCTGAAGAACACAGAGACAAACTTTTAAATGGCCAGCATCCACTGCTGATGTCCAGGTTTTTTAAAGTTCATCTTCCACAGAAACACCACAACATGATATTTCTAAGTGCTCAGCACTCCCCTGCTCCCTGTGGACACAGGACTGGTACCTCCAATGGGGCAATACCCAAGGTACCTGATTGCTTAGGGGGAGAGCTAATGGTGGCACAGATTAGCTGGCCACATCTGACCCCACAATCTCACTGATGGGAATTTCTCATGTCTTCCTTTGAGTCCCGGGCACTCTCAGGAAGGAGAGGACACAGCTGAATGAACACATTTCGACTCTAAGCCTGAGTGGCAATTCTTATGCTCTTTTGAGCATAGCTCCTTCATTCTCCAAAGAAAAGAAAAGAAAAGAAAGAATTAAATTTGAAAGTCCTATTAAAAGATATTCTTTGATGAGAATTTTCACACTGCAGCATTTTCCTCTCTCCATCATACTCTGAATAAAACCAAACCAAACAATCACGGAACAAAAAAAAAAAAAAAAAAAGGCCCACATTAATTAGTCTTGAATTCCAAAGCCAAAGCCTCTGAAGTTTAATGATGGACTTCAGTTCAAGGAATATTCAGATAATGGACATTATATATATATACAACTTAGAGACCAAGTACAAACCCAAAAGTTTACACGGCTTTCTGGAAAACCCATCTCAGTTTAGGACAGTTTCTGTTGTGATAGACTGACTTCATTTTAAACAAGCATGGTCTGAAAAAATATTAACAAATACATTCCTACAGTTCTTTAACATGTAAATCAACTGTTGCCTCCAGAAAAGCAAAGCAAAGCTGAGGAAAGACTCCTAAACCTTCTGGGGGTTTGTTTAGAATTACTGTTACGGGAGCCCCCAGCAGCAGTGGTGCCAGGCCCCCCAGCAGAAGGGATGGCAGTGCCATCGCAAGCAGCAGCATGTCTCGGGTCTGCGCCAGTCCAATAGTGATTTATCACAATTCAGGAACTCCTGCTTGCAATTATTCAAGCCCTACTGCAAAATCTCATCGCTACAGAGAACCTCCTTTACTGGCATGGTGCAGCAACAACATGCCACACTGCCATGCCACATGCCACGGACAGGAATATTCCTCCACTGTTAGCGGTATCTGTTTGAATTCCCACATACGGAAAGATTCGACCCCTGGCTAACCTAAAACATTTCTTCAGAATTCATACAGTATACAGGATATTCTTGAGAGATTTAGAAAATTCTAGTAGAAAAATAAAGATGCTAGAAAAAGTAAATGGACATGAAAGATTCTGTATATGGCATATGACCAAGTTGTGAATAGTTTATATTGTGCTATGCCTTCTATTATTATCTATTCTTTTAAGGCACCCAACATCTTAATATTGCATATACATACATCTTCATAATGTCTAAAAATAACCCCACACTTAAGATTAACTCTCTTAACATTCAAAACTGTAAAGACTGATGCAACATCCATTATAGAGAGGCTACCCAGTATGACTGTGGGGCAGGGAATTCCCATAGCAAGGCCAGTGGCTCTGTTCCTTTGAGCCTTCTCCCATCATTTTCCCACAAAAATGAGCCAACTGACATTGTTCTGAAAACCTCCACAATATCGACCTATTTAACAGAGAAAATGCCACCACAGGGGAGCGCTTCCAAATTCACAGAGATCAAAGGTAACCTACAACATTTCACCCCAGTAGCCTTCTGGGGAACACCATGTGTAGCAAAGCTAATGCTTTCATCGGTAGCCCCCCCTAACTCCTCCAACACCTGGAACAAAACTGAAAAGGTGAGAAGCTGTAAGGATCAAGCAGAAGACATTTTAAAAAATGATGTGAAATGCAGTTGTCAGTGCCTGTTAATATTCTTGCTTTCTCAAGAAAAAAATACTACTAATAATGTACTTCCAAAGAATTTGCAATTGTTACATTAATAATCTTGTTGGCTACTTGGCTACCTATGACATTTGGTCTAAACTCTGGTACCAATTTCCACGTTTCTTGAATCCGCTGACACACACTCATATTTGGCTTTATGCGAATGCTCTTCTTTTAAAATAAAAAGAGCTAAAGATTGCTTCGTTAGTTTGTGAATGAGGTCAATAAGAAAAATTACTAAATTGATAGAAAACCCATTTCCTCTATGCTGTTACTCATTTTGTTTGGAAATAGTCACACGTAGTACTTGTCTCAGAATACTTGAATCCACTTAATATATGTTGTAATTTTCTGAGATCAGACTTTGCTCTTCATTCGAGTCTGTTGACTAAAACCGAGCAGTGATGTGGTATTTCATCACCAGCTTCAAGGGAGCAGAATTAGGCCTCCAGCCCATACCAACACAAGGGTTTGTTCCAAGCTTGTTTCCACTTCTTCCGCTAGCTTGAACAGGTTTTGAAGTGGGGCATAGCTACGTTTGCCAGAATAAACCAGAAATTTTTCAAGAAGTGGGAAAAAAGATGTATTTCCACTCACAGCAGCATTACAAAGTATTAAAACTGGCATATTTTTGTACAAAGAGCTGCTGTTGGTATGAAGAAGTTGTGAATTTACTCTGTATTTCTCCCATGGAAACAACTGCATTGCACTGTATAACCCATACATAAATTCACCGTGAAACTCTGTTACGAGGAACTTAGATTTAGAATCAAGTCTTGGAAAACCCAGAGACCAGGAACATGGAATGCGCAGCAGCCTGATTTCCAGGTGTACATAAATCCACTCTGTAAAAGCAAATGCCTTTGGAAGAAGTGCAATTCTGGAACGAGTTCACACCTAAGTGGCTGGAGCACTGCCAGAAGCCGCGCTCTTTGGTCAGTAATGTGGATAAGCAATGAACTCCAAACTTAGGGCCAAATTCTGCACACTTGTTTCACTTGAGCATTTCTGTTATACCTAAAGCCAATTCATCACCTCTTATTTGTGTGAACAGCTCACGTGAAGTAAATACTTGAACAAAGTAGAAGTAGCCTAGCACTCAGGGGTTACTGCTTGCAGACATTAGTATTTCAGAAATGTCAAGCATTGCATATTGACATTTTATAGAGATCTTTCTGTCCCGTTGCTGTAAATGTTTACGGCAGAGAACACAAGTTGATCACAACTGCACGTTTCTAGCTTAAATCCAGATCAGCTGCTCAAAAATGATTTTGTCGGGAAAGGTCTCTGACAAAATCTTGAGCTACCACAGCTTCACTCAAGGCCACAGAATCTCATAATGAATGACCTGTCTGTGATATTCGCCTAACTGGAGCAGTACGGGTCCTGGCTTGCTGCGACAGACATTCCAAGATGGGTTGCTTTCCAGAAGTCATGTTATTATTCATACCACAAAAATTAACATCTTTCTCTCACTACTGATACAGTCAAGAGATCCACGAAGCAATTTCCAAGTCTCAAACAAATCTTTTGACCCAGGTGGAATATGATGGTGACATCAGTGACAACATCCAGAAAATACAAAACAGCATTGATAATTAAGCACCATTATTATCCTTCCTATTTTTCTATTTTAATTATTGGTTATGACTGGGACTTACCTGGCCTTTTTCCACCTGTAGGAAGAATTTCAACATAGTCAATGAGTGAACAAAACAAACACATGATGAAAGATTTACTGCCAGTTTCTGAGCACCGCCACAAGCTGAACTGCTGAAGCCTATACCAGCTGCTTGTTGTACAATAATGAAATAAGCTAAAAAAAAAAAAAAAAAAATTAAAATAGTATCCCATCAAACAGCTCCAATGTAAATGCAGATCATTTGACTTTATTTGATTCCTTCCCAATATTATTAATGCTACCAATAATACTGCTGATAATGATATAATTATCATTAATACTCCCTATTAATTAAGAGTAATGCAGTTGAAGCATGTAAAGAGTCACCCGTCACAGATCAGAAATGATGGATCCACTTTTGTTTCCTGCAGTGGAAAGTAATGCTCCCACCCACTCAGCCTCAGCTCAACACAAGGAAATAGCAAAATAGAATTCAGCATAACACACATTAGATATCACAGTTAAATATTGTCAGCACTTCCAGAGCAAATCATCCCCAAATAAATCCAGCACACAAGTAAAAGGAAGTTTCCTACACAAGAAAAAAGAAAAAAAACAACCCTCAATGTAAGCCAAAAATTATCTCTTTTAATACAAAATTCCATTCTCATAGAACAAATTTATTTCCACTGAATAAATAGATTTCCTCACCATTTGCAGGTGAGATTACTACCTATAGTTATGTTGAAATTCTCTTGCCTTTCTGCAGTTTAATTAAAATATAAACATTATTTGCAACTGGCTTTACTATATTTGGATACAAGTATGAACACTCGGGGGTTCGATGACATTGCCAAATGTATACAGCACCACTCTCACTAGGGGTTGTACTTTGATTTATATAGCTCCACGCATTACTTGCATGTGGTCTTATCAATGTAATTATTATGATTATTATAAGAAAGATCTGGCCTTTGCACCTTCATGTTTATTACTTTTAACACGTGCATGCTTTTCTACTACCCATTAAAAAAAAAAAAAAAAAAAAGAACAGACCCCAACGGATTAGAGCTGAAGGCAGCAGAAATAAAACACTATCAACTCAGTGGAGGAATCTGGGAAATTCAAATGCAGATTTTACTAATACTATGGAGTTGATGCTAGAGTTACAGACATTTGGAGCTGTCCCTCCATCTCAAAACACAAACAGCTACTACCAAGGCTCAGGAAATGAATTCTGGCGCACCCAGATGCCTCTCCAAGACAGATTGACAAAAAAAAAAAAGTCTGCAATAAGCATACTCGCTGAAGCTATAAATAGCGACACTTGGGGTGAAAACAAGTATTCATGGGTTTATCTCCATTCAAATGCATTGTGCTGGGTGAAATCAAGTTGTTCCCCAGAGGGAGGAAGGGTAGCTGGGCCTGAGGTGACCCCACGCTGTGTCCCCAGCAGCCTCTGCCCCGCTCCGGGAAGGCGAGGGAGACCCTTAGACCCTAACAGCAACCAGCTGAAAGCCCTGGGGGAACCCCTTCTTAACGCGGGGCCGGGGTAAAGAGTCGCGGTTCACCTGGGGAAATTACCGTCGCCGCTGTTCCGTTAAGACAAAGGCTATTCGTAGATATATTTGATATTTCTGTATAAAATTCTGCAGTTGAAAGGTACTTTAAGGTAGCGCCTCGGCCACACGGGCTCCCGGCTGCGGCCCCGCCTGCCCCGGTATAAGGCGCCCAGGGGGTACATTCAGCCGGGAGCGGGGCCGGAGCGGGGCCGGGAGCGGATTCGGGAGCGGATTCGGGAGCGCATTCGGGAGCGCCCGGGCCCCCCCGGGCTCCCCCCGCGCTCCCGCCGCGCCAAGGCCGCCAGCGCTGGAACTGCAGCGCCACCTGGCGGCCGCGCGGAGCCTCTCGCTGCCGCCGCCGCCGGCCCGGGGCCGCCGGGGCCAAGACACCAAAGGGGACAAGATACCAACCGGGACCTTCCCGGGGAGGGGGGTAAGTGGGGAGGGAAATCCGATCGTCTTTGGTCTCGCTCCGGTTTCAGCGGGGAGCAAAGGGCCGCGCCCGGGGCAGCAGGAGCGGGGCCGCCCCGGCTGCGGGGAGGGGGGCCGGGTGACTTGGAGCCGTTGGGATCCTTTTCCAGATCGCTTCACCCTTTTCCAACATGGAAAAGCGCTTTAATTTCCCCCACCCCCCTCTGACTGCTCACTTCGCATTTACTGCGACTGCGAACACGAGAAGCATCCACAGCGATGCCTCCCTCTGCTACCAGCAGGCAGAACCAGCGCTCCTGCAAGAAACGCCACTCGAGGACGCGGGCTTAATTTTGCTGCCTATTTTTAAATACACGGGAACCGCCATAAGTACAGTGCAACGTGGGAATACAGATTGTAAATCGGATCTTTAAAAGTCTCGGGTGGTATCTTGGCAAGAGAAGCTGTACAGGGTTTTTCTCTGTTAACATCACAGTGCATTGAACTGTTATTAATAAAATAGCTTTCAAGGTTAAGGTGGGGGAAGGAAATCTCAGTAGGGGGAAGCTGAAGTTTCAGGTTCAAGCTTTGTATTCCTATATATATATATATATGGGTGTATACATATATATATATATGCATTTTTTTCAAAACGTTTTATTAGGAAAGCTATACCAGACGCATCACTGTACAATGATTAAACATTACCTTTACAATTTATATTCACTTGAAATTACAGAATAAATATATGCACATTGTTGTACCTTTCTCTGTGTGTGTGTGCGTGTATGTGTGTATGAGAGAAAACATTAAAAGTGCTTCCTACAAAGCTGTTAGTGATAGGTGCCCGGTAGCTTGCTTGCCTTTTTTTTTTTTTTTTTTAATTTTTTTTCTTCTCCTTTTTCTGTATATTTGCATGTTGCTTTTATTAGGAAAGTGCGGATGTCCTCCAAAAAACCATGGCGTCATGATGAAGTGTCACTGAGCATCCCCTAGGTGTGTGCGCCACGTTGTTACATCCTCCGGGCTGCTCGGCTCCGGGTGGCTTCCCCCAGCCCACGGGGTTCCCCTCCGCGGCCAGCGGGACCCGCTCCCGCCCTGCGCGGCGGCGGGGGCTGCGCGGAGGGGCCGGGCTAGGGGGGGCTGGGGGGGGGGGGGGAGGTGGCGGTGAGGGTGAGTGTGCGTGCGAGGGAGGGAGAGAGACAAGAGTGAGACATTCGAGCAAGACCCTCCCCTCCCTTCCCTCTTGCAGTTTCCAGGCATGCAGCAAACTGCGCTCGTTTGCTTCTTTGCATTTTTTTTTTTTAAATAAATGTACAGAATCTGTGCCATGATGGGCAAGAAGAAAGCAAGCCACAAAATGCCATCTTCCCTCCCCTCCAAGGGAAAATATAAAGGAAGTTTACTGCAACGGAAAAGAAACAACAATAAAGAAAAGAAAAAGGGGGGCGGGAAGAAAAAAAAAAAGAGAGAGACGCACATAGAATTTACTTAATCAGGATCAATACAAAGATCCCCGATAATAATAATAATAATAATATACCTTAGACATGGCACAGTCAAAGTCTCAGTTTCAGTATAAAAAAATAATGATTGATTAACATCTGCTGGCAAAAGTCTGCGAAGGCACTTCATCGATTAATGATCTGAGAACGGCCCTGCCCCGCAGCGCGCACATCTGGCGGGGGAGAGCACACAGCTGTATCCTCTACTCGCATGCGGCGGTGCCGGGGCGGGCGGCGGGGCGGCGGTCAGAACCGGTACGTGGTCTTCTCCAGGACTTCGAGGTAATCCGGCTTTGTTTGGAGTTTGGCCCTTAACTCGAGGTATTCGCTTGTGGGGGTTTGGTGGTCTGAGAAGCCCTTGCCGGCCGCGAAGAGAAGGGTTTCTTTGAGCCTGGCGTCCTGCTGGAGGTCCGGGTATTGCATGCCAGGGGGGTGAACGTGCAGTTCCTTCAGCTTGGGCACGGTGCCGTACAGGCAGTCCACGAAGCCCACGGCGCAGGGCGGCGGGCGGTCGCGGTCCCGCGGGGCGCCTCCCGCCGCCGCCGCCCCGAGCCCCCCGCCGCCGCCCGCCGCCAGCCCGCCGCCCGCGGGGTGCTGGGGGTGGACGGCGACGATGGTGTTGAGCTGCGAGCTGGACACGGCCAGGCTCCACTCCTGCTCCTTCTCCAGCAAGGTGCGGTAGTTGGTGCCCGGCTCCTGCCCGCCGGCGGCGGCGGCGGCGGCGTGGGCGAAGCGCTCGCCGCCGCCCCGCAGCAGCTCCGCCGCCTCCCCGCCGCCGCCCGCCGCCTCCTCCTCCTCCCGCGGCTTGTAGATGGGGTTGTTGCACATCTGGGTCACCGGGTGCGGGATGTAGTCGTAGACGTGGCCCGCCGGGGGCGCCTTCTCCGGGGAGCGCTCCCCCCCGCCGCCGCCGCCGCCGCCGCCTCCGCCGCCGCCGCCGCCGCCGCCCTCCTCGAAGAGCCGCGGGCAGCGCAGGGGCAGCCCGCCCAGGTCGGCCGCCTCCGCCCGCGGGCCGCGGAACGGCAGCTTCCGCCGGCGGCGGCGCAGCAGAAGGCGAAGAGCCCGGCGGCCACCGCCGGCGGAAAAACGGCGGGGCGCAGGGCGGCGGGGCAGAGGGCCGCCAGCTCCAGGGCGCGCAGGTCGCGGCGGGCCAGGCGCTCGGGGCTGGCGCACAGCACCTCGCCCACCACGCTGACGGAGCTGAGGGCCTCCAGCCACTGCTTCAGCGGCACCAGGTCGCAGGTGCAGTCCCAAGGGTTGAGCTTCAGGTCGATCTGGACGATGGCGTGGAGGTGCTCCAGCACCCCGGCCACCGGCAGCGCCAAGAAGTGGTTGTTGCGCAGGTTGAGGCGGGCCAGGGAGGTGCCGGCGAAGGCGTCGGTGGGCAGGGTACGGAGCAAGTTGTCGTTGAGGAAGAGCAGCTTCAGGTTGGGCATGAGGCTGAAGGCCGCCGGCTGGATTTCCCTGATCAGGTTGTACTCGAAGTACAGGTAATGCAAACTCTGCAGGCCCCGGAACATGCCCGGGGTGAGCCGCTCGATGTCGTTGCCGTTCAGGTACAAGCTCTTGAGATTCGGCAGGTTGATAAAAGCCCCGTCCTGCACGTAGGAGATCCGGTTGTTCCCCAGGTGTAAGAGATCCAAGGAGGAAAAATTCCAGAAGTCAGAGCGGTAGATTTTCTGGATCAAATTCCCGCTCAGGTACAGCTTCTTGGCATTCAAGGGCCTGGGCAGGAGCTCGGAGATGTTGTGAAACCCCCGCTCCTTGCAGTTGACTGTCAGGCCCAGGTCGTTGATGTGCAAACTGCAAGAGCACCCGGTAGGGCAGATGATGGGGATGGGGGGCCGGGTCTGGTAGGCAGCCACGGGTGGTTGGTTCGGCCCGGGGTACAGGCCGCGGGACGTGGGGGGAGGCCGGGGCGCCCTGGGCTGCTTGGTGGGTTTGGGCTGCTTATTGGACGTTTTGTACTCAACAGAGGAAGCGGTGAAATGGAAGGAGGACAGCATGGAGGAAGGCTTCGTAGGCCACGCGTTCTCCTTGCTGGACGACAGCTGAGGGATGCCCAGGCTGGCTTCCACCTCGGAGTCGGACAGCATGGGACAAAGCTTACTCCTCTTGATTTCCCGCAGGTCCTTCCCGTGGAAGTGGAAGGGGGTCTCGCAGGTGATGTCCCCCACCAGGGCCGTGTAGGGGATGCGCTCTAGCCAGCTCTTCAGCTGCACAATCTCACACGTACAGTTCCACGGGTTCTCCTCCAGCTGGATTTCCATCAGGCTCCTTCCAATATGGTCCAACATCCCGCGGTACGAAAGGACTTTTAGCCGGTTCCCGCGCAAGTCCAAGTGGGTTAAGGACACAGACTTAAATAAGTTGGTGGGAAGCATGGGGATAAGATTGTCATTCAGGATAAGGACCCTCAATTTACTTAGGTTTCGAAATGCCCCGCTTTCAATCCGTTTAATGACATTGTAATCTGCCTGCAGATATTCCAGACTTTCCAAACCCAGGAAAGTGTCGTTTCGGAAAATGTCCAATTTGTTTTCGTGCAAATACAACCTCTTCAGGACTCGGAGCCCGTTAAAAGCCCCCGTCTGAATGTCCTGCAGTGCATTGTTCCCAAGGTTAATAGACACAGCATTGTTCAAGTGAAGAAAACTGTTGGTGTACAATTTCCTCATGGAATTCCGCTGCAGATAAAGTTTAAAAGGTCTTGACCATGACTCTGTTATCTGACTAATATTTATAAATCCTTTGTTGTCACAATGTATATGGAAAAGGCTCTCCTTCACTTCACAGTAACATGGATCAAAGCAGGGCTCATCAAGTTCCTCCGAGTCCTCTATCAAGGGAATTGGTGTAGTCCATGCTAGAGCAATTGTGCTTAGAAGAATTAGCCACAACATCCTTCCTTTATGAAGCGTCTCTGCCGTGGAAGGTTTCATCATTTGTTGATGTTTACAAAACTGCAATGGGAAGAAAAATGCAGATTTCAGTATTTCTGTCCCGCCCCGCTCCTTTTACGAAGCCCCTACCTGCCAGACTTGTGTTAGGCTCCTGAAAAGTTCAGCGATTGTTGGGCAGACGTTCACAACCAACTCTAGGGGTGTTGGATGGGCGAGCCTTGCCCTGATTTATACTTGAGAGATGTTAGAAGGTTTAATCACGCGATATCAGCCTCCCTTACTCCCCCCCGCCCCCCATTTGGTAAATGCCACCTATAAAGAGGACAGCACATGCAGACCACACAGCAACATGAGCACACAGGCTGAGGGTGTTGCATCTTCATGTGTTTTCCCCTGTAGGACCCGTGTTTCGAACTACGCGTATTTCATACTCGTTGGCAGTTTTAGCTTTGTAGCCATCGTAGCCCGCATTGGCTACCGGGGGAGATGCCAGTGGGCAGATTTCTCCAGTGTCGCACTACATCTTTCATACATGCAAACTCTCAAAGTTATTGCATCTCAGCCCTTGGATCTCTCTCCCCTCCCGGCTCAATATATTCCATACATAAGTTCAAAGGAATGTGCAAGGTTTGCTGATGTCCCTGGCAAAACGGTTCCCTTCAGAAATCCCCACAATATCTTTAAAGTAGTAAATGGTTAATGACCCTGGTTTAAAGGAAAATCTTCCCCTTTCAAACGCGCCGATGAATTAATGCAACTGGTATATTATCAGATAAATACACACCACATATTAGTCATTTTAGCTGATTAAAGCGTTTAGAGATGATTAATCTTTCTAAAGCACATGCCCATGCGATCAGCAGATCTAAAGGGAAGTGACAGCTAAAGAGGCACCTAGGATTGAAACGCTCAGCCTGCCTTGGATTAGGGTATTTTGCGCCCCCAGGACCAAGCAGGAGACCCGGTTAAAAAGCTGAAAGTGGAAGAAAAAAAAATACCTTGACACTTACCAGCCGATCAATTATCTATCCTACTATATACGTTTCCGAATGAAGACACCATTCTTCTCCAATCAGATGAAAATAATACTGTACTAATGAGATGGAGCTCCTTCAACATATGGTTTCACCCTTCCTTTCACCAGATATTTTAAATGTATGGGCACAGAGAAATGCTAAGGATGGTAATAATAACGGCGGTGATGCAGCCTTCCTTGAATCACTGAAACGCCCATTAGAATTATTCGGAGCGATCGTTGCTTTTAGTCTTAATCTTTCAAAAGAAAAGGTCCTTTTTGCCTTCCTCGTGTAAGAACTAGAAAATTTTGCCCCCCATCCACAAACTTAAGAGCAGAAAGATGCATTTAGGGGAGAGAAATGCCAGAGGAACAGAAATCCTTGGGATCAACTTGCAAATGAAACCCTCCCCTGTGGGAAAGAGGAGATGGTTGAAAGCATGAAAAGAGAAATACCCTCCGCAATTAAAATCAGCATCTAATTGGGAAGAAGGGAGAGAGATGAGAGCTATATTGCAGTATCAGTCTCTCTGTCTCCTTTGCAAAATATTAGCCACTTAAGTTCTTTCTCTTCTGCAAGGGCTGTAATAAAAAATAAAAAAATAAATAAAGAGGATTATTATATCTTCTTTTTGGAAGAGGGGGTGTCTTTGACCCTAGGCGGAAACAAAAGGATCCAGAAAGGTTGTACTTACCGGTTTGCAGGAGAGATTTTAGCACATCGTTACAAAAAAAAAAAGGAGGGGAAGGGGGAAAAAAAGCTCGAGTTTAAAGATTGCTGGTTTCTTTCTGTCTCTCCCTCTCTGTGTCTCTCTCTCTCCCTCTCTCTCTACTCCTGCTGAAGCCGAGGCAAAAGGAAAAAAAAAAAAAAAGAAAAAAAAAAAAAAAGAAGCGAGCCTGAGACGTGCTGGGAATGCAATGAGCCCCTCAATGATCTTCTTTAGGATGCAGAGCTGCTGTTTGGCACACTCAATGGAGGAGGGAGGAGAGGGGCTGCTGCAGGCTCCGGCGCCGCCGCCACCGCCGCCTTCTCCGGGCACCGGCAGCGCGGAGCGGGAGGGCTGGGGCACGGCGGAGGATCTCGGGCTTCTCTCCCTCCCCGTGTGCGGGTGTGTGCGGGTGTGTGCGTGTGCCCGTGTGTGTCTGTGTGTGGTGGTGTTGTTGCCCTGGATCAGGCTTTTCCACGTCATGAAAATGAGCTTCAAGAAGGGGAACAAATGAAGGGGGCGCGCTTGGCACCAGGTCGGGGGCGCGCATTTGGGAAGCCCTGACTATACATTTTTTTTTTTCCCCTGCCTGTTTTTTTTTTTTTTTTTTTTTAAGAGGGAAGGAGGGGGCTGGTTGGCGGAGAGGAAGGGAAGTGGGAAACGAGCAGATGGGGGAGGAAAAAAACCCATGAAGAATCAGAGAGGAAAAAGCCGCCGGGATGGGTCACAATTCGCACACCCCCCTTTCTAAAAAAAAAAAAAAAAAAAGAAAGAAAAAAGAAAAAAAAAAAGGAAAAAAGCCCAACTCTGAAGGAAATCAAAGATGCTCTGACTGCAAGCTCCAGCCCAGCTGCCGGGGCTGCGGCGGAGAGCACCGCGGCGGGCCCCGGAGAGGGGCAGGGGTGTCCCGGCCCGGCCGCCCCGGCTCCCCCCGCCGCGCACCCCTGCACCGCCAGCGCCTCCTCCTCCGCCTCCGCTCCGTCCTCCTCCTCTCCGGCCCCCGCTCTTCCCTCCCGTCCCGCCGCCGCGCCGCGGCTCCAGCCTCGCAGCTTCTCCCGCATCCAGCAGCCTCCCGCCCGCCGAGGAGGCAAAGCCAAAAAACCTCGTGGGAGAGACCCGGCACCTTTCGCATCCTTGCGCCCGGCGCGGCCGCCACCGCGGAGTGTGCGCGGAGGCGAGGGCCGCGCCCGCGGAGGGCAGCGCCGCCGGCCGGCATCTGCCCGCCCCGGGAGCCGCAGGCAGGTAACGGGGCTGCGCGGGGAGGGGGCCAGCGGCCCGCGGGCGGCGGCCGATCCGCGGAAGGGGGCGCGGCGGGCGCGGGTTCGCCCGTGGCTGAAAGTTGGCCGTCGAGATGGGGGCGTGGGGGCGGGGGCCCCCCCAGGTCGCACCCCCCGCGGGAGGGGAGGGCTTGCGAGCAGGGCAGGGGGGCTGCTCCGCGGTGCCTCTTGCAGCCCCGCCGGCCGCACACGGCCGCGCACCGCCGCGCACCCCCATCCCCGGGCACAGATAGACGCGTATCTCCACGCACAGCGCGGCCGAGGGGCTGCGCGCCCCGCAGGAGCGGGTGACCCCCCGCGGCACCCCCCCCCCCCCCCCGGTCCCCCCGGACCCGAACCCCCTCCCGGCCGGGAGGGCTTAACGGAACCGCGGCTCGGCAGCAAAAAGTTGTCGGGCAAAGCTGCAGGTGCGGGAGGGAGAGCCCGGGGGGGCGGCGGCCTCCTGCCTCCCCGACGGCGCTCTCCGCGGGCAGGGGCGCTGCCTCCGCGCCCGCGCCCGCGCCCCATCTTCCCCAGCCTCCGAAGCTCTCCTTCACCGGTGCAATATGGACGCACCGCTCCCTCCTAATTAAATTGCTGCATCATTCATTTTCTGACGCGGGAGCAACATGGGGTACCAGCAGGCAACATGCACCTGACACCCCCCCTTTAAAAAAGAGGTGGGGGGCTGGGGGCGGAGAAAAAGGGCGAGAGGGGAAATCACACCAGTTTGTTCTTGTAACAAGGTGGCACAGCCGCTTTGGCAGCAACTCAGAGAAACGACCTGGGCCCGCTCCCCCCCTTGCACCCCGCTGTGGTTGTGGGGGACACACACGGGGGTCGACGCTGGGCGAACCGGCAGCGGCCCCGGCGCTGCGCTGGGCGCGGGCAGGGCCGGTGTGGCGGGGGCTGCAGCCCGTCCTGCCCTGCCCTTGCACCGCCGCTTCCCCGGGCCAGCAACTTTCCCGGAAGGCCACCGAATAACGCTCGCCATCCTCCTCGGGGCTTCTGCCTTCAAGTTTTGCGGGCGGGCTGGGGAAGAGCGGAGGGCGGGCGGCGGGGGGGCTGGGAGGGGATGGCCCCTGAATGCAAATCAGCGAGCGCTGCAGGGCTCCGCGGGGGCGGCAGCGTCCCCGCCGGCTCCCCCGCCCGCAGGCAGGGCCGGCTGCGGGTCCCGGGCCCGGGACCCCGGGGGGGGGGCCCCCCCGCACCGCCCGCCCGCATCCTCCGTGCGTCCTACGGCTGCGCAGCGAGGTGAGGAGGAGACCTCAGCTCGGCGGAGAGGCGGCTCTCCCCGGGTTCGGCCGGGTTGAAAGACCTGTGTCCCCTTGTCCCCTCAGCCAGGAGGCAGAAATCACCGCGGGCCATTCCCCCACGTCCCCCTCCCGCCCAAGCGGCTCACAGCCTTTCTGTCTCCCCTCGTTTGGTGGCCACAACCTGCTGAGAACAGGATCAGGGCGAGTGTGATTGGCAGGAGCTCTGGCTAAGGCGTACGGCAGACTGATGTAACCAAGATTAGGACGTCACTCGGTTATTAATAATAATTATTAGTATTGGTGAGCGAGCTATTTCCTTGCAAAGCCCTGTCCTGGAGCTGTGGAGTCAGGGAAGATGCATGTCACCCGGGTGGGAGGCTGGCAGGTGCCCTCCTGGCCACCTCTTTCCAGCCTCAGCTGTAATTACCAAAATGCACCTTTTCCCCCCTTGACAGCCTTGTGAAAATACAGGAGAGAGAATCCATGGATAACTTTTGTGACAAATTAGAAAATCAAACAATTATTGCACCTTTTCGAAAGTATCATTTCGGCATTACATTTCCACTGGAGGCAACCATTCCCCCCACTTGCAGGCATTGCAACGCAGTCATTTAATGCTTCATTCAGTCTGCAGCCGAAACCAGCCCTTCCCTTACTAACAGAAGTGGTGACGGTTGAGAGAAAGAGGGAGTTTTCTACCAAAGCTCGCCCTGCCTGTCCAGAAAGAAATATTCTGGTCTTTAATAGTCTCCTCTGTCTCGAGCAATCTATGGTAAGGGCAAAAGCAATAAATAGTGCAAGGGCAAGGGAAACTCTCTTGTAATTATTATAGATGGGAGCTGCTTCCTGGCTCTCTATATTTTGTTAAAGCTGGAGAGTAGTTTAGACGTTCTGGATCCAAGTGTTGAAAGGTTTTAGATACAGACGGTGGCTGGGCTGCAGCTGCATTTTTGCCTAAAAACCCCATCCGAGCCTGCTCCTGCCATGCACTCACACCCAGCTCACCGCACGCCGGCGGCAAGGAGGGGGGGATCGCCCCGAGCTGCCATTTATCGGGGCAGGTGAACATGCGGGAACCCACATATGAGATGGAGAGCAGAGAGGCACGAGCGGGCTGTGATGCTGATTAATCCGTGATGCAAAACCCACATGCACTTGCTTGGGAGAGCTGCCAGCTGGGTGCTCCGGGGAGAGATGCTCGTGTGCCCCTGCTGGGGTGCAGAGCAGGCCCGTGACCCTGAGAGGGCTTCCCATGGGGCACCCTGCCTTTGGGGGCCTCATCGTCATAACATGGAAATTCCTTGAATTAGGAGGGAAGGCCAGAACGCTGGGCTGTGGAAAACACAGCGCTGTAACTCTCCGGCACGCAGAGAGTGGTCCTGGGAAGAAACATTCATAGCTGCAAAGGCTGCAAGAGGCAGGCGTCTGATAATGCCATTACTCTGCCTGGGCTGGGTTCAAAGATGAGCCTTGCGGAGCAAGGGCTTAAAATTCCTTCACTGGTCTGGTGACCCTTCATGTGTCCCCACGAGATTTCCATTTGACTGGTGTGTTCAGATAAACATATTAAAAATTGAGATTCCCCCCCCCTTTTTTTTTTAAAGAAGCTTTCAAATATTCTTAGGTTTGTATATTATAAATTGTTCGAACTGAGAAATTCTAGTGTCTTTGAAAATGTTGATAGTGGAAAATCAGAACCAAGAATCTTCTCTGCATAGCAGTTAGTGAAGCAGTTTATGAGGCTTAACTTTTCTTTTCCCCTCTCTGCTACTCATTTCCATTATCAAACAGACAGACAAACAGAATTATCAGGTGGAATTTACCTACAATCCTTCTTTGGAAGAGAATGTTTCTGTTAAAATCTGTGTCATATTGTCCCAATACTGTTTTAGGGACCATGACCTCTCTTGCTGTTGTATCACCAGTTCAGACTCTTTTCAAGGGGGTCCGAATTGGATGCAGCGGGCTGTCCTGTCCCCCTCAAGTCAACGTAGAGGTTTCACTGATGGCTGGAGGATGACATTTTGGCTGTGAGAACTCAGGACAAGGCTCAGTGCTTCTTTCAACTTCAAGGAGAGCTGCAGGAGGCCCTAAGGTACCTTCCACCTGTTACTGGTTGCCCAGCTGAAGGCTGGTATCCTCTCTCTGCCCAGACCTGGTATCTGACATGCCGTATATAAGTACAGGCACAGATTATTTGAACTGCAGAAGCATTGGTGAATGCACGTGAAATGGAGGAAATGTAAGAATTTTAAACTGGGCTGTTCCGGCTGGAATCCTTCAGGCTGGAGAGCTTCTTACATCAAACTGGTGCTCCTGGCCACAATTTTTACTGTTAGTCACCTCATTATCAGTTATATATTATCCTATGGAATAGCTGTTGATTTTTCCCAGGGCAGTTATATCCACCGTAACTGATGTGTTATTTTTAGATGAAGTTAAGGAATAACAATGCACCAAATTATATTATCATGGACTACTTCTAATGTAAAAGTCCTCCGCTACTTTAAACTCAATAGGACACTGAAGCTGTACAGACAGCCCAGCCATGCCCTCAGTAACAAGCCATATGTAATTGGTTTTTACTCATGGGATTTTTTCCAGCAGAGAAATTTTGCCCAGTATTTGATGATATGTGTAAATATTAAAAAGAAAGGAGGGAAGAACTAATGGATAGTATTAAAATAGAACAGCAAATACCAGCAAAACATGAGTACAGTATTTTTACTGGCTTGTTACTAAAAATAAAAGAGAAAAGTAGGCAAAATAAAAGGGAGTTTTTGATGGACACAATTGACAGTTCTGCTATCCTCACCCCTTCCTGACATTTCAAGATCAGTTTTTTACTTAATGATTCAACAGCCTTAAATATTTCCTTCTAGTAAATCAGGCACAGCTATAGCTTTTTTTCCTACCTCAGGCACGTAAGCCCACATTTTTTTCTAAATGTGCTGATATTTATTATAGCCAGTGTCAAAAAACTTTGCACTCCATTTATATATGAGCTTCTCTTTGGCTTTTATTAGAATGATATACAGCCATGGTTAGGCATGCACAACTTCCCTTGACAGCAGCCGGAATTTCAGGTGTGGATCAAAGGTAGAATAATTCCCTGAGGGTGATCTCTTCCCATCTGACCCACAGAGTTATGAGCTCTGCTTCAGTGCTGAGAGGGGCTTCTTCAGCTCTTCCAATACTTCACATAGGCAATTCTGCAGCCATATAGCCAAATCCTCCTTCATGCCAACACCATGCATCTTCTTTAGTTTTTTTTTTTCTTTTTTTTTCCAGTGGAGAGAGTTATTTTTACCTGGTAGCATGCGTGCAGGTTCTGATGTCCTAAATGAGGCTGAACATGGACCATGCAAAGCAAAAAATACGGGCTTTGCCATCCATTGCCCAAAGACCCCGCAGTGGCAGGACACAGACCTTCAGGTCATAACTGCTTCATTGCTCCCATAAGAAGAATCTTAGATAATGGAAAAATCCTGGTTGAATTCCTTAGCTGAAACACTTGTTGTAGAATAATCATTGCGGTTTCTTTTTACATGTATGCACTCTGCATGCAAACATTTTCTTTTGCAATTGCTAGTTTGCTTTGCTTGGTTTTCTTCTCACCTTATGTGCTAATCTTACGCACATCCCGGTTCCTTTATTTTGGCCGGGCACTTGAAAACAGAGATTACCCTTCAGCACACGCTGTAAGCAACAGCATGGATTTTCAGGGCATCTGGATTTAGAGTTGCCAGAATTAGAAACATGAGCCCGACGAGATCATGCTAGGGCAATTCCCCAGGACTGGGCCATAAAGCCAATCAATTT
Organism: Gorsachius magnificus; assembly: GCA_034008185.1. Classification (NCBI taxonomy): domain Eukaryota; kingdom Metazoa; phylum Chordata; class Aves; order Pelecaniformes; family Ardeidae; genus Gorsachius; species Gorsachius magnificus. Next base: position 43,265,530 of record CM067087.1, read on the forward strand.
AAAATGCAATAGAAGGCACTATTACTGCTCTGAATTCTGTGTGAAGGAAGGCACTTACTGCTCATTTGGAAAGAAAAGCTCATATTCTAAATTGCTTTTTAGATCAGTCTTGATCCTACTTTTAGTGATGTCAATGGTGACACTTCCGTTCAGTCCAGTGGTGCCAGCATTTTCCGTTTACTGTTAACCACTTCTCCTCTTCCCCCTCTGCTCCCTTTCCTAAGCTCCCTCTCAGCACCGCTCCTTGCGGTTCCTCTCTGAGAACGGTCAGGACATAGAGATAGACCTTATCGTTCAGCTCAGAGGCAGCAAGGTGGATGGTCATTTTAACCTCTTAGAAAAAATAGTTCAACCATCTGGAAGAGATGGTGAGATTGAAGTCTTCTCTGCTCTTGCAAGTCTCGCCTCCCCTTTCTTTTTGCTGCTGATGACACAAGTCTTAACAGTAGCCCCTAGTTATGAAGAAGAGGTGATCTTTCATCCTAAATGGGCTCAGCTATGAAGTTCAAGATGAGCTGATTCACTCCGATTTCAGTTACCTGTAATGGAAGTTGTGGACTAATGTAAGTCTGTAAAAATCATAGAATCATAGAATGTTTTGGGTTGGAAGGGACCCCTAGAGGTCATCTAGTCCAACCCCCCTGCAGTGAGCAGGGACACCACTAACCAGATCAGGTTGCTCAGAGCCCCGTTCAACCTGGCCTTGAATGTTTGCAGGGATGGGGAAATGGTGAAAGAGAATTGGTTCTTAAGCTCTTGGATCTTTTCTAATATGTAATACAGTAAAACCTGGCTTTCTAGTGCATGACACATTAGCACATTAGCACGCACTGAAGATATTATTTTTATTACACTGAAATTACTAAATGGCCAGAGACAGAATCAGAGCACGTACCCGAGTGTGTCTTCCTCCACCTTCAGCTCCGAACTGACCTCTGGAGGAGCGTTCTCTCCGTCTTTCCCACCAGCCAGGGAAGGAGGTGGCTCTCCTTCTGACCTAGGCAATGGAAATGGGCATCAAAAATTCAGTAGTGTGGCCATGCCACACATGCAGTTGTTCCCTGTTTCCTTGTCCAGCACAATTCTGTAGGAGAGGAAAAAGCTGAGGAAAAGAACTGCTTTTCATTTTTCAGATACCGAGATAGGTCTTTGTTGAGTCTTTTTGCCATTTTATATTCTACTGAATTTCTTTTACAAGGAACAGTGGGAGCCACCATTTTTGATCACTACATCCAGGTAGTCATTACATGTAGATGTATGAGAAGGATCAGAGGTCGAGAGTGAGGAAAAAGTAAATTAGGACTGTTCTAAACGGAAGAGTAGGAGGCACGGGATAATACTTTTGAATTATACAAAAATATGCTGAAAAATAAAGGGAATACTTTGTTCTCTATGAATAGCATCAGAGACAGAACAAGAAATTGGTCTTAATTTGTAGCTAGAGATTTATGTAAGATATTAGGAAGATGTAGTAGATGGTGAGTTTGGCAAAGACTGGCTGAGGAGGTTGCAGAGCCTCTGGCATGAGAGGCCTGTAAAAAGGCAGGGGAGGTTCTGTGTCAGGAACGTCAGAGGGCAATTCCTGTGGCCCAGAGATGGATTAGGTGATCCCCCTGAGCATCCTCCAAATGCTGCATTTCTGTGATTGTTCATGTTGAGAGTCAAATTGTTTGTGATCCTATACTATACCCCTTAAAATATACATATCCTCATTAAATACAGTAGGAACATTTAATAAAAACCAGATTTGGAACCAGATTCCAATAGAAACAATGACATAGAAAAATGAACATGAGAGAACTGAAGGTTTCTAGGTCAACAGTATATGCATGACTAAGTCATATACTAAGCATTGCATACCCAAGCTCTGAACTCATGCAATTGGATAAAATCTTAATCTTGAAAGTATATATATATACATATGCAGATATGTATATACAAACACACACATGCATGCATACCTACATCGTTGGATGATTTTATGTATCTTTAATTTTTCAAGGTTCTTGTGTTTATGGTTTTTATTTTTTTTATTAATTTTCTGTCTTTCTGTACTGTCCATTTATCTCCCGTTGGCTAGCTAGCTAGAAATATCAACTTCTTGTGCAGTGAGCTTCCAGAAACCAGAATTTTAGGAAAAAATCTCAACATAAGAAGATTTACAAAAAGCTCTGAGAATTGGGATTTCTGAATGTAGATAAAAATCTTAGGTTTTAGTATAAGAGGGACAGTACCATGTCGTGATGTAAAATCCATAACAATACTCAGCATTTCCTAACCACTTTTATAGCATTAAATGTTAGCAGTTCAAAGCATGCAAGGAAGGCTTCCTTTCAGCTGTTCCTTTAACTAGGCTTAAAATCCAATGAATAAATTGTACATAGTTCATCAGCTTGTGGGGTGCACAGTGCCTACACACCAAATAATAAGCTACGCATCCCACTGAGAATGTTTTATGGCCAAAAGGCTGCAGGAACACCACTGTGGAACTGTCAAAATAAAACATGTAATGGACTCATAAGTGAAATGAACGGATATTGGTTTAAAATCAATCCCATAAATACGTGTCACACCTGTCCTCTGGGTGGTCAGCAGCAATCAAGCTGTTATATTCTGAACATATTTTCAAGCCGATGTCGTCTGATTTGTCCTTCCTTTCTTGCTGAGAGATATCAAGGAATAAAGTGAAAGACCCAAGTGATACGGTGCCATTGCAAAGGCTGCAGCCACGGTGATGTTAATATATCAGGCTAAATGTACAATGGAGCCATGAAAATTCAAGGCTAATTACGTTTTACTGTGTTAACCCTTTTAGAAGAAAAAAAAAAAAAGATCAATGAAAGTAGGTTTACAGCACCCGTTTTCACCACCCAGCAAGCTTCTGCACTTTCCTACAGAGGTTACTGTGAAGGTGGAAGTAGTCTAACATAAGCATTAATAATAATAATAACAATAATTTACACTGTGGGGGTGCCAAGGATTCCCTCCATGCAAGGTACTGTATGAACAAAAAACTCTACACAGAAAAACTTCCAACCAGTGAGCAATGTGTGCGAATCTACTTGTGTTTATTCCTCCTCATACTTACAACTCTGTCTCAATGCATAATAAATGCAGCTAAATTCTTAGTATAGTTCTCCCAAAGGTCGCTAATGTTAACAGGTGACTTTCATTATTTTTCTAAATAAGCCATAGAAGAAGATTCAAAATTTGATGCCTCTTTACAAGAGGTCCCAAATACCCACCTAACTGGCTTCCAGGGTGTATCCTGTCCTGCCACACAATGCACTTCTTCTAGCAACTGCTTAGGGGAGCCCACAGGCTTGGGGACTTTATGTACTTTTTAGTGCAAACTCTTTGTTTGTTTTCTGGCTTGTTGAATTTTTAAAGATAGTATTATTAAGTCGTTAAATTGCATTGTTTAAAATGTAATCTTATATTTCGCCATTTAAGTAGCTGTCATTTGGGGAGAATCCTTTCCTACTGAAGCCATTTTGGGGCGAGCTTCACATAAATGCCATTAAAGAGTCCCTCAAATGTTAACGACTTTCCAACTTAAACACACAAGCTGGACAAGGCCCTTTGTAACTCCCTGCCAGAGCGATTTTACCGATGAACGGCATCACTGCCACGTTCGTGCTACTCCTTACTCCTTACTCCTAGTGCACACAGGTCCTACCAGGGCCAACACTGGCCACGGGGAAGCAGGTAATTGCCCAACGCACACAGGTAGCAAACCGGCTCCATTCCTGGCCCTCCTTGCTCTGTGGCATCTTGAAAAGAATCTGATTTTTGCTGCTGCTGTAAGATATGTAAGCAAGGAGAGAGCACAGGGACAGGGGAGGGATGCCCTGGGTACATCTTGCCTGCCCACAGCAGCAGAGCTGCACGTTGCCTTTTGGGTTTGAGACCTCCTATCCCTTTCCACCACTTCTCCCCATGGGCCTCTCACTTTTGCTCCTTGTGTTGACAGGGGTTGCTAAAAATTACACTGGAGATGTTAAAGTTTTCAGGCTGTCAAAGGGACATCATCAATATTGCCCAGGTAGAGACAGATTTATTTATTTTTTTTACAAATACATGACTGAAACGTATCGTACTGTTAAACTGGATTAAAGCATGAAAGCAGCAGAATGTCAAAACTGCTGAAAAACCTATGAAAACACACACATTGTCTGATTTTCTGGTGTGCAATGCAGATGAAAATGGCAATGTTTTTTTCAAATCATTTGCATATCTGTAAATGACTGCAAGGCAGGGTAGAAGGAGGCCAGCTGGATTCAATTAAAGAGAAAGGTAAAAGGCTTTTGCTTCTGATTTTCTTTTTACAATTTAGAGCAGGGTCCCATTTTGAATTTCTTTACAGACTTTTTAAAAAAGAGTAAAGTTCTCAACAATGCAGTTCAAGCGTAAAGTGCATCATGTTGAACAGAATTCTATAAAAAAAAATCTCTTTTTATAGTAATAATTACTGTTCTGTCCCGTGCAGTTTTCCGAATGATCCATGTAAAGCACATTTTAGGGCAAGCTGCTTAGGGAGATTTCAGGGGACGCTAATCCTCAGGACTTGCACTGAGAACCTACAGGCAATGGCACGTGAACCCCTTATCGCGGCAAACCCACCCGAAGCCCATCTGCAACGGTGGCGTGGCCCGGAGCCGCAAAGCTCTTAGGCGTGTGATACCCCAGCACAGGTTGCTTTATTTATTGAGGTTAGATGCGAGGGGGTTGGTACGCCAGAATTATTTCTATTATTTCTGTTATTTCCAGGAGAAGGAATTGGGGCACCGGGTTTGTGGCAGAGCTGCCTCCCAGCCCAGGGTGAGACGGGAGCAAGTAGGTATCTTCAGAGCAAACCCCTTTCTCTCTGTGATTTGCACCTACCATAGCATAACAACAACAACAATAATTATAACAACAATAGGACAACAAAACAATAATAGCAACAATAACAATCTTTTACTAGTTCATCATAAGTCTTGATCATGATTATATACATCTTTCCAAACTTTATTTTTTTACCCTTTGCTTTGTACTTCAGGTTGCAGCAGCTCCCAGTTGTGCAATGCCAAGGCAGTACCACAGCATAATTTCTGCCATCCATGCACATATGCGGCAAGGCAAGGTTTGATTCAAATGGGACACAAGCCTACAGGATTAGGTGGTCAATAAATAATTGTTACTTCTTTATAGCAGCTTGTGCCTCATAGAGGTCTTTAACTTGTCCTCCCTGAATTTTTGGCCTTTGCTGATGAACATAATCCTATGAGTAGTTATTCGTAGACATAGTTCTTTTGTACTGGGTGCAGCATGAAGGTTAGTTAAACCTTCCCTCTCCCTTGGCTTGGTGCATGCCCTTATTTCTCCACGCAGAGCCAGGGCTTAGACAAGCCTTTAGCACGGTTGCGGATTTCCCAGGTACGTGGGTGACTGCTAAATTGCCCTAAAGATAGAGCGACAGCAAGGGAGAGCCAAGTAAGTAGAGCAGTGAACTCTCCCGGTTAGGATGACAGACAGGTTAAGATGACAGACGTTGTTCCCTCTCCTCCTTAGTCAGCTATACGTATTTTTTCAGTGGATTTTCTCCTTTGCTGAGTCTCACCGTACCCCACAATGTCAGGGAAATGTGTTAAGCAAGCCCCACTACCCCAGGAAGGGCAGAGTCTTAAAACCTCTGCACAGGGAGGAAAACAGATAGGAATATTTGGAGCTTATAGACAGCTGAATACTAACATATATGAATTTGAAGGAGGGCTGGAGAGTCTCGACTGTCTGGCAGTTGTATGGCATGCTGGGGATGGAGACTCCTTCCACTTCAAGTTTGTAGCACAGGTGTTCCCAGCAACAAAAAGCAACATATCCTGACACTTTGGGGGTAGTAATGGTTTTGAGTTGCTCATATGCTCCCAGTGGAGTCTACTGGTGATTATTTCAGTCCGACACAACTCCATAACCTCAGCTTACATTTACCACATTTTGTAGAAACACCAAGACATCGCATTGCAACAACTTTGCCCTGCAACTGACGGTGTCAAAATGATCAGTCCCTAGGAAGGGAGGCGTCAGGTGTGTGTATTTCCATCCTGTCTTCAGCAAATTATAGCAGGTTTTAAGCTACTGTGATACAGGATTAGAAAAGAGAAGGTTTCCAGCTCCCTCCCCCCAGTCCCTCTTGTGTAACGCTGGGGACCGAACTAGAGCACCGGTCACTTTTAGTTTAAGGGTTGTTTCAGTCTAAGGCTCCTGGAAGTCCATGTGCCAAAATACACATCTCTTCTTACTTTCTTCCATGAAGGCAACCTCACTCTGACAAAAAGCAGTCCCTGAAAGAAACTTTGGCTAATTTTAGAAATTCAGGGCTAACTTGCCCCATTTATTGTGGGTGTAAGGAGTGAAAGAACCTTTCTGCACCAAGCCCTTTTTTCTCTCTGTACCAGTGTGAGCAAGGAAAGAGCCTGAATTTAACAGAACAGATAAAAATAAAACCGGCGATGGACAAAGCCAATTATGTTCCCCATTGCCTAGGGATGGGCAACCTAATTTGCAGCTGACAGTGATTTGATGGACTGAACCATTCTTTTTCTGATCCAGCATTCGGAGTAATTTTTATTGTAAACCAATCATTACAATGTAGGACTCTCAGTACCATCAGTGTCACCATGACAAATTCCCACATCAGTGTTAGTGTTGCTGCTAGGGTTTTTCCTCCCATCCTTCACTGCCTGACATGTTCTGGGAGGTGCTGGACATGGTACACCATGGCCCTGTCCTCAGCCTGAGCCCTGGGCAGAATAGCTAATGGGTCGTGTGAGAGGGACAGTGCCAAACACAACGGTCCCAACACTGGGGGACATGTTTCCAATCTCTTTGCTGTAATTTTGGCAGGGATGCTAAATTTAGCCCTCTAGTTCAGAATATACACATAGCACATTAAGCTGGGAATTTAGCAGTGCACATTTTCTCCTCCATCTTCATCTAAAATTGTCTCTCATTTTGCTCCTTGTTGTGGTTTATAGGTCATAAAATGATTCCCCCCCGAGGATATTGTACTAGTTTGTGTCAAACATCTGTACAATCTAGTAAGTCCTAAGCCTTAGTCTAGCATCCTTATGTTCCCTGAATGGGCATATAGGCATGGCGTCTGCCCAGCCACTTTTGGGCAAAGCATCACTTCATAAGAACCAGCTGGAACTGATTTTCACCAGAACTTTAGCAATTTCCATTTTAAGAAGCCAAATCCCTATTTTTTCAGAATCGTTGGAATTTACTTGTCTGTGCCGGAAAAACCTCCCACTGGATCATGTAACCTGTGGGTCTCAGGGTTAAGGGGAGATTTGGAGAAAGTGACCTGAGAGGATGCATGAAGGCTGAAGATCTGTTGCTCTTGCAGGCAATGCGCCCTACATTCCCCTTCCCAGGCCCATGAGAACACAGTGTAGACCCAGGACCCATCTAGACTTGTTTCTCCCTATTTCTGCTTAGCTGTGAAATCTGCAATTTCTTTCTTTCCACTATAGTACTCAGTAAAGGCTGATTAACAAATGATAGACAGACACCTACTATAGCTAACGGGAGGAATAAAAGCCTGTAATTTTCATAAGACAGATCACCAAGACTTTGCTCTAAATTGGATAGTTTTACCAATACCTGTGCTCCTGCCAGAGTCCAGAGTTAAAGGAACATTATTCAGGCTGTAACCTCAAATGCAGAGATGGTGAGACAGTCCAGGGTTGTGGTATCTGGTGCACCTCTACTCCTGCTCCTTCCACGCATCCTCCTCAGCTGCACACTCACACATATGTAAAAGTAACTGTGTACTGAAGAGCTATGATGAGCAAACGATATATTTTCTACTCATATGCTTTGTGCCTTATTATTCAGATTGTCTAAACATTTATATTGACCAAACATATGTATATTGATTTCATTAGGTCAAAAAATCAAAGTGAAGATGGAGCAATCTATTTAATCATTTCAATAGAATTTGAAGGTGCCTAGCAGGGTATTTCAGTAGCAAATCTAAGCATCAGTTAAGTGAAGTTGGCCTAAAGAAAACAGACACATTTTTTTGTGCTTACTTATACAAGCCCTTCTTCTTCCTTGTATATAACTTGATTTTAGCATCCCGGTTTAGAATATACAGATTTGGTTCAGCAGCTTTCCCCAGATGGGTGAACGGTGTGTCCTTGCAGGCAGCCTGCTGGCGGCAGCGGGGTGGTCCGTCCTCGGGGGCTGATTCGGCTCTCTTCTCTCTTCCCTTCTCCCATCGGTCATTGCATTGGGACTTGCTTGCTCCGAATTTCTACTGAAATTCATACGGAAACTCTTGATGCCATGTCAAGTTCATGCCAAGTTCACCAAAATGCCATTTAGGAAAAAAGGGGTAAAAAGGTCTGATAAGATAAAAATAGTTATTTTATTTTTTTAATATTTAAATTTTGAAACAACTTTCAGTTTGAGTTTCTAACATGTTTGGGTTGTATTATGTATGTGATGGTGACATTAAAAATGTAAGAAAACCTAATAAAATAATTTGAAGCCATGGGAAACTCCTTTCCCACCTTTTCCTGTATTTGCTTTGGAGAAATGTTGAAAATCTATTGCAGTTTGGAATGGAACAGGATTTAAAATCTTTTATGAAACAGTATTTTCATTCTCATATAGCTGTTTACAGAAGTTAAGTACATTTTTATTGAATGGAGGTTCTGGTCAAGATTTTCTGAAATTGAGGCTAAAATTTAGGTTTCTAAATTCCTGTTCAAACCCACAGGGTTTAGATTTACCGAGCAGTCAGGTTTCCAAGTGATTTCAATAGGCCTGTTCCTCCCACCCATTCAAAATAATCTTTAAGACTATTAATCTTGCAGCACTCTATGTTTAGACACTTATTTTTAAAGTTTTGATTTTAGTTTTAATGCAATCCCTGTTTCTGAAAATCAAAAGGAGGTTTGATAGGGAAATAATTTCAATTTCCCCCCCTCCCCTATTTTTACAGGTAGATTACTCATGCATATTTCGTATTCTTTTGCAAGTTCTCCAAGCCATAGATCATGGCACAACGATAACTGTCATGCTCAGCCTTCCCACCCAGCATGGGCCACAGAGCAGAACAAACTAATTTTTCAATTAAATTATATTTTCAATTAAATTTTCCATTCAGATCCTAAATTCTGTTGAGACAACTGGCAGAATTCTAGCGGCAATGAAGTTCCTCTGAATAGTTACCCACTCTAGGTCAGTCCTTTTCTCGACAATATGATACGATATGTTGATTTTTAAGTACAAGAACTAGTAACTAATTTCAGAAGGCTATTTCTTTAGAATAATCCTCAAGAAGTTTGATCTCATTTTAATTGGTGCAGAAATTGGTCAATAATTTTTATTACATGATCAGTTTTCCCCAAAGCCTGTCTTCTGTATAGATTTTAATAAATCTATATACCTTAATTCTGTTTTCTGAAAGGGGAAAAAACATTATAACTCGTTTTGGGGATTATAAAAGGAGTAATTTTCTTGAAACTGGTCCTTAATATAGCTAATAGCTCTTGGCTTCACCTCAAGATAGTTAACAAGCCCATCATTAACTGTGGCTAATGAAAAATTAATTAAACTTTTTTAAATCTAATACCGGATGACAAATCATTATAAATCATGCCCTTGGTTATTCATGTCAGTAAAGTGAATAAATGAGCTTGAAAGTTCATATATATGTATAAACCAGAACTATAAGCAAATATAGAATGAATTGTGCTGGTTGTCAATAGTTATATTTTTTCAGCAGCTTTTAAAATTTCTTCTTAACATTCCCAGAATTCTCAGTAATGTATGACCCTGCATATAATTTTTTTAAGCTTTAATAGGAAATCTTAGCATTTCATATGGTCAGAGAATCCTGGCATCTGCACTAGGATTATTCACACCACTGTGGAAGGTAATTAGCAAAATTGTGAAGATTTAAAAGAAGGAGGGCAGAATTGTTACAAAGTCTAGCAGGACATAATTCAACCAAACTATTCAACTGGATTTTACACTCCTATAAGATGTCAATAAGACTGGGAAATTGCCATTTTTTTCTGTTTTGAGTTTGCCTAAGATAATTCAATGAAGAAATAGAAGCAAGATCAATAAATTTTGTCTGAAAACCCGTTTAAAAGGAGCCACGTGTCTTAGAAGTGCAGGAATAATGGGAGACAACACCTTTCACAAGACAGGTCAGAAATCATTTGGTAAATCGTATGGATATTTCAAAGATCCTAGGATTAGCTCACAGACCCTCAAATACTCCCATATATGACTGGTATTATTCATAGCTTCTAGAGCGATGTCGTGTCAGGGTTGATACAACTGTAACACTTCTTATTACCAGCTAAATATTTCTTACATTGAATTAGAGTATCCCCAGTGAGCTTTGCAGGGTGCATGCACCGGGCGTTCCCCAAGCGTTTGCAGCATGGATAGGAGAGCGGGACAGCAGTGGAGAGGACGGAGCAGCGAGGAGCGGTGAGCCAGAAGCTGCCGCTGGAAGTGACCTCCTGCCCGGGACCCCAGAACCCACCCTTTAGCTCACACAGCTTCTCTTTGGAGGTCTGGTATAGCTGCACACATGAAACTTTTTTTTTTTTTTTTAATGATTAGAAGAGAGGATTTCCTTTAAAGTAACTCCTGCTCTGTGTGCGATGTGCTCCCCATCCTTTATTCAGGTGCTCTTTCAATACTGCCCAGGCTGTACCTGCTCCTCCTCTGGGGCCAGAGGACTCGACCTCTATTTCTGTGTTCTCATTTGTTTTCTTTTTCTTCCCCTCCCCTAAGACTGCCAAGTGCTCACTACACGTTCCCTTCAAGGCTGAGCATCAACTCTGCTTCCACTCCCTGACTCACCTTGAGATACCTCAGACTGCATCCCTCATATATACCTCTCTCTATATATATCTGATAAAGACGTAGCTCAGTGTCAGATCCACACCCTGTGGGTTTGCCTTCTTTCTGTGTTACATTTGTCCCACTGGCCGGGGTGCAGTTGTGCTTTAAGATACAAGTCATTCTCAGTAAACTTATTAAAGACCCAAAAGTTACTTATGTACATAAGTAATTGCTGTAATCAAATGCAAACATATTTTCTGCCTATCCCTATCGCTTGAAAAAGCCCAAATTGATTTATTTTCAAATTCAGGAATCAGTTTGCCAAGTGTAAGAATATGTAATACAGCAATTATGGGCAATCCCCAGAAGCTGCATTTATGTATTTATGAAAAAAGCTCCCAAGGGTAACACTCCATATAAAATATTTGACTTGGAAATGCTTTTATTTTTATAAGTTCTTTTCAGTTTTCTCTTTTGAAAGCTGATGTAATATTTTTCATGTCATGTAATATTTCTCTGAAAGGTCACATTCTGTAGCCAGTGTTGCTGCAGCTTGCAATGCAAGACATTCAGGGAGTGAACAAACTTCCTTGGTGACATGCATAGCTTCTTAAGAAAAGCTATTTTGCAAATGAGGTAACAGCATCACATATATTTTTTCTACGAAAACCGCATTTAAACTGAATTTTTTTTATTAGCTGTAATTCAGACATACCCTAAAATGTAATTAATTTTGATCACACCATTTCAGCAATTCAGATGATGGATAACAAATAGATTATGCATATCACTAATATAAGAGCACTATATCAAACACTCAGTTTATTGCATTACAGATGATATCAAGTAATGGTAGTCATTCACATGAATAGTTCTCAGCCTGATTGAATTTGATTCCTTACTAGACAGAGTTCCACAGTGCAGAATATTGTACCAGTAATATAATACAGAAATTGCTTGTAGCATGTGAAATCTGCAATTATAATAAGCAAATATTTAACTCATACTATGTTCTTAGGCTCTCAATGTCAATAAGAGACTTAAAATTAATTGTTTCATCAGCCAGAAGCACCTGAGAAGGGTCCTTAGTCAAGGTGGTCAGCCAGGGATCCCCAGTGTACAGAGCTGGGATGATGAGGAAAGTGACGACTATACTTAGAATAAATGAAGGCTGGGATCCGTTTTATGATCAAAATATTGAACACAAAATTAATAAGCATCCAGTTATGCCAGTAATAAATGGCAATGCCATTCAGTTGATGGGAATGTCAGAAGAAAATAGGAATGTCATTCACGTGCATGGAGTTGCCTGCTTGCACACACGCACACCAGCTTCCTTGCCACGGCTGATGCCTTGCAGGCCAGAGTGCTCAAGGGCTCTCACTTTCGCAGCTTTACTTTAGGGGTATAAAAAAAAAAAAAGGCTGTCACTGCACTTAACCAGGCACAGAAGGTATAATTGTTGCCTGGCTGATGCTCTGAGAAGAAAAAGAAAAGACTTCTTTGTGACTGCCCCCTTAATATTCCTTCAAGAGCTCAGGACAATCTAGACCCGAGGAAGCCCCTGATACAAAATTAAAATAAGAATCAGATTTCTCTTCCTTCAGAGCCTTCCGCCTTTCACACAGAGTTGGAACCGCTCTTTGCTTTCTTACTGACTGGTGCTGCGACGTGCCATTATTCATGAGCATTTTCAGCAGGAGACAGATGTATGAACTCTCATTTTCTATGGAAGATTTCTTATGGAGCCAGCATTACCAAGCAATGATTAGATAAGATGACACCATGGGAAATTCAAGATGGAAAAAAAGCCGGAACGGGTATGCTGCAGAGCTGAAACGCTATCAGTCCTTATTGAAGGGGCCTTCATCTAGGACATTCAGAGGAATTCTTTTAAAGGCACCAGCTCTCTAATGAAGCTTAATAATTTTGATTTGACATTACCTAGCAGCAGAAACTGCATAGATGCTTAATAATAGTGTAATCATTTTCTGTCAGCCATTTGGTTTGCAGCAGAATACGTAATCTTGCAGTATTCTATGTAAGATAGATATATTTCTATTTATTGAAATCATATACTTTTGTATTATATATCTCTACACTTATCAATTTTTTTTTTTTTTTTTTTTAAGGCAGGGTTGCAGGGTTTTTGATTGACTAACACCATGGGAAATTTAGGATGAACCAGAGCCAATGTGCCGGTTAAAAGTAGAGCTGAGAATTCATCTGCTCCAGTTCCAGTGCTGTTTTATGGAAATCAGCTATCTAATCAGGAATCATTTATTGCCACTTTGTAAGAGTTTGTGTGTCAGGATATATTGAGTCATTAATTGCAAATATACCAGTGAGATCTTGGAATATGTGTATGATGTATATGTATGCGTGTGAAAAATGGTGAAGGAATGGGAAGGACAGATAATGTGAGACACTGCAACAATGAAGAAATATTGAACAGGAAAAGTAAGAACAGAGGAACTTAAAAGTAAAAGATGATCTTAAAGAAAAGACAACAATCATATACAGAAAAGGGGAAAGCATAGATAAGAATTAAATGCTAGATATTCCATATGCTTTTAGACACATTATTTACAGAAAACTGCCATAAGTTTATATTCCATTGCATTATATGAAACATGCAGATTTTATGGGCTTTCCACTCCTAGCTGGGTATGGATCATAAGCTCGAACTAGAGTGTGCAGTGATGGAACGGCAGGGTAAGGGCTATCGGGAAGAGATGCTTCAGAGGCGTTTCAGATGCTGTTGAAGGGGTCTTGCCTCTTGGAAGTTCAGATCCTCAGATTCTACTTACTAATTTGGATTTATTTAACTGTTTAGAATGAATTGTGATAAAGCAATGTAAGTAGAAGGAATTTATGAAGAAGTGTGGCACAAATAATGAAACTACTGGAATTTTTCAGCAGAGTGCTGGGGAAAGATCACTGTTGTATCTTGTGCAACTCTAGCAGTGACTTGGACGGTGTTGTCATCTTACAAAAAGCACTGAATCATGCTGTCAATTAACCTGAGTAGCAATATGAAGTGTAGCATAAAAGAGGAATTTTTATATATTCTAAAAACTCAGTTACGTGTTTGCAAGAAATCTGTTAATTAGCATGTCTGCTATACATCTTTTTGAACATTCACCTTAAGAGAACTGAGGACAGTGTTAGCAACAATGTGATACAAAATAATTAGCTTGTTTTCAGGGCTTAAATAGTCATTACTTTCATGTGAAGTCCCTAATTAAGCTAATCCTAGTTTATAATACATTAGCAACCACTCTTTACGTAGAAGCTACTTCTTAGAGGATAAAAATAACTTCAGATTTTGAAATGCTCAAAATGATATGCAAACTTGTAGAGCTTGGGACAGGAACAATACAGACTAAAAAAATTTATGTAAGGCCTTGATTTATTCCTTGCTGCCCACGTGCAATTTGTTCACCTGAAGTCTGCAGATACAACTGTTTAAAGGCGCTCATGGAACAATTTTTCCCTTTCTGCTTTGAAAGCCTGTGACAGCCTGTTACCATGATTTTCTTAGGAGGTCTTGTTATAGCATTACCCAATTATTTCCTAAAAAGTGTAAAGGTTTTTTCCTGACTCACACTGTAACAGATAAAGGAGCGATTTTCAGTTTGATGTTTGACTTCAGTCAAAGGGAAAGAACTGATAACATGAAGTTGACACAAAACAAAGCCCAAAGCCTATGCTGTAGGACAAAATGGGCTCTGACCCTCATCCACACACAAAAAAAGAAACACTGAAAAGGTAGAAAAAGACATATTTTGGAAGTGGGAGATCCGTATCTTACAGTTGTCATTTTTCCACAGTGGGCAGGATTATTGCTTTCCTCGACTTTGTGCCTTGCTTGGTAATTTACTGGTGGTCAGCTGCAGGCAATATTTGGTTACAAAGCTTCCAGGCCATGCAGAAATGTGTTCATGTTTATGCATGCTAATGAAATTAGCTGAGGTGGGAAATTTAGAGTGATGAGGCAAACAAAGGATCCCCCTCCCAGCCAAAAGGAATAATTAATTGGGAAAAAAAAATACTGGAAACTCAACCAATGAATCCTGCAAAGAACAAAATGAAGCAGGGAAGCCTGGATCTCCCTGTCCCTTGGACTTACAACAGGCAAGGACTTACACTTCCCATTTAAAGACAGAGCTGAACTTCTCACTTAAATAATTTGTAGAAGCTTTTGTATCAGCTTATGCTCAAAACCTAAAAACTGGGAGAGATAACCACAGTGAGCAAGAAAGCACCTGAGATCAACTGTATATGCACCCAGCAACAAACCACAGGGTTTCTTACAGAGCTATTTACCCAGGCATCTGACTGAAAGATGTGGTTGCTTTACCACATCATGTAATATTCTCTCTGTTCCGTCTACACTTTCTCTCCTGGTACAATATCAATAATTCATATACTTTTCTTACATGGGTTATTTAATACGTTGTAAGAGGCAAAATATACACAGTATGTATAAGGGAAGGAGATTTCCTGCAAAAGATATTTAACAGACCTGTAAAGCCTAGGGACGGCAAAGCACAAGGACATGTCTCACCCAGGCGTGGAAGGCAATTCCCTTTCATGCCCTTTTTAAATTTAAAATTTAAATTTAAAATTTTAAATTTAAAATTTTAAATTTAAAAAATGACTGCTATAAGCTGTTCTTCTGAGACAAATATCAGTGAGTTCATGATTTTAACCTATACAAAATAGAGAACAAATAAACCACCATGCAACATGGCACTGGATTAATGTGATACTGTGTTCAGAGAACTGGCAATATGTACACTAGCTGCCTCCTTTTTTTAAAAAAAAAATTTAAATTTCCCTCTGGATTGTGAGACAAAGCTACTGACTCCCTCCCTAAACAAGACTCTGGTAGTGCTGCCCAAGCCAACATGGCCAAGCCCCCGTTCTCACTCAATTGAAGGCTGGGACCAGCCTTTTAAATGAAAAAGTCCTTAATACACACGTGTACGTGTTCACCAGCTCACACTTACTCTTTTATGAACAGGGCACATTTAAGTTAGGAAAGATTAAGTGGAATTAAACATGGATGCCTTTTTTACAGAGCCTGTTCCCAGAAGACATCCACTTTTTCAGCATTCATTCCCAAAGACTCCTCTAGCAGTGTTAGATTTGACTGCAGATGACAAGCTGTACACAGGAACCAGACATTTATATCCCTATCATCACTTATTAACTGTTGTTATTGTCGCTGACAATGTAGTGATAATAATAGGGTTTCTTTCAACACCTGGCTTTAAGATGTAGGAGTTTATGACATTCAAAAATATCTCAAAAGAACTGACGTGTGAAGGCACGTTCAGAAGCAATTTATCCCAGAAACAGGTAATATATAAAAGCCATACAACAGCTGACTGGGACCTTGAGGAGTCTTCGCTAACCCTTAGCATTTGACTTAGACATTGAAAAGCAAGGCCATTTTCTTTTAATAAGCTATCACCGTCTCCATCTGTAAATCACACCCCAGTGGCAGTGTGTTGCAGTTTATATAGGAAAATGACTAATAGGGAATAACAGTGTTGTAAGAAACAATATGAGGAGAGCTGTGATTGAGTGAAAAAACAGGAAAACTGGCTGTTGCCACTTTCTTGACTAATTCAAGGCACGAAGTGGATGTACTGAGATGCTGATTTCTTTCAACTTTTGTAAACTTTGAGATTCTTCTAAGAGAGTTTTGGATACTGAAAGGCTCAGGCCTGGAGACTGGAAAATGCCTTCACCTTCCAAGATTGTTGCTTTATGGTTAATGGGATGTGAGCCTTTCAGGCCTACTTCATCTGCAGTACAAAGATCTGCATCCAGTCTCTTCATCTGTGTGTTCTTCCAGTGTGCAGTGGCCATGTCCAAACACTGGTCCACCATAGTCATCTGCCAGTCAACAGGATCCCTTGTCCGCGGTAATTTCAATGGGAAGATTGGTGTGAGGGCCTTAAATCTACATCCATACAACTTCAAAAGATTTAAAAAAAAAACGTCCACAGCCTGATGGAAGACCATCTCCACTTTATTGTCCCAGATGGTTGGAAATTCCCTGGTGTGTTTGGAAGGACCTCAGCAAGACATGGTACACCAAGATGTGGCCAAAGCAGCAACCGTGTTGGGGTGGCTTGCAACTGTTGAGGTCTCCCTTGTGAAGACCAGCAAATCCAGCCTGTGAGGTACCGATACGCAAGGCACTGTTTATCCATCACTGGTACAAAACTGGCCTCCGAGGCTGCACAGCTTTACAGCAGATGGCTCCACTGCGGCTCTGCCTCGCCAAATCCTGGACACCTCAAAGGACGGCAATTTCACTGCTCCACTGAGTGCTGCATGCTGCACCACACTCTTGCTAAGAAAATTTTTCCTACTGTCCAAGGAAATAAATCTTTACACATTCTCCAGACATAAACTAATGATTCAGAGTGATCAAAATAAAATGACTTAACTAATGTGTTATCTGTAGTTGGAAGAGGCATGTTTCAGTTGCAGTACGACAAACCAGACAAAGGCAGAGGGGCGATTATTAGCTAGGCACTGTCTCACAGGATTAGAGGTATGAGATATAATATATAAAAGGACCCAAGGGTGAGATTATCTCAGGATAATACACCCTTTAGGTTTTTAAATTGCAGCCAAAGCAATCAAACTTGTTGCCATAGCATTCATTTTAATGCACAGATAAATTTGTAGCTCTTGTTTATATAGCTCATCCTCTGGAGGCACTAATATGATTCCCTTTAAAACTTAAGTTAATGAGAAAATAATGGAACATTGTAGATATAAGCAAATTTTTTTTTCACTGTCACTGTCATCATCTTTTATACAGCTAGAGGGCTCTTAGAATGTATAAGTTGGATTTATTTTATGTACCACAAAACCTTTAAAAATCTTTCTTTACACCAAGCTTTCTGATTCCAGCCTAAAGCCAAAAATACTTACTGTCTAAATATGTTTATAAATCAGTATATCATCCATAAATCTTACCTTATCCCTAATAGGAAATTTAAAATTGTAACTCTTAAAACTTCACCTTGGCAACACACATTCTTATTTTATTGGCTTTCCTGGACAGAAATCGCTGATGGGATACTGTATGTGGCCAGGGAATAGGGATTGCATATCAGTTGCTGAGTGTAGTGAGCATTGTAATGAAGCTGTGTTTGTTTACTTTCCTTTGGATACAGCACTGCAGTAGATCTCCGTTGATTTTCAAGTTTTTTGGAATTTTTTTTTACTCTCTCAGTTTTCCTAATCCTTTTGGACTGGCTGAGGAGCTCCGTTCTTATGTCCTTCCAGTGCAAGGACAAGACATTGCCAACGTTGACATCAGCAAGTCTGATACAAGCTGGTACCAAATCTCAGTAATTCATTTTGTCTAGAAAGGATTGGTGATATATGCAAAATTTACATTATCTAACACTTATTATTCATGTGTATAAATAAACACCTACGTGGATTTGGTCTTCAGACATTCCAAACTTCTGAAGAGTTAATTTGAATAAAAGCAATGTAATTTAATGGGACTAAAGTGTTGCCACTGGTCTCACTTGAAGACCATCCAAGTTTTGATTTGAGCAGGAAAAGCTTCAGGGCTTCTGTTGGCTGTGTCTGCTGGTGAAGGCATCTCTTTTGCAAGATTCATATTGTCACTCCATAGTTTTTTGTGCACTTCTTTGCTGCTTTTGGTTTCCCTTAATCTTATCTGAATTTTAGACTGCTCCCATTAACCTTTGGCTTGTGATGAGTCTGGCCGTATGCCGAATCATAACCCCTCTTCCCTGCAGCTCTGGGTCGTTCCAGTCATTGGGGAGCCTTTGTAGTTGGTCTATCTGGAGAGCTAGAAAGGCATCTCTTCTGGAAGATGACCAAGTTAAATTTTCATCTCCCTGGGGCACCAGATGCTGGTGAGCCAGCCAGGCTTTTCCAGGGGTCAGTGCATGGCTCATGAAGAAGACTTGCAGGCATTTGGCTTCTGCCTTCTGGACACCCGGGTTGGGGTGCTGAGGCTGTCACCTGCCATGTCTCGAGGCTTTTGGAAGCCTTGTCTTGCCACAGCCCAGTTTCAAGACTTGCAAGCTTACTATTACAATGGAAATGTAATTATTGACTTCAATAAGAAAAACGCTGTGGTGGGAAGTCACTAATGAAGTCAATCTAAAATGAGGGAATCAGAGAAAGTATTTCATTGTTAGAACCACCAAGAAATTTTATCTACGTTGTTAGCAATGGCAGGAGAAAGAAGACCGCAGAGCTTCAGTTGTGTCTTATGATTTTTTTATTGGCACAGAAACACAATGTGATGAGGCTAACTAAGATTGAGATAATTGAGGAAACAGGCTGATCATATTAAAAGGCCAGTACTGGGGATCTAATAAAGGCCAGACTTAACTCTCCTATTCCTTAGTCTCTGAACATCTCACCAGAGCGTGAGATGCTTCCTCCGGATCGCCTGGCTGCTGCCAACCCCTGCAATGTCCAATCTCCTCTTTTGCAGCCCTGCTTTCAGGAATGCCATGGAGCTGACATAGTTGGAGTCAGACTCAGCTGGTCCTACTGGGATCTGCTTGGGGAAAACCATTCCAGTTTTCCTCCTGACAGATTTACTTTGAATGAGTTTATATTTCAGATTGCCTTGGAATAGGAAATATGTATGGAAAAATCTCAAGGGATCAGATTAAGTAGTTTTAATTATAATGCTGGCCTCTATGGAAAAACATTTCTTGAGAAATGTTAAACAAATGTACTTTTTTTTTTTTTTTTTTTTTTAACCCTGCTCTGGTGTGGGGAATTTTCCACATCTGGACAAAAAAAAGATAATTTAATTTTAATTATAGTATTTCATTAAATCTGCGTACCCGCTGTGGTGCCATGTACATATGTAGCTAACGCAGTGTTGTGTTGTGGGGACCTTATCCATACTGCTTGCAAGTAAGCACAGGCAATTAGAAAGGTCAGGGAGTCAGTAAGGTTGGTTTAGGTTGTCCTCCCCACCTCTCTGCAGATATAAAACCGTTCTCCACATCGTGTTTCTAACAGTTTGCGAAATCTAACATCAGAGATGTCAAATGGCACCATTTCTATTACTTCCCTTGGGAGATTATTTTAGTTTAGCTGATCTTGCTGCTGGGAATAATTTCCTCTTAATATTCAACTCCATTTCCCCTCTAATCCCATTCATCCTACTTGTAGCCCCATGTATCGCCCCAAAGGATCCTTCCCCTCCTCAGGGTGTTTGCCTTAGGTACTTTTAGACCACTCTTGGTGTTATCTTATAATTATAGCTCAGCTGAGCTATACATATTCTATATGTATGAGCAAACAAGGAAAACATCGTGAATGAATCCATTCAACTCCGAGTCATTTTACCAAGCGTTCACCAGCTCATCCCTATTTCATTGCATTTAGTGTATTTGGTCTGCAGAACAGAAATCCCAAACTGCAGCCCCAGGAGGGATACCCTACTGAATAGAGAGAAGGGATTATTCCTGCAGCTTTAATAATAATAATAACAACAATAATAGTTTTTTTTTATTCTTGCCCAGGCAAATAATTTAGCTTTATTTTGAGGTTTACTTGAACGAATTTTAGCTGGAGTTGGGGTTGTCAGAGCCTGAACCAAAGTTCAGTGAAGGCTCCTAGCTTGTTTTAATGCATATTAGAAGACTTGGTTCTTAAACCTCAGGTCTTCAGTTTTCAAGACCCTGACTGACACAGATCAATGGATTTTATTCCAGAAAATCAGATGGGACAGTTAATGCCCATTAAATTGGAGACAGTGGGGGCTAGACAAGTGCCAAAATGCTTTTCTGAATTGGATAGTATTATTTAAAAAACAATTTTGTGGTTTGATATAAAGATAGGAAATCACTGTTTTTAACTCTTTGGTGGGACAAGTCAATAAGATAAGGAGGGAAGATAAATCAATGCATAATTTGCACATGCATTGAGTGTCTAGTTCAATATTTTTCACTCTTTCCAGTCAGATGGGCCTTTATTTCATGTATAACATATTTAAGACCCCCTTCCCTTTACGGTGACATTAAACCTCCTCCAACCTGTGACCATAATTCTAAATTCTGTAGTGTTTTTGTGTGTGTTTCAAAAGGCTGTGGATGTGACCTTGGGGGATTACGGTATAAGTGGAATGAGGGAGTAGGATTTAGACTTTTTATTTTATTTTAGGTGGTAATAAGATTTTAAGTGCCTTGTATCTTCTAATTGCCTTTCATGACCCTTCAGAGTCATAACCAAATGGTTGAGAAAAGCTGCGCTAAAGAAATCAAATTGTGACTTATTAAAATTAAATTCTCAAGGCTTTCTCAATGATAGCATGTTTTTTCACCTTTTGCCCTGGAGAAACATTACTAGAGGAGCAAAACAGTTCACACATCAGTGATGGAAGTGAAATCTTGCCCCTTTGAAATAGGTAGGTTGGGGTCACCGTCCTTTTGCAAGCAGCCTTTGCTCCCACTCCTCATCGCCCCCCGTTTTTTGGCTGCTTGTTCAGCACCTCAGTTGTGACAGTAAAGCCAAGCGCGGTGAATCCAGCTGGAGGTGAACAACGAAGGGAGCGACTGTGGGTGCACTGCAGCAAGGAGCACCTTGCTGGACCAGCACCTCTGAGGTCTGGCTGTGTCCTCTTGTCCCCATGTGTGCACCAGCCTCGTGAGAGCACCTGCAACAGTGCCTGTGTCTTTCAGGTGTGATAAAACATTGAATATTCATCAGCACTCTGCCCACCAGAGTGGGCATCGGAAGGACTTCTCTTCTTCTAAACCCCTGAGCAATTTTCAAGGACCTTTCATTCTTTTAAAACAACCAGTCCAGAAAAAAAAAAAAAAACCAAAAAAATGTGTTCTTTCATTTTCACCCAGCTGCTTTAAGAATAAGTGCTTCTTTCACAGGATGGGAAATATTTAGTTCTGGCAAAATATAGAAACTCTGTTGGCTCTGAAGTAACTGATTATTATTATATTGAAGGCTTTGGCCACTCAAAGTAGACCATGGTTGTTCTCTTCAGTGAATAGGAACGGTCATTCCTTATGCTTCTCAGAAAGGCCATGCTGTCCATTCAAAACTTAATTATACATAGGACAGCTATCTTACAGAGGTTTGCAGAATATATTATTTTCTCTTTCTCAAGAATCCACTAGTATTAGAATTTAGCCTCCAGTAGGAAACTGGATTTTTTTTTTAAAAAAAAAAAAGGTAACTTATTTAATACTATAATGCCAACATCAAATACATCTGGGGATGAAATAAGGGGTTACATAAAAAAATCACTTGGCTATTAAAGAAATACTTGTGATAATACTGGGGTATTTATTGTACACCAAAAAGTACTTTCCACACACAACCACATACACATAATATATACCCAGAATCTCCTTGCTGAAGACACAGAAAGCAAAGTTTTTTGAAGGAAGAATTGCAAATAATGAGGAAGCATACAGCTGACTTATATAAATACATGAGCAAATACATGTTGATTGCTACTCCATGCTGATAAATGTAGCCTATTGAAAGCTGGGAGAAGGGAAAATGTCTGCTAAATGTTATAGCCTTGCTGAATACTAACCAGGAAAGAGATTTCAACTTTATTGTTGGGAAATCCCCAAAGCCTTTGCTGTGCTGCTTCAATAGGCAGCTGTGGCATACGTAGGACAAACAGAACGCTGTGCAAAAAACCCCAAATCTCTAACAAAGGATCTGGTAATGCAGACTAACATATCACTGGGCCAAAGATATTCCTGGTGTAAATATATTGATATGATTGATATTGTGCTGATGGTGAAATTGCTATCGTTAGAGCGAGCTGGTTTAAATAAGTTTAAAAAGCAAGTGAGAGGTTGTAGGGGGGTTGCTAATCTTTGGAAACAAATCTCATGCTTTAAAAATGTGTTTGAAAATATCTAGGAAAAGCCCGAATGAAGAGCAAGTGACCTCTGAGCTTATGTTAGATAACAGGCAGTCAAGCGGGGAATAGATGTGTTCAGATACCCTGGTTTTATTTGTGGTGAAAGCAATAATATCTGGAAAAGATATCACCAGATATCACATCTGGATACCATAGGTATCACTGACTAGGTGATAATATTCAACAGTAGGGTACTAAATGATAATTACACTTATTACAGATATATCTGACTTTCCACAAAAATTTCATAAATACCCCTTTTGCGAGCTTCCAGATATTTGTTGATAGTTCATATCCTGACCTCAGAAGTATATCCAGATCAAAAGTGTTCTGTCAATGTTAAATCAAATACCTGAAAAGCTTTTTTTATTTTTTTTTTCAGTCATCTGCTATGTTTAGTGATTATGTTTAGTGAGAAGTAAAAAAGCTCCTTTTAAGA
Source organism: Gorsachius magnificus (assembly GCA_034008185.1). Classification (NCBI taxonomy): domain Eukaryota; kingdom Metazoa; phylum Chordata; class Aves; order Pelecaniformes; family Ardeidae; genus Gorsachius; species Gorsachius magnificus. The sequence goes on from CM067087.1 coordinate 43,288,770, forward strand.
GTTCTAGTATGTGAAAAGGAGTGAGTTAAAGAAATCTTTCCCTTGAAGAAATCCAGCATTTCAAAATGTAATACCATGGGTGAGGAGATGCTTACAGCATACACAACAGCCCTGATACTTTCCCAGTAAATGTTTTAACATGTTGGATAGTTTAAAAACTTAAGTCATTTAAAAGTTTTGCTGTTTGCTGGCTTAAAAACCTCCATTAAAGGGGATTGAGGAGAAGGCAATTGAATCTGGGAGGAAAAGCCGTACACGAAGGAGGATGCTGCGGCAGTTGGGTCTCCAGGCTTTGAAGATGTAGATTTGTCCCCCTACAGTGCCACGCGTGTCCTGGGCCACCTTGAACGTAGTCACCCCCTCCGACCTCCAGATCTTTGTCTGGTGGAGGTGAAAGTTGTTCCTTATCTTGAAGATTTGTTGTAAGGCAAAACATGGTCCAGACTGTGAAGCACCTCTAGGATGGCCAAGTTTTACAAGTAGATGATATATCGGGTTTCTTTTTTCCAATACACTTTACAAGTTCACAAACACAATAATAACATCATTTCAGCAGCATGGTTTAACCATTTTTTATGAAGATTAGCACACAAAAGCTGAAGGAATGTCTGAACAAAGTGGGAAAGCATTCCTTTAGCAAAAACCAGACTCAACGCTTTTCAAGCTTTCTGGGCTGCTGGATCCAAATATGAGAATAATACCTACAAACACACTGAAAATAAGGGAGCTGCAGTGTGGAAATTAGTGTATTCTAATGGGAAAATTATAAGAAATGCAGCTGTGCTTGCTTTCCCTACTGATCCCCAGCCTTCAAATTCCTCTAAATTAAATTGTAAAGTAATGATCTCCTTTTCTGTTTTCTACTAAGCTACGTAGTTAATCCGTGATACAGAAATACATAAAGAATAGGTATATTTAGGAAAGCAATTATTATTAAAATAAAGGCGGCCTCAAACCAAAGTTTTTCCACAATTTCCAATGCTCATTTGAACCCAGATCTAAATTCTCTCCCTGGGTTTGCCTTTGTCTAATCCTTTTGTTTATAACCTGCTTTTCAGGAGGAAAATCAGACTATGATTTTAACAGGAATATTCGGTTGTTGCAGCAAACACATGTACTGAAATAATCTGAAACAGCCTGTCTGCTTTAGCTTTTTTAATCTTATGATTATTTTTTCCTGATGATTTCAAATGGCAGCATGGTAAGAACAGCAGACAGGCCTGGAAGAGGATCGTCTCCATTATCAACAGCAGTCGATGCCAGGCTGTTAAATATAACAGAGCTTCTGAGCTTGTAAGGACTAACCAGTAGAAGAAATTTCAGTAACTTTAATTAAAGTTATTCAGTTATTCGGGATTTCCGTGACTTTAATAAGGTCACTGATGTCAAGGAAATGCCTGTATTTTAAATTTCTCATTTTCTCAGCCAAAGTGAACATGGTGTTTAAGCACATTGTCAACTTATGTGGCATCATAATTCTTTTTAAATAGGAGGTATTTATTTAGGAAGCAGTTGCAGCTACAGGCCAGAGCTATGGCTCTGCACTACATGAATTGCAGTGTTGTCTTTTGTTGTTTACCAGGGACTAATTCTGACCCGATTGCAGATGGCAGGTTGTCTCTCTGTCCTCTGGTGCCCCGAAGACATGTAAATGAGTGAGAAATGCAAGCCCTTCTTATAAAAATTACTAAGTTATATATGATATATTACTACCTTTTCTTCCAAACTGCCTTTTTTTTAACATGCCCTCTTTCTCTCCTGCATCTCTTGCCACCAGGTCAAAAAGAAAACTAAAGGGAAAAAAAAAAAGACTGACAACAAAAGCATTATTCTGGGACTTTTGAGAGAAACTAGGATATTTATGGATTTATTATATTCCCTGTGATAACAGGTTTCTGAGATGCTAGTACACTGTCAAATATTTTTCAAGGTTAAGAGTTTAGGGACACAATTATGTTGCAAGTTGTCTGCAAGATTAATTAAGGGTATTTCAGAGATATGGGAGAAAAATTGTTCCAACAGCTATTAGCGTGTGGGTATTCCCAACTCAAAGAGTAGTTCCCCTTCATTTCAGTCCTCTTCAAAGAAAATATTCCCATGTTAAGACATACTCAGAAGCAGATAAAATGTACATGTTTGCGCTAATATACACAGTGATGGCGAGGCAATTCTAGACACAACCCATGCAGTCACTACCTGCTAGCAACGAGAGCAGGGATGGCCCCTCCAGAAGGTTTTTTTTAAATAAATATTTCCCTCAGCCAGAAAACACTGAAAGATCTCACAGAAGCAATGAAGGTAATGGTGAGAGCTGGGCTCACTGGAGCTCCCCCCTACATTGGCAGCCGCTGGGGCAGGCACCGGGAGGGCCTTATCATTCAGTACCGATAGCAAAATTATTGGCCCAGTTAATAAAAAATCAGGGATTGTCTGTGAAAATAACTGCAAGATCTAGAGAACTATGAATAGAAGAGGTCTTAAATACAAGAAAAATAATACCCAACAACCCAGCACTTTAATCAAAGCACTGCAACCAATACACATATCTATCTATCTATTTATAATCTGATATTATTTTTAATCCTTTTTTTAAATCCCAGTCACTAATGAGGGATAATGCTGGATTGAAGAGGGCCAAAGAGATTTATTGATACAAACTCAGAGACGTCGCTGTAAATCAGGACAGTGAAGAAGTATGCTACTGCTGGCTTATGTTCTCTTCCTGCAAAAGGACAGGGATGAATGAACAAGTGTCCGAATGAATGACTGAATAGATGAATGAATGAAAGAATGAATGCATAATCAAATAAATACATTAAAATACATTGCCAACTTGCTGGGCTCACATAGCAAGGGAGCTCTTCAGGACCTTTGTAAAAATGCAGGCAACGGTGTCCTCATTTTTATTATAAATTAAAATCTGCTTTCCCAATTCCTCTGAGTTTTTAATTCTTGCCAAAGGTCAAAAGGTGCTTTGCATTTGGAAAAAATGCAGGATTTGGCTCTCTGTGCTATCAAACCTGTAGCCCCATATAAGTCCCCTTCTGGATGAGGAGCACCGCAGTCCCACTGCACCGTTGGGGCTGACTGCAGCCAGTAGAGGACCCCAGGGTCCCCAGGGCTGTCCCTGTGGGAGGACAGATTTTGTGCAATCATCAGCCTGTTTCCCCCCTCCCTGCAGCACTGAAGGCCCTTTCCTCCTTGCTGGCCACAACCCCATCCCCTCATTTGTGATAACTCTTTGAAATGTAACGTTAGGGTTGCAAGCCATGCATCAAGTTGGCGTCTTTTTCTGGGCAAGGGGCAAGAAGGACAGCTGGTGGCAGTCTTATAGGTACCCAGTGACACTTGTAGGCTTTTCTGCAGAAGCTGCCAGGTATACAAAGAACATGCCAAAAGCCTCTGCAAGCTCCAACTTGCAGAAACCATGTATCTGGCTTCATGGGATCAGTTTTAATCCTTCTGAAGAGAATACAGTGATCCAAATTTATTTACTTTATTTTTTCTGAAAACCAGCTCTGTTTTGAACTTTGTGATGTGATGAGCTGAAGGTCATTGGTGTTTCATTCCCCTTCCCTCTGCTTGGGAAAAACACTTCTGCAATGAGGACGTGGAGGATGAAGCTCCTCTATCTTGAGATGAAGGTCCTCCAAATGAGAAGCACAGAGCTATGGCTGCCAATTTAATTAGCTTTCATGCATTCACATGCAGATGGAAGGATTTTTGGAAGGTAAGAATATATTCAATATGAATAAATTACTTTATTTTTTAAATAACTAAACCAGCAGTTTTATTTCCCACTGCTAATATTTCTGTCAGCCAGGTCAAGGATAATGAACAAAAATTCTAGGAAGGCTCACCCAAACCTTGACTTTTCTTATTGAAAATGTTCCCATTCATAAAACTTAAATTTGCAAATACAAGATCAACAGTTAAATATTTGCCTTACCTGTGCCCGTATTTCTCCAAGGAGAGATGATTTTTACCCAGTTTTCACTTACAACATTCCACTGAAATTTTTGAAAGAAAAAGAAATGTTCTAAACTTTTTTACTGTTGTTATTATTATTACCTGTGGGTAAATATATTCTTTGCTGTTAATAGAGCTAGTGTTTTCATTCCATAACAAGAACTTTTTCCATGCGTGTTAGTTCCTTTCCACCCAATTTTTGTAAGACAATTTTTTCCTTCTAATGAAAAGAAAAAACACAGGAAACCCAATCCTATAAGGGAACATGGCCTCTGGAATAAAAGAAAATTAACAAAGGATGTGCTATGGAAAGTGGAGATATACAAACAGCAAAATGCAATGTACTTTAACAGAGCTCAGGTTACGTATTTTAAGAAACAGCTTCCAGCAGATAAAATAACTGCTAAAAACAGGTGTTTATTCTAAAAGCTGCAGCAGTGCTTTTCTGTCATGTCACATTAAATTATTTACGCTGCATCATGCTATGTTACACCACATCATGTTAGTACGTATTGTGAAGAAACCAAAGTGGAGTAACATGATGTGACAGACAACATTTAGCAAAACTATCCGCTTATTTGACTCAGATACTTGCTATCAGTTTGAATGAGAGAGCACGGTCCCAAATGAAGCTGACAGATGGACAAGAACTCATCAAGGAACAGCCTCCAACATAAATCTGAAAGTTTCTTGTCATGTACCTGTTACTCATCCTGTTGATGGTTACTACTGTCCTCAGCTGCTCTTTCTCGTCATGTTCTTCCCTACTGTAAGTAGTCTGACCATTTTTTTGTCATTTATTTCGACATAACTCATGCCTTACCCATGAGGGACTAATCACATCTTGGTATGCTTGGTACAGAAGCACTGTTAAATGACAGTTGATGGAATTGCTGTAAACAGTTTTTATATGAGTGATATTATGATTTACACAAAAAACAGTGTCTGGGCACTATGTATTTATATATAGAGGGGGACTTTTTTAGGTTACAGGAAGCTTATCCTTGAAGACGCCTATGTTTAATAGCGTGGTGAAGTCTTTTTGATGGACTTAAAAATATTGAGACTTGTTTCTTGCTCTTGGAGGAACTATTTCATGGTAATACTTCTGAAAAAAGCTTAGGAAAGAAGTGCATGTTCCTGAAGACGAGTAAATAAATCAAGCAATCAAGTACAAGGCAGGCAGCTGTGGTACAGGCCTTGCCATACAAGGATTTTTATAAGCATAAGTCTTGACCTAGATGACGCCTTCTACCTCATGGAGCAGGTCTTGGACAGCTGCAGAACCATGACAGGTTTTGGCACAATCTGTTCTGGCAGAAATTAGATTGAGAATCTCCTTCCAGGTATCAAAGAGGGCTCCAGCAATGCTAGTGGAGGCAGTTCAATGGCATAAGGTCTGGCTGCTGAGGTAGGAAGCATGTGGAGTTGAACACTCTTCTTTTTCTGGTGATGGAGCCAAAGAGATAGGCCAAGCTGCCAAGTGATTTCCTCTATCTCACCAATACGGAGCTGTAGTGGTAAGCGCATAGATGAAACTCTAGACAAATGAACAAGAAAATAACCAACAATTTGCAGTATTCTGAAAAGAAAGCTATAAATGTCAAAATGTAAGATTGTATTATAGCAGTAATGCATAGGATCCATGGTCTCTTGCCTTCCCAACCCCTGCAGAGGGAATTTTCAAGATTTCTCATTCAGCTGTGTGCTGTTCAGTCTCAATCAGCAGTTTACAATGTTTCTCCAGATGCATTTTATAAAAATAGCAATAAATGCTAGCAAAAATGTTAACGATGGGAAGATACACCTAAGAAATACATGTGTCCATTTCACAGCTGAAATGCACACAACCCTCCTGAACGTTCATGCAGGTATCAGCACACAGCCCAAAAGGAGCTGAGGACAAAAGGTGTCATTGCAAAAGAAGAAAAAAATAACAGCACTACCTGTAAGTTTACTTTAGTCTGTGCAATCTTAGCCAATGTTATTCAGAGATATTATATTTGAGGAATTGGTTCAGCCTGGCTCAGGGGGAATTTGGGAAACAGGACTGTTTTGCATGAGCCCCCAAAGCGCTCGGTGAATCCCCTGCCAGCGCTTGCTCTGTGAGCAGCCGGTGTCACTGTGTTTTCTGCTGACGTTGTTCACTCTTCTCAGGAAACCTCAGGAGCCTTCTTGCCTCGGGCAGTCTCCTGAAGATGTGGCGATGGGCTGGGGTCTTGCATCAGCGATCAGCAGTTTCTGCTGCCTCGGCCGTAAGCCGAGCGTGGGCTGGTGCTTCCGCGGGGATGCAGAGTGAGGAGCACTGGGAGGGGAAGCCCCAGAATCGTTGGGCTTCCCGAAATTCAATGTGATAGCAGGGTGGGAGGCTTCTCCCAGCAGCAGAGGAGAGCTGACATCAGTGGACCTTCTTCCAAAAGGTAGGTAACTGCGTTCGGTAAAACAAAACCAAAACAGGTCCCAAGCTCCAATCCCCAAAGAGCCCACCCTGAGAAGCTGCTAAGCACCGAAGAGCCCCCATCGGCTGCTGAAGTCTCTGCAGCATTTGCACATCCCTCTTCTGCTCGGTCTGGGTGTGATCCCTTACCAGCCATTTACTGAAGTGCCAGAATGCATAAAGAAACGCTGCTTCTTGCTCTTGGTCACCCCAGCCTCTCCAATAGCTTTCCAGAAAAGGTTTCTGCCAATCTGCTTAGGCAAAGGCATCGTCCCTTGTGCTTGCTTTGAGAGCTTGGTCTGGTGTGTGAAGGTGTTTAGTGAAAAGAAATCCCCTGAGCAAGCGTGCTATTCTCTTCTTACCTGATGAAAAATAATAAAAAAGTGATTAAATAATTAATACTGGATGTTGCTTAACACTTGCTAAGAGGCTCACTTAATAATTTTCTGAAGCTTTTTCCCCCCTGTTTTAGGAATAAACCAGACGTAACTGAGCATGCTATTCTGAAGTTGCAAATAACACTGAAGAGAATCGAAGGAAACACGTTTCTTTGATTAGAATATTTTTCTCATTAACAGGATGTTCAAAATAAAGCAAAAAATATTTGATGCACAGAGCCTGTGGCAGTATCAAGTTAACACTGGCGTGCTCCTGCATTTTACTTCATGTTTACTAATCAATCAAAAGACTCTTGCTGGCAAAAAAGGTCACATCTTTCATCACAAACCTGAAACTTTTTGATGACAAACAATTGGAATTTTACCATTCCGTTTAATGTGGATTGCAGCACAGAGACTGAAAGCCCAAGGTAGCAGGACGGTGGGCATGGGATTAGATAAACAAGCAGAGCTGCACTCTCTAGGTGTTGGGTACCACTTCCTCTGAGTAAGGAGACCGTCTCAGCTCTGTCACCATACGATGCTATTCTAAAACAGTGGTGTCTAAATTCAAATTACTTGGAGAAGAGAATAAATAATATTTGGATGGTACTGGTGTGAAGTTTTGGTTCAGACAGTAATATCAGGGTTGAGATACCCCTGCCTGTCTGGGGCAGGGTGCCGTAGGATGAGCTAGCCTGCAGGGCATGTGGGCAACAGCTACCTGCAGGGTGTTAAACCATGTTCCTCCTCTGTATGCTCTTCTCTGTTTTATTTCAGGATAGAAACAAAATCGCATGGCCTTCTAGCTCTAGTCTTTCTCTGAACATTTATTTAAAGACCTGTATCTTCACAAAGTGAATTTTCTCAGCAGTTGGAAAGAAAATACCGTGTTTTCTCAGATAGGAAATACAGCCTGGTAGATTCACAAGGAAAATAGTCCCCATGCAATTTCTTCTTTTTCTTTCCCCTTCCCGTTTCTTCTGCTGCAAGTGGAGGAGCCCTGCTGTCCTTCCTCAGAGGGGTAAGGGAATCGTGGCCTCTCGGGGAGCAGTTCCCACCCAGTCCTGGGTGCAGAGGGGAGCTGGGCCAGGGGCTGCCAGCAGATGTGGCCGGAGCACACGGCTCAGCGCTTGCTCCACCACCTCCTCAGCTCTTCCGTGAGTTACTGCCATGCCCTTGAAATAGCGGGGGTGAAATCAGAGAATTGATCATGAAATACCACTGGTTTTGTCGTTTTTCCTTCCCCTCCACTGGCTGCACAGGCATCAGCCACCTCCAAGGAGTCTCCCGGGCGGTGACAGTAACAGGACGCAGACTTACACCTGGCCAGGATTTGCACCCTCGGTCTCCTGGAAAAATCATTGATATGAAAAGATGCACACGTTGCCTGCAGCTATAGCACATATTGCATGGCATGACACACACATAAGTGAGATTAATTTGAGTTCTGGGCATCATTAGCTCAATTAAAACTGTGATTTTTTAGTTCAGACCTACAGGCCATTGAGGAGAAGAGTAATCATAAGACAGAAATGAGTTCCCTAGTTAAAAATTAATTCCCTAGACTAAAAATATAATCAAACGATGTCTACAGTATTTTATGAAGAGCTGAGAGGATAATAAAATTTAAAGCAGTGTAACATTTGCATTTTGTTCATTTCTATCCATATTTTTCCATAGACTGCCTTTCCCTGTGCTTGTTAATCATATGCACTGCTACCGTCCTGGCATTTTAAGATCACTGTTCACATCAAGATTGAAAGGAAACTAATTACAACCACATTTCAGGGTGGTTGTTTAAAGCTCGTACAGCGCTGACTACAGCACAGGAGCCTTGACCTTTATTTGTAAGCATGAAAATAAGGTAAAGATGAAAGATTGCTTTTCCTCCAGCTCATATGCCGGGATCAGGAGGCCCCCTGGAGAAGCAGAGATGTGGTAAGTCCCCATACAGTCTCTCTCCTCGCCTCCTCTCCCATGCTGGCAGCAGAGGCCAGTAGTGCTATGCAGAAGCTGTGCTCCACTGCAGCGAGGTGAACGAAAGCACCACCACGTTATTTTGCAGCTGTCCCTCCGGCTGCTGGAAGAACATGCAAGGAAATAGCAGACCTGAGGAGCCTGTCGTTTTGAGCCCCGTCCAGAGCTTTTTTAGTTAATAGCTTGCATTGCCTGGTGCTGCACGCCACGTCCAGGCGATGACTGAGGTATGGACACGTGAAGGCTACCTGTGGGCAAGAGCAGCAAGGGGCGCTGCAATCTCCTCTGCCACTCACGTTACGGCTTAATAACACTAACAGGACCTAGGTGGACAGATTGGGGCAGAGTAAGGTCCCCCTAATCTGAGGAAGTACAGGTAATCCCGATGTAATCTCTGGTTTCACCAAATGTGAATGCATTTAGAGTCTGCTGACTGGCAAATTTATTCAGTAGGTTTAACCTGCTGCTTTGTCCTCGAATTTTCAAAACTATAATTTCAATACATTTGTACTGTGCTCAAAATAAGCCAAGAGGTAGTTACACAAACAGGCTTCAGCCCAGGAGCTGCTGTTGTGGTGTTTGTTCTGTATGCTCCTTTCAGTATCATTACCCAGCACCAGGAGCCTTGCCGTGGTAAGCACCGACCCCCAAAGGATCTCCTGAGCTTGCCTCCTCCCTGTGTCATTGCAGCTCTGCACCAAAATGAGTTCGTTTAGGAAAGGGACACCGGTGCCCAAGCTGAAGCAGTCATATTCTCTTCTTGTGTTCAGCACTGTAGCTGACCTGCACAATCATTTCATTTGCCAGGCTCCATTTTCTAGCAGAAATTACTGTTGGAGCCTTGAGGTTCGGTGGGTTTATTGGCAGTATCTGCCAGGTAATTTTTATCTCCTGTTTGGAAAAGCAGTATTTAGGGCATTAAGCAATGAAAGATGGGAAACTCATCTCACTCCAACTCAGAAAACCCCTGCAACCCACAATCTCCACTAGGCAAACTGGAGGCAGAGCACCCTGCTTGCCTGGGCCATGCTGAGGATGGAGACCCTGGCGTGGACACTGCGGGGGACCTGGTTGCCATTCGAGCCTAGAAGCAAAGATGGTTTCGCAACACTTTTGTGGTGTATTCTGCTTCTGTCTACATTCTTCAAAGCAAAAATTTACTCAGGCAAATATTTACAGAAACTAGAGAAAAAAAATAAAGATAGTGAAAGCTGCTGCAGTGAACTTCTAATTACAATCCACAAAGTGTTTATGAATAAATTTATCTATTATTTGTCTAGTTCTAGCACTGCGTACACTTTGCCTTGTAGCATTACAGGCTGAAGGAAACAATATGCAGCATGAAAATGAAAACAATTTGACTTAATTATTTACACCATTACCACCCCTTTGAATTAGGCCCTCCATTTCTTTGGTATTTTGTAAAATTTAACTGGTAATTATGCTTGCTTAATTCATTTTATTTATCTACTACTACAATAAGATCAAAACAAAAAACCTACCAGAATGCAAAGTGCCAGCTATGTCCCCCAATGGTAAATGGTGCTTTTAAGCTTTTGTGATAAAAACGTAGTATTTTGTACCATTTCATTTAAAGTGTATCTGGCTCTGCTCCAATACTATTTAAGTGTAAACAGGAAAAGCCTTGGAGGACAAGTAATCATACTTAAATGACACAAAGATCATTAAAATAATGTTCCAAAAACATGGCAAAATTAGACATTGCAAGACTGTTTTCTTCTCTGAAGTGTTTCACCAGATGGTGAAGAGTGCTGAAATAGTAGATCTGAGAGAGAAGGAAAAACATTTCGACAGTTTTCTCACGCTAGCACCGTGCAGCGTGCACAGCTCTCATCCGAGCTTGTCTGAAGTGGCATCTCACACCTTGGCTTAATCAAACGCTCGAGCTCAGGAAAACATCGAGGTGTTCAAGCGAAACTCAATGCTGAATCACAGTCTGGGAAATCCCTGCTTTATTCTATTAAAGTTGTCAACCAGATTTATTCAGAGATGAGAACAAATGAGCGTGTCAGCATAAGTTATTGTGGTAATTTGTGAAACTCTTAATGAGATATTTTCAGAGCTCATAAAAAGGAAGAGCTATGTCATTAAATTACTGCACAATAAGTGCATTTTGATACAAGAAAAGAGTTGGTTTTTTATCAGAAATGACACCCTGCATCGGTGGGGAAGCATCAGTGAGCTATTACTATTTAAATACGAGGGTCTAACAACCATCTCAGAAAGTCGGCGCTTGTTCATATAAATGGGAAAATGTTTGTATGTTAGTTGCTATGTGAGATGGCCACAGGTGAGATGACTCTGTACCTTTATCACTGGATACGTTCTCTTCTGAAGGACTTTAAAAGGTTCCTTTCTACAGGACTTGTTATGCCTCCAGATGTCATTAGCTTTTTGCTAGCTTTGTCAGTAAGAATATCTAGAAAATTGTAATTACATATTTAATAAAATCCTCTAATTTTTGTCCTTAAATATTTATAGGAAATTATGCTCTCTTGATTAGGGGTTTCCTTTAGTAATATTGGTGATGGCCTGGTACACCACCCCTCATTCTCCCCACAGCCCCCGGCCATCCATCACCTGCTGAACAAGGTGAAGTATTTGGTGGTCCTGAAATCATTAGTGGTTTCTGTGGACCCATTAACAACCCTAGCTCCCTGTGGAAAGGCCTATCACGCCCTAGGAGATAGCCATAAAACTACTGGAGCTGCAAAGTCACAGTGGGGACAAGAGATGTCCACTGGAGAAGAGGGTTTCTCATCAGCTGAAAACGAGTCTCTGGGACAAATGATGGGCAAGAAGGTGTCATTGGACTTCCAAGCTCCCCACCTTCCAGAAATGTTGGGTTTCTCAACCATTTCCTGGGGAACATATGTGGCAAATCTAGATCCACAGGAAAACTCATCCTTTTTAGATAAAAGAGCCTGAAACAGAAGGTGACTTCATTCCTGATTGGCAGTCGTTCTAGTTCCATGCTGAGCAAGGGAACAGTCTCTTACTCACTATATTACAAATATCTTTGCACTGAGTACTCGTCATGTCCAAATAACAGCCTGCATGGTGCATTTGGTATACTTCCGTTACACAGAGTTAGCGATAAAAAATAAAGCAAAAATCCCCCATCACTTTCTGTATATCCCCAGTCAATGAACATTCAGAAGAGGGGCTTGCAAACTGGAAAGGATGAATATAATTTTAGCAATCTAGTTGATTGGTTTGCATCCAGCTCATATGCTTAAGTAAAACACTTGTGCATGGATATTTTACAATAGCCTGAGTTAAATGAATGACTGATTTTAGTCCACTTCCTTTGGGGCAGATGACCATTCGATGGCCATTTGATGACCATTCAATGAGCAGAGACTGTAGGTGCCATTAACTGTCACCCCTACCATCCTTCTCAGGTGGTTCCATTGGCATAGGATGGGAAGTGTCCCACAATCTTAAAACCAAACTGCTATGAGTGGCTGTGAGCTTGCACTGATCTCCAATGTTATTTGCAAGCTAAATAACTTGGGACAGCTGGGTCTCAGGGACACTCTGTGCCTCAGTTTCCCATCTGTAGAAGAGTAATACAAGGACATTGGTAAAACATTATTGTATTTTCCCCTAACATGGATTGTTTTCTTTTTAGAAGGGCTCTTCTAGGAATACCAAGTCTTTCTGAAGAATTGATTTACACAAAAAACTTGACATTAGCTGGTAACCTCTCTGTCTTCAGCAAGGCAAAGGCTTTATTCTCCTGTCTGAGCTTAATTATGCCTTCGGAACTGTACATGGAGGCCTAGATGAAATTCTTGCTTTGTGTTCAAGAAAGTCGCTCTTCGTTTGCATTTGCTTTGGCAGAAGCCACTGTTCTCAGTACTACAGTGCCAATATGGAGTGCTTAAAATTGGCAAAGCTCCAGTTGTACATCTATTTTATATTCTACCTAAATTCTAGGCAAAATATCATTTCTTAAGCTTAAATACTAATGCCTTCGAGGGAGAAAAAAAAAAGGCCTGAATTGAGCAGCAGATATATTGAAATCAAATCCTGTAATGCTCCATGCTGCTAAGAAAAGAGCTCCGTCTCCACCAGCCAGCAGAGGTTGCTCTGATGTTAGTGATTAGTCATGGCACTTATTTTCAGTAATAAAGCACATGAAGGAAATAAACCACAAATATTGAAACGATTAAATGATCTACGAGTCAGAATGATATGAAATGCGTTACGTGTGAGTAGCTTGTGAAGCGGCGGTCCCTAGCCCATGTCTTCGGGACAACCTGCTGCCCACGGGGTTTCCCAGTGCCATGTTGCAGCCACAGCAGCCAGGCAGGCTCCAGGAACAGCGGAGAACTGCCAGCACATCACTCGGCCAATCTTCCCGTGAGATGGTGAGAACTGAGATTCCTGTTTTAGCATATAAATTCTGTCACTCTGGCCCTTAAAAATCAAGGTTTTTTGCAACAAGGAGTTCTGCTGATTTTAACTGGATACTTGAATTGAAATAAAAGAAACAGATTCTTTGCCCTTATTTACCAAACAGGATTTTTTTTTCTTTCCCAGTTATTAATTTCCTTAAATGTAAAGTGACATCTCTAAAATGAAAACAGTTTATTGCTTGCCAGGAGCAAAGCCTGCCTAATTTAAGAAATTCAGAATTAAAGCTTTTGAAGCATTTCAGGGCATGTTTATAAAACAATTATGATTGCAAATGTTATCTCTGCTCGATACAGCCTCTTCAGGCCACCACCAAAGCCTGAAACTTCATTGCCAATCTTCCCCACCCTGAAACGTTTCATCAATCGCATAAAATCAGGTCATCCTTTGATTGCAACTTTCCTATCTCAACCCAGGCATTCAACATCAAACCAAACGTATCCGGAACGTATTTGAAAAAAACACAAACACCTTATTGTTTAAAATTAAGTAGTAGGCTTATTATTAATAACTGACAGCAGAGAAAGGAGTGCAGTGACCTCTCCAACGGAGCATTTAAGTCTTTGCACAACATGCTTTGCTTGTGCTAGGCTGGTTTCACAAACAACAGCTGTGTAGTTCGTTAACATATGAATCCCCTTGAGGTAATTTGGAGGATCCAAATGTGCTAAACTAAACACCTCATTAAAACAGTACTTTAAAAAACAAAACAAAAAAACCCCAACCAAACCCCAAACTAATTTTGCATTCCACTTTCACATGTGGAGATGCTCGGTGGAGAATATTCTATTATATGGAATTCATTCATCTGTGTTGCTGGAAATAGGGGGTTTTAAAATCAGTAATATGGGTTTTTCTCTGCTAAGATGCACTTGAGGCTAAAGTGTCTTTGAAGTGTATTCTGTCACAAAGAAGCAATTAACTGAGGACAATAACGTTTTCTTTTCCTCCGTGTTACTAAGCTGAATGCACAGGCCACAAGCTTGTACTAAAATATGCACGACCCCATTTCTCTTGAGTCTGGGGAGCGAAGGGACATAACCAAGGAGCCTCTCTCCAGCAGGTCTTGGATGAGGCCAAGGCAGAAGTGCACACAAGTGTTCCTGGGGCCACCGTGTTCCCCTGGAGAGACTTGCAGAGATTTTCAGGAAAGTCCTGTGTAACAAATGCTGCTGGCAGAGGAGTTTGCTGCAAGTCCAGGTGACCACACAGAAGACGCACAGTCTGAAGACACTGGCAGGAACACCTCCTTCCCTTCTTCCTGGGGGCTACAGAGGGCTCAGATGCTTTGGTCAATGCCTGTCATTTCTTACTGTCTCTTCCTATTTGTCCTCAATGGTACTAGTATAATTCTGCCAGTAAAGAGTTTCATAAGCTCCTTGGTGCTACTACTAAAAGCCCCTCTGGAAAACAGCCTCTCCTGCCCAGCTAACACTGCCCTGTGAAGCACTGGAGCTCGAATGGTTCCTCTGATGGTTCCAAAAGCACACAGAAAGTCGGACTTCTTCTCAGAAAACCATGCTTTATTCTCTGTCTCCAGCTGATTTTGTTTGTGACTGGAAGGAGGGATGTGACTGACACATGTTTCTGATGGTCTACAAGGAATTTTACAAAAGTAAGCCGCTAATAAGAAAGATCGAGTCCCCTAAACTGCCTGCTTCCAAAAATACGTAAATTAGTCATCCTTTTTTTTATCAGTGGCTTACTATCTGCATCAAGAGATTTTTTTTAAAATAGATGCTCATAGAATTTATTAATTCCTAAATGAGACTGCAAGAATGTTAAAAATTTAGATGCAGCTTCAGATTTTGATAATGATCTGAAAGACAATGACTGGGAACTTTTTGCTCCTATAGTCTTATGAAGCAACTGCCCTTTTTCCTTCAGAAAATTAGTTTAAGGTTGTCCTGGATGACTTCAAATTAAAGGCTGCCAATAGGTTAGAGCTATTGGATTTTCTCATTGTCTTCCTCCAAAGATCTTATTTTAATGTTCCACCCATATTTACTTTATGTTTCCTATACCAGGAAAGACATCAACCTAATTAGCAGTGATAATTTGGAACTTTCATATGAAACATTTAACATGGATAGAAACAACAGAAATTGTTTAACACCAAGGTACTGATGCATACTCTATAGATTTTATCTTCTCTTTTAAAGCCTTTATTCTTGAAACTTAGGCAAGGAACTTGGTTTTAGGGGGACAAAAAAAAAATAATCCCACACCTACTATCTTATTTTTTAAAGCTATGTTTTAAAGCATAGCCTTATAACGCATTGGAATTTCCTCAAGGTTTTGTAAATACTCGTCTGAATTCCTCCCAGGTATTAGTATGTCATCCAAAACCCAGAAAATACTATTTATTCTCTGCAGGACTCAATCCATTCTCCTTTGAAATCCTGCAGGTAACTGGCTCCCCCCCCCAGGGTAAGCTTTCATACTTCAACAGGCACGTATATGTGAGTTCAGTCAGAATTAGTATTTTTTTAAAATTCTGATTCCTGTTGCTGCCAGGCTTTGGACAAGCACAGTTTGGAAAACTCTATTCCCTCTGCCAGTTTTCTAAGTAAATCCTGTGGTTTGGGGATTTTTAATGGGCACATTGAATGCAGCTCACGCCCTCACTTCCACATGTGAAATCATTCCCACCCTTCCAACCCCTGCTATTGCTTTTCCACATGGTTTCTTTGCCTGTGTTCTGTACAATTATAGCGTTAACAAATTTAAATATTCTTAGCACTTTTCCTTCAGCACAGTTTTTGGCTTGGAAAATTCAACTTTGCATCTTTCTTTTCCCATTGGCATTAAGATGCCACTTTCCAACCTAGCTCAAAGTTGTGCCTAATTTTTATAGTTTAACAGCTCACATCTGTAGTCACCGAAAGCCTTCTCTGTATACATCCTGCAATAAACGCAGGCAGTGGTCCTGACCTTACTGGGCTTAGTGCATCCCAGCTTATGAAAGAAATGCTGTGAAATAACCTTTGAGATCATCTGACCTGTGCCATTAGCATCTTCACTCCTCCCCACCCTCAGGACATGGTGCAATCAAGTCCACTGATTTTTAACCGCTGGCACATTTTGCAGGCTTAAATTGAGCTCAACAGCTTCTCTAGCGGCAGTGCCTTCATCTACCCAACAGCCAGCAGCTTCTTTCTCAGTTTGGAGAATTATACACAAACAACAAATTGATTTCCGAGAGTCTTTTTCGCAGAATTACCATAACAACAAGCACAGTCATTTAAAGCATGCCAAAAATTCAGTTTCTAGCTGGTTTCTGAGATGCGGCTTAAATTGTTCTATTCAGGAATTTGTGGTAGACACACGATGTTTTGCAGAGGCTTTATAAGGACTTCAGAATCCATCTCGCTGCCTTGCGGAAAGCCTGGGACTCTGAGCATTGCAACTGCAGCATAAATCTTTAAACTGTAGGTTTACTGGTGCACAAAGATTCCCTTGCATAGTTGTATTTTCACCATTTGCATAAAATACTGTTCAAGAATAAGAAGGTTTCGAAATCTTTCTCTGTCTTCGTTTATCAGGAAAGCCTGTCACAGATGGCTTTTTTATCTATAAACTTTTTTTTTTTAAAAACCCTTCTTTCATTGTTATTTTTCTGATGAATTAAAAACAAAAATTCCCTGCAAAGCAGATGTAGAAGACAGTTGCAATCTTTGTGAAGCAGCAGCTTTGAAGCTGCACTTTATTTACTGGGAAGCTCTTTTCTTGGCTCCTAATACAAACCAGAGGTTCAGCTGAGACTGCCACACTGCTGCAAGCCTCAATCATAACCAAAGCAGAAACAAGAGATTCAGATGATGTATTTCCCCTAAAACTAGTAAATAAACACACTTACGAATGAGAACAGCTTTTCACTCCCTCAGTGTATTGCTGGATTTCCTTCTTCACCTCTACATTACCAATTAGTGGGAGATTAGGGCAAAATCACTAAAAATTCCTACATTTTCATTGTGTTGGAGTATAACCTCTCATATGACTCCTGTGCAGTCAATTCTGACTTTGGATGATAAGGAAGACTTGTTTCAAGGGATGCAGAAAAACCAAAAAGCCATACAAACCCCATAACTAATCTTAATTTTCTTTATATGTTGAGGATAGATTTTGCAGGTGGGGAGGCCTGGCAGCCTGCTCACGGAGCTCATTCTCCAGTCTCTGGTGGACTGGGGGCTATGGTTGATAGCAGCACGTAATAGTTAGGAAAGTCCATGGGATTTTTGCTTTTGGACAGGATCTTCTTCTAGAAGGTCTCATTTGTCCCCCGAAATGCAGGTCTGCCACACTGCAAAGGCTGAGCTGGCCCCCAGGAGCTGTGCAAAGAATTTTTCTGTATTTCCATGGTTTTGTAGAAGTTTCTACAGCCCAGAAATCCAAATGTTTCTTTCTTGCTTATTTGCTGTCTGCTTTTTTAAAGCTAAACAATTGCCTGAGTTCCTCGTGCCTATTTCTATAGTCAGTCAAATCGCAGCTTACTTTCCTTTGGTGGGTAAATCTGGCTTTCAGAGCTGCCCTGCCTTGCTCTGAAAAATGAAATTTCATCTGAAGAGTTCCCATCAGCTCCTGTGTTTAACTGTGTTTCTCCCACTCTGGCATAGAAAGCAAAAAAGCAGATTGCCACAAAAATTAAGTGCAAACTTACACGTGTTGTGCCAAAGTTAACCATTGACTGTAAGTAAAATAGATCTAAAAGTCTTTTCAGAGCAGTAAGATTCCAGAGGAAGAGATCAAATCCCTTACTTTTATATTGCCATAAAGCTATGGAGACATTTTTTTTCTCTTGTGTGTTTTGAAAGGATCACGACTTTGTCCTAGAGCCAAGTCAGTTAATAATAACAATCTCCCACTGATATTAAAACGGAACAGGACTATTATTAGGAAATAATTGAAAATTAATAAATGTATTTTTTAAATAAATTACTGTGACCTTTTACTTTACAGAGCCAAATTTAGTTATAGAACTATCTTCACCTTAGGAAGATTAAAAATACAAATTTTTTTGTATTTTGTAAAATTTACTGCATTATCCATAGAATACTATTAGATAGCTCTGTTACTCATGAAATAAAAGACCTAAAATATTTTTAATTAAGTGAGAAATAAATAAATTCAGTCCATAAGACAAGCAGGACATGTTTGCATGAAACAAAAAAAAAAAAACAATAAATAAAGAGAGGATTAAACTTGCAAGTTGTTCAATGATGAATTAAATAATGGACCTAATACAAGCCTTGCCCTCCCTGCTCAAGATTTACACCACTAATCAGCCAATTTTCAAATCCTTAATATACTAGAGCATTTGCCTTTAAGGCAGCAGTAATTTAAGACTGCTATCAAAATGAATGTTTTTCCATTAGGCAAAATAATTATGTCATATATTCTAACAGTGTCTCTGGACTTAAATCTTTTTAGTGAAGGAAACTGTCAGTCAGCTACAATTTCATTGAAAATCATGATCAAAAGCCACTGCATATAGGGAACGCAAATAAAAAGTGACTTTTCTATGGATCACAATAATTCAAGACCATTCATAAAATGTAATGTCTAAATGACAGGTCACACGTTGTCGTGCAGGTCTGGTGCATTTTGAGGAAGACATTTGGATATTTATTTATGTAGTTTGAAGGCAGCATCAGTACCTGTGCAAATTTAAAGTCTGCAAATCTGTGCATCAGAACCAACTCATATATTTTATTGGGACTTTTCATGGGGTTGTGGGATTGTAATTGTGAAGGCAGCAAATCTTTACTGTCTCTGATTACTTGCTTGTTGGTTTTGAAGTCCTCGGTGCACATGAGATGTGCTTTGCTGCCCCTTACGTTTACAGAACAAACACTGAACATTTACTGCTTGGGATGTGCTTCAAATTTCACCCCAAGGTAAGAACTTAGGAAAAGTTAAGGGGATTAATTTACTACCTGAGTGGTGTTCTGGAGCATTTGAAAAAACAAGATTTGCCTCATTTAGCTGAAACTTGCACTTAGCATAAAGCCTTACCTCCTGCAAATAGATGCTGCCACGCAGGGAGTCTGAGCATCAGATCACTCCCATCATCTCCATCGTCACACAGGATTATCTTGAGCAAATAATTTTACCTTCCTGTGATTTCATATTTATTTATCTCTTCTTTGGGGGGGAGGGGGGGGGGGAGCTGGCTCCCCACAAGAAAGATGCTGGCCTGTAAGGTAATTCCAGGCAAGCCCATGGGAGAGCAGAGGCAGCTGCAGCAGCGCTCTGCCTGCCTGCAGCCTCTCCCAACACCACTTTGGGATGCATAACGATTAATATGCACATGTGCATTCCGCTTGGAGAGTGAGACTTGACCCTTTTAATCCAGACACCTGGGCTCCGTCTGCCGTGTTTATAAACCACCTCATGCGATTTTTTTTTGCAATCTTAAGTAGTCAGGGACCTGGTTTTATGTCTCATCAGAAGAGGTCACCTCCAGGTGCCCTTTGGCACTTCTCTGGGTACCAACTATATTTTTGGAATGAGATATCTGGACTGCACATGTGTCAATGGAAGAATCCCAGGCGTGTGGGAGTGCTGAGACAGAGACTCAGAAAAGAAATAGAGCCACTGCTATTTGTACAGATCTCTGTGCACATGATGGCCAGTTAGCTAAAAAGCTGTCCTGCCTTCCCATCCAATAGGGAATATGGTAAATACAATCAATGCAAAGCTCTCACAGCTGGCCCACTGATAGACAGTGCATTCTCAAATGTCAGGGTAATAAAAAATAGTTTTATATTGCCCGAAACCCCAAATAGCTGAGAGAGCTGTAATGCCTTATCTGAAGATGGCAAAACCCTCACTTCTTGCTATGCACAGCTCTGTTCTGATCTTCATCTTGCAGCCTGCAGGGCTGCGTCCTGTGCACGTCTGTAAGCCATGACCCTCAGCCATGACTGCAGTGGCTTTGCTATAGCTGCTGCAGGTAGCAATACCATGGGAGATGGATTTAACCATCGTCGTGGATGTTATTGCCCATACAGACCTGGTTAAAGCTAATAACAGTGTGCCTGCATTTGGTAAAAATCCTCTCTTCCTGTTGCTGCATGGGCATACTCGTCCTTGTTCCTGCAACGAAAGCTTGTATTAAGTACTGCTCTACCTGGTGTAGTAATAAGTGATTTTAGCAGTAAGGTATAGATAAAGAACACTTTCATTTTCTTTACCAAGTTATCAGAACTTTTCTTCAAAAACCAAACCTGTGATGTGGTCTCCCCTTTTAGCTACAGACTATTCACTCTGCTGCTGGTGGAGTGCTATTAGATCCAGAGCCTGAGCTGCAGTCGCTGTTAGGGATCCCGGCTATCTGTTTGAAGGTAAACTGTGGGAAAGTACCACTAGAGGTCACTCAAAATTAATTGTTACCTAATTAGCACATTTTGACCCTACATTTTAGGACGTTCTGCCACTTTCATACTTAAGACATTGTCAAGTTTGACTCTTCAGCTAATTCTGAACAAACTCAGAACAGCTGAAGACAGAAAGTATTTCTTCATCTCTTCCTTCATATGACTCTTTCCAGGCTCCTGGATCAGCTTTGCACTTGCCTCTGCAGACAGCAAATCGTTCTTTCCTCAGCAATGAGCTTAGTAATGCTGGCAGTGATGAACCTCAAGAATTGTTGGGTTTAGAGGCGTTCAGCCCTAGCTGTGTTATCTAAAATAGCTGGTCACCCATTTTGAAAATTAGACCAAAGTGAATTGTACAAGTGAGGGAATATATGTAGGGAAAAAAAGCCTTTAATGTTTCCAGGGCCTTCCCCAGCTGTACCTCACCCCCATAAATTTTTAACCACTGCTGTAGAGAAGAAAAATTAGAGCTTTATAGCAATTGTTTGACTAACTAAAAGAGGTGAAAAGCAAAGTTTAAGTCTGATTAATGGGTATGTGTTGAAATATCTCTGCATGTGTTTAATCAAAAGCAGATGTTCTGTTTGTCGGGTTTTTTTTCATAATCTGTGAAAATGATGATAGCAATTTATTTGCCAAAGACAACAGGAAAAGGGATATCTAATTAGTACGTTCTATAAGGTCAAGACCACCAACTGCTGGTGCACATGCATGCATCACCTGAGATGTGTAATCAAACACACTCAAGGGACTGAGTCCTCCCATCACTCAGATCATTAGTGTTTGACCAGAATGAGGAGACTTTCATTTCAAATGCAGCTCAGTGTAGGAAAACCCTTAGGCAGCCAAGCTCCCATAAAGGATGCTCTATCAAAAATTACCTACTCTTATTTAATTTCTCTTTTCGGGTTACTGCTGATCCTCTCCCCATTCCCACCCCTTCCACTCCATTTAATTGAACAGCGTGGATTAGTTAGTCAGTTTATCCATATGTATGAACATGACAACCGTAAAGAATATTGCAGTTTCCTGAAAAATCATTTAATAACCTCACAAGACCAGCATGTGTGCGGCTGGGGCGGGCAGGGGTGGGGAGGGGAACATTAAAGCACTGTAAGATGAGCAAGAAATTTATCAGCGGCTCTGGTATCCTAGCTGCTTCATCAAGGTAATAAATAAATAAATAGATCATCAGCATCTGAAAAGTTGCATGGCTTCTCTCTCTGCTTTCTAGAGATCAATTTTGCAGAGGTAGAAAGACAAAGTTAGGCACAAAATAGCATAGTCACAGGCTCAACTAATGGAATTTGGATGTAATTATCATCTTTTAAAACAGTGAACCAGCCTCTAAACTTTTACCCAAGAAGCCAGCAAAGTAAAGGAAAATAATTCCGCATTTATCCTCTCTCTTAAAATCTGTAGCTACTGAGTAATACCTATTGTTTCAAGGTGTTCCATGATCTTAGGCATCTTTTGTCTGTGCATACTTCATATTTCCTGAAGACATCAGCTATCTAGTATTGATGAAGGTTCTGTCTTGCATCATGCCATCACATCTGCCTATTTACCAGAGCAAGCTTTGACCCTTTGGTGACCACAATGCTCCCTCTAACAAAGCACTTAGTTGGACAGGGTCCCTTTACTTAGTCCTCTCTGCATCCACAAAGATTCAAACGGTATTTGAATTAAACAAGAAATCTTTATGCTAGGCATATCGTTCATGTGTTCTCTGTTCTAGAAGGGGCTGGTTAAAGAATCCCTACTTAAAAGCCCAGCTTATCAGAACCTCTTCTTTGAGAGACCTCTGCCACTGGAGCTCTTACTCTAAAGTGAGTAAAAGACCTATTTAACAGAGTCACCTTCTCCTGAGCTACCCAGTGTTATACTCACAGCTATTGTAAAAAATTCTCAGTTGGGGCAAATAGCTTCCTATTCTTTTCCTTTTCAGCTCCCAGAAAAGTTCATCTAGAAGTAGAGAAAAGTTCCTAGCAAGATTTCTACCCAGGAGACACAACAATTTGCAAAGACGACTTCTTCCCCTCTGCAAACCTTCCTTTTATTCTGCATGCCTCAACATCAAAAAGCTGATTTCCCATTTACAACATCTTCTAAATCCCAACCACAAGCCTCATCCTCTCAATCCCCTGTACAGATTTAACCCAAAAATTAGAAAGTAGGGGAAAAACAAATTTTCTCTTCTTGTTGAAAAGCATGCACAGATTTTTTTACCAAATATATACATTGGATGGTGCAGTCTTCAGTGACTCTACCATATTTTTTCATCAGACTTTTCTTTCAAAAGCACTGAATGCTGAAGAATAAGTGGAGGCTTCTGAGCCAATCTTAAAGTCTTCATAGAGGTAGAAAATCGCTTTGTATATAGCAGGTTGTAGGTGCTCTGATTTTTGCAATAATTCAGTAAAGGTTCAAGCTTTGCTTCAAAATTAGCACCAAAAACTAAGGGAAATGAAACAATTCTGATGTATTAGTGAAATTATAAAGCAGAAGTCGCAGTGGGCATTATAATCAAACGTACGGAGACAATGAACTTCTGAACTCACATGGCATAAGATTTTTATTTTAAACTAATATGCAAACTGCTTTTGTAATTCTCTAAAAGCATATATAAACATGGACAATTAATTTAATGTGGCCCTGTAAATCCAATCAAAAATCATAGGATGCAAAGGATTAGAAATATCTGTGATACTAAAAATATCACACCTTATTAAATTACAACTGGTTTTGAGATCTGTGTCACAGTCATTTCTGTTGCTTATATTCTGCTCAGCCTCTGCACAATGACCTCTGCCTGGGTACGAAACAGTTGTCATAAAATCATTAAATACCCACTTGTTTTACTCTGTGCTTTGGTTTAATTCCTTTTACCATGATGCAATGTGGCTGCATACACAAATTCCAGCATACGCAGTCACCACCGCAGCAGAGAGATCCTGGAAGCGCCCGCTTCCCATATGCAGATTTCTTTTGCCATTGCACATGGTAAATCCTGGAATTGCTGCAACCTGGAAATTCTCCCAGGCAGGGCACACAAGGGAGACTGGGAATCACACACACTGGAATCAAACCCCCTACATTTAGTGACAGAATCTTGGACACAGCCTCTAGCTGCTGAAGATAGGAAGAAAAGAGGTGCTCAGCTAATGTTATCTGGTAATGTGAAGCTAACTACAGATAAAAAGGGCTTCCTGTGTCCAGAAAAGAAGCTATTAGATCGGATTATATTGGACTGAGACATGAAGGATTAGTGAAGAGGCAACCTGACAGTCCTGCTTTGCTGCTTATGTGCATCCAAAGACCTTCCCCAAGAACCGTGGCTGTGCAAATGGACCAGTTTGGAACTCAATTGTTAAGATTGGCTTTGGACATTTCTGGGTGCCCAGAGCTGGAGTTCTGAAGCCCGTGAACATGTTAGCAGGCATTCAGCAGCTGTTGTGTAAGGGTAACCAGTGGCATTACTTCTCTCAGAGAAGTAACCTCTAAACATGATATCACTGTCCAAGCATATCCATATATCCACATGCCCATAAGCAGGTATTTTTTTCTTTCAGCATTCATGGGGGAATCCTGGAGAGGCACTAGAGACCAGATTAAGGTTGGACTCGATGATCTTAAAGGTCTTTTCCAACCAAAGTGATTCTATGATTCAGATAGCACTTCAGGTAGCTCTCACGCTCAATGTAAACTTGTACTTTGGCATTGTCAATGCCAGGTAGGTTGGCCATCAAGCCAAGTGCAAGCAGGACCAGAGCAAAGCCTCCCCAGACTTGGGCAAGAACGTTGGATGTGTGGGTCTCCCAGCACAGGCAGTGCTGTTACTGAGACAGCTTGCAATGAGGCGAAGCCTGGGGCCAGGAGGCAATGCTAAAGGCTAATCTGAAACTTATGGACACTATGCAGATGCAACTAGTAATTTGTTAACTTTGAATGGCAGTGTTGGTAGGCATGAGGAGGATAATATGTATCACCCGCAGGTGTGCTATAAAGCTGCTCTTTTCCTTTTTCATATTCTTTGTAAGAGATCTTCCTTAATCGTTGGCACAGCTCTCTCCCCAAACCTGGAAGTCTGAATTGAAATGACAATTTGCTCCTCTCCTAGCTAATTGGAACCAGAGCACAGATATTTCACAAGAGAAAAATGATGAGCTGGCTTCCCTGCATCTGCTATGTTTGTCTCCATTTTTACATTTATACTGTCTCGTCTGCTCTGCTAAACTGCCAGTCATCTCCTGGGGACACTTTCTCTACTTGACAGCGCATAGAACTGGCTAACTTCCCCTCATCTCCAGTGTATGCCTTTAGGTCCGGAGGCTGAGACACACCATCTGGAAGCTGGACCTGCAGACAAGGCAACTGCTCAGAAAATGCCTTGTAGTTATGGGTCTCCTCGTTACCACCATGGCAGCTGTTTTGGAGCTTTGAGGAGTCGACCGCTAACGAAGGAGCATTGCCCTCCCTCTGCTTATCTATATCCTCTCCTTGCTTGGCCTTGGAGGAGCTGGTAGCTGAATTGCTTCTGGTGCACCTTAATCAACTCAATTTATTTAAGGGTTTTAAGTTGCTGCATATGAAAGCCTCACTGATGGAGGTATTACATGGCTTTCCTTTGCCCACAGACAATGATTTCATCTTCTCAGTCTTAATGTCAGATTTTGGTGCTGCCTTCTGCACTGTTGAGCAAGGACTCCTACAACTCCCAGAATGCAGCAGATTTACAAGAAAAAAATACCAGACAGAATAATTTCTTTTTTTCTCTCAATAATCCTCAAAATGGGCCACAACTGACAAGTCTGAGGCAGGGGGATTTGAAGCACTTGACTTTCTTTTTTCAGAGTATTTTATATTGAAACAGTGGATGCCACTGTCATTGCAGTGAGGGTTATGAGAACATTAAAAGGATTAAGACCTTAGCTTGGCCTGAGGACGATTATAAGCTCTGTACTGCTTTCTGTACTGCTCTATCCTATCAGATTTCTTTCTCTCTCTCTTTGAAATACTAACTTATATAATTGCCTAATATATAATTGCCTAATTTATATAAATTTTCAAGGCAATAAATGGAATGAAAAAGCTTCTGCTCACTTACCGTAGAAACACCAACAGTACATAAAAATATGTACCAGTCAAATAAGTGTCTCAAACACCTAAAGTGACATGTGGCCACATTCAATTCCTGCCGTGCAAGCTGCAAAGCCTATGAAATGGAGTGAAAATGCAAAGCACAGAGCAAAAATATGCCAGCCTCTTTAGAGAGCTCTGCATATCATTGGCAAGGGCTGGTTTGCATTAGCGCATCTCAGTTCTTTGACTGATTTGTTTCTTAGGGGTAACAGCTGCCTACAGGTTGTACCTACACAAGTGAATCGAATGTGACACAAAGCCAGAACACTGCAGTACGTTTCCTCTTGTACTAATAAATATTTAAGGATAAAGCCTAAGTACTTCTTCAACATCAGATCCTTCTCTGTTGCAATTGGCAAAAAGCAACTTGCAAATTGCTATCTATAATGGAAAATATATAAAAAGGATGTTGATAAACTTATGATAATGGGTCATATTTTTTGAACTGATTTTTGTTTCTCAGTAAAATTCCACAAACTTTTTTTTTTTTTTTTTTTTTTTTTTTATAATTTCTAATAGCCAACCTTGTCCTTCTACTTATAGGTAAACCATGAGGGAATGGAGAAAAAAAAATGCCCACAGGCCACAACTCAAGGCTCTTCATGAAATTTTGTCTAGGAAATGGAAAAGAAGCACATCAGCCATTCAGGGTCAGAGCATCCTTCTCCCCTCTTTCCTCATTTAGTGTCAAACAAGAGACCTACCCAGCTCCTCAGTGATGCTCATTAGCAAAATGTCCAGGCTCCAAATGGCAATGCCAAACCGTTTGATAAGCTCACCTTGCCTAGTCGGTCCTGTGACTCTGGGATAAGCAATCACAGCTTTACTAGAAACCCTGAAAATAATATTTGTACAGTTCACATGACAAACAGGCATGGGCAGAATGCACTTACAAGCCCAGACAATGTTAATTGCTTCCAGGAGTGTCTAGAGATTACTCTACCTGAAAATATTTGACATTTTTGATGAAAACTCATATATTGTGGCACACAGACAGCAAAGCAAACATTTCCTCTCTGGATTTTGAAATTAAGCACAACACGAAGAAAAATGCAGCCTGTATTTAAAAAAAAAAAAAGATCCACATCTGTGTTCAAGAGTCCATTTCAACACTCCCTATCCAGCTGTGTTGGCATTCATGGCTGGACAATCTTTTGATTGAGTAGAGTAGGTCGTGAATTTGGGATTTACTTCTAGAACCTCAAGTGCTTAATCCTCTTGGAGCATTTCTTGCTTGAAAATTAGGAATTCAGGAGGAAAAAAAAGGGGGGAAAGTAGCTCAATATTTTCTTCTAGGAACACCCTCCATCCTCAATTCTACAATGAGATTTGGCTTCTGTGGATATTTTCTCTGAGTTAGGGTAAAGCCTGTAGTGTAAAAGTCATTTCAGCTGTTGTGCATATTCATTCCTCTCTATCAGGAAAGCCCCTCAATCAGAGAATAAAATCCTAAACCCAGTTTTCACGTGGCAAGGTTGATAAAAAAGAGAAGAAAAAAGCAAAGCAATGACTTCCCACCAGCTTTACCCATCTTTATTTAATGTGCCAGAATATTTCCACTGGCTCAGTGGGAACAGGACTTATGTTTGGCCTCACTATGGGTTTTATTTTTTATTATTCTGGAAATCCCATTTATTTTTCTCAACTGGTGAAAGAAAATTAACTAATGTAAATATACTTAGTTCTGGATGCTGGTGTGGGCTTAGTTTGGGAAAAGCTTGAGAACTGGTGCTATCAAGATTCTGTGGAAGAAACCCAATCATTTAAAATCCATAGTTTCAGTTTTTATGATAGATGAATCCATTCTGTTTCATTATAAACTAGAGGGGATTTTTCATTGGGATCCCAGAAGTAAACTGGAACCAAGAAGATGGAACAGAGATTCAGAATGACTATTTGGGAGCTGTGGTCTTTACAGAGGATAGCTAATGTTGGAGACTGAAAGAAGACAAGGAAACATGGCTAGGAAACATATTCTGCAGAAAATATATTCTATAGAAATGTACATTCACTCCAACAGAATCCACATCTGACTAAATATTTTTGTCTGCATTCCCATTAGGCTTATTTAGCTAATATAAGTTCACCCCAAGAATTACCCTTGCATTCTAAAATATTGTAAATATTATGCTCCTTCCACACTGTGTGGCACACTGGGATAGTTGGGGCTTGCTTTTCAAATCAGAAAAGAAATAACACAGAGCTTCAGCCTCGAACAATGCAAAAGTCCCTGTTTTCTTCCATAATGCATCCAGAATATGTCCTGGGACTTCAGAAGTGGAATTGCATAAGTAGATACGAGATTTGATTGAATTTGGTGAATCCATGAAGTGGATTTTTGATACTGAAAGACTGTAATTTTGGAGGGTGATTTAAGAGCTTTGAATAGTGTTATCATTCTCAGTGTTATGAAATGCATGCATCTAGCTGTGCTGGCTGAGATCCCTTCCAGCAGTTTCAAAAGAGCAGTTATTATCATCTGCAGGCAAGACTGTTTTGCACCACAGCAGATATTAGAAGGAAGCCTATGTGATCATTTATAGCATGTGCGGATCTTTGCACTGTAGCTGGATTTTTTAGAATAGGCTGCAACATATTCTGGCATCACAAGTTTTCTTCATCGTTACTCATGTTTCTCCATCTCAGCAAATCAAAATAAATGCAAAAGGACTCCTAGGATGTTAGCAGTGAGCATGGTATCTGATGTATTTTGAATGTAGGTTAAGAAGACAAAAAAAGGGAAAACAATTGTTTTAAAACATTGTAAATTTTCAATGTCATCTTTAAAAAGACACTATTTCTTCTGAATTTTCTTCCGATGTGAATGACGGAGGTCTCTGATTCCCAAGAAAATGCAAAAGGACCTTGAAATAAAAAGATACCATAATGGCTTGCAGTGATACACTCCTCCCAAGTTTTCAGCACAATTATATGCTTATTACTTTGGAAGAGTTAGAAAACAAGCAAGCTGCAGCTTTTAATGAAGCTTTCATAGCAGTGAGAAGAACTATGAAAAAGCATTTAAAGCAGCTCATCTCCTCCTCTATTCAGGCTCTCTTTCATTTCCAGAGGCAGTTGAGATGAGAAATTGGATGCTATCCAGTTTGGATTTATAAGGAATCAGAAAAGGAGATAATGGCGGAAGTATGTGCTTTTTTTCCCCCATGTAAATTCAGATCATCTTTAACGTTCGATCAGATTTTGAGGAACACAAGACAAAAAAGCAGCAGATATTTCCAAACACACATTTTAAAAAAACTCAAAAGAGCTTTGCAGTCTCCCTGTATCCAGAGCTGCTTCAGACTTTCCTTTTATTATTTTTTGGGGAACATAACCATTTACTTAGCTCCGCTATCTGATTCTAAAATCCTAACTCAGAGGATCTAGAAGTCATGCTTACAATGCACAGACATACATCCCAGTCCTTTGTACTGTCATGCTGCCACCCTAACAAGCTAGAAATATGTATGTAAGTGGAGAAGACATTTCAGGATCAGAGGAATAGTCAGTCAACAATATATTACTGAGACTGATTTCCTTGTCAGTCCATAAAAACTAAATGTGACCCCAACTGAGACATTTTTCATTATGGGGAAGCAATTTCCCTGCCCTTTTATGACACTATTTTTATTACCAGCATTATTCACAATTCTCTAATTAGAGAGCACAACACTGTTCTGCTAGTTTTTACTCTTCGATTCGGATGCACACAGGCTTTACAGATGCCATGAGAAAGTGTATTAGTGCAATAAGGCTGAATAATACTCCTTTTCCTTTTCAGTTTTTTCTGTACAGCAGCCAGCGGGCCACAATATTTTAACATGGGTCTGCTCTAATCCTGTGACCTTACATACGCACTTGAAAAGAAATGGTGAGGCTGAACAATCTGTTCATGTTTTTCTGTTTAAAAGAGCTTATCTGAAACTTTGCAAGCAAAGCTTATTTCAGGTTTTGTTTCTAGAAGTATACACACCCATCAAGTGAAAAAAGTAACTGATGCCGATGTCTGTAATCTCAGGTACTTGAATTCAGGAACTTACCTTACTCTTTTGTGCTCTCCAGTAGGTAATGTGGCTTTGTACGGTAACATGGAACTACCGCAGGGGACTGAAGACTGAAGCCATTGCTTTGTAGGTACCTGTAACTTGACCAAGGGAATTTAACTTTGGGAAGGGTATTGCTTGTTGCTTCACCTGTTTGTCTATTCACAGCAGAGTATAAAACCTGGACTTGAAGAGAACAAAATATAGAACATTTCTGGGTTCCCCAAAAGTTTCTGGACACCTGTGAAGAAGTCTCATCATGCAGCAAGCTATTAATACAGAGAGAGTACAAACTGCCCCAAATCATCCCTTTCCAGACCTTGAAGAGTCATAACTCCTTGGCATTTTGAGGGACATTGTGAATCAATTCCCTATTCAGGATTTCACTTGAAAGACCCAATACAGCCCTAAATGTCAACTGTGTGGAAATGCTTTCTCTATGTGTTTGGTTTTTTTTTTTTCTTTTTTTTCCATCTGAAGCCTGTATATATTTCACTGCTCAGAAGTCAATGAAGGGGTTTTACGGCAGGTCTAGTGAAGTGCAGTTCCCCAATTACAACCTAGCTGTAAAATATACAGTAGGGTTTTTTTCCTTTCTATTTCCAGGCAATGAGTTTTGGTCATGTCAGTTAAACCCAACTAAAAGAAGGAGAAAGAAAGAGAGAAATGACTGTTCAGTGAACCTCAGGAGAATTATGAAGTTATACAGCCTCAGAAGGATTTTAGGGCAGTTTTATATTGCCCAGCTCAGCTCACATTTATATCATCTGTCTTGGTGCCTGAAATGAGTTAAGCTATGTGCTTGATAGAGAAAAGTACCTCTACTGACTGATGTATCTAAGAAATCTGGTTTGGATATGGCTGGAAGAAACAGAAAAGAGGGTTGTTAGCTGCACAGAAGACAAACTTTGTTATAAAATATTTCATGTAAGCAAGAACCAGAAAACGCTCAAAAAAATTGTACATGGAGGAAAACAAAGAATCAGTAAAGAGCTAGGAATTTTTTTAAGTTAAACACTTCCATGTGAACTTAGTTATGTCCAAATCACTGCTTGAACTTGGAGGAGGAAATGCTGCAGCAGTCTGGGAGGTCGTGCTGCAAATGTAACTGCTATTCTAGATAAAACCATAAACATATCCTAACTCAGTGTAATTTTCGAGTTGTGCCTGGATTTTGACTATGTGAGACAGTGGGAGAGTCTTCTAAGGACCTGGAAATATTCTGAAGCTTAATGTTCTGCCAGTGAAGATTTATCTACAGTTTCACCTGATAAGATTTTTCATCTTGTTTTGAACATCATAATTTACCATTCTCAGCATGCTGTATTGCATTCATATATGTAGGGAAGAACTGCATTGATTATCTTCAGGCTTCCTGCCACTAAACTCAGCAAATTAGCTGCTCATGATTCCAGCAAATGACTGCTCTTCTTTTTTCTAGTGCTCCAGGAGAAATTGAACTGTAAAGCGTTGGCTGGGAAGCTAAGAACTTGTTTAGAAACTCCCAAAAGAGGAGAGAGATATATAGCTGTTGTTATAATTAGTAAAGTAGTGCAGCAATATATGAGATGGTTATGAAATCTCAGAGAACCCACAGAAATTGAACTCCATTTCTCTTAGCATCTTTTCTGCAGAGGTAGATTGGCTCATCTGTACTGCATTCCGTGGTCATATCCAGTTGTAGCAGAGCTGTTGGAGGCTGGTCTGCTTCCTTGCAGTCCCCAGAAAGGTCCTAGAACACATCCTCATTGAATTGATTGCCTAATGTGGGCAGGATGAGAAAGTCCTTCAGCCAGCAAGGGTTTACCAAGAGCAGCTCGTGCTTGGCTAACCTGACTTCTCTTCAGTGGTGAGATACGAGCCTATATGGGCTTCCCCAACCTCCTTTTCTGTAAACCAAGGAGGTTGGGTTGGATGATCAGCCCCTTAGAGTGGCCCAACCTTGCCTGAGAGGTTCTCTGGAAAGGAAATTATAAAACTGTGGAGCCCAAATCTTGTTGGTGCTTGCAGCTGGGAAGTGGCCGGACATTATAGAGACTTCCTGACCAGGCAGCAGTGGATGAGGTCACCCAGAGTAACTGTGACATCTCCAGAATTGGGGGGTTTCAAGACCCACTCAGAAACACACCATTGACCTGATCTCATGCTGGTGACAGTCCTGCATCAGGCAGGGGATTGGGTTAGGTGCCTTCCAGAGGTCCTTTCCAGTCAACATTTCTACTATGTTATGATTCTGTGAAAAGAAAAGAAGCAAAAAGGAAAAAAAGGAAAAAAAGAATAAAAGAAAAAAAATGTGGGATCTGAATCCTAAAGTTTAGAACTTTGGGTATTCACCAACACTATTTTGTTTTGAAAGTGGATTCCACATTGAAATAGATCAGAAATTTGGTTCCCATTTTCAAAACAAAAAAAAGCTAGGATCAAGGAACAATAACTGCGGTCAGAAAATATGGAAATCAGGAAAAAATATTTTGGCTTAGGTTATCCAAGACTAGGTAGGACAGAAAACTCATCTGAGACATGACGAGATCTGTGAACCCATTGAAGAGAGGAATTCTGGTTCAGTGAGCTGAAAACATCAGGATCCAACACTGATAAAACCACTATCCATTGCAAGACCTTAAAATCAAATGACCTGTTCCATTCCTAACATTAGAATTACTCAATTATACACACAGACTGTATACGCAGACTATATAAAACTATATAAAAGAACAAGAATCTTTACTTTTAGGTCTTGAACCATACTGAGCACCTTATAACTGCAGCACAGACAGCAACCACATTTATTGGTACTATTCATAGGATTTCTTGAACAACATCTACCCTGGAGGTCTGTCTTTGAGGTAGAGTCATAATATCAGAAGACTTGACATTACTGGCATTAATCCTTTGTCTCAAGTAGGGTATAGTGGCAGAGGAAACAACAGGGGAGTAGACAGAGGAGATTGAAGAAAAGGAGAATTCAAACATCAATTATTCTTCATCTTCTCTTGTTGCTGTAGTGCCTGCACAATTAAAGTGCTTTACAAACATGACACAAATGGCCTCTGTCCAAACCAGCTTACATTAAATTTCCAGAAATAGAAAAAAAAACCAAAACCCCTTCGCTTTTCAAAACTAATGCAGTTATCCTTGTCTCCCTAAGCCTGGATGAATCCCACGTGACTTTAGAGTGGCGCAGAAATAGCAGAAATAACAGCCTTCAGAAAGAAAATCACATCTTTAATGGAACGAGGCACCCTTTACCTCTCTCCACTCTACAGAGACTCTCTCAGATGCTCCCTTTCAGTTGAGAGGGAATAATTTGGCATGGTGTATCTGGGCCCCATGTCCAGTCTAGGAGTTAATCCATGTTTGATCCATTATCAGAAATAGACTGGCTGCCTTTTCTCCTTGGCCAATTATCCAAGATGTGCCTATTTCTGCAAGCAAGGAAGAACCACGCTCATTGAGTAATATATGGTGCTCGAGTAAATTGCATGTGATATTAAAATCCTGGGACTGAAGTGGTTCCCAGTAGAGGCCAAAGTGTGTGTGAGGATGGATTAAAAGAAAATGTGCATAGGAAGAACCTCTGTGTCAAACCCAGGTTGTTTCCTAGCACAGAACAAGGCTTCTGGTATCCACATAGGACAGACACAACCTCCCATCTATGCAACGCCCAAGCTCATAGTCATCCTCGCAAAGCCCACTGAAGTCAGTGCTGCTAAATTAGAGGTGGCTACTAGGAAGCAAAACCATGTTTCTAAGGAGAAATACAGTACGTTTATGGTGAAAAAAATAGGTTGCAGACTCCTCAGGGGAGGCTTTGTACCTTCCTATGTGTTTTTATAATGCTAAACTTGCATTTCCAGACGTAATTATGACTGTAGCACAAATAATAAATACTAACAATTATCACCAATGATAAATGGTGGATATATTTTTTTAATTCTGCATTCAGAATGAAATGTTTTTTTCGTTGTGAAGGTACTGTGTGGACCACTGTTTGGTTATCATGTTATTACATTAACAAGATGCTTTTATGGTAGAATTATCACTGTGTGACACAATTCTTAAATTATTTAAAATATGTTTTCTTACTTAATTGTTCTTGATGTTAGTTTATCTTGTTATTCTACTGTAAAATTATGGAGAAACAGCTAGCATTTTTCATTTTTTTAGGGGCTTTTACATTTTTAAATATAAATTAAGATGAAGCCTTGCACATTTCATTAAAAATATGAAAAGTTTTAAAATGTTGCTGATGGATTTATATTTATGGAGATGAAAACATTTAAATCATTTATGAATGATTTTTAAACCGATCTAACTGTACAAGAAATTGTGCCGGCGTTTGCCTCAGCGTAAGTTTGGAGTAGCTGTATCAACAGACCGCCAGATTAAAACAAATTTGAACACAGACTGGGCTGTGCCTTATAGTTTCTCACACTGGACAGCTTTAGAGTTTGGTTGCTTTGGGAGAGCCCTTTTAAAGAAAAAAATAAGCAAGTGCTATGTTATACGTATTTGGCTAATTATTAATGTATCTCGTAATTCTTCAAGGATCAATTTTCTTTATATATTTAGAGAAATAATTTTAAATGGACTGTCTATGAATAACTGCCAGTTATTTTCCTGCTTTCAATGGCAGACCATGCTTGTACAATATCTTTTTGCAGAAATATGTCTAAGAGCCTGAGGTGCAAGTGCAGAATATAGGACATTGGTATCATGCAAGCGGGGCTTAAACACCCCTGCAGTGAAGTTCTGTAGATCAAGCACTCTCAGGAATATATTTGCTTTCCATACAGGACAGGTTATATGTGGAGACAATATTTTTAAAAACTGTAATGTGATATAGTATATAACAGAATACATTGTAGCTGCCTTAATCATTTTGTGATGCAAAGGCTGAAGGATTCAGGACCCTGCACACAAATATTGTATGCAAACTATCTTACTTGACTTGGTACTTGGGGGATCATGAGTAAGGACTCAGAGGTCTGAAAAAATCTTTTGTGCAGCCATCCTTATGTAAGTATAAATCAGGGGAAATCCAGCCTCTAGAAATCAGGGCTAAAGCTGAATTTAAGTCTGCCAAACTCTCCATTTCTCAGGAGTTTCCTTGTTTCCACCCAGAAATGGTGCCAGGTGGGAGCAGAACACCTCGCAGGAGGTCCAGGCACAGGCAGCGAAGCCAGTGATGCCTCTGCACAGTGCCCACCATGTCTCAGATCTCAGCTCAGCTCTCTGGCCGGTTGTAGTACAGCTATATGATCTTGGAGAAAGCACTTAGATGTTGTCTCCTCATTTCATTTTCATGTTAGCAATACATTTTCTGCCGTTTAGAGGAAACGACTTATTTCTCCAGTGAGTTTTGGCAGTGGCATGGGCTTTCCAATGCAAATAAATAATTATCTGTCATTTTTCATCTGTAATGCCTCTGCCAAAAAAAAAAAAAAAAAAAGACAAAAAAAGTCAGTTCACAGATGAGCTAAAACTGCAGCAGCTGCAAGGCGGCGAGAGCAGGACAGGTATGGCCTTACTGCCATAGGGGTTCTTCAGCTCTACACATGGGAGCAGGTCTTGGGGTGAAAGTCCCACTTTGCAGCAAAAACACAGTTTGCAATGGTTCAGAGAGAGGGAAAGAGCCACAGTAGGTGCTTTCCTGGGCTTTGGCACGTTGCTCCATGTGCTCACTTGCTATTTCTCTAGGAAAAAGTTTAATTAGGTTCAGATACATTGTTTTTTTTTTCTCTCTGACCATTCATTTTTCCCAAGCAAGGAGCAAGCCACTTCTCTGAATACAAATTTCCCCACTGCCAGAACCAAGTCTGATGAGTTCCTTACACATGCAAAGAAGGAGAACGACGTCTCGTGAGCTCTGTATGAAGACCCCGTGTGTGTGTCACAGCCAGACCCACCCAGTATATTTTGACTATTTTCCTCTGTTCAGTCTTATTAATTCTAACTCCCTCTTCTTCCTTTGTCTTTTAAATGTTATTTGTACCATTTTATCCTTGCTGCTCATTTTTTCCCTTCCATAAAAACCAATAAAATATTAATGTGGCATAAAAAATCTGTCTGTGCTGGTAGTCTCTTGAAACCATTGATGAATCCATGAATAAAATATGAATCTTTATTTTGCTTGTGGTATATCAGATTTCATGTGTTTATTATATTTCCTGTGAAGTCAGCTTGTCCAGCAGAATTTTTGTTTGTTTGCCTGCTTTTATTTCAGGTAGCCCGTGATTTATTAACCTTTGGAAAAGCTAATGTCTGATGTAGTCTTACATGAAACATGAAACTTTCATTTGGATCAATTTTCTAGTCTCTCTCATCTGGAAAAGGAAAAAGAAAAAAGAAAAAAACTAAAAAAGAAACCTTGCTTATCCCAGCAAAAGCATATTTTCTCCATCCTTGTGCTGTTGAGCTGCATATTCCAGTATTACCTAAGAAAAAATCTTTTGAATGTGGAGTGATGTTCTCTATAAAAAATCCCAAATCCCCAAACCTGGGGTATTGTAACAGTAATGCTTTTTTCTTTGGAAAATATATCTATCTTTAGCAATCTTCATCACCATTTTTATTCCAATTGCACACTGATTTGAAAGTTTATATGTGGGTTTTGCTTTTTTTTAACTGTAATTATGCCTTAGCCTTTTTGTGCAAGACTGATGGCCATATAAATCTAAAGTAGTTTTTCTGGAGATGTCTACACTGCCTACGGTTCTGCTGGTTTATTGACAAAGGATCTGCTCATTATCTTGAGATAATCTTATCAGAGATGGATTTTTTATAACGTCAATTTTCTAAAAATCCATTTAACAGAGGCAAAAGAGAGTTTTGAGTTGAATCTGTGAAACAGAGACAAAGAATGCATGATGAACTGCCACTTCAAGGGATGATAACAAACATAGCTGCTGGCATAAGTTAAGAAATCACCGCCAATTTAGGCTCTTTTGGTTGTCCCTGTGGGGCACACAACATTTAGGATATAGATCTACCTGCTCCAGAATACAGGTGAAAATCCTGATAAGCTGGACATGGCGGGTTTAGTTTGGAGAAGAAAAGTCTACTCTTCTAATGAAAATCGTATTACGCATTTTGAAGAATGCTGATAGAAAAGAGTAAGAAAGATGCCTGAGAATCCTCAAAAAAAAATATATAGAAATTACAAGATTAGTATGAAACCTTTTAAAATTAATTGTGAAAGAGTTCTCTCCACGTTTGGTAACTCTATTAAGATAGCTTTATAATTGTACTATAGGCATATTTTTTATTAAATATTTCTCAGGTAAATCTCTGCCTCATGTTTAATATGACATTAAGTCTTAAAGCTCAGCAATGGCCATCCAAAGAGGAGACAAGCAAACAGGAAGCTGAAATCCAGGCTGAGTTTTGGCTTAAGCTAGAAGGGTGAGGAAAAGCTGACTGCCAGCTCATGTTCCCCAATAAAAGCCTTCTAACTTCACAGGCCTAAGCAGAGTTTTAAGGGAAACTGCAGTGTTTGCCTTCAGAACCTTCTCTAGTATGTTAATATTTATTACTAATAATTAATAACATAGTGGACAAATACCACTGTATGATGGCCATGCAGTATAGAGGATTTTCTTTCTTCTTTATTTTAAACAAAGTTCATCTACACAACACATCCAAAGCAGAGCTTTTCCTTCCTATATTCCACTAGTTTACTCCAGTTCCTTAAAATATAAACCAGGTGATTAATAACTAGGAAAAAAAATAGCCACTACTAATTTTCCAAGAGTGTTTCCTATTTTAGGTGTAGAGCCATTACAGGGACGTATGACCAGTGTGATCCAGGGTTACCTTGCTCCCCTTCACAGATCTCTAGCATTACAGGTTGCAATGCAGCAAACCATTTAAGAGCTCTCTTAGAAATAAATGGATTTTTCTCCACGGATTAGTGGCAGCTTCTGCCTTCCCTGTGAAAGAAGCAGTTACGGATAATTACGGGGTAATTGCAAATGCATTTTCAGACCCTTGAGAAAAGGTGCACAGCCGAGGAGCGAGCATCTCCCACCACCCCTCCATGACTCTGCTGCCCACCTTCTTCTAGAGTCTCTAACTGGCTGAATTCATAAAACACCCACAATAATATGGAAAATGTCCAATCGGATGAAAAAAAGAAACTCTGAAGAGCGTATGTGTAGTGGAGATTTGTTGCTGCAACGGCTTGAATTGTGGCACCGAGTGGGTTTCATCGAATGAAGGTGACAAATGGCACACGCAGATACAAAGCAACGCCTATCCACAGACACATTGCAAGCAAGCAAGAAAGGTGCTGGTTGGAGGAGACTTCTTAGACTATTCTGCTCATGACAGAAAATAAAAGATGATAACAGGACTTATGTTCCATAAAAAATTAAGCGAATTTGCTGAGCAGTGAGGTAATACATTGCAACCTCTTTTCAAGAAGGAACCATGTTTCCACTTTTTATTTTCTTCTTTTTTTTTTCCTCTTTTTTTTTTGTTTTCTTAGCGAAATGCTCCCAGAGGAACGGTGGTCATTGTCTCTTATGGAACGCAGACAAAGAGACTACTTTATCGATCGCTGCTCCTTACTGCAAAGTTATTATTAAAAATAAGTATGAAAACTGGTTACAGTATAACCTGGCACTCTATAGCTGACTGTGTACAGTAAAAATCACATCATGTTCTCTTCGTCAGAAAAGCCATCACTGATCCAATTTCAAAGTTCTGCAGTGGTAATTGAAGGCTGCAGGAGGTTGTTCAGCAAAACTTAAGATTAGGACTTAGCTGAGAACATGTCAGCATGCAGCTGCATCTCAGCCCCATCTTGTGCAAATTCTGGGTAGGCAGTGCTGCCGAACAGGGCTTAACATTATGCCGAGCTGAGAAGTCTATCACTCTGCATACTCAGGAATTAAAAGCACCTAAAGTATATGCCAGGCAGTGGATATATCTTACTCTTTATTAGCAATTAGTTTTAAAAATGGCATTTATCTTGTATAACTGCTAACTTCTGTACTCTGACAGCTCGGTTGGGTGTTGGGTTTGGGGTTTTTTTGGCTAGGAAGAAGAATGATAACACTGCCACATGATCAGTCTCTGAGACTGAAAGATCATTCTCTGAGTACATAAACAGTATGAATATATATGCCATAAATATATTTATA
Organism: Gorsachius magnificus; assembly: GCA_034008185.1. NCBI lineage: Eukaryota > Metazoa > Chordata > Aves > Pelecaniformes > Ardeidae > Gorsachius > Gorsachius magnificus. The sequence continues at coordinate 43,327,686 of CM067087.1, forward strand.
AGTATGGTCTGGATCGTATATGTTTAAACAGGAAAGGTCAGGATTAAGCCCTCAGGAATCTCATTTCAGAGAAACCGAAGCCTGCACTTCTGTAACTGTTTACACCCGCTCACTCACATTTCACAGTGGAAATTGCCTCCATTATATATATATATTTTTTTTTTTTTTTCCCTTGGAACTGGAATTGGGTAATTTTTAAAATAGAAGTATTCTGTATTGAGATTCTCAGACTCTAGGACATCACTGTGCAAGGATGCTGAACCTTTTAAAAGCATCTCAGTCCTTGTGTCTGTCCTTGACCCCAGCACTACCCCAGAACCTGAGATTAGTCAACTTTTGTGCATTTTTTTTTTTTTTTAAATGAGCAAGTACACTGTGATCTCGAATAGCTGCTGATTTGTGTTAGCTGCTGATCTTATATGCTTCGGTGGTAGATGGATGATGCAAGTTGTAAATTACTAAGGCAAAGAAGAGGATAGCCTGTGAGATTACTAATCAATTATCTGAAGAATTATCTAGAAGAAAGGCCAGTTTTAAATTGTTTCATATTTCTTTTTAATTTAAACGAAAGCATCTAAGGTGACCTGCTGGCATCTGTCTATGTTGACTTTCATGTATTTTATAGGTCTTTTAGCATTGCTTCTATTGCTCATCAGTGACTCTGAATGTCCCTGTAAAGTTTCCCAAGGAAAATAAAGATGCTTACTGTGGAAATTATTTCCCTCATTTTGGGACACATTACATTTACTAATCTAATGCTGAATCTCTTTGCATTACTGCTTTTGAAAGAGTGAATGGCAATTTCAGCGCTCCTGTGCTAGGTGCTCTGCTTCTTAATGAGACATATACTGACACTTGATCCCGTGGACTGAATTAAAGAGATAAAATGTGTGAAAGAAAAATTATCACCAGCCTCTTTGACAGAAACAGAGCTGAAGTGCAGGAAGACTTGTTCAAGTTCGTATAAAATGGTCTGTGGCATGGTCAGGTGCTGAAGTTTGATGTCAGACTCTTCCTCTCAACCCCAGGTACAGACACATCCATCCTCGGAGCAATAAGGATGAATTTTTTGGGAGAAGTTAGAATGAATCAAGAAGAGAAAATGGTAATCTGTTACACCGTAAATTTGAAAGTTACTGTCAATAGGAGTAACAGTACTAAAATTGGTGTATATCACTTGCATTTTTAAAATATTTAATATGAAAGCTGCTTTGATTTTAGAGCGTAGAGAAAATTATCTGTCAGCTTTTCTGAAATTCGCTATATCTCTCAGACAAGAAAGGAAAAAATCTTGAGGTTTAAAAACAATAATTGAAGTTTGTTAATTTGCAGCTCTTCACTTTTGCCTTCAAATAATTGTAATGTAACAGCTAAAGTAGGATGTGCGATAGTTCCTGCAATAATAACACTTATAATGAAATTATTTGGTTTTGCTATTAATACATCTGACAAAATCTCAGCATAGCTTTCATAAAAGCTTATTGGACTTTTCTACTCATTTCTACAATCCAGCATCTGATTATCCCTTTTGTTATTTCCATCAGACACTAATAGTATTCCACGTTACTTAAAAATTGAGGATGACTTCCTCAGCTGCTTTGAAGGGGAAAGCTGCCTGGGCTCACCATCCCTTGATTACACCCACGAGAATCTCGTTCCTACTTTAAACAACATAAACCATTTATGTCAGTAACAGCAAGATGCTACATTTGTTTAAGCTGTTTCAATAAAGGTAAAATACCCCTTCAATTATTTTATTTTCTCTTTAGCTTGTGACATTCTCTCTTTCTGAGAGTAATTTTTATAATGAGAGGAAAATCCTGGGTAGGACAAGTGGTTTAAACATTTAAATACAGAGATTAAACCGGTTGCTGTAAGCTTACTTAATCTGGAAAAGCCGAGCAGTGAAATGATAAAGTGAATTAGCAAAGACAGACCAAACAGGAGCGGGGCTTGGAAAATGCAGCGGTTGTGAGGCCAAACAGCAAAGCTTGGTACCACACAGCTGTGCCCAAAAAGTCCGCAATGATTGGGAAGCTTGGTTCAATGGATCAATGACACCAAAACTCAGGTGATTTACTCATAAAGGCTTTGCTTAGCTTTGAAGTCAGAGAGAATTTTCCCTTAGTAAGGGCTTCAAGATGAGACCCCAGATGACAAAAGGCAATAGATCAAGAAGGATGTAATAAGTTTGCAAAATGTGGAATGTCACTTATGCACATTCAAAGTCGTTTCCTAGTCCTTGTCCTAGGCTGTGTGCCAAGCAAAGCAGTACCTTCATTAAGAATGAATTACAAATTTTACAAGGTAAAGATAATCTTTACACACTGGATTTATGGAAAAAAGAACCACATGTGACTGGACTTTAGCTAAATATTACAATATTTACAGAAAACGATGTAAACCTTGACAGTGAGGTGGTACAACCGACACTGGCTCTTTCGTTTCCTTTTAAACTGGAACTGCATCAGCAAGCCTTCATTTTTATTGGACTTCAAGTATCACTTGCAAGCCCTTGAAGAAGAATAGGACTAAAGGTTTATCACAACCGGATCATAATGAAAGACATAGAGCTTGCTTCTTCAAAGATCTTGTTAACTTCTTAAGGAGCACTTGTTGGTTTGGGTGGGTTTTTTGTATGTGTCTGCTGCAGTATATATGGGAGAGGGAAAATGAAACACCACTTTGCAGCAAAGAGAGTGGTTTTTTCCTCTTCATTTTCAGTGTTGCTCTCAAGGACAATAGGTTATTAGTGGCCTTTCGCTCTCCAGTGCAGGAACTTTTCAGGCTTCAGAAATTTTACCCTGTTGAGTGAATGCAATCCTTTGAGTTTCTTTATTACTTTCATGTTGCTAAGGTCTCTTTCAACTTTTGATAAAATAATTAACTGCTACTCAAAACAGGAGAATGAAACTGAGAGCATAAGAGTAATGACAAAGAGTTCCTCAAACAACCTAGGAACAGTATAAGCCAATTTTTTTTTGTTTAGCCACCAGTTCTGAACAACCAGGGGAAAAAATTTTGGATTGGCTTTAACAAAAGCATTTAAAAACCTTTGGAACTAAAAAGTAAAACTAAAGGTTTTCTTGTGAAATTAAAACCTCCACTTGTTACGGGATTCTAAAAAGTTTGAGACTGCTTAATATTAAATTTTTAAAAAGATGATTGCATTTCATTTAGTAAAACTTTGAAACTATTAGCTTGGGATTTTTTCCTCAAATTTTATCATCCTTTTTCTGATTAAAAAACTTAAAGGAATTGGCAAAGTATTGTTACATTAGCAATATGAACTGACTTGTCTCTGAATTTTTGGAAAAGATATAGGCAAAAAGTTCCCCTTAGGATGAGTCTGACTGACAGACCAGAAAAGCAATGGCAATATGCCCAAGGAAAAAAAATCACATCTTTTTTGATAGTGGCTATTAGGACTCTCCCTTACCAAGAGATAACAATAAGCAATATATGTTTAATTATTTTGTCTCTGAAAAGCAGGTATGTGTGGACTGTAAAACACAAGAAGAACAATTTCTTCCTTAGCTGAAAGGGCTGGTAGAGGACTATGCAGGTCCTCTTTGTAGGGGTGCACTAAGGAGCAGAGAGCACAATTCCCTCAGATGAAGCAGTTAGCATAGGAATTAATTGCAATGGTTTGATAAAGGTAAAATCATTTTTTGTTGGGAGGAGGGGAAAAGAGTATTGGACAGGTGCTGAAGGTGCAATTCCTAGCATACCCTGTCTCTTCAGAACATCTCCGGTTTAGTGCATGGCTGGCTTTGTGTGCCATCCTCACTCCCAGTCACGGACTGGGAGGCAGCAACTGGCAGCTGATATTCAAAGGGATCACTTTTCTGAAAACTGTGGACCAGTCCTTCACTTCACCTAAGATATAAGATACTTTCAATGTTTTCTTTATTATCTAGAGCTCAGTAACTGAAGCATGCAAGTAGAAAGCAGTGAGTTCAAAATCTGAGTTTGTACATCTCTACATAAAATATGTAATGTAAAAGGCACACCTATTGTATCCGAAGCAAACAAGAGTGTAAAAGAGTCACCTAGAAATACAGTCCAGATGAAGCCACCAGAAATGATGCATTGTGTAAGTGCATCAGGCAAAATGATAAAATTTAAAAAAAAAATTCGAAGTTCTTTGTATAACCATATCTGTGATTGTCCCCTAAGAAATCATGGAGATGCCAACAGCACTGCAATGCGCAATAAGGTGCCACATTATGGTGACAGCAGGTGCAAAGAATTTGACCATTAAATCTTCATAGTCAAATCATGGTATGGGTCACTCAAGAGAAGGCAAAGTCCATAAATTTTAACCCCTGAAGTCAATAACATTTAAAGTTATGTCATAGCAAATAGCTCTTTACTTCATCAAGGTATTTCAACCAAAAGATCATAACTACCTTGTAAACCATCAAGTAAGTTTAGTTGTTACATTTTTTTCAATTGCATAGGCAAGTTCTTAATTGCTCCTATTGGAAATCTAATAATACTGTCTACATTTGTTGACTGACATTTTAAAAGTGTTGAAGACTAGGAAAATTTTTCTTCTTCTCTTATAAAGGTACCCTTGAGCTAATGTCCTGCAAGTCAACTTCAAGAAACTATCAGCACAGCCAGGGAAATTTTTTCATCTTACTGAAATGTTTCAAAATACGACCCACTGGAATTCATTTAAGTATCAAACCTGGTATTAAAAAAAGTGGAAAAAAACTGTCAAAGAATAAATAAAAGAAAAGATGTGACCCATCTATTCAGTCCATCATTAACACAAGCCAGGGTCACCTGTCCTGAAAGCATTACTGGTAGATGTTTATTTAACCATATTTTAAAACCTTTACTTCACAAAAAATCTATATTTTCTGCAATCTGCTCTAGCTTTTAGTCATCCTTTCTGTTAGAAAACTGAAAGACTGTCCTAATAAGCTCCCTTTGGGATTATTTTATCCAGGCAACACAAAACACTTTACTCAGAAAATTATCCTCAAACCATTTTATTCCTAAGGCAATTTTTCCAGCCCCGCAATGAAAAGGGCATGGGCTGGACCTGGCGAGATCCAACCTGCTGGGCATGCAGTAGAATAAAAAAAGCTCAGGCATTCAAATTTCTACCACAATCAAGCGGCAATATTAAAGAAAATACCACCTAGATTTGCACTGAGCAATTAGGGTTCCTACAGCACGGGAATAATAAAATCTGGGGAAAAAGGCACTAGGGAGGGGAGGTGGAGCAGGATCGGGGTTGCTGGTGCTGCTTGGGACTGGAGGGTTTGCTACCAGTCACCCGACAGCCGCTGAGCAATCAAACCACCCCGAACTCTCCTGGGTGTCTGCACGCTTCTCCCTTCTACAGGACGGCTGCAAATCTCATGCAGGGAGGACCTCTGAGCCCTCCTGCCAAGGGCGGCTAATTACCCTGGCAGGTCTTGCTATCTCCCAGGGATGGTGATCCACTGCCCCATGGGCCTTCAGGCTTATGCTGCGTTTGATGGATGATGCTCTGTGCTCAGCAACACGCGCATGAAACTTCATTTGACTTTGGATTATCCTGGTATGTTTATAACTCACAGGGCAGCTTTTATTGAAAAGTTTCATTTATTTGAATAAATTAAATCCAGACATGTAGAATGTATTTAAACTTTGAAACAGTGGAGACCATTTGTAAATAGAAGCAATCAAAGCAGACAGTGTTTAGACTATAGTGGAGACATCAAGGGACAGCTTGTAAGATAATGTATTAGAATTATACAGCGATCTTGTCACCGTTGACCCATGAGTGTTTATACAAGTTCTCTGCTGAAACTTTTTGAACCAATGTGCTGTTCATAATAACCTTGGCATAAAAAAAAAAGAGCAATCAACTGTCATTAATTACGAATACATGCAAAGAGGATATACCTTTGTGCAAAATCAGATCGCTTAAAACTTCAACATAAAGAAAGCTGCGACGCTGGCAAACGTGTTCCTTGCATTACCTTTTTCTCTGGGTGATTTAGGACAGTAATAATGAGGTTACTGAGTATGAAAAGAAAAGGCCAAGTCATCAGCTGTATAAATCAGGGCTCAAATGTTAGCAGGTTACCCAAGTTTAACAGCAGAACCACTGTAAATGACTGTGTGCGGTTGTCTGCTGTAAATGTGATATGGGAAGTGTTAGTCAAAACCTCAGTGATAGGTACAGTATGACATAAGGCACCACGTTATGACATAATGTAAAAGCTGAGCAGGAGCAGCTGTTTTCAATATCAAGGAAAAAAATTATTGCATAGTAATGCAGCTGTTCCTCTAATTAGTTGACTAAAAGATTTTTTTTTTTCCTTAATCAGAGTGTCACAGTGCTAAATAGTTTCTTTACAACAGCTAGAAAATAATTTGGTATAGAAAACATGATGTTTAAAAATGCTAAACTGCACATTTTAATGAATTTAACAACAGAACAAAGGTTATCATGCTTTATAGCAGATAAAATGATAGCATCCCCATGGTGCTGGACAATATGTTGTGAAACCCAGTACAAATGTCATGAGAGAATAAAAGATGAAGTATGTTCCTAAAAGAAATAGAACTTGAATTTTTACATTTTAATATTTTAGCCTGATTTTGTTGAATTTATCAATGTTCTGCTTGGATTCAAAAACAAAATAGCAGTTGAAATTTTCTTCCGAAGATGAACTCCAAATTTCATTGACATTGAGTAACATCATTTTACCTTGGTATTATTTAGTAGCAAAAATTAGCAGAGCTTTATATTCAAGAGCATAGCTGATTTTTTTCTTACTGTATGTATTCCTTTGCTTACTATTCACACAGTGACGGCATCAGCCAGACGCATGGCTGGAACAGTATCTCCTCATATGAGGTACTGTATAAGCAAATCGAGCTTTTCGGGAACCTGAGCTATTTATAGCTGAAACAACATGTTTGCCTGTGAATATTCTGCCTCAGTTATTCTCTCTCTGCCCAACAAAATTAAACTACCTGAAATCCTCTTATATTTTTCCTGAGAAAGGTCCTAATTTCCTTCAGCCCCCAAAAGTTTTTGCTTTCCTCCTCCTCTGGGTTTCTCTACCAGCACTTCTCTGTCCCACTCCTTTGCTAACTCCTCTCCAGACTTTAGGGGCTATTTCATTTTCTGCTGTTTGGGACCAGTCCCGACCATTTCTAAGCCACTGGGCTGCTGGCTCTCCCACCTCTGCTCCTGTACGAGGGATCTCACTGGACTTTCACTGCTCGGCTAATGCAGCTTTTCCTGTTTTGAGGAGGTCTGAGGCGAGGTTTATGAGTCTTTTCTGCAGCCATTTAAGGTTATCATATTTAACAGCTGTTTCTCCTTATGAGTATCATACATCACGTAACAGATTGTATTTACATTACAGCTGCTGGCCCATAGTTTCTGCTCTCTGACACAAGAGCAGGGGTAGACTAACTCCTGAAACCCTGCTGGAAGTACTCGAGGTATTCAGTGGCGTGTCAGCGGAGTCAGTCGTAGAAGCCATCAATCAACCACATTTTCCCTGCACCAAATGTTCATCATTAAGTTGTTCTCAGAACTTTTTTTTTTTCTATAATCTGACAAGAAAAACCTGATTTTAGTTTCACTGCAGCTCCTGCACTGAGGCATCAGCTTTCATCCTCCTAATTCTGGGGTGCATTAAGAGGAGTGTGGCCAGCAGGTTGAGGGAGGTTCTCCTTCCCCTCTACTCTGCCCTGGTGAGACCCCATCTGGAGTGCTGTGTCCAGCTCTGGGCTCCCCAGTTCAAGAAAGATGAGGAACTCCTAGAAAGAGTCCAGAGGAGAGCAACAAGGATGATGAAGGGACTGGAGCATCTCCCCTATGAGGAAAGGCTGAGGGAACTGGGCTTGTTCAGCCTGAAGAAGAGAAGACTGAGAGGGGACCTCACCAACACATATAAATATCTCAAGGGTGGAAGTCACGAGGACGGAGCCAGACTCTTCTCAGTGGTGCTCAGCGACAGGATAAGGGGCAATGGGCACAAACTGAGACATAGGAGGTTTCAGTTGAATATGAGGAAAAACTTTTTTACTTTGAGGGTGACAGAGCCTTGGCACAGGCTGCCCAGGGGGGCTGTGGAGTCTCCTTCTCTGGAGATATTCAAAGCCCACCTGGATGAAGTCCTGTGTAACATGCTCTAGGAGAATCTGCTTTAGCAGGAGGGTTGGATTAGATGATCTCCGGAGGTCCCTTCCAACCCTTGACATTCTGTGATTCTGTGAATTATTCCAGACTGACATGCATTTTGGATTTTTTGCACTTTGGCCCTCTTCCATTTAGAAACAATGTAATAATAGCATTTAACACCCAGACATGATGGGATATTCCACCAGCATTTTCCGTCACTGCTGCAGCATCACAGCCTGTTTTTAAACAGCTTGCTCCATTTTGGGAATCAATATTGCAAGACACACACACATATATATATATCTCTCTCTTTACAATTTCTCACAAAGTGGCACTTTAATATGTCCCACGGGGCCATCAGATGACCTAGGAAAACCTACACGCATTCTCAGTCTTGGCTTGGCTTGACCTGAAATTAGTAAATCCCTTTCTTTTTCTCTCTCTCAGAAATAATGAGCTCTTGCTTTGCCTGGGATGTATTTGCATACTTCCACTGACACCAGGCAATGCAACAGGGAGAGCCTGGGTTATACCTTGCTAGAGTTCTTCGTCTTTATTCTTTGTTTTCACAGCACATTGCTTTAGATCAAACTCATGGCAAACTTTTGTGAAAAAAGGCTTTTTGTGAAAATATTTATAACCTCACTCCTTATAACAGGAAAATTCTCAGCCAGATTCTCTTCTTTCCAGAGAAAAATAAATGTGCTCAGGTACAGCTGGTGGTATTACGTTAATTAGTACTAGAGCAATAATTATTAATGAATTAACATTTCCTCCACATTCTTAGAAATAATGAAATAGAATTGCATATGCTGCATTGGAAGTTCACAGCTAAATCAGATCATCAATAAATAAAGGAAAATGAAGCTATGGTGATCTCCTCAAGCTGTGGATTAGATAAAAATTGATGTATTTGTGGTAAAGATCCACATGACTGGGAGAGTACCAGGTAGGAAAGAACAGTTTCCCTCCAAAATAGACTTTTCTCAAAAAAATAAACATTAATGGTATGCAGAGATGAATATCAGTATCTGTAATTCAGCATTTATTAGCTGCTGACACTGGAGAACGCATCGCTACTTCTGAAGTTCGTTAAGTAACACAAATGATTGTCTTTAGCAACAGTTCAGCGAACCAGACAAAACTTGAATAGGCCAGTGATAATTATAAATCACTGCTAGCGCTTGTAGTCTCCCAACGTTGTTGTTCTCCTCTATTTCGCTGTTGCTGTTCAGCTCTGATATGTGTCTACTTAATGCAGGTGTTCCCAGGAATCGTGGGAAATATCAAACTTTTTTTTGGCTTGTTCATCAGCAACATATACAAAAGATCTGGTTCAGGATTCCTGGCGGTTTCCAAGCCATGTCTAAACACTTGCCTTTTAAAAAAAATAATAAACCAATCATACCTGCATGAGCTTTTACAACAGTTACAGTGTAAATGTCAAACTCGGGCTATTCCTGCATGGTAATAGTCCTAAACGCGTTACCGAGGTGCTATAGGTTATGTGCCACATGTGACATATTCAGGAAAAAATCAAATTATGCCAATGTTGTGTTCATTCATGGTAAACCTGCGGGAGATCAAATACGAGCACATGCTTTCTTCTGACATCTCTGTGGACTCACAGGTTCCTCAGATGCAACTACACTGGAATAAGGATTTTTTGAAAACATTTTATTTATATAACGTATGTCACAGATGACAAGAAACTATTATTTTATAGCTTTCAGGCATAAAGGCAGAAGTTTTTCATCTAAAGATGTAAGAATTTTACAACTGCATGTTACAAGTAAAAAAAGTAAGTGCCATTAGTCCATTTTTCTGCTTTTTCTTTTTCCATGTGCTGGTTTTGGCTGGGGTAGAGCTAATTTTCTTCATAGCAGCTACTATGGGGCTGTATTTTTGATTTGTGCTGGAAACAGGGTTGATAACCCAGGGATGTTTTCGTTCCTGCTGAGCAGGGCTTACACAGAGCCAAGGCCTTTTCTGCCTCTCGCCCCACCCCACCAGCTAGGAGGCTAGGGGCGGCACAAGGAGTTGGGAGGGGGCACAGCCAGGACAGCTGACCCCAACTGACCCAAGGGCTATTCCATACCATGTGATGTCATGCTCAGCATATAAAGCTGGGGGGAGAAGAATGAAGGGGGGACATTCAGAGTGATGGCGTTTGTCTTCCCAAGCCACTGTTACACGTGATGGAGCCCTGCTTTCCTGGGGATGGCTGAGCACCTTCCTGCCCATGGGAAGCAGGGAATGGATTCCTTGTTTTACTTTGCTTGCACATGCAGCTTTTGCATTACCTGTTGAGCTCTTTTTATCTTAAACCACGAGTTTTCTCACTTTTACTCTTCCAATTCTTTCTCCCATCCTACCAGGGGGAGTGAGCGAGCAGCTGGGGGGTCTCAGTTGCCGGCTGACTTTAAACCATGACAGTCCTTTTTGGTGACCAACATGAGGCTCAAAGGGTTCAAGATAACAACAGGTTTATTTGGAATGTGCTAGGTTGAATTTAAAGCTGTTCCTGCTATTAATCAGCAGGCTCCTGTGCTTGCCATAGGGCTTGCTTGCCTTACTGTATATTAGAGTACAGTGCTCGTTAGTTGCTGCTTTTTGCTTTCTCTGCTTGCTGTGCTGCTGTGCTGCTGATCATCTCATTCTACTGTGCCTGAGAACATTCTGATCACAGCCATGTCTGTGTGCCTGGGCTGGCAGATGGCCAGGGCATGGCTGCTGTGTCTGTGCTGCTGTACCAGACAGGCTGGAACTCCAGGGTGAACTTGAGCCGAAGGGACTGTGACCTGGGGATGCGTCCACGCGGGAGCAGGACACCCAGAAGCATCCTGGTCTTGAGTAAATCCATGCCAGAGCAGGTACCTCTTGAAGTGTCTGTGGCCGTGGTTATGTCTGTGCTGAAGCCCTAGAAGGGACTTTGAAGCATCAGTGGCTTTGGATAAGTCCATGCTGCAGCAGGTACACCTTGAAGCATTAGTGGCTGTGCATGAGGTCCTTCTGGAGCACCTCAAAGCCTGTGGCCATGGATAAGCCCACAACAGAGCAGGTACACCCCTGGAAGGGACTGCAGCTGTGGCTCTGGGACATGGGACAGTTGACTTGAACATGAAGCCTTGCTATATGTATTTTCATTCCTACCTTTACTGCTGCCTTATTTTTTTTGTTGCATTAAGTCCACAAAGTGTGGACTTTTATACATTCCCTCGTATTTTTTGTCTGGCTCCAATTTAGACAGTAACTCTTTAGGGCTCTACACTCCTCTGCAGGAGCATACCTAACATAACGAGCTCTGATTTTTTTGGCACCCTGGTGTACTAATATGTAGTGTTAAAATATTATACAGTGTAATGCTGAAATCAGCATAAAGCCTGTCTGAGCCCACTCTGACTGTGGCAAAGCTCAGAGCTAATAAAAACAGATAAAATACAGTTCTAGGAAAGTTCTATTTAACATGCCAGCTATTAGTATCTGGCAGTAGATAAATATCAAATATTAATATTTTTATTAACTGAGAATTCAGAAAGTAATGTAATTAGCACCCTAATAAAGAAAAATGTTTGCCAAAGAATTAATCACACCTTGCTATAGTTCACTCCATTAATTCTGACATCTTCATTTTAAGGAACTGCCTCTGCATCCCGTTCTGGGCACCATTAAATGCAACTAATTGGGAAGAAACAGCTGTTGTTGTATCATTTACTCTGACCAAGACAGAGATGTGGTTACAAAGCTTCTTTTTATAAATATTCTCAAGACAAATTCTGGTAATTCTGGGATTCAGCAGGCTCTAGCGAGAGAGCATCAGGGAATATATTCTCCACGGTATTGAGACGGAAGGATTTCTCCACTCTCTGCTCTCTGCTGGCTCTAAGCCACCCCTTGAGCTTGTTCATGCCTTGGGGTCTTCACAGCAGCTGTAACGAGCTTGATGGGAGCTGGAAATAATGGTTGTAAAAAAGGAAAGATATTTTTCCATGTTGTTTATCTAGACCTCAGTTACAAACAGAAAGAACTTGCATGGTCGTGTCTCAGGGAACAACACAGCAAACAACAGGAAAAAAAAGTGATGAGGTTTTTCCGGCCCATCCTGTGTAAGCCGGCACGCTTGTTTCCTAGAATAGAGACTGAAGTCAATTTTCCAGACGAGTGTTAAGACTCCCAAGTGATGAGAGACCCTGGGGGATTTTTTTATGACACTTCTTTACCTGCTGTCCTGATGTTCAACCATCTTTTCTTTTTTTTCCCTTACTTTTCATGAAATTACTCCAGGTTATGAAATTAAACATGTTCTGTCATTAAATTGTTCTCTTTCTTGACTCTGCAGCATAAAAAATAGAGAAAAAATGCTAGCAAAATAGAACTAACAGATGTTGTAGTTGAAATAAAGCAATGCTAATTATTTATACGTTAGGAAAAAACCCATTTGATATTTGTAAGTTTAATGCCACACCACACATAACTATTGATAATAATAATATATAGACTCCATAGTCTGTAGGCATAATTGTTTTGCCTTTACATTGCCTTATTTTACATAAATGGAAAATCAGCTGTAAATTTTAAATTAACTCTTTGAGTTTAGCAATCCTACCTCTTGCAGAGTGAGGATTCAGAAAGTCACTGCCTGCTGCTTGTCCCTTCACCCTAAATCTCACCTTTCTCTTTGCTATGCTATAATCTAATTAATAAATAGGTGCATGTCAAACACAACACATACCATGATATAAGATGTGGTTATGCTTTTGATTACGAAAGGACAGTAAAGGCTAAACACCTCTAAAACCCTAAAGCAAAAATGGGAGTAAGCAGTATTATATGAGTATGGGTTTAAAGAAAAAGAAAATGTTTGTATGAGATGACAGAGAATATCCAAGGAATTATCTACCTTGCCGGGCTATAAAATGAAGTGCAAAGAAGCAGCCATAAAACGCTAAGTAGGAAAGGTGGTTTCATTTCTGCATCAGTTTGTAGAGCTTTTAAGTTGCACACCTTTTCTACATCCCTACACAGCATGTATGCTGCCAAAGATAGAACATTATTTAAATTTCTTCTAGCCTCCCCATCCTTTAAGCATCACTGATAGGCAGTGTAACCATAATCCTCACCTCTCGCTTGCATTTTCTCCGAGTCTCTTTAGTAGCTCATATTCATGTGTTGCCAATAAGAAAGGCTTTCTGCTGATAAAACTCTTACATATTTAAATGGCATTTTCAAGGGAATGTAGTCTTCTCTTCTAAACTTCCAGTCAAGACAAGCAAAAAAAAAAGCCCAATTTAAAGGAAGGAGGCTATCAACCACATGGGTAAAAATACGATCCCTGTGTGCCTGCACTAAAATGAGAGAAGTTATAAAGCACGATGAATTGGTCTTCGAAACATGTTAATGTTGTCTCTTGACTGTCCTTTTTCTTTCATAATAATTGAAAAATGTTTTTTGCCTGAGTAAAAAGTTAGGCTGGATATCAAGCCTCCCTCCAACCTCAGCTGGTGAGTTCTGGGAATTGAGAGTGCAGCAGGACTGAAAGAAATTTTGTCTTCAGATTGCCAGCATCAAATCACCCCCAGGACCAGTGAAACCAGGGGTTTGGAAAAGTGATTCACCCAGTCAGAACTTCATGTCTACATTCAAATTTCTAAATAAAAGGTCTAATTTAGTGTCATGCTGCGTAACCAATGTCCTCTTTTGGACTTAATGAGACCATTCAATGAGATGCCTCAGTGTAGCTAAGGAGCATAAATTAATGCAATCATTTTTTGAAAAGTTTGTTCAAAAGCTTTGATTGCTTAGTGGAACCAGACCTCTCTGTAAAGTGTGCTCATTATTAGGGCTGTAGGAACAATACGTAGGAGCAGATTATCAAGTCAAAGTTAATGATGGCATTTTGACAGAGAACCCAAACCACAATTCATTCCTAGCAGGAGCTAGTCCTGAACGGTTTACCTTAGGAAAGCAAGTGCTTCAGTGCTGTTTGGTGTTACAGGCATATTCCTTGTTGGAAATATTGTGGAGAGGGAACCCGCCCCAGGGGGAGTCGGGATGCTTCAGTCAGTGCTTCAGGGTCTCTCTGAGATCGGGGCTCAACACAGAGAGAACAGATATTATTACACGAGACACAAAAAGAAATGATGGAATGGTCAGAGTCTTCCCCAAACCATTTTTCATACAAATATCCAGGCAATAAAGGATAAAACAAGGAGTATTTAAGACTTTTTTTTCCCTGAAAGTACAAGAGTACTCTTAGTACAAGAGCTTAATATCTTTTCTACATCAGAAGAGTGTGGACTGACATAAATAATCTACTTAAATCTAATCAAGCCCTGATTTATAGTGCAGAGCTTTTCCCATATCCATGGGTATAAAGCAAATACTCTGAAATCAGAGTAAGCACAGCAAACTCAGCCTCCTTGTACTGGTGTAAAACCAACATAAATGACAGAAGAATCAGGCCAAGTGAGAAAGAAAAGAAAGGGCAAAGTACAAGCTGGCTCCAGGGAGCAGGAGGGGAAAAGAAGCTCCAAAACAACACTGAAAAATGTTTTTTCCTTTCCTATCCCTACCACTGAACACACCAAAAAAAGCCTCCCAAGGGAACTTCTCAGAGGAAGAGATCATTGTGGAACCTTCACAACACTTTAAAATGCATTTTATTTCACCCACATTCATCTGAGAGACTGGAAAAAAGAGATAAGAGGAGGGAAGAAAATGGTTTGAGAAATGAAGTATTAACATATGCACAAAATATTGTGTCATAAGCACAAATAATTGAATATTTGATATTTTGACTCTTTCAAGCTTTGTGATTCCCCAAAAGCACTTGTAGGTGCATGTATTTTTGAATGAATTAATTAAATTTACATTCATATCTTTCCTTTCACTCACATAAGATCTTGAGGCATTTTACCAACTCGGGAGAGGGGAGTCACCAATAATTACAGGGTAGCATGAAAAGGAGCTTCCCCATCTTTCACTCTTTTGCTGACATTTCACTATTTCTCATAATCCTGTGTGGAAAACAGTGTTGCACAGACAAAAGGTCTAATTCACCTAACAAAAATTTAGGTGGGATGAAAGTTTCTCTGCTGGATCTCATGGTAGCCGCAGGGATTAAGATCCTCTTTTCACTGTGGCCCTGGGTGTACCATCTCCCCCTTCCCACCCTGCAGAATGTGACAGTTTCTCATTAGAAACATGAGGAAAACTTTCAACTGGAGTCCTGGAAATGCCATCACAATCTGAGAAAATATTTTTTTTTCTTTTCTTTCCAAAGTATTTAAAAAAAGAATTATCAATAAATAATAGTGGTTACTGAGAAAGACTGTAGCTGCCTGCATGGTGGCACAGGAAACTCTCCAGAGAACATATATTAATCTAATTTAAAATTTTAATTTTGTATAGGCTGTTCATTTCTACATGCTTTTTCATGTAGCAAGCTATGAAGCAATGAAATTCACTTTAATTTTCCACTTCTCTTGGATGCAATGACAAGCTTAGGCTGATTCAGCAGAGTAGAAATAATTTTGACACTTGCAGTTACCAGATGAGGTTTAATATAGGGATTCAAGCTCTCATGGGAAATCTGCAAGTGCTTGCAGATTCATGAGTTTATCCATAAATGTTTAAGAATTTGCAAGTATTAGAGGCCCATTTTCAAATAAAAAAAAGAAGAAGAAAAAAACCCTTTTAAGCATTTTGGGAATTTAACATAGCACATAGAGCTAACAAAGATTCACCTCATTGATAGTAAAGCTGATCCACAGACAAAACTGTTTTGTTGGATATATTACCAGTTCTCCTGTTAAGAATAATGATTACATCTCTCTGCAAAGCCTGCAGTATATCTGTGTGCAGATATGCATCTCCCTCTCCGAACACAAAAGCAGCCTCGTTTGAAGGCTAAGTGATTAAATCCTCCCCCTACAATGTTTCCCCAGGCAAATCTATTCTGCTAAATCCCTTGAGCAAATCCAGATTAGGGTTTTGGAGAAAAATCTGCCATGCAGGGTTGCGTCTGGGGGAATGCGTAACGTGTTGATATCCCAGCTTTCCTCCAAAATTCAAGCTGCCTGCTGCCCTGGGCAGCTCCCCGGAGACCACCAGCATGTAGGGCGTGAGTAAATAAATCATGCAGGGTGTAAGTATTCAAACCATGCAGGGTGTAAGTATTCAAACCATGCAGGGGAAAAAAACCCACAAACACCATTGCACCGCAACACTCCCTGATCAGAGCGTGAATATGCACAGCCGATTTCTTCAAGGGCTCCAGCTGCGTGAGTCTACTGCAACCTTTCATGCTCCCCCTTTTCCCTCTTTTTTTACCCCAGATGGATACTTGTTTTGACAAGCTGGCTGCAGCTCAGTGCCCCAGGAGCGGGAGCCAGCGTGCTGGAGCTGGGTGGGAAGGTGGCCGCAGGGACATCTCCTCTGGCCACAGAGCAGCGGGAACTGCTTGGAGATCATCAACTCCATCGCAAAGGCTTCTTGGTGGTTTAACAGCCTTCAGGGACCCACTGGGTTCAAACCACCTGGGTCTGCAGAGCAACCCAAGTCCCTGGGGACAAAGTTCTGCTCCTGGACTGGCTCTCACTTTCTCTTTTGCCCAAACTGCCTTTGCAAATGTTTCCTGCCATAACAGAGCTTTGGTCAACTTTGGCCATGTTGCCATGTCACGATATTCCTCTGTATCTCACAAATTAGTTTGAAACCACTTTTCTGAAAGCAGGAGGCTTCTGCAGCTCACCAGTGAGGGCAGCGTGCCTCAAGATCCCACGTGGGGAAAGCATTTGCATCTCATGTCGTTAGCTTACCTAAAGAGAAATCTCAGTCATTGTATTGCAGTTCAATTTTTGCAGAAGATGCTGACAGGGGCTAAAATTTTGTAATTCTGGTATATAGTTTTTATTGTTATGTAGATTACAGGAAGCCTTGGCTGAACTGTACACACACACCCACACACGCACCCCAACTTCTTTTAGGCACTTAAAAATACACTGCTGGAGCCAAGCTCTGCCTTACTCGGAGTATCTGAATGTCCTCCACGTGCTCAAGCAAGACCTCCAGATGACATTGCAGTCTCCTTGGACACCTAAGATATTCATCTTAAGATACTTGATGTGAATATACTTGACAATCTTCCCCTCTCTTTGGTCATTTTTATTGTTATCTGGCTTTACTCACTTTTACCATATAATGGCTTTAATGAGAATGGACCTCCATCATTGCTGTGCTTTGTTTGAAAACAGCTATTTATAGAAATTTCTGCATATTGCTATTCACAACACCTAGGGATTAATACTTGGGGTGACAGTGTGCAAACACACAGTAAAAGAGAGCATCTATAGAATGTTCAGAAATGGGGGCAGGGAGGGTGTGGATAAGGAATGGCTGCTAACACCTAGGCTGTAGGTGTAAAATTTATGCATAGGGAGATAAATGATTTACTTAAAACTATACTGCAAGTCTATGGCATGGTGAATTAAATCCCAGTCTCCTAGCCTCAATACATTAGCCGCAAACTCGTCTTTCCTAGCATGTAAATATTTGTAAGCAGAATTTTTCTGTTTAACAACTTGATGTTTTGTATGCTAAAAGATTACGCTTCCTATCCTTGAATTTCTGAGTCCTGGCCCCAGAGTCACAGCATCTTATTATGAACAAGAAGTAGCAGGCAATACATTGGAAGCTATTGCTACTTTTATCTTCTGCAAGATTTTCTCTAGGATCTGTCATCCATGCATCAGCCTATTCCCCAGTGGGAGCAGGTGGCTGTTTCTCACAAACATGCAATAAATGATATTACCAAAAGCTACATAAATAAAAAATAAACACCACAAGATATTTCATGGCATCTTGAAATATACCAAGGCAGGGAGGGATTCGTGATGGAAGGGTCAAGCTGGTTATACTTTAGCAGTGTATAAATTAAAGGATTAATGCTCGGGGTATTGTGGCAGGGGCTAAAAGTGTTTGTCTGCAGCAAGAGGAAATAGGCTCCAGGATCGTTATATTTTCCCAGGTACAATGATAAAACACGTACATTCAGTCTCTGGAGATGTTTCCCACTCGTAACATACCTCCACAAAATCTGCCTTAGGTTACTTTGTTGTGCCTGCTGTTTAGTAGGTAGTTTCTCTAGAAAAAGACTTACGGCCTCTCCATTTTGCTGAGTGTGCAGCTTATTGACATCCCTGCTCCTGATCCGAAACCTGGTACAGACCAGTCATGTCAAAGTTAAAGGTTTGCTTAACCTTTAGGATGGGCTTTAGAAATTAAGAAAATAAGTAAGTAACTTAAGGCTCCTCAAAACTGTAATATTCTCAATGTGAGATGACACATAGAGGAATAAAGTAAAATGTTTGTTTTTTTCCCTAAATTAATTAATTCTTAATATAGGGTTTAAAACAAAGGTGGTCTTAATGCATAGAAAAACTCTTTGTAATGCTTCACAAGTAGTACAAAATGTGGAGGATGCTTTACATAGATGAAGGCAGCAACACCAGTTCGGTGTTTTATATATCAGCCAAATTTTTGTATGTGTTTATACAGTGCTACGACTTAGACATTTAAAACACTAAGTGCAAATCATGTATTTTCTACCACTGACTATCCATTCATCACATGCATTACCCTTTCTTAAAGTGGGAAAGAAATGTTTACAAAAATTACACAACCAGCCTGAATTACTACTTCTTAATGCTCTTGAAAAGAAGGGAAAGACCAGTTTGCTACGTCCACAGAGAGTAGGACAAGTAATGAGCTTAAATTGTAGGGAGGGGGTTTCTGCTCAGGCATTACAGAATCTTTCTGAAGTAGGAGGAAGCCATAGGTCTTCAGCATTGTACAAAAAAGCTAGATAAACAAGGCAGGATGTTTAGCTGATCAGGTCTTAGGGAAGAGAGATGGACTAGATGATTCTTGATGGCATGACATTTTCTTAAATGATGCCCTTGGACCCATTTTCTTTTTTCTGTCTTCCAGTTCTAATATGTGATGCCAAATTATCTCAAGGAAGCTGAAAGGTTTGTAGGTAAAAATGTCCACTCCAAAAAGAACTGGGCAATAAAAAAGGGAAACCCAAGAAAAAATATCTTTTAAGAAGAACTTGACTAGATACAAAATAATGAGTTGGGTTTTTTCTTATAATTTTGCTACGGGACCCTAGTGCACACTGTGTAAATTGTTGAAAGGTGGGGCTGATAAAATTTGCTAAGCCTAAGATGTCTGACTAAAAGGAGATATAATACGTCAGAAATTTAAAAACCAAATTAAATCTTAGGTATCCAATAAATAGCTGTCTATAAGCCACAAAAGTTTTTACACAGGCATGGTTCTATCTGCTTTTAAAATATGTTTTATATGCTTATTCTTTTTAAAAGTTTTATTTTCTTTTCTAATTGCAGAATGATTGCCAGTGAAGGCAGTTTTGCCTTGGATAGGGTGGCAATATGTCCAAAAGCCTCAGAAAATTATTAGTTCTATGGAATTTTTCCTTTTTAGTAGAAGGTGTGGCACCCCCTTGCTGGCTGTAGCTCACGCTCCTGAGATTTGTGTCAGGAGACATTTGTGGAAAGGGATTTGAAAGAAAGCAGGATGCAGATTAGACATAAGGTCCTTGCAATCAATAGGAGTCTTCGTATTGATTTCTGGTAGTTTATGTATTATTTAAAGATATAGTTGCAGACATGTCAAGAATCATTTGAGAAGGCACAGACTAAAAGCAAGGTAAAGTAACTCCTCTCTTGTGGGAAACTCTCTCCCCTTGAATATTGGTCACCATTTCTGCAGAGATTGCTCCTTCAAGGGATTACCAGATACCACCTTTGACCCTTAGTGTATCCCAAACAAACATGGATCTGCTTTTCCGAGCTCCCACTGGAAATCAGAACACATCTTGCAATTTGAAAGTGAGACCAGCAATATGAAATACCTACCTTGTTTGTATATTTGTGTCTGCTAAAGTAGCACACTGTCTAAAAGAACGTGTTTTTCCGCATCTAATCATTTTCATTGTTCATAAAGCAGCACAAATGAAAGAGAGAAAAGGTGAATCAATTAACACCTGATGGAGAAATTGATCTGTTAAAAAATACATATTGAGCACGATGAGGTCTTTAATTTGGTGGTCTTCTACTTAAGAAGCAAAGAAAAAGTCAGCACGAAAGAAAAACCCAGAAAGGTCAGAGATGGTGTGAGTAAAGTGTTCTAGATTTCATCCACAAAAAAATACAATAAAGTAGATATATCAGTGATTTGCTTTATATAGAAATATACAGCTTTATGGTGAATTAAGAATGCTGAGCACGGAAAATCAGTAGGTTCTTTCTGCTAAATTGTTTTAATTATTCTTGGCAAAGGCAGAATAATTCTACAAGAGGTTTTTTATGATTTTTTTAATTAATTGAAGAATTTAAATGAGGCACTTTAAACAATAGTGCATTTGATAAAATATGCACAGTGCAATTGGCAGCTGAGCACTAGACCTCAAAACTGCGCTAGTCCAACCCAGAAGGTTTCCATACTTTCCTGTGCATGCAGGAATTTTAAACATGTAATACACTTGTGCACATAAATTTCACTTGCATAATGCTTTGCTTGAAGGTTTCAAACCAAATTAAGTCTCTTATCCATTGATAAATTCTTGGAAACCTCCATTACAGATGACATTTTTCAGGAGCACCCAGCATTTGCCTTGGTCTCCTTCCATTCCAAATGAATTACCTATTGATGTTGATGGGAGCAGAACTAGGGCAATGCAGTGACTCCCAAAAACATCACCATATTGAAAAGGGATGGACTGACAACAAAGCCTTGGGGTGAGGAGTGTTTTATGACAAAAAAAATTACATCTTAGACTATGAAGCCCTAATTTTGAAGGTCTCTTAACCTTATTCAGGATCATTTCTTGTCCAGTGAACATAGTGGGATTTTAGTCATCAAACTACTAATTGAATTTTTTATGTAGATGAATCCCTAGCTTGATATTGCAGGTGGAGGGGACATGCATACCATTTTGTATTTTTTCACACAGAACATACAGCTTTAGTTTTCTCGATAGCTTTCATCCATGTGATGCTTTCTGTTGACCTTCTGTGAACATCCATGCATTTTTAGTAAAGTGCCCTGTTTCTACCCATTTGGAAATCAAGGAAAGATTATTTTCTTTTTCCAGAATGACAATATTTTTGCTTCTTGACAAAAGACTATTAATTATAAATGAC
The DNA here is from genome assembly GCA_034008185.1 of Gorsachius magnificus. NCBI lineage: Eukaryota > Metazoa > Chordata > Aves > Pelecaniformes > Ardeidae > Gorsachius > Gorsachius magnificus. Next base: position 43,349,064 of record CM067087.1, read on the forward strand.
ACTACTTTGAGTGCATAGCTGAAAACCATCAAGATTTGAATCACATAACAGCCAGGTTGGTTCACACAGCTTTACAACCCTCCCCCTTTCTAAACAAAAATAGTCCCTTTATTAGTGGTGGTACAAATTCAGAGAAAAGGAATTCCTTCGCCAAAGAGATTAAAAGCTAAATAAAAGTATTCCTATGATTTCTATCCTCCTTCAAATAGTTTTGTACTATTTAAAAATAATGCTATTCAAAACCTGTAAAAAGATTTTCGAGTAGAACATTGCCTTGCAAGATGCTGCAGGGTACTGCAGGATGTAAAGCCTGTGAAGAAAAGAGGACTTTGAGATACTAGAAAAAAATGTTGATACAAAATTCTGGGTTCTGGATGCTTAAGGTTAAATAGAGCAGAAAAGAATACAGAAAGTACAATTAATTTAACAGCCCAGAAGTGTAAAATAGTGACAGATTTGGCATACTCTTTTACTTTTTGAAACAGTTGTAGAAACTTTTATGGAATATATTGTCTTTGTTTTCCTGGTAATAAAAGTTTTAAAACTAACCAACACCCAGCACTGGAGGAGTATATACCTTTCCATTTCACCAGTTTTATTTTCCTCTAATCACCAGGTTTAGTAGCATCCTTCCACTGCCCCCAAAATCTAAAAACCATAAAAACCACTGAGTTCTAAAGAAGAACTCATTGGCTTCTCTGGAGCTATGCTGGCTGATAATTTGCTTTCTGCTTTCTAGCCTGCTATTATCTACTCCTGCTACAATCTAATCCCCCACTGCAGAGAGCATCCCATGTGTGCTGCGGTGGGGTACATGAGACGGGCCCCCTTGCTCTGCCCGTGGGTCCATCCCAGAGCTGCCACAATGGGGGGGGTCAGCTGGGGCCCCATGGAGGCAGAGGGCTCCTGTCTTCTCTCCCACCACTCAAGAGACCAAAGCAACCACACATTTCAGGGTAGGATTGGGGTTTGGGTTTTTTGGGGTTTTTTTGGGTGCTGATTTTTTAATTTTTAATAGAGAAACACACTTCATTAGCTGATTATGCATGAGAAACTTTGCAATAACAACAATTATTTAAGCAAGTCAGATATCTCAAAATCTATTAATCTCCAGCTAGGAAGCAAGAAGGATACATAAAACTTGGGGGATGCATAAAAACCTGTCTGAAATGTCTAGTCCACCATTGGATTTTTGCTCCTTTCTTAACCTTAGGGCATGCAGTATTAGCTAATGGATTTTAAACTAGATATAGCTCAGTGGAGAAGGCTTTTCAATTTCATCTGCAGAAGAAAAAGTGAGTTTTCACACAGCATTTATATTCCTTGCTGAATTGGAGTCCATTTGCCTTTGATCATCATGAAGAAATATAAATCAGCTGTAGCATTCCTTTTGATTATTTACCCTTTTACACAGAACCCTTAGGCAGAAGAGACGGGTGTTTGCTCTTGATTAATTTGCTTTTGTATCTTTTAAAGGCGTGCCATGGATGTAGATGGTTGTAGTGGAGATAAGAGGGGGTTTTTTATGCTGAAACAGTGGACAAGTCATGTCATTTCCTCTTATTAGTCCCATTTCAGGAGAGATGCAGACAGGCCATAAAACTACCAGGTTTTAAACAAATGAGGTGGGAAGTTGCGGATATGAGGGGGTTTATAGAGCAGCTATTATTTCACGTTTCTGCTGAAAAAAACCCACTGTAATTTCTCAGCAGTGCTCATAGGCACTATTAGATCAGGAATTACTTGAAGTTAACCCACTGCACGTTAATTAGAAATTGCTAGCATTAAGTTAGACTGTTCTGGAATCTTTTTGACATATGGAACAAGATTCTTTAAAAATTCAGCTTCAGAGAAAATGTACAGAAGCAGTTGCCTCCTTCTTGCTAATTTACAAAATCCTGTAAATCCTGGGTTTAAGGGAAAACCTTTCAAAATGAGAAATACAGTATTGCATTATAAGGGTGGGAAAGACTCAGTCTCTTCCATGTGTTATGAAACAGGGTGGATGAATGCAGCCAGAGATGAGGCATGGGAATGAGCGATGGGATGCCAAGCTCAGGGACTGCCCAGCCAGGCTGGCTCTCAAGCCCTGGGGGCTGAAGGTGGCGAACTTGAGGCCACCTAATGCAGGAAATATGGGCTCCAAGTAGCCAGCCCTCCTCGCCTCAAATGAGAAAGTCTGAGCAGAAGAGAGAAAGAAGGGATTCTGCATTTCTTAAACAGACCCAATAAAGCCCCAAAGACCTGGAGCTAGAGTTTGTGTTTCTGTCTTAGATTTATACATGTGGAGCTCCTGCTTTTGGTGGAACTAGTTGGGAAAGCCCTTTGCTTTTTCTTGTTTCAACCTAACATTATACATAACTAAATACTGAAGGGGTTTTGGCTGTTCGTTTTTGTTACTTGGTGGTGGGCAGAGTAACCATGGATTTGGGTAAGAATGAAGGCAAGGTGGCATGTATGTGGCTGGTCTAGTGTACATCTCACTACTAATGCCAGCCTCTGGCATCTGGCAAGAGATTGTCCATAAACCAATATTTCCTTTCATTATCATTTTTCCGTGTTGTTTTATACCTTGCAGGTACACATGAATCACCAAACCCATGTTTTTAGGATCAGCCCTCAGTGTAAACTATAAAATGGCCCACAGCAAGGTTCACAGTAGAGCTTTGTTCCCAGGTCAATGCTTTTACTTCAACTCCTGTGGCAAAAAAATATTTTTCATGGATTTTTCTTAATTTCAAACATTAAATAGAGTCATTCCAGATTACCCCCTCTGTTATCTTTTTAACATGAAAAAAGTCACCAGATGGTGAATGTGTTTCAGATGTGCTGACCACCCTTCCTGAAATCCTTGGCAATGGCTGGGGATTTTATATCTCTTAGCCACTGGTAACAGATGTACAGCAGTGAAGAAAATGAGTTAATAGATGATGGATGGATGGGCATGTACAAATTGTTTGGATATGATTATCACGCTGCAGTTTGATATAGATCTCCTTTAATTTAGGCTAAATATACATATTTGTAATATAAAGAAAGCATATTTTAGGGTGTGGAATTTATTTTGCAGGTGTTGCCTTGAAATCTAAAAAACTCTCCTGTGTCTTCACCAGGACTGAGGACTCGCAGGTGAATACCTTTGGCTGGGGTGAGCTGGGTGGCCGCTGCGGTACTCTGCAAAACTATAACCCTCTACTTAACCGCAGCTCAGTGTTGTGAGAAGCAATATCAGCAGGAATAATCGATCACCATTACTGAATTATTTTCAGTGAGATTAAATGATAGAATATTTTTTACCATAGTACAAAAAAATTGCTTATGGTTTTGCAAGCTTGGCTTTCAAAAAAGATCAGAAAACAGAGCAGTGTTAAACAGTCTCTCCCAAGCCACATATAAGGAAGAAAAATGTTATTATCCTTGGCCACATTGTTCTCACTAAAGGTAATATTAACGCGTCCAATTTTATTACGATATAAATGTTAATAAGTGTACTGGTATTGCTGACCATCAAAAGTTGCTCCTGGAGTGGTTAAATACTTGAGACTGTGGCAATAAAAATATTCAAAGTGCAGGAAAGTTACACATATTCAGAAGCATTTTATGAAGTTAATCTAGAACACTTAAGTTAAATTACTGATTTGGATGTGAAGGGGAATGGGTAATTGATAAAGGTGAAATAAAATTTGATTTTCTAGTAAGCATGTCCTAAAATCAGAGGTCTTCAGCTGGTTCTCAAGCCATAAAAATGCACGTATTTCAATTTATAGTAGTAAATATCAGTTGCCTTTTGTTCACATGTATAGCTCCCAGATATAATTTTAAGTGGGGTTTTCTTGAGGCTGCTTTTCTTAGACATCAGAAACTGTCAGGAATGTGGAATAGATAGGTAGAATTTTGACAGCCAGCGGAAAGGCGAGGAAGAGGGTTTTTAAAAGCGTATGTTCAGCCTGGCAGGGATGTCTTCTAAGTCAACGGCAGATGCTCTCATTGACTTCAGCAGAGCAAAGTCAGCCTGGTTATAGTCTCTTCTGGAAAATGCCTCCTTGTTGTTTATCAAAATATTATTTGAACTATCAAACACTTGAGTCTGCAAAAATAGTCTGGAAATCTCTTGAGAAAAAAGGATTTATTGTTGACAAAAACAATTGTTGTTCTCCTTGCTTTTGATTATGACAGGAAAACCTCCAAACCAACCTTTTTTTTTGCAGGATTTCTACACAGTTGCCTGTGGTCTTCAGGTCCTGAAGGCACTTGTAAGCCTGTACCCACAGGTACATCTGCAGATGCGGCAGCCAACGGGCACCGCAGCCATCTGCGATCCCTGCCTTTGGCTTCATAGCAAGCCTTCAGAAAGACCTGAAAGCACGTGGAGATGTTTGGATACGAATATAAATAAAGCACCACGGTACAGATGGCATCTATTCAAAATAGTGTTTCTGTGGTCCCTTGGGAGACATAGTGCTGTCGCTTTTGGAAGTTAAAGGTGTTCTAGGAGTTAAAAGCACTGCACGTATGCCTGGGGATACAGTTTCTCACCCCAAATATTTGCAAACTAAGCAGAGAAACCTAAAGAAACTATTGTTATCTCATTTTTTCTGGCTTTTGGCAGGTAGGGGATGGATTTGAGAAATTAATTTAGATTTTTCTAGGGTACAGGCCAATGACTGCCTAACTTCCTGCTCATTCATTCTCTATGAATATGTTAAAGTGTTTAATAAAACTGAACATAAAAGCTAGGAAATATTATAGGGATTTTAAGGAAGTATTTCTGAATGCAAGGCCATTGCTTGCCAGCTGCTGTGTGTTTTGTGGGTCAGATGTCTGCCTCCACCAGCAGCGAGAACAAAATACTGCAGGGTCAGGCGGTAATGGTGGCTGTTGCTACTTTGCAATTTCTTGGTGACAGTGATAGATTTTAAAACAAATTGGTGCTTAGATTCCAGGGGAAAATTCCTCAGTAGATTACAGCACTATCAAGAGGGGTCAGAGCCAGAGCCTAATCTCTCTGACAGTGTCTTGCTACAGTCTACCGTCGCTGCTGCATGTCACGGGGCAATGCTTCACTCCTGTTCCTGCCCAAGCGACACAGACTATTGTAATGCTGAAATATTGTCCCAGCCCTCTCCTATAAACATGTTAGTACATTTTCAGTGCTTTTCCTGTGTGTGTGGTAGATAGAGAAAAGAAGTAAAGAGGAATCCTACCACACATGATGTTGGTTGTCCTGTCCCAACCAGCTGTTTGTTATTCCACAGGCCGAGACCAATATAAAGGGAAATAGATATCTGTCTTATCTAGGCAAGAACCAAATTGTCAGAGAGGCCACCCTGATGAAAAACAAATCCACCGAGGACATCCAGTCTTGCAACAAATTCACTGGCGAGACCGGAATCTGAAGACCTTTAACTGGCAAAGGGCTCCTACAGATGCTAATGGATAATTTGTGATGTAGTGAGGATCAGGGTGAGTTACTGGAACGCTTGCCATTGTGGTAGGTACATCTGGGGCCCTAAGCCAAGATCGGCTTACCCCATGCCCCATGTATTCTTTGAAATAGTGCCAGTCCATTTACAACTTTCTGATACAAATGTAAGTAATGAATTGGCCGCCACCAAAAATCTTCCAGACCTGAATCCAAAAAGCATCAGAGATTAAAGAAGGCATCCAGAAATTCATGGACCAAGTGAAGGTATTGTTGTTGTACCTAGGACAGAGATAGATGTTTGTCTCTGCTGAAAAAACAAATCTGCCACCAATGAAAACACAAAATGTACCACTGCCAAGTTATAACAGCAAAATTAGACTGTATTTGCTTTTATTTCTATAGAGCAGACGGCACTCATGGTTGCTATACTTAGGTGTAGTTATCCATGCTATTCAACTTCACTGCAGCAAACAGATAAACAAAAAACCTAAAATTGAATGCTGGAGAAACTGAGATGATCATGAGATTGGGGCTCCACTGACGCTGTCTGTCCCATCACTCAACATGGAGAGCATCTGCTTTCATGTGACCCATGCTCCACGGTGTTCCTGGAGACCCAGAAAGCGACTGCTGAGAACAAAATTGCTCTCAAGGGCAGGGAGAAAACAACTTTTCTTGCAGGGCTTTGAATTTCTCGTTAAATAAGAAAATCCCCAAGTTTGTAGTTTTTAACCTGTTTATGATGATTCCCATCCCCTCTGATGTGAAACTGCTGTAAGTATGCATCAGAAATGCCGTGCTGGTTGCAAAGGGAGTTAGCACCATCGAGCAGCCTGTTGCTGTTTTGTTGCAGACTAATACAGTAACCTTGGGCTTCAGCTGCCAATCTATTTAATCAGATCCACTGCCATTTGCTGTCATTTCTACAAGTACTATAGGTCTAAATTAGAGGCTGGATCTCTGCACCTTGTCATTAAGGAACTATGAAAGAGCAATGGCCATGGTAGATTGTGATTATTTTGACAAGGGGATCATATTAAACCTCTGTACTCTCCCAGAGCAAATCATACTTGATCATTATAATTGAGAGGTACATTTCTTTAGACTGATGACTTCTATCTTTGTAGCATTGCTTTTCAGCCTAGAATATTACTCGTTTCCTTCCCTCACTACCACTAAGCACTACATGAGCAGGTGTAGAGTTTTATCCTCTGCCATCCCTATAATCTGCTGTTATTTCTGCAAGATAGCCCTTTGAATTAGGTATTGCAATTGCAGTATTTGATTCCTTTACCAATGTTTACATAAATAAAACAAGCCATAACAATCCAATTTGGAGCTTACGTGATTGCATTCACTTCCTTTGATCCCCAAACATTTGAAATGTGATTCCTCTCCTCAGCATAGATACTGTCAAATAGAAACATCTCTCGGCCATATTCAGTCCAGGCCTATCATTTTCAACAACCTTCACTTGAAAAAAAAATAATTAAGAACCTTATTCCTAGCAAAGTGATGAGTGGAACCATTTTTTGTAGCCTAAATTATTGATTGCCCTTAAGCATCTCATTTCAAACATTTTCAAAGGGGAAGCAAACAAGAATGTATTTTACAAATAAAAATCAGTTTAATGAAAAATTCCATAAGACAAATTGATTATGATTCTTGCTTGGTTTTGATTAAGAATATTTTAAAATAATTTTGGAAACTATTTTTCTAGTTACATTCCTGTACTTGTTATTTACTGAACTTTATAATGTACATATGGATGAAAACTAAAAAGAGAAAGTTGATTAGAGAATGACAGAGTTTTTCTAAAAGGGGGATTTACTGAAATGGATCCTTACTTGCTAAGACTGCAGAATGTATTTATATAAGTGATTCACCATACGGATGTGGGAAAATGCTCAAATATTTGTGTATCAAGTTTCAGACTTTCATAAATGTTTGCTACAGAAAGTAACACTGACTATAAAATATCTTTTTGCTATAGCAAGTAACACTGACTATAAAATATCTTTTGGCTTCAAATCATACCTTTAATTCAGGAAACCCAAAATGACAGAAGGAACCAAATGCATAAGCAAGACATCGCTACCTGGGCAGTAAGTCCCCATCGTGAAACTGAATTCATGACATGACCCTTATTGCCATGGCGACATGTACACAGCAATTTATAATGCATCTATGCCATTCTACAGGTTTTTCAGATATTGAAATTACATATAGTAATAGGACTTGGCCCAAAAGATAGCATCAACAACAGCAGCTTGTTAGTGCTAGTGTCTGCCATGAGTGATCCCTGTAGATTCTCTGGAAATTCCCCATCCCATCCTTGCTGCGTAGAGAAGAATCCTACCACAGTCATGTGGGATTAGTGGTGTGGAATCAGTGGAGAGACCTGCTCCATCACATTCCCAGTTAATTCCCAGTCCAGGTTAGTGAAGTTGGAGGAGCTCCTAATGAAAAGATAGATCTTAAAAGTCTGTGTTTTAACAATATCTTCTAAAAAGTGGTCTGTAGGGCCACATCCTACAGCTGAAACCTCTCCGGGCTATTGGAATAACAATGTAGTGCTACCACTCTTCTCCCCCAGGATAAAAAAAGGAGCTGCCTCCCCAGACCTCAGGTGAAACAGAGCTTGAATAAAGGAAAGACTGACAGACCATGACCAAAATCATATTTAGTTTGATGAGCAAATCTTAGCCATGGGAAAAACATGCATATTTCAGTAAAGTTATTTATTGTTAGATTTTTTATTTCCATTCTCCCTGCAATATAATGGATTGTATTTCTCAGCGTAATGAAACTGAATGAAAAGGAAGAAAATTCGTACCTGTTACTGTTTTTTGTAGTTTGGGAAACAAGAACTTGAGGAGAAACTGTGGCATGACATAGCCATTGCTGCAAATGCTACGTGCTAATTTAGATAATTGAAAAATGCAAGACAACAGAATTATCTGACATAGTTATAAGAATTGCTGCTACTGCAGTGTTAAAAAGTGAGTAAATGTAGGAACACCTTCTTGCCCACAGAGGTCAGGGAAGGGTACTATCAGCTGAAAATACTGTCATTATTCACAGGGCTGCAGTTCAGCTGGTGTAAAATATGATGACCTGTCATTTAACAGGCCCACAAAAATCATAAAAATCTGTTTGAATCGTGTAATCACACGTATCTCTGGGACAGCCTCTTTGTCCTAAAGAAGAACTGAAGATATTTTGGAAAGCACATCCACTTTATATCTTCATCCAAGGGAACAACCACAAATCAATTAGATTAGAGCAGTGACTGGGTGATACAGGAGTTAAGTTTGGGCATGTCAACATTTCTATTAGGTTGATAAGTAACCTGCTGTGAAAAATCTAAACTGTAGCATAGATGGTCTCTGCAAATAAGTTGTCTTATTATTTTCTCTAAATTTTAATCATTGGTCATTTTGAACTCATGCCAGCTTCATTTTGCTGCTGTGTGCTTGCCAACTTCAAGAACATCCTTGTGCAGATATTAATACCTGAAATACCACGTGTGAATTTAATTTATCTGGTAAGGTTTTGAAAATGAATGCTCGGTTAGTCCCTGTTGGTGGTAATAGACGAGTTAAGGCTCCTGGCAATTTCATGGAATGCGGGTTTTAAAAATTTATTAATAAAAAATGATCCAGCAAGTTTAGTCATCTTGGGTTTCTTTAATGAAAAGATGTTTAAATATGTAAACACATAAAGTAAATATTCAACTAAAAATGATTCACAGATGCATTTTTAAAGCTTCCCTGACAGATTTTAAGATAAAGTTTAAACAAAATTGCCAGAAAAAGCTTGTGGGTATTGAATTCTTTGTTTGGCTTTGTTATTCTTTTAAGAATATATGGTAAGTTCAGTAACAGAGATCCACCCATAGAGAAGCCTTGCAAAATAGACAAGATCTTAAATATGCCAAATTAACCTGGAAGGAATGAAAAAACCTACACATACTACCAGTGGAAACTGAGAAGACTCAATAAGTCACAATGCTGTTGCTTCATTGTAAAGACTATGTGCAATGCCATTAGACACGTGAGTAAAAAGTGGAAACACCATGCCCCAAGGTAGATTTCACATAAAACATTTTTCCAGCCACTCACCTGGAAATGAGACTCTCGGGATGTTAATTTTCTTTGTCACATCAGAGTCACAGAGGGGCACATCAGAGTCACAGTTGGAGGCACCTCTGGAGACCATCTAGCCCCACCCCTGTTTGAGCAAGGGCAGTCAGAGCAGGCTGGGCTTTGAGTATCTTCAGGGATGGAGATTCCACAACCTCTCTGGGCAATCTGATCTTGTGCTTGATCACCTTCTCTTATGTTTGAACAGAATCCCCTGTATTTTGCTTTGTGCTTGTTGACTCTTGGCCATTCACTGGGCACCACTGAGAAGAACCTTTGAACAAACCCAGCTCACTCAGCTTCTTGCTCCAATCGCTTAATCATCTTCATGGCCCTTTTCTGGACTTGCTCTGGTATGTCCTTGCTTTTATTGTACTGGGGAGACCAGCACTGGACCCAACTCTTCAGCTGTGTCTCCCGAGTGCTGAGCAGAGGGGGAGGATCACCTCTCTCGACCCGCTGGCAATGCTCTGCCTAATACAGCCCAGGACGCTATTGTCCTGGCTTATGGTTAGCTTGGTGTCCACCAGGACCCCCAGGGCCTTCTCTGCCAAGCAGATTTGCAACTGGTCCCGTATGTATTGGCACATGGGATTGTTCCTCCCCAGGTGCAGGACTTTGCGCTTCCCCTTGATAAACTTCATGAGGTCCTTGTTAGCCTGTTTCTCCAGCATGTCCAGATCTCACTGGATGACAGCAGGACCATCTGGTGTGTCAGACACTCCTCCCAGTTTTGTGTCATCTGCAGACTTGCTGAGGTCACACTCTGTCCCATCCGAGGTTGTCCATGAAGAGGTTAAACTGCTGGCACCAAGGGAAGTTAATGCTATAGCCTCAACAGTAATAAATTAGATTTCTACATAAGATAAATGCTCATTGAATGAAAATGATGCGTACTTTTTTTTCCACTTTCCCCCTCACTAGCAGTACGGAATGAACACAAGTGCACCTTGGGGAACAAAATTAATATGTTCAGGTAAAATTTTTTGCATCTTGAAAACAAGCTCAAAATATCTTACATAGTACATTCAATCTCTTTTTAAACTTTATGGCTGCATCATGAAGGAACATTCAATTTGTCAGCCAACTAACCTAGCAAAAAAGAATTTACATATACATTTTTAATGATGCATTTTGAAATGAAATCTTAGTTGTGTTGACCTCCCTGTCTGTGCTAAGCATAGGGGCTAGCTCTATTTTTCAACAGGCCTGTAACACATTGAATACCATTACCAGGAACAAGGTGTTTTTGACAAACTGCCTTTGGAAATGTCTTTTAAAACTGTAGGTATAGATTGAAAAATAAAAATTTAATTGCCTGGCTTTCACTTAACCCCGCAGAATATTGATACTAATATTTTATCTAAGATAGTTATAATTGTTTTGTTTCAGGAAGCCACATTATAATCACATTACGAGACTTCAGGGTGTCTACCCTAACAATAGCATGTCCTGCTGTGTCTTATTACTTAAATGTGCTTGCAGTTTGCCCTCCCTGCTGACTATTCATTTGTCTTTTCTAGGCATAGATTGATAGCAATTTTTACCAAGTTGTCTTTATTTTACTAAGAGTGCTGATCAATATCGTATGAGCTGAGACAATCAAACTCATTTTTCTAATGATACTGGTTTTCCAGAAAGCCTGATGAGATGTATTTATTTGTGCCATACCTTACAATCAATTACTCCATACAGATGGTTAGCGAGATAATAACCAAATGATCGAATGATGATAATTGTTTCCCCATTTAGCAAGCCTGGTTACTCTGCGGGAAAATTTGAGCAATCCTGGGAAGTTAATGCAAATCCAGCCTCATGGACCCTTATTGCTCATCCCAGAAAGGCAAACACATCCACTTTGGCTGTTTTGAGAATGTTGTAAGACACACTGACTTGCTGGGAACAAGATATTTGGGAATATAGAACTAAATAGTACAGATAGAGACCAGCCGCTTATTTCTGTGGCAACCCTATATCATGAGCAGATATGAAAGTGTTAATGTGAAAAGGGGCATTAAACACTTCATACTGAAATATAGACAGTCTGTATTCTTCACTGCAAAGGCATATGGAAAAGCAACCAACAGCCTCAAAAGTGTTCAAGCCAGATTTTTGACACCATTTTAGTACTGAAATGACATTAATTTAGTCAGTTTACTTATAATTATTCACATGAAGGCAGTAAGTAGCCAAACATGATAGCGTGTGTAGCAGAGCTTTAAAGTTGCTTTCAGATACTTCAATTTAAACAAATTCCTCAGTAAACCACAGCCTCTCCGAGTCACATCTGACATCCCTCTGGAGTGGAAGTCTCCCTGGGGCGAAAGCCCAAGGTCTGCAGCAGTACCCCGGGGAGGCTTCCATTTAGTCCTGGGTGAAGGCGAGCAGCATGCAGGCTCTGCACATCACCTCTGCAGGTGTACAAGTGCTGAGTTAGCTAAAGCCAGAGATTTATTCCCCTCATTGAATATTAACTTGGCTGTAACAAGGTCAGACTAAAATGTATGCTTCCTCACCTCAGTGAAGAGTACATGAGGAGCAGCTGAGCTCATGAAGGTGGGTTTTTACACCCACCTGGATTCTCTGATGTCTAATAAAGGGTGAGCTTATCTTTATTCTCTGTGCTGGCAGTAATATCCTCCTTTTCCTCCAGCTTCCAGCTTTTATGAAATCAGAAGGAATCTAATATCTCTGTGAACTCCATCTCTTTGTAAAATTTCATTATAAATGCTTAATGGTTTAAAAAGGCATTAGTGCAGATAGCTGGACAGGTAGACAGACACATGAGTGTGCAAGCTTATATATATAGCTTATATATGTAGCTCATATGTATCTAAAAATAAATTTCTCCTTGGTCATGTTAACAACCTTTTCCTAATTCTGCAGTAATATTAGAAAGAAAAAGCCTTACTAACAGCAAATACAGTTAAAGCTAATTTTGTCTCAGACTCATTCTCCAAAATGACAAAGGACAAAGACTGCATTTTATACAGATGAACTACCAACAGTTTGGAAATTACATATTTAAGTAATGAATGAATTCCATCTAGGTTTGTTGACTCAGCATGGCCTAAATTAGTTATACACCTTGCTTATATCCCAAGCCAGGAGCTTATGCATCCAAACCACAGTAGTATGTAGAAACCTACAGAAAACTCTGCAGCAAGTGATAGAAATTCCTTATGTTACACTGAAGTGGTACTGCTCTTCTGAGGTTGTAATCCAATATGAACTGCATTGCTTTTAAAGCTAAAATGAAGAGAAAAGCATACGAATACTGGGATAAACAGTGTTGCTTCTGAGAGTCTTCTACAGAGAAAGTAAAACGGAAGCCACACCTAATTAATGGCACATTTTCTGAGAGTTTTCCTAATATTGCAGGATCCAGGGACCCAAGTTCCACATTAATATCTGTTTTATGATTCCCCCTGCCCTAGAATGAACCATAATTTCATTATCAATTCCAGACATCTATGTCTGAGATGTATTTTCAGTGTTTACAATGCTTTTCAAAACAGAACTAATGAACCATGTGTTTTAAAGGATTCTGTGGGGTTTGTAGGCAGGCCTGTTATTAGAGATAGAAAGCAAATGGGAGCAATAAAGCTGAAATGATGCCTGGTGTACAAATAAAAGTTGTAGGCAGCAGGTTCAATATCTTTGCATAATCGTGACTCATCTAGCTGAGTTATCTGCAAGCAGAGAACTTGGGATGTGAAATCATGAAATGCTATTTCATGAGAGAACAGAAGAAGCTCTCCATGCTGGGAGCATGCCCGTCGCAAACTCATGTATACATATAACCTGGCATCAGAGGGAGACAAAGAGTCCTGCTATGGAAAGGGCAATGCGATCAGCCTGTAAAGTCACCCAGCAACTATACCCTCAAATTAAAAATGCATATTAAAAAAATTACAAATGTTTGCAACTATTCTAAAGATTTTTCCTAGAAATTCTATTTTAGTCTGATTTCTTGTATCTCTGATTGCTTTTCCTCTTTGCCCTTCCTCCTTGTTTGGCTGAGCCAGCTACTGCAGACTTAGCTTCTTGTATGGTGCTGCTTTGCCCAGACATATTGCCCAGATTTGATCACAGCTATCAACAGAGATCCCACTTACATTTCTACTTCTGATCGCTCCAAGTCTCTATCTACATCAGTCTGATATCTGCATGTGCCTCTCTGATATTTCATGCTTAGAATTATTTTGTTTTCTGCTAATGCAAGAACCTATTCTTTCCTCTTTTTCCCCAGAACATCCAAACATATCTTCTCTTACTTTAACATTTTCTGATAGTTCTTACACTGCTTACATCCTTTTACAGATCTAATTATGTTTTAGATGCAAAAATATTCCTCACAGCTTCATAATAACCTATTTTCATATTTAACATACACAACAGTGTTCGGGCGGATTAGATTTTTATGGGAACAAAATGATGTTTAGCACCCAGATGCAGAATATAAATGCGCATTAGTGAAGAACATGGACATTCAAACCACCCAAATAAAAGAAACCTACAGGCAGTCTGGGAAAATCCTGACCTTGAGCTGTCTATGACGGGTAAGTGTCTCAACAAGGTTGTAAAGCTTCAGTATGTGCTGTATCACAGCATGTACTCTTATAAGCACCTTTGGAGCTGACAGAAAGAAACAAGTTTTTGGGGATCAGTTCAGTCATGCTGAAGCAGACATTTAAAATAGGTCAAAGAATTGTAAGAGTGACACTGTTTACTAATCATTCCTTTCAGTGATTAGTTCAAATGCAGATGTCTGCACTGTCAATGTATAAAGTTTGGTGAGACAGAGCCTTACTCAGTGGGATTTCGCTCTTGAAAGATTTTGCCTCTTTTCAACTCATCCGCTGAATTTGCGCTAATAAGCATTTGTCATAGAATCATAGAATCATAGAATGTTTTGGGCTGGAAGGGACCCCTAGAGGTCATCTAGTCCAATCCCCCTGCAGGAGCAGGGACACCTTTAACCAGATCAGGTTGCTCAGAGCCCCATCCAACCTGGCCTTGAATGTTTCCAGGGATGGAGCCTCCACTACCTCTCTCTGGGCAACCTGTTCCAGTGTTTTACCACCCTCATTGTAAAGAATTTCTTCCTTATATCTAGTCTAAACCTACCTTGTTTTAGTTTAAAACCAGTCCTTGGCTTTATGGTAGAAATCCTTACCAAGACAGAAAAAAATTGCTATTTCTGCACCCAAATAGGAAGAGAGATTGCAAGTGCAGTGGGCTACCACACGGACTTTGCAGAAAAAACCCCTCTGTCCGTAACCCATTTTTCTTTCAAGTTTGATCCTAGGTCTTACACGTGGACAGAGGGGTATGTAAGGCTTGTCAAACCACTTTATGCTTCAGTCGGTTTTATCATCTTCAAAGCAGATTCAGTTTTGCCTGCACAATTGCACCACTCTTTTCCTAATGGAGATCTGTCTCACGTTTTGTTTTAATTTACGGCAAGTTGTTTTTTAACTTAGCCAGAAACTCTGAACCCGGTCAGAATAATGTTCTGAAATGTGGAGGGTCTATTTTGCCAGTAATATATTAGCTATTTTCAGAGGAAATAATTCTTCGGGTTCATACGTTTTCCCTGCTTGCTTAGCTACATAACTTCTCCCTGGTGGGCAAAGTCTTTAAAGGTCATCGTGTGTGTGTATATAACATAAAATTGCTCCAAGAGCTCATTGCTTGTTTCTCTGACATCTTTGCATGGTGGCATTCTCCTCCAGGTAAGTCAAGGTCTCATTATCACTATCATTATTCTAAGCAGGCCAATTTCACGATGCTTTCCCATCTGGAGCATGCTTTATAAGCCAAAATGCAAAATCATGTCTGAGACAGAACCATTTTATCAGATGAGGGAGCGGTCTGGGAGTACTTGCGGAACTTTTCTCCTTGGGGTGAATAACTTGAGGAATGGATCTTCTTGTGTGGCTGTGATAGATCCTCTAAGGTTAGGAGCCTATCCACTGTCTATTAAATTACTTGTATTTTGTATAGCCAGGGCTCTGTATAAATAGGCAAGGAAGTACAAAAGAAGTCATGGAGTCTACAAAGGGAATACAAGCAGGAAAAGCTGTTCATGAAGGCTGGGTTACCAAAGTCCAGGCCAGAAACACTGCTGAGGGAGAGCTAGCAAGGAGTCCACACTGGGGTCACCCTGCACAGAAAGAGATCTGTTAGAGAAGTATTGACTTGCAATAAGTATTCTTTAGCTGGTGTCTGTATATTTTTCTTAATCCCCTTTCTTCAAGGGGGATTGCTAATCAATTCTACCACATTGTCCCCGATCCAACTAGGTGCACCACGACACCAAAACCAGAGGAAAACTCCAGCATGAGACTCCTTCAGCCTGCATGCACCAGGTGTGTTAGCGGTGAGAGGAGAAACAAAAGAAGAGAGCGGGGTCTGATCCCATCTGAGTCCTGAATGAATCTGCGATCTGGACACAATCAAGAGTGACTAATCACCCCGTACAGCTCCGTTAGTTTCTGTTGGCTTTAAGAACTTAAAGCCTTTTAAAATTTTTGCCCAAAGCATGTTTTGAGCATGTTTTCTTAATGCTTTCTTTTTCCTGTTGAAAATATTAGCATTCAGTTTGTACTGTGCACTCTGCATTGAATAAAACCTACAGGAGAAAAAAAAAAAAATAGTTGGTGGAAAAACATCCCTTCATTTTGAAACAACTTGCCCTGAATTTACCGGGGTTTCTGCTCACAGCTTTGCCTTCCCTCTTGTCAGAGGTGGTAGGGATTGGCCTCAACCTCACAGGAGCCTGGGAAAGGAATTTTCCTTGCAGTGCCTTTATCTAGGGAAACCCTTGTTGGATACCACCCTGAGCTCAAACATATGAAATCCTTATAACAACTAATTAATAAACTAAAATAAGCAAGCAGGCAGAACTAGTTTAAAGAAAGACTTTGAACCCATATGCATATATGATTGCATATGGCAATCCAATTTCTATCACCGTTTTTAAACTCTGAGTGGCTTCAGAAGGCTTTTCTGGACTCAGGATATTTTAAGTCCCTCCTGTCTGCGTGATGATTAGGATATTTCCTCTGCCAGACCTTCAGAAATATGATTTTTAGAGAGACATATTTCATGTATTAAAATTCTCAAAAGGAGGAGTAAGCAACTCGTTATGTTGCTCAAAAAAAAAAAAAACCCTGAATAAAAAAAAATCCAAACCCAACAGCTGGATCTATAGAGATTACCTGAGGGAAAGGAGCAGTAATAGAAAAATGAAGATGTCCAGTATCATAACCCATATTCTATATTATCCATGATGTTCTCCATGCACACATCACTTAGAGTGCATTTTATCTTTGATGTTTTATTAATTACAGATGTTTGTTATTATTGCCAGTTTCTCAGTAAATTCCACTGCCTGTACACTTGGTCTCTATGTGATGTTGCTGGCTTAGGTCATTTACTGTCCTCAATTCAGAAAACAGTCACACACAACGCTGAAGGGAAGTATATAGCCCTGAGACAGAAGTCTGGCAGAACTAAAAAATAGCTTGTTACGTTTTTTTTTCCAAAATAGACGTGTCTGGCCTATTGCAGATTACAAAGGGAGCCTTAATGGAAGCTGGTTGCTGTGTTTACTTGAGGAATACATTTGATAATGTTGTGATTATAAAAATAGATACTTTAGTTTAGTTGACCTGTCCTCATTTAATTGTTTTACTTTCCAGAGCCAAGGCAGGCATCTATAGCTCTCCCGATGGCCTCCCCTGGCATTTAATGTGCTCCAGGTCGAAGTGACCTCCGTGCCTCCATCCAGGCCTGCTGCCAAGGATGTGCAGGCAGGAGGGGAGAGCCTGGGATGCTCTGCCTGCACTCCCCATAGCAGTCTCCAGGACGTGAGATGTGCTAGGGCTGCTCCTGCTCCATGTGCTGCTGAAAGTTGCCTGGAATAAATGGCAGGACGGGCTTAAACTTCATGTTTTTGTGCAAGCTTGGGGCATGCCTGGGCTGAAGCTTATTTGGAGGAGAGCTGGAAATGATGTGAGGGATGGACAGGGCCAGCTTTGCTGGGTGCTGCCCTTCATGGAGCACTTCATCAGCCCAGTTGCAAAGAGAGAGCCAGCGTCAACAGATCCTCAATAAGTGCTGACACCTAAACCCACCCAGAACAGGGAAAAATCAACAGCTGAGTCCTCTCCTGCTCCAGGACTCAAACTCAGCTTCAAGATATTCAACTCAGCTTCTCTCTTACCACCTTTAAATGCCTGTTGAATAGAGATGATCATTACTGGTGGCAAAATTTATTTGCATGGTCTTTCTATTTGCAAGGTAAAGGTGGCCCTTAAGAGAATGAGACCCTAGGAGATTTGGAGATTTATTTTTTTTACTTGCTTTGAAGCTCATGTTTTTCTGCATAAGGTCTTAGTGGCATCCCAACATTCTTAATCTACTGACTGCAGGTCCTTTAAAACTGAGGGGCTTAAATCCAATAATTTAATTTAGTCCAAATTTGAAAGTTTCTGTATGATCTCCTTTTAATTCATTTTTAATTCCTTTATACATTTTTAATTACATTATTAGAGTGCTTGTGTTGAAATTCACCTAGAGTGCTGCACAGAGATAATTAGTTAATGTATAATGAGAAAGCCTATTGTATTTGGAACAGTTGAGAATTACTGGAATTCAAAATATTCTGGCTTTTTAACTTTAAGATTGTACACTAATACAGTCCAAATGAAAATTTGCATACACAATATTAACCTGGCAAATGCGAATGGGAGAGAACAAAAAGACAAGCAAACCCCCCTTTCCCTGGTAGTCATATAATGCTCGTTATTAGACGTGAACCAGTATAACACTGTCTCTGAATCTTGATTAAAAAATTAATTGCTGGCTAACTATTAAAAAAAAAAAAAGAAAAGAATAAAGCAAACAAGAAAAGGGGTTTTTACAGGAATGGAGATAATTGTAACACAAAGAATTCACAAATCCAGCAGTGTAGTACATATTCTAATAGCCTTAACACACTGTTGTTTCCCACTCCAGCTCTGGAGTACAGGACAATAAGTTCTGGTAATGGCAACAATACCAGGCACATTCCTATTTCAAACAGTAAATGCTAATTCATTCTTTATTTACATATGAAATTGAAAACTGTAATGTTACCCTTATGCTGTGGAACTGTAAATGTTAGCTTTACTGGTTCGTCTCTCTGAGTTTTAGGGTGTCTCTTATTGAAAACAAGTTTGGCTCCTTCTGCTTCACCCAAGAAAAATTTATTGCCTGGAAAAGCTCCATTCATTTTTAATTCTTTGCTATCCTGATAGCCGTGCCTCATAACTGCGTTTGAGATCATGGTCCTGTTACGCTGGAAATTGTGCAGACACATCGCAGGTACATTGAAGAGCTGGCAGTCAAAACAGGCAAAGTACGGAAAAAATAGAAGGTGGAGTGGGCAAAGGGTGGTGCAACCTGGTCAGTGGCAGAACTAGAAAATAAAAGCCAGATCCAAACAGTATTAGCTCAGAGCACTGCTCACAAGAGGGGAGTAAAGTACAAACCATATTATAGAATGAGCTTCAGAGAAAGGCTGGAGATTATCTTGCTGAAAGGTGATATTGTGCCCAGTTAGAAACTTAAATACCAGCACATGCTGCTCCAAACCTGGGAGGATTAAACTGTGCTCAATTCATGGTTAGTTGCATATAAGATAAATTAAAGAAGGTGTTTGTCAGAAACTCCCCTGATGGACTGGTCTCTTTAAAAAAAAAAACAAAAAAAAAAAGAAAAAAAAAAAAGAAAAGAGAAAGAAGAGAATCGTATTTGGCTGTGTTCTGTACAAGAGTCCTCAAATGCTGCAGGGAGGATAGAATTTCCCTTTGGGAGCAAACAATACCTGAAATGGAAGATATGAAAATTTTAAAATCCCAGGTAGCTTGTTATTTATTTATACCATAAGACACTTTCACAAAATCAAAAGTAGGTGAAATCTAAACAACAGCAGAAAAGATTTTTGGAAAAGAGGGTTTGGAAATTTGGACTTTTCACAAAAATATAGAACACTGATATTTTGTAATCAGCATCTAAACACTGTGATTTACGAATGCAGAGATACTGCTTCAGAATTACAGTTCAAGCATTTCTTGGTCCCTCCATCTTCAGTGAGGCTTCAGTGAAGACATCATTTTTGGTACAATATTAGTGATGAGGCATGTATGAGGCAACTCAGCAACAGAGTGTCTCAGAATTCAAGACCAAGTCCTAATTTTCCTCTGAAAAAGATGTTTTGCTTAGAAATTTGAGACTGCCCATTCCCTTCCTGTATATATTTCCCTTGGACCTGGGTTTCTTGACTACTGGTTTTATTTTCTAGCCAGGTACAACAGTTCTGGTGGAATACTTAAAGGAAAGATATTCCTCCTCTCTGGTACCACACACTTGCCAAGGATAAAGATCAAATCTATCAGAGGACAAAATTCCCTTCTCTTCCAAGGATGTGTCTAGCTGTACCCCATGCAAGGATCTTGAAACCAAATCCTCCTTTGGGCAGTAAGATAACAAGATATCCTTGGAGAATGCCTTTATTCAAGATTCAGTATTTGTTTTATGCAACAGTCAAAAAAAGGCCAAAGGTCCACCTTGAGACCAGCAGTACTTCAAGCCACTATGATTAAAGCCCAGCAGTTTATAAATCAAAAGCATATTAGGAAATTATGTAGGTAGCATCAAATCTCTTGTCTTTTGGTCACGCTGCCCACAGAACTCTTAATCCCATATATTTTTAGATTAAGAGAAGATTTCATGCAGCTCATGGCTGCAACGTGGAATTGACAGAAAGAAACTTAAAAGCTACCTTCACAGTTCCTCCTGCATGGGGACCTTGGCTGGTCTTCATTTTCCAGGGTCTCTGCTGGACCATCCAGCTATGACTCCAAACACCATGGTGGACTTGCACCAGAAAAAGAAAATGAACCCACTTTTTCATTCTTCCTTTTTCCTTGAGGTAGTTTGCTTCAGCTGTACAGTAAAAGGTCTTTTACGAGGACATTACATATTTGCAGAACAGAAGAAAAAACCTCCTTTTGGGGGGATGAAGGAAAACATCTTAGATGGGGGGAAATCTTCAATTCCTGAAAGACCCTATTAGTTTCTAATAGCCTTGTCTTTCTGAAGGGAGAGAATAGATGGGGCAGCTTCTGTATCAGAGGAAAAATTTCAGGGACATTTTTTAGTCTGTGCATGACAAACGCTGAAAGATAATAAAACCAAGATGTATTTGTTGTTGATGCAGTACCAATTACTGGTAAATTTGCAAACTCTAATTTTGAATTGCTAACTTGGGCCTGATTCAGAACCTCTTAATGCCTTTACAAGACTTGCTCTTACAGATAGCTGGAAAAGAGGATTGTCTTTTTTTTCTGCATATGTTCTTTTTGAACATGCTGGGTTTAGTTTTTATATTTGTGGTGAACTGAAGTTTCAGAAAGTCTCCATCAGACAGGTCATCAATAAGTTATACCGATCTAATATGCTCATGGGTACGCTTGTAAAAACTTCTAACTCAAACAACTTGTGCACATTGCGTGCTTAAAATATTTTAATTCTTTGGTAGTAAGTGAAAATAATTTCTGTAAAAGTGTGGGTATAGCTGAAGTCTCTAACCAGTCTTTCCTCAAAAGAACTGTGTAAATGAAGCTTCTCTAGCTATTTCTACATCATCAGTGGTGTTTCATTTAAAATATCATTCCCATCTCCTTAGCCAAATCCATGCTGCTTCCTTAGATCATTCTTCACCTTATTTTGATACTGACCTGCCTGGAGCACTACTCTAACCTCATGTTAGACGTCCCTACCACGCACGCGTGGATCAGCTACAAAGCATTAGAGCTTCCTGAGCCTTGGCTCCTAACTTAAAACAACAGCTCAAACTTCCAACTCAGAAGTTTGTTGTTTTGGGTTCTGGCCCAAACAGATGCTGTCAAGCTGATATAAACCATCTGTTATTGTATTTATGATTTTTTTGCCTCTATATAACTCTCTGGTTTGGAGGCAAGTCCTTCAGCATAGTCCTTGAATACCAAGTCTTTGATGGAAGGGACAATATGGTCATAAGCCATCAATTTAATGGTCATAAGCCATCAATTTAACTGAGCTCAGAAAAAGTGCCATTAAAATAACAAAATACCTCCACAACCACCTGTGAGATTGTGGGCCTGTTACAGGCAGAGAAGGTGGCTGCACAATCCTGGTTACTGGGGACTTGGAAGGGAAATTGTGGTGGCAACAAAGACACAAGTACAGATTTAGAGCTTTATCTGTTGCTTATTGAAATTTATGTCAAAGCTTCCCCAACCAGATAAAAACATTTTGAATGTTTATCCATTTGGTTGAAAGCTATTTCTTCAGCTGGAAGATTTAATCAGAATGTTAACGTTTCCACCAAAGAGAAGACAGGAAAAAGGTTTTATCATAGTATTTTGGTGTGATTGTTTCTCTTCTCAGGTGGAATCAGAAAGGATAAACATAAGTGAAAAGAAATCATGATGCTACTTGCAAAGCTAACATTCTCAAAGGGAGTCTACCTCTGCCTAGGTATGCAGGTTTTCAAAAAATGTCTGTGGATAAATGGATTATCATATCTGACCTGCCTCTAAAGGGGAAAATAACATTAGTTTGTAAGGACTAATTTATTTTTTTTTTATATCCAGGATGACTTGATGAAGAGTAAGAGTCAAACCATGTTGCAATTTCATTCAGTTCATGAAAATACAACAAGAAATAATCTCTCCGTTGCGTTGCTGTGCAGTGGTCGCAGAACAGTGCCCATGGCCTGAAGGCATGACCCAAACTGCTCCATTTTTCATAAGCATGAAGTTGGAGTGAAATGGTAGCCTAGGAATTGAAAAACTTATTTTATTCAGACAAGTCACCTGGCTATCAGTTTTTGCCAGAGTTGACAGAAGGTAAAGGACAGCAGACGCAAGATGATGATTCTGGAAAATCCAAATAATAATAAAAATCCACTAGAAGTAATAGTGGTTTAAGTAATCTACTTCACCAGACTTTAGAACATGCCACTCTATAATCTCCACAAAAATAAAACATCAGTATTTATCTGTCAAAACTGCTTAATATATAGTCAGCAGAATCAGAAATAGGCCTACATAAAATAAAATCTGGCAAAAGCACAGAGACTGCTTTCCATCCAGCACTTTTCAAAATGTCACTGAATGACATATTATTGTATTTTGCAGCAGAAACCACTGCTGTCCAATACTGAGATTTAAACAGACATATTTATGTGATATTCCTGATCTTGCCCATCAGCTAATTAATTTTCTTTTTTTTTTTTTAGAAGTATGTTACAAAACTTTGGAGAATATCGATGAATTTGTCATGGAGTTTTTATCCACAGACTCTACTACACTTTAAGGAATCTTTTGGCTAAACAAAATTTCTGGCCTGTAATAAAAGTGATGAAAGAGAATACAGGCTTTTGAACTCCCAATCCTCTCCATGTCATGAGATTATGCATGAAACACTGAAATTATTTCAAAACCAAACATTGTCTCTGTGTGTAATAGATACAAAACCAGAGCCCTTTGGCATCTCTAGCACTCATCAGCATGGCGGCCGGAGACTACAAAGCCTTCCACAAAATTCTGACAAGCCTGATTACTAAAAACCTGTCAAATCTTTTCATGTCATGTGCAATCCAGCAATCAAATATGAGCCTACAATAGGTTATCTGATAAATCCTGTTTCTCAACCTTGTTACTGAAAGATGACTGCTAAATCAAAACCCACCCATTTTTTTCAATATTGGTCTGAGTTTTTAGAATATACAGTTTATCTATATTTATCTGAAAAGAAATTGTAAGTGTGACTGGGGAGAAAAAGGGAAGGGAGCCATTTTAAATATGAGGTTTAAAGAAACTACTCAGCAAACGAAAAACAATCCCTTAGAACAGGCTAAGTATAAAGTTCAGCATCTCTGCTATTTTCCACCTTAGGACCCTTCATTCTATCTTTTCAGCCCCATCTGTGTCTCTTCTTGAATCTGTGGATTGGATTAAGGGCCCATGCTTAGACTAAAGCTTCAACATCATCTAGTATCATTAAATCACACATATAATAATGGTGAGTCATGGCAGTGTCATGGAACCAAGACCCTTGGAAACAGTGTTAAATTAATGGCAAATGTTCTGCTAAGCGTTGTATCTAAATAGGCTTGCTTTGCTATTGCTTATACTCGTCTTTTAGGACTGAGGCTCTTGGTGTTTGAGTAACATTTTACTAAGACAAATGTCCATGGAAATAATTTGGAAATTATTGGTGCTCAGGAGCCCTGTTTGTAGACAAAAAGAGCGATTGCCCAGGGAGCAGAAATATTTGTATACTCAGGGTAATCAGGGAGAAGGGTATAGCTGCTACAGAAAGGCAGAGATAAACAAACTCAAATAATAATTTTATTCAGGTTCTTCCTTATAAACAGTCCTAGGTAAATTACTAAAGTTATTATGAGAAATATTGCATTTCTGTACAGTAAAGACACATGATACAGTTGCACTATTTCTTATTGCTAATCATCCATTAATATGTCTACCAAAGCCGGATCTTTGACTGTTCCTTGTACACAGAGCCTCTCTTGTTTTTTGAAAGAAGGTAAAGGACAATGCTGAAAATTTCATCTCTGGAAAACATTTTCCATTGTCTAATCATGTTAGTTTTATCCCCAAACAGTGAGCTGTACACAGGAATTGGTAAATCACGTTCATTGCTTACCAAAGGCACAATGTATTCACCACATTGCATTCAATAGATCAACACTACAGTGATTGGTTTATTAACATTAACATCATATTATTAATGTACAATATCAGCAGCTTCTTCATGCTAATTATGATTAATTGTACTTCTATTTTGGAAAACAGCCTACCTCCAGTGATGTATTAGAATAATATTTGGTGCTAGCATATCTTGTGCAAAGCTTACAAATAATTTGGTATAACAGATAAGCATGTGACAAAGTCAATCAGTCTTATTGATCTCTTAGCAGGTTTCATAAGACCGGTCTTTTCTAGAAGTCAATCATTATACATTTGTTTTTGCTGTTTTTCACTGAACAGTGTTTCCGATGTCTCCATTTAAAACCTGAACATTCTAAATCAGGATCTCTCCTAGGTCTACCTCATTAACTCCATTGGAGTTGCACCCTTGTTTTTATTTAGTCCAAACGTTTCTGAGGTTCTGAAGTTCTGTGACTACATCTTGTTTAAAGGAAAAAGTGTGTGGAAATTTGTTCTAAAATAATATATATGATATGGAAAAAATTTTAATAGGAATTTAATACTTAGTACATAATCAAGCAGGTTTCAGCCCTAGAAGAAGCCAAAACACCAGAAATTTAGTTTGGATTCTGTGAGACATGCCCAGAGAGTCAAAATAAGAATTGTTAAATGGTTGTCATAGAATTGGTCCATGAAATGGTGGAGAAAGGTTTGTAAAAACTGTTCCTATTCTCAGAACACTTCCATATTAATTTTATTTCCAAAATAGGTCACTCTTTGTTATTAAATAACTATTGCTCACTTGATTTCTTTTTTTAGAGGAAAACTACAAGGCTGACATGAAACTTGGGAGGTATTTTTGACTGGAATGTACTTTTAAATGAGACCTACTTCTACTCTTCCTAGTTCTTTTCTACATCTTGTATTAGTTCCTCTTGTTGAACATTCAAATCCAGGATGAGGTTATGTCCTAATTTATTTCTTCTTGTTCTGGGTTGGTTGCAGAGCCTTTTTTTCTCACTTTTTTCACTCTCATCACTTTTTCAAAAGGAGGTGGGATGAAAGGGCTATATTTATGGAAGTCCTTTATGATTTATTTTATATTTTTTAAAATGTTTTGTATACCGGACCAGATCCACGGGTGCACACCTGCAGACAAATTCATGAGCAAGAGAAGTCAAACAATGTTGGCAAGTGGACAAAAACTACATTTTATAGCATCTCAAGGGTAGGGGTTATTTTTTACCTAACATATTCACAAGCCATATAATAAAGATGCAAGAAATATTCAAAACACTGAGTAGAATTCAGTGAGATCTAAAAAACTCACTGAGTTGATATGCAAAAAACATCAAAAGAGACTCAGATGCAGATTATCCAGATACAAATGACTACAAGCACTGTGACCCACCAGCACTGCCCCTCCATCCCCTTCCCCGCCATCTGCACCCCCACAGATGGAGATGCACCCTCATGGGTGCTCGGAGACAGGCAGCCTCTCATTAGGTTTTCTGATGAGGAGGGAATTTATTACCACGGGCAGCTTGTCCCTCTTCTGCTTGCCACAGCATGAGAGCATCCACTGTAAAGATGGCAACCATGGTAACTGTAGCTATATAGTTATATAGCCCACATTTCTGACAAATTGGCGGCAAAGTGCTTCCCATATCTCTTTTAAAAGTAGCAATTATGGTATCTCCTGCATTTTATCTTGCAATAAAACACCTGATTTTAGAAGTTTTTAGGAAATATCAATACACGGTAGTTGCCACTTGGTGTTTGTTGGCCTCATAAACCCTGTTGTTACTCATTTTGCTTTGCGTAACTGCATGCCAATTAATTTTCTGTTAAAAGAACTTACCTATGCAGGAACACACTATCCCCAACTGAGTAATACTTGTTCACTTCCCCTTCTCATTTTCTTCCCCAAATGAGCTGTAGGCATTTTAGATACCTGCTATAACTCTAAATCTCCGAGGCTGTCTAGGAGAGGTGGTCTGTAGATATGAGGATGCAATGCAAAATTTCTCCTAAAGGCAGTGGGATTGAGCCATGGAGATGAGTTCTTGCAAAGCACTCGTGTTTGAAAGGGAAGCTCAACTATATTGTCTTTAATGTGTTGGGTTTAATCCTCCAGTTTTTGTATTATTTCCTAGTGTTGCTGGGTCAACTTTAGAAATAGGTGACATATCAAGATATGAACAAGGACTTATTTTCTTAGACCTCTACAAGCTAGAGGCGATTGCAGGGTATACATACAATAGCTCTTCTGTGCTTGGTATAACCTATCCCTGAACCAAAGATTTTATTGTATGCAGTATCTTAGGAAGTACATGGCCCTTGAGACAACTGAACTGGCGTTACTGACGGAATAAGTTACGTTACAGCTAAATGTTGCAACCAAAAGATCATTGTGGTAGAGGAAGCGGTGGGAAAAGGTTTCAAGGGAACTTTTCTTTCCCAGAGGGTCTATGTTTCTTCACCTTCCATCCTTACAATCTGAAAATGTTATCTCTATTACCTTGACAATCTTTTTTTAAGACTTTACAGGTTATTTCTGTGTGCATGTACATCTTGGTGACTTTTTTCCTCTTTGCTCTCTTTTATGTGTGTGTGAAAAATGAATAAAAGCTAAGCTATAAAATAAAAGATACTTTATTAATAAAAGCTTTTCAGATCTTTACTTTATTAACCACTAGTACCGCTAGACAGGGGAAAAAAATAATCCTTACAGTCAGAATTCCCAAGTGGATTCTCTTAGACAGCAAAAAAGGGTAAAAAACAGCTGCATCAAAAAATATGGAAAGTACCAATCTACTGCCTTCATTGCCTCATGATTATGTTACTTACATTTATCTGATGAAAACAGATATGTGTAAAACAACATGATCTGAAGCAAAAGTACTGGTAGCCTGGCACACAAATGAACCATTTACATCAAATAGATTGCAGTTATTGTTAACATACACTGTTTTCTCATCGTATTTTGTATCTTTGTGACTAACCATGCACTAAAAAACTGTACACAAATGCTTCATTCAGGAACTTTTGATTTGTCATGAAGACTCTACAGCCATCAAGAGAATTGCTGAATATTAAAAACTTTTGCTGTTTCATCTAAGTATGAAAAGAACAACATATAGTATAGGATCAAATACTCACATACTTCTGCCTATATTCCTCTTTTCGGAATCTAAAAGCCAACCCCACACTAAGAAATACTTTAACTTTCCCACTGTCTGTTTGTCAGGTAAATTTTTATCATCATCATTTACATATACATGGTATTTGGCACTAACACACTGGAAGACAAGAAGCCATCTTTCAACTTGTGATGCCTGCAGTAAACTCTATTTTGGGGCAATTCCTGAGCTCATATGAAGCCCTGTTGAGTCTGTGTAGCACAACATTCTCATACACACTTTGTAACTCTCTTGCAAAATCAGTCCACATCTACAAGGGAGATCTTTAAGGGTGTAGGGGGAACTCCTAAAAATACTCATTAAGTATTCTTAAATGGAAGAAAGAGCCCAAAAGTTTGATGGTTCCATGAGCCAAAGGATATGTTTCATATGAGATGGTTAAAGTGGCAGGGTAACATCATGCCTACAGTTAATCAATTATAGGTGTGAATGGCCATAGTATTTTGGGAATACTGTTCCTGAAGAAAACAAGCCCCATGTTGACTAGGACTCAGACTTGGAATTCACTGATGCGCCATCCTGGGATGTAGCGTTTGATTTTAGATGGACTGGGAGTGCAGTGGTGGCAGTTCTCATTGTGGTAGCTGGTAATTTCTATTTCTGGTCCAGTCTGGATTTCCAGTACTGGAAGTCTGGAGTGAAGAACCATGGAAAAAATATCATGAGGAAAAGATTTTGGTGCTCCAAAAGTGAAGATTATGTTGAGGCTCAAAAAGATGAAGAGAAACATTTGTACCAGAACTGATAAATCAGTCTAAATGCTTCAAACATCCGTGTTTTATAAGCAACATTTTTATTGCTGTCATTGCTTTTACTTTTTTTCCCTTTAATAGTTACAAGTGTCTTTAATATATTTTAGACTGAGCTGTTCCATCAGCTAGAAAGCACTGAGAACTTTTCATAAGAATCATATCTAGCTTTAAGAGACAGAAAAATGAATATACTTGCTGCGTTTCTGTTTCTATCACATATTGTCAGTCCACAAGCAAAAAAAGAATTGCTATTTCTTTTTGTTTTGACAAGCAAAGAGAATAATCTCTTTCTTTTCTTGATCAGGCTATCCCTTTGCAGCCTATGGATATCTTATATATAATGTAAAAATATTATAGAAATTGAAATGTGTGAAGGGTAGACAGAAACAAATCTATCAGGATGCATAGAAACAGGAATTCATCAGGGGAATTGGGCCCAGAACGCACATGGATAATCTGTGAATAACAAAGATGTTGCCCATCTGGAAAATTTTATGAAAAGTTCGATTTGATGCATTGCCTGAGAGGCAAAGCCCTTCTTGCTTCTGTTATCCTGTCTCTGCAGCTTTGTAAATATTTACCCTCTTAAAACCACCTTGCACATAGCACAAAGTCGAAAAGAGAGGCTCCGGCTCTTGGTCCCAAACTGTTTATGGTCCTGTTGGAGCCGGCAGAAATGATGCGGGGCTGCTGATAACCATAGACTCCAGAACAAATAACTGAATTAAAAATTCTGAGAACAACCTACCTGTTCTGCACATAGTGATGCACCTTAGTGGCTAGCAAAATTTTATTTCTGTATTTGCCTTTGATAAACAGCTTTTTATCTCTCCTGCTTTAGCCTATTCAAAAAATAAAATAATACCGAGAGATTTTCTCCTTTTCTCGTGACATAATTTGGCATACTCCCTGACATTAAGCAGACCTTTTTTTCAGATTCCAACAGCACATTTCTGTTCCCAGAGAGACCCAGATAACCAAGGCCACTGCTGGTGAGAGGCTTATCTGTGGTGTTTCTATTGGAAAATGTGCAGCATAACACAGGTCAAGTAAGCTGGGGCTCGAGTGACCGAAAGGGAAAATTAACAGAAAAGCCCAATTTACAACATCTTAAATTAAACACTTGTTCAATTTGCTGTCCTCTTTGATTTTAATATTCAGGATGCTTGGGCTGCCTGAACCTGCAATATTCAAGTTGTGCATATGGAACTCCTCCCTGCAGGCATGCTAAATAATATTTTTATTTCTTCCGCTCTGGGCCAGACCAATGTAGGGGTCGTGTCAGTGGGGATGGCATGACAGTTCAAACAGGAACCTCAGGATCCCCAGATTTCCTCCAGCACTTTGAGACGTGCCATTCCTGTGTCTTGGTGTCCCTTGTAAAACATATTGGGATGGAGGAAGGGCACCAAAGGAGTCCCCAGGAGAGACAGAGCGGAGCAGGAATGCTGCAGCTGCTTTCCGCTGGCACAGAGCACGCAGAAACCACTCCAGAAATGAGCTGTGGAGATAACTGATCTCCACTTGAAAGGACTTTAAGAAAACATACAACTGCTCAAGTTACTGGGATCAGCAGGTGACGGAGAGGAGAGATGCCCCTCAGCTCCATGCCCGCACAAGGCAAGCACTCCGGAAAACGTGATGGGCTGCTGCCCAGCTACACACTTTATCAACACCAGAGGTCTTTTCTCAGAAAATATTTCTTCTCCTCCTCTTTGATGTTTCCTATTGATTAAATAAGAGGAAGCATGGAATGAGTGTTGGAGCTCTACAAACTGCAAGGATGTTTCTGCATTTTACAAGCCCATTTGCTTATCTTCACTTGCTCTGGAGAGCACCTTTTGGACCATCTCTGCAAAGGCAAAAACCTAGCATTGTCATTGTGCTCATGCTTTAAAATAATGCAGATTTTTTAGCAAAGTTCTAAGCAAAATCTAAAGTCTTTCTTAAATTCTACACACCCAGAGAGCAGTTACAGAGTAAATAATATGGATCACATTGTGAGTGTCCTAGCTGAACTCCTCCTAATATACAGCACAGGTCAGCAGAACAATTCTGCAGTGAATTTAATTAGCAGAGTTCTCCTTTCTGCATTTGTTACACACAAACGTTTCTTTGTACAAATAACATTATTTTCTTTTTTATCTTTGCCTGTGTTATTCCCAGTGGCTATCTTTTTAGTGCCATTTTGCCATTTCTTACAGGTTTCTCTGTACCGTAATTATGCCAGTCTGCTTTCCAAATATACTTTTTTGGTACTGAAATACAAATGTTGGAACTGCATGGAGAAAGGTAGAATAATTTTCACAGAATTATTTCAGTTACTTCAGAGACTGCACCTAATGCTTTTACAACTTCCCATAGATTTTCCTTTTCCCTATACTTGCACATATTCAGTAGTCACTCGGACCATAAGGCATCCTGACTATCACAGCATAGGAAAAAAATCTGCTGTGCCTATATCTATTATGAGCATGTAGTGCTGTCTACCTAGGTATTTTACATGAGACAAGTGGTTATCGTCAAAGAGACTGGTAGTATCTTGCCTGAACATTTTCAAGCTGGCTCGAGGGCTGTGTATGCAATGCTAGCTGTGATGGAGGAGGTACAATATTCCTACAGTAGCATAGTTCCCTGCAGACGTCAGTCGGTTTTATCAGACTCAGAGGGAATGTCTGACTGCTTATTGCACTGTTGAAGTTCTCCTGCTTTGAAGAGCTCAGACCAGATTAGGCTTTTAAAAAGCACTGACTGTTTAATTTTATATTTTAACGTTTTTTAACTAGGAGTCGGTCTGAACTTTTTTGCAATTTTTTATCAGAAACAAACAAACATGCAAAGTATTTCCCAGAGATTGCTTGTATAATTTCAGGTTTGAAATGTGTAAACAACATGATTGGGCAACAGACAATTGTCATGTAAGATAAAACTGCAAGAACTAAGTTTCTAAAATTCCAAGCAGACTCTGGGACTGGGTGGTAATAGTTCAACACATAAACTCCAGCTCTCTTAAGATAAACAACAGAAATCCGCCGAGGCTGGCTGCACTGAGGCACTGGATGGATATTCAGAGATATCTAGTTTAAAATATTTGTTCATCAGTATGGGAGGCCAGCTTTCTTGCATTAGCTTGAAACTCTCCCTCCAGCAAGGTTATAGAGTGGCATTATAATTTCATAATAAGACGTAGTGAGGCATAAGATGAGCACAGTCTTCCCGATGACATGTATAAGACTATTCTGCACTGAAGGCACAAGGAGGTGCCTCACATTAACTGGTGAGAAATTACACAGCCCAGTTAAAATATTGACTCAGAACTTATGCAGCAAAGTGCTTCAGCTTAACTCCATCCTTTTTCAGCAAAGCACTTATTTTTTGGGTAGGTTTAAGCACCAACATAAGTCAGTTGATTTTAATAGGGCTTTGCTGCATAGAGACAGCTTGTTGAAACTGAAAACAGAAAAACAGTTTAGCAAGGGCCATCCAGTTTTCCTGGCAGAGGTCAGGAGACATTAGTTCTTACATTAGCTTCCCTCTCTTGAGATCCCGAAGCAGAGGCAAGATTTTGCTCCCTGCCAGCACAGCACCTTTGCCTTTCTCTGAACTCACAGCTCGTTTGCTGGCCGAGGGACAGGTCTGTCACTGTGCCAGGCTGGGGAGGAGCATCTTCCACCAGAGCAGCTTCACTCTGGTGCGTGACCCAGGGCAATGGCATTCCTGCTATTCCCTTCCGTTTCCCGCTTGCATCTAGCCCAGTATAACTCTTCTCATCACTCCTCAGAGTGTAGCAGAGACCGTAATCAGATATCTGACTCCATTTCCTTGCAGGCACCTGCTTGCTTGACAACTATTGAGGGCAGCAAGCACTGCGATAGGATTAGAAGGATAACAAGCTAAAACCTTCCCCTGCCAGATCTGCAAGGCTGCTTATGAAGGAACTAGAGGAATTTAAAGTCCAAGAAGTCTGTACCACATATGATCCAGGACTGCAGTAATCCTGTTGATGGCAATTTACTTACACATACCCACAAAGAAAAAAAAAAAAAAAAAAAGAAAAAAATCCATATTCTTAAGTCTACTGTTAGACAATTATGATTTACCATCTTAATAGTCATCACAGCGTTGAAGCCATTGCAAAGCAGGTAACCTCCAAAAGATCACCAGCTAACATGCTGGACTTTGCAGGGCCACACATCATCATTCGTGAGAAGGGAAGAACTATGGAGGCAGGGATGTATCATCCCATGATGAGGCTTGGTACCGTGTGGCTGCTCCTAACACAAACCCTGCAAGAGCAAGATGAAGCTGCTGAGATGTCTCTGGTTTAAAAGGCCCTTGTGCAGCAGTTAATCTTGTCTTCTAGTATACTATTGATATTTCCCTAAAGGAGGGGGATTCACCCTTTCTAATTATAAGAAGCTGCTAGAAATAAATGAAACTAATTAATAATAAAAGACAGATCTCAAGAGCGTTGAATCCAGATTATCCATTGCAGATGTGAACTGGAGGCAGCATCTCTAACTTCTAGATTAAAATACTATGCCTGGCTTGACGGCTGTATTATAGCACTATTTACAGACATTGTGTGAAATCGCAGGCATAATAAATCCAGAGAAAGTGCTAGTGAAATTGAGAGGGAAATTAGCACTTTGTTGAATTCAGTGTCAACACCCATTATATTCAAAGGGACATGAGAGTCTTCATGGGGTTTTACTGGGTCTTGGCAACACATATTCATTCTACTGTGGCCTCAAAAGCACTTAGCATCCTCGTGTTTCAGTTCTGATATCCTGCATGTTGAGGCACTGAACTAATGGATATGTTTCACAGAATCTCAGAGTGGTTGAGTTTGGAAGGAACCTCTGGAGGTCTAACCTCCCTGCTCAAGCAGGGCCACCTAGACCCATTTGCCAAAGACCATGTCCAGATGGCTTTTGAATATCTCCAAGGGTGGAGACTCCACAAGCTCCCTGGGCAACTGGTTGCAGTGCTCAGTCACCACCACAGTAAAAAAGTGTTTCCTCATGTTCCTGTGTTTCAGTTTTTGCCCATTGCCTCTTGTCCTGTCACTGGGCACCACTGGAAAGAGCCTGGCTCTGCCCTCTTTACACCCTCCTTTCAGCTGTTTATATACATTAATAAGATCCTACTCCAGCCTTCTCTTCTCTAAGCTGAAGAGTCCCAGCTCTGTTTGGAGAATGCTTCCTCCCAAATGCTTCCTCCCAAATGCTTCCTCCCTAGCTGTCTTCATCAAAAGGCAAAATATCAGCTAAACTTAAGGCAGGGGCAGCAAAATCACTGGATCTTATAATAATGAATAAGAAGGTTGAGAAGATAAAAAAAACCCAACACTGTGATGAGGTTAAAGAGCTCTTGTTCAAATAAAGCTCCTTGCTTAAATAGCACAGGAAGAAAACAAAAGAGGAAGGATGTCTAAACATTTCAGTGATAAACAATATTTAAAGTCCGTGCCCCTCCCAGCAGTAACAGGAGAGGCAATCCTGTATGCTACAAAAGCAAAGTTGGCATCTCACTCTTTTCTAGATCTTCCTGTGGTGAAGGTTATAGTCAACAAAGGATTGCAATTCTTGGGCATGTGTGAGATGCTATTACTCATACATTCATCTTAGTTATAAATACATGCTTAAATTGTTTTGGAGTTTGTGTGTGTCAAAGCATGATCTCTACATTGTCTTCTGTTGAAAGAGCTCAGCTACTAAATTAGGGTTCACTTTAAAGCCTACAAAGCCAAACCGAAAGGCTTTCATTGACTTCATTCACCTTTAGATGAGGTTTCTCGTGCAAAATATTTAACCTATTTGCAACAAAAAATCTTACAGAATGAAATGAAGAAATGAGTGAAAATAAAATCATAAAGTTTTATCGAAATCTTGGGGTTTAATTGTTATTCAGAGATAAAAGGGCAAACACAAGAGCTGGGATGAGCCCTGCTACGCTGAAGCTTTAGCAATTATAAGCAACTTTGAGTAGTAGGAAAGGCAAAATGATATTTGTTAAGAAATGGGCTGAAGCTGAATTCTGTGTATGGGAACACCCTGGTTGGCAAATCACCTTGTCTTTTTTTTTTTTTTTTATGATAAAGCAAAACAATTACAGGGGCATCCTGCAGATTTCTTAAGATTTCGTAACACTGAATAGCAGCCCAGGCAACGCAGAGAGGCAAAGCAAGAAATAGAAAGGAAAGGGGAAAATATACACGAGTAACTGAAAACTACCTGATGCGATTTGCTAGAGGGATACAAAAGGAAGACAGAGAGATTACTTAGTTATTAGTGAGAGATATTAATGACAAGGAAAATTATCTAAGTGTTTTGGTTACGTGAATCTTGACTGCAACTGGAGATTAAAAAGTATCACAAGCAGGTGAACTCGGGATTCTGCTGTAGAAAAAAATGTATGTGCTCACATTATGTAGCTTGCTGGATTTTAATAATCTAAATATTGACTGGGATAAGCATTACACACACACAGAAAATAAGAGGCTATTTGACTAGATGAAATGGTGCTTCTCTTTGAGGACTTTCTTGATTAATGGGTTTATTTTACTAGTGTACATTTCAGGTTAGTCATAAATCTCGGTTTGAAGTTCGGTAGCTGTTTAATCTTGTTGGTGGTGACGTTGCTTGGTTGGTATACTTGATGAGACCAAGTTCCACCAAAGGAAGCAGCAAAAAGTTTTCCTTCATCATACAGGTGGTAGTGAAGAAAAACGACACCATCAGCAGTTCTGACCACCTTTCTGGTTATGTTGGGCAAACCTGAGATCTACAATCAATCAATGAACTGAGCTTCTCCATATAGTATTGAATTATAGTGTGTCTCAGAAGCACCTAAGATACCTGGCTAGGGGACTATAAAGTGAAGTCAAGCAGATAAGTCCTGATTCCCAAACAATGAATGAGAAGTTCCATAATTCAAACACAAATACCCTTGGAGCAGTACACGTATTTATTGCAAACCACAATTCATTTCTTTATATTTTATTTTACAAATTCTCCATTACTTGCTTCGGTTACAGTGAAATGGCCTACTGTATTTCAAGATATTTCAAGCTGATCTTGTACTTCACTTTTCTGTGTCAAGAAATATTCAGACAATTGAACAATCAGGTTACTGAGAAGCTGTTAAGTGCCTTGTGATGCAAGGAAGTGTGAGCTGTTTAAGAACTATTGTGAAAAACGACAACTTATATGCTATCAGGTAGGTCTAAAAGGGAAAAAAGGAAGAATAAGTCACTATGATTAGACAAGACTGTATTCAATAAGCACACTTTTGTTTTGAAATTGAGAGAGAAGAATGTTATTTCTTAGGAGATTTTCCTTTGGATTGCAGAAGAAGATATTTCTACTCGGTAGCCTGTATTTTGCCCTTACAGACCCCAGAGCTTGTAAGAGCAATCGGATTGAAAAGGATTGGATGCGCAGAAACAAGATTTTTTTTTTCACACTGGAGAAGCTAAAATGAATCCTCTCTATTAAAAACTGCAAAGATTATTTATACAAGAAAAGAGGTGTTCAATCAATCATTTTTAAAGCAGAAATGAGATCAAAAAGAAAAATGTTACATTAATGATAGCTATTTGGCAACTCTGCAGAGGTTTCTCTGGAATGAGAAGTTGTTGAGTTCGTTTGAGTAGACACACCACAAAACTATTACTTCAAATGGCTGGTAACTTTGTCCAAAGGACTAAGTGAGCATTTGCACCTAAGCATAAAAACTGAATAAAACTTAGAATCATAGAGTCTGTGTTTTGCTGTGCTTTATTGATTGAGATTTCCCAGGCTCTCAGTACTGAACTAAATCTGCTCTCTCTGAGGTTAAAAAGGTAGGTAAATATTAATGGAAGAATTCCCACACCACCAATAGGCAAACTGAGACACAGAAGGTTTAAATAACTGTGTCCTTTTGCACAAACTTTGAAGAGACCCGGGTGGCACTCTCTCTCTTTCTTCTGTGAAGCAGGCTGGAAGAACCACTGCCATTCCAAGCTTACATGCTTTTATCTGCAAGGTTTGCAAAATGGGTAATTTAAGTGCATGGGTAAGCCATTTCACTGTAAAACCACAGCACTGCACTGCACAAGGTGTATGTGAGCGAGCACCTTCTGAACTGACCCATGGCGCGTCCCAGTGGGAATAGCGGGTCTGGGTCAGCCAGGAGTAGGAGGAAGGACTCTGACATGAGCCTGCTCCTCTGTGCTCCCAGACCCTGGGTTGGCCCAGTTGCCTGACCTGCCCAGAAGGAAGCCATCCACCACTAATTCCCAACGGGCAGCCTGGTTTGTATCCTAATGTGTGAGTGTAAACCCCCTTTTCACGCTGCCCCACTTTTCCTCACAAGCAGTGCTGCCCGTCACATGGCTATACAGCCGCCTTTAGCACCATGTCAAAGGATTCCTGGTAGAATAAGCGACTGGTTTTAATTCTTATAGGATATCCTGATCACAGTAAATGAATGAAATCTGGCTTTCAAACACCAAGGCTGTGTTCCAACTGCCACACCTTTGCTTCCCAGTCTCAGGAATGCCCCCCTCCCATAGCACCATCATTTCTGCACTGTGCAACTTAACAGCCTGAGTTTATCTTGCTAAAATTCTACCACTCTCAAACATATTTAGGTTGCACTGAAAGTCTACATCTGTCTTAGAAGGAACTAGGAAATTGGCAATGCAGTAATTCATGAGTCGTGCTCATAAAGTGAGAAAAGCCTTATATGACAAAATACCTTTTTATATATTATATATCCAGAATATAGCAGAAACTATGTTTTTAATAGAGTTTCGGGGCTGGAAATGCAATGAACTTCTATTAACATTTGAAAAAGATCTAAGAATTTATGGTAGTTGAAGATGGAGTGCCAAAGAATTTACCAGAGAAAATTTAAATATTAAGACATTTTTATGAAGTCCAAAGGATTTCAAGGAAATTTAAAGATACTTTTATTTATAGCATTTTCTATCAATACATATTTTCAGAATTAGATATACCCAACAGAAAGATGGCAAATATTTGTATGAAGAGAGGTGAAGAGGGTCAGAAAAAATGCACGTTCTACAGAAAATAGGGAATATGGGTACTGTAATTAATGGATCAAATTGTCAAGGAATTTCAAAGAAGATCAGAGGGTAAAAAGATAATTAGCAGATCAAAGGGTAAGAAGTCAAATGTTGAACTAAACCAGTAGTGATACAGACAGCTAAAGAGGAATTATTGACCAATAATTGTATTGCTTCAGGCAATATATCCTTTGCTAGAACCATTATTAACAAGGTTGTTAATGGACTAGTCTATTTTTATAAATGTGAAGTTATTAATGTCAAATGCCATGAATTCATTGTAGAGCCACAGTGCACTAACAGAAACCTAGTTTTTAGGAGTCTGTAACTGTAACGCCAAAGGGAAATAGAAAGAATTCAGGCTGCAGTGGCTGGTTACATGGTCAAAGAATCTTTGAATATAAAAATAACGTAGAGTATGATTTTCAGAGATTTGGCATAAGGCTTGTTCTTATATCACCATAAATTGCATAGTTTATTCCAGAGTGGGTGACATCCTGGGCTAAAGCCTCTGTGAATCCTCTCTATTGCTCTGAGTTTTATTCCCTCCATTATTCAAAAGGCTTCAAAAGTCAGCCAACAGCAGACCATCTATTTTCATGCTACAGCACACCTGCCTCACCAGTAACGAGGCTAAATTGAATGAGTGAAAAGCTAATGGCGATCCAGGGGTTTCCAATTGTCCCCTGAAGTACTGTCTCGCCAAAAGAGCAAGACCTTTACCTAAGTGGAGATTTCAGTCCTGTTTTCATCAGCCCCCTGGGCTACAAGTATCAGGTCCTTCTATGGCCGGCACCATGGGATGCAGTTAGCCAGAGCTTAACTAGGTAGAAAAAGCAGGTAAGACCCCGTATGCTCTATACTTACTGACTTCAGCACAAAGCCTTGTAAGAAACCTCGTACCATTGCTGTCTTACCACTGTTTGAGGGAGCTAAAGCTGTTAATCTGCCATTTTTGTGCCCGGGGATAGGGAAGAAAATTCAATGAGATTTTCTTTATTGCTTTTCTTGCTCTGAAGTGTTGTTAAGTTGCATTGCTCAGACTCAGTCCAGCTGTTTCTTGGAGTAGAGACCTGTAGCCTGAGTTTTGACTAAGATTCCTCTTTGCAGTTCTGGACCCACAGGGGATAGTGGCAGGGAGCTCCTGTAGTGGTTGCTTGAATACCCCTCCCCAGAAAGGAGTTCTTGAATATACTGATCTCAATATTTTTAATAACACATATACTATGTGAGTGTGGATAAGGATGGGATCTGCTACAGTGGATCAGATTTATGATACAATTAAACTAAACTCTTGAGAGCCTTGATGAGGGAGCAGAGGCCCCTCAGGTGAGCTGAAGGCATGCTGCCAGGTTTGCAAGGGATTGGCAGAGGAGAATTTTGGTTTCTGCTTCCCTTTTTCAGAGTCTATTCATTAGCAAAATAATAGAAACCTGTAAAATGTAAAGTAAATGAGTTGGTGGCATTTTTAGTTAGCATTTAATGGATTTTCCCCTGCAAAGAGGAGTACATAAATACAGTTTGTCCACGGCCTTACTTTCCCATTTATCTTGTCATTAAGAGAAACCTCTGAAAAAAGTGGTGTGGATTTTTTTCCTAAATAGTAAACATGTCCCAGATTACTAAGTGATAGAGAAGATTGAAAATGTCAGTCAAAGGAGCTCTTGTGCTTCTGCTGAAGGCAATGACAAAACTTTAATTAACTGAAAGCCATCCAATGGTCTAAAACTGGGAGTGCTGAGGTCATTCCCAAAGAGAGATGAAATATAAAAGTCTTATTGAGCAGAGGCAGCCGTGTGTACATAAGTACATGCAGTTTTTGTAATAGTCATTCCTGGAACCAGAATAATGCCTGCAGTGAGAGCTACAAGATCAGGCTCTTTAGAGAGAAGAGATGGAGAGGATGGAGAAGACTATAACTATCCAAATCACTGTAACACTGAAAATGAAACATGGAATGGGATAAATGTCTAGATAAAAAAATATGCTGAAAGATAACACAGCAATATTTTTCTGCAATTCTAACTCCTAATTAAAAAAAAAGTCAAATATATGTGCTTTAAGTCAGGAAAAGTGAGGCATGGTTAATGTTATTTAATGACTGATGTAACTTCAGCTAGCAGTATCTATAAAATTTGTAGCTTTGTAATTAGTGTGTGGGAAAAGTTTAATATTTCAGAAGTATCACTTTGGATGTGTAATTCCAGCTGGTTCTCACAGCCCTAAATAAGGTCCAGTGAATTACTTTCTAAACAATTCTTGATAAATGATCAGTCACATCTCTTGCTGCTTTTTCTGGGTTAATACCCTAATTGTCTCACACTTCAACCGAGTTTTTAGATTGATCTTATTTTATTATCTCATATGTATCTATTTTGTAAGAGATGGTGCTGCATAGACTGTAATAGGGAGAGGATGATGAGGTACCCTGAAGTGATTAGACATGCTGCAAGAGTGAATTTAATTTGGAAGATTGAGAGGTGTGGAGATAACTGCTTTCTGCCTACACACTCTTACCACTACTCAGTATAACTGAGGACTTATAACTGAGGACTTATAAATACTTTATAAATTAAAGAAATTAACCACAGCACTCCCAAACTGTGAGAACCACCTACACCATTTGTACATTGTTCTATTAATAGTGGCTAAAACACTAGCTCCTGCAACTGTGGCATATATTAAAATGGAGTAGGATTGAAAGGATCAGAAGCTGGTGTTCTTTTCCAGGCAAATACAGGGATTTGGAGGGACTGGATAATTTTCAGTTTTCAGACAACAGTGATTTCCTGGCTATCTCCAGATCCCTGACCAGAATGAGGGTATTTTTAAAAAGACAGTGATATATTCAATAAATTCCAAAAGACAGACCCCCACAGCCTCTGCAAGTGTCCTCAAGCTGCTGTGATGCTATCAGGAAGAAAACTTTTTCACTGTTTGCTTTTGTGTAACAGACCCTGTGCTGGAATTAAGCTTCACTTTTCATCTTAATTCTCCCCAAACTGACTAAAATAATTATATGACTAAGCCCCCCCTCACCCCCTAGCCCAACATGTCTGCTTGCAACATGCCTGGAAGCCTTATTTAATCTCACCTGCAATCCAATTAAAAGCCTCTCAAAAATTCACACCTGTGCTAATTGTAGATTCACATCACTGCTTTGTAGTCATTAAGTCTATGAGTTAACATTTTTTATGAGTGCAACTAATCTAGTTTATCAACAAAATGCTGGAAGGTTTATGTGCTAAAACAAGATAATCAGTATTCATGCTTCAAGATTTCAGCAGGGGTCGGGAAGGAATTATCTTGTCTTATGAAGCATTTCAAAATGGCTAATTA
The DNA here is from genome assembly GCA_034008185.1 of Gorsachius magnificus. NCBI lineage: Eukaryota > Metazoa > Chordata > Aves > Pelecaniformes > Ardeidae > Gorsachius > Gorsachius magnificus. The sequence continues at coordinate 43,389,775 of CM067087.1, forward strand.
TGTTTGTTCATAAAATTTGGTCCTAAACCAATTGAAATCAGAGTAAAAGCTTTTGAACTTTTAACTGTGAATGACTAATTTGGCTGAGGTGTTGATTTAAGATCAGAAAATCCTGTGATCATTTTATTCTTCAGTAAAGACCAAAAAGATACACTTTGAAAATACAAACCCAATAACATATAAGCCTGCATCTTCATGTTGCTTGCAGAGGTTGGAAACATACTGTGAAGAGGGAGTTGCTGGTGAACCTGTATTTCTGTGTATGTATGGATGCATAGTCTAGAAGAGACATGTGATTTTAAAGCAATGGTCCTCTCAGCTCATGGAACCAAGTCAATGCTGTTAAATACTGTGTGCACACAGTTGCCAAACACGTCTTGTAGATCCCAAAGATACAGTATTCAGGTAGTCTAAAATTTTCTATTTTTCTAGAGGTTTTTCCAAAAAAAAAAAAAATTCTTCACCCTCGTACAGTCGGTACCAGCAGCAACCACCTAGCAATGGAAACCCCCCCTAGAACCTTGGACAGATGAGGACAAATTAAAAACCGAGCAATGAGAAAGAGACAAATACTTGTAATTCAGCCAGGAACCTTTTTTTCTAATGGATTCTTGCTCCCAATCCACCCAGAGTAAATCAACAGGCATGTGGCATGTACTACGGATGGGTCAGCTGTAAACAGTGGTAAACATATATGGCTGCACATATCTGTTACACAGGTTCTTGGTTTTAGACTCGCTGGCTAGCCAAGAGCAGTCAGAGTTTTTGGCAAATGCCCATAGTTCCATGAATTGGAAGAGAAAAGACAGTGAGAAAGTAGTCAGCTGGCACGAGCACTTTCCATAGCAGCCCCCAAGCCTGAGCCAAACCTGCTGGTCTCATTCTTCACCCCATATTCTGAATCGCTGTCAAAGTCCTAAACTTATTTTTCAATTCAGTGGGAGGTTTTTTGGCTGGACAGAGTTGCTGGGATACTTATTACCTCTGTGTACAGTATGACACCCTTCAGTTGTTGATCATTCTGGGGCAAAAGTGCTTGGTATTTTTTTTTTTTTTTCTTGGTTGTTTTGGTTTTTTTCCCCCCCCCCCCCCCCCCCCGCTTGGTGTTCTTTCCCTTCCCATTGACTGGAGGGAAAGGAAGGGCAAGAGCCCTTTATGGACAGGCTGGCATTTGGGAATGGCAGCTCAGGCTGCTCTTTGCTAGAGCTGGACACGCTACAGGTGTAAGTGAAGTACGGTGACGTTTATTATGTCTCTCTAAGTGGCTGCTGATGATGTTGCGGAGCTGGTGCTGAGCCAGTCAAAATGCGTGAATTGTAATCAAGCCTGAGAAGACAATGTTATGATGTTGACAGAGACAAATATATATCTCTCCACTGTTAATGTTACATTCAGATTGATCTGTGATATCTGCATATGACAGTGGGCCAAATCACTTGCTGACGATCTGTTGTGATAGGAACGTTAGAGAGGGCCTACAGAGGTCATATTAAGCTCATATATCGTGAAATATATATACATTTTTCTGACAGTTCCATCAGTTTTTCATAACCTAATTTTCTCTCCAACAATCTAATTAAGAATAAAGTCCTTATATTCCTTGTGTTGCAAAGATACCTTTCCAACTATGAGGTGACAGAGACTTGCCTCTGCTCCTTGCTATTGAGAGATGCATACAAGCTGTCTATTCGTGAAGATCTAAAGTGGGCAACTATAGCTGGGTTTATAGAGCAGTAACTCTGCTCTGTAAATAGCCTGAGCCTCTAGTGATGAAAGAGGGCCAAAAAAACCAGGCTTCCGCTTAAACAGAAACTTGGCTTTATCTGTATGATATGATGTAGAGTGATGGCCAAGGCTTAGGACAGCAAGGCCTGAGCACCCATCCCAAAAATCCAAGCTATGAATGTAAAATCTGCAATTGGGAGGAAGTCTGAAAACCTTGTGGGGGTCTTAGGTCTGATAGTGACAACTTTTGGTGTCTGAGGGCCCAAAAAGAAAAGCTTCAACCTTGGTTGTTCCGGCTATGCAGACCATACCTTGACCTAAACCAGGATGCCCTAGACCAGGTACCTTGAATGTCCCAACTCCTTCAGTTTTTGATACTCCAGCAGGAGCACAGATGGGATTTCACTCAAATGATGTTTACTTTACTGAAAGCTTATCTAGCCCAAATTCCTTTAGACAAAACATTTAAAATGCAAAAACTAGTGGTTCTAATTAAATAGAGTTTTGCTGGGAAATTTCTAACTTCAGTCCTCTTATGACTATCTTTAAAATATGTGTGAAATGTCTGTAATTTAATCAGTGTGCTGTTAGCTTATAAACCTAATGACAACTGGTTTAATGCCAACATTTTTGTTGGCACTGCGGTTCACTTTATTATAATCTTTCAGCAACTCAGACTAAATTCAGAATTCTTGCTTCAGATATCAAGAATGGTAAGAAAGAATCAACATATTTTCTCGGATTTCACAGAGAAACCTTGGTTTCTTGCCTCTTTTGAGCCAGAAGAAAACATTAATTAACAACATTACATCTTCAGTGAGGTCTGGGTGAGGTATCCCTCTAATATATAATCATCATTTAAAGCAATGATCCAGTATCCTCAAACGATTTCCAGCATAAGTTAGTCTGACATTTAGTTTGAAATTACCCATAATGGGGACTGGTCTCTTTACACTCTTCATTACCTTAGTTGCTTACATCCAAGTACTTAAGGCTCTCCTATTTTTGCAGAAGTGTGGGATATGAATATATGAGTACATGATATATTGATTTCATATGAATGATAAATAGAGATATTATTTCCCAGCATGTGAAAAGATACAAAGCTAGCAATTTATTCACACCAAGAAAAATCAGTAAAACCACACTTCAAAAAGTGGTTTAACCTTTATTTTATTCTGCTTTTCTTTCCTTTTTCTTCCACCCTTATTCCTTAAGAACATCACAGGCATGGTATGCATACTGTGGAAAGGATATTAGTCTTCAAATAGACCTTATCCAGCCTAGCTCACAACGCATACAGACAAAGGACACCTTCCCAGCAAAATATTTTATAAACTGCTTTGCAACCTGCCCTTCCCAAAGGTTATTTGTGCATTTTAACTAGCTCAGATTTTTTCCCCCCATCGACTAGGCCGATTAGATAGATAGATAGTGAAATATAGCTAAGAGGAGGATATCAAAAGAGACAAATACTGCTTTGAAACATGCTTAGGCGTTGCTGGTGCTGTCAAGGCTCCCTGTGGCAGATCAGCACCCAACATGTCTATGAATCAGACCATGTCAGTAAAATGGGGAGTGCCAGAACTGGCTCAGTGATGGAAAGAAAGTTCATCCTTCTATGGTTTTTCTAGTAGCTCATCAGTGGCATGACAAATATCCCATAAATACCCAATACACCATAGACTGACACAGCTCTCCATGTGAGTATTAATAGCGGTAACTATGCTAATGTATGTAATCAGCTAATTACCTGTGGTGTAAAGATGAAGTGCTGCATCAAAAGGGTTTTTTAATTCCAGATAATCTCAAATTTTAATCAGCTTGCTCAAAAATGACCAGTTTTTTTGATTGTATAGGTTTGATTTGTAGTCTCTGGAAATACTGTGCTAAAAGGTGGTTTTCCATAATTTAGTCAGGAAATAATTATATTCTCTTAGAAATAACTGAAAAGATGATAAAGCCATCATTTGTTGCAGAATTTGGCCTTTCTGCAAAAATAAATCCTTTCAGCGTAGGGATCCTGTGTGGTCAAACTGATTGCCAGAAAGAGAATACTCCCTGTTCGTTATTTAGATCTCTTCAGTCTACTCAATTTGAGAAGGAATTTTGCAAGAGCTTGCAATTACTAGAACAGAAAATAGGTGCACTGAAATGCTATTACATTTACAGAAAGCTTCAGGATAATTTATTTATGAAACAAGTTGTTGCTTTTACATACTCCTTGTGTTTATCAAATTTTTGGCATTCATTCTTCCCAGTTGGGCCAGTGAAAAGCAGTTAAGGTGTTATTCAGGCATACAACTTCCACCCCCATCCAGAAGCAGAGAAGTATGAAGAATTATCCAAGGTGTGTGTTTGTGGTTTGTTTTTTTTTTTAGCTGGAGTAGGTAGAAAGGGATCCAGGAGGTGCCTATTTGCATGGCAACTGGAGCTCACTTGACCATGTCAAAGAGCTGGGTCCTTCCCACCAAGGTGACCATGTCTCCTTTCCCAGCCTTCCCCAAGAGGAGCAAAGGCTTTGCAGCCAGGTCCCACTCACAGCTTTTGTGGCTGATTTCTGATGAACTTGCTGATATGCAGATCAATGCTCTTCTGCAGGTATAAAAAGTTGTCTGTTGTGTTCCAGTAAACTTGGGGCTGTCCCTCAACTGGGAGGCAACTCGGTGGACAAAACATATCATTGCTAGAGCTTACCTGCATAGAAGAGATTTTACCAACTGAAGAGGGTGGGTTCCTCAGCAGGAAAAGCTGTGAGTTCTCATTACCTAGTGATCTGTTGGGCTTTACTCCCTGAAAAATGGGGAGAGCAGAAGCAGAGGGATCAGTTCTGGCTTGTTTCACCGTTGCACTTGCACCCAGAGTGCCAATGATTTAGGCCTTCAATACATAGTCTGAATACTCTCTTATTGTGGCTTTGTCCTACAGATTTGGCCATAAAGAAGTAATGATTTGAGCTTTAGTGTCAGCGTCAAAACTTTTTGGTCTAACAAGCAAATATTATTTCGTGTGTCCAGCAAAGTTGTTATCTCTTTATGTCAATTAAATTATGTCTGAAGCAAGGTTTAAGTGCGGTGGCATTGCAGTTAAAGATCAAAACCAAATGTGTTTTGCATGGCAATACTGTAAAACACCGCTATTTCTATTTAAAAAAATCCATTTTTCTATAAAAGATTACATTGTTTCTTTGAAGTGTGAATTTAAGCAGCTAGTGTTTATAATAATATGTACATCATTAATCTTCAGACTTTAATCTCTATAGTCCTGTTTAACACAGTGAAGCTTCAAAGGGTACAGATGCCTTATATTGTTTATTGAGAGATGAGGTAAAATATAAATGAAAGATCTGGGGAATCAAAATTATATCCATAACATTTTTTAATCTGCATAACATATTTAATACTAGACATATTAGAAAGCTACCTGTATATTTGCCTGATGAACAGTAATGCGGACATACTAGAAAGGGTAAACATATTAATTAGAGCCTGCACATCTCTCCTTATTGCTAGTGTAATCATTAAATTGATTTTTCCAGTCTGACATGTAATTGTTCCAGCGATGGAATCCTGCTTTCCACTCTCGTTCTGCTTCATCAATATTTCCTGTAAAACATGAAATGGGTTACATTAATCTAAATTTGAATCTCTTTATATGCTAATTGAAAAATAATTTTGATTATCAATGTCATTTGCTCCAAATACATTATAGGATGGTCTTTTGCCTCTCTTTTTTTAACCTGGAATGGCTGTAAATTCAGTGATTAACACTATCTTTACATCAGGAAGGAAGGACTGCAAGGTATCATTCTGGCACACCACAGGGTAATAAATATACTTATGTATGGGCTTGTTGCTTTTGGATAATATTTCTGTCTATCAAATTCATAATTTTAAAGCTACCTTTTTTTTTTTTTTAAATCTTTATTAATTTGGTTCAGTATATTTTACAGTGAAACCTACATACCCCAAAGGCTACGATATGCAAACTGAGATAGGTGCTTGTAAAGATAAAGTGAAATCACGGCTTTGTTCAAGGCAACAGGATTGCCATTAGTTTCAATGGATATCAGTGGATGGTCAGGACTTCTCCCTGCTGTGGAATAAATCTGCAAGCATAGTGTATAAGGGGCACAAGTTTGGAGAAAGATACTGCAAAATGCGCACTATGTCAACATGAAACAGCTTCCTCTCTTCTTTTTCATTCTAGTGTATAAAGCATTTGCCAACTAATCCCATGTCCCAAGGCAATATTTATTGCCAAATTCGTTATAGGCATCAGAGCAGAGGGTGAGGATGAGAAGAGTAATAAAAATGTATTTTACAAGGTTCCCAGAGTATTTTGCAGACAGGGATCACTTCCTCCGGTCCCCAAAAGTAATTAATGCTAGGGAGAAATGCAGTGACCTTGCAGGAACAACCCATACGACAACTAAAGGAAAGGTAATGTATCTGTATCGCATACTGTGGCTTACTATTTTGGATCACTTGTAGACTTTTTCTTAAAGTTTAGAAACTATTTATGATCTATGAATGCCTTTACTCATTCTGAACCTAATTATCTCGGTGTCCCATATTGACATAGCTTGCTTCCAAAAAAATTTGGTAATTGTGTTCATGAGATAACAGTTTCATGGTTTCTTTATGGTCTTTTGACTTTATGTTCTTCTGCTGCAGTAGAGCATAGGCCTTTCCCTCCATAAATACACTGTTTTCCCCTTTTTTATGATCTGCCAGCACTGCAAGTTTAACTGGTTATGTGAAAATGAAATACTTTTGTGTTTTACACATCAGTAGAGAAAATATTCTGGAAAGAGAGTTAACAGATTCAGAGATTTAGTTTGGAGAAGCATCCAGTAATTTGGTTGCTTATCTGCAGTTTAGCTCAACATTTCCAAACCTTTTTGCTCTGGAAATCCAGATGGCAATTTAATGAGACTTTAAAATGAGATTTACATTACTTTTTAGTTTCAGTGAGACCAGAAATAAAACCAAGATACTTTTTTCTTTGGGAGGTTCTGCTTGTAGTCAAAAGGGAAATAGAGAAGAACAAATATAAGAATTAAAAAAATTAAAACCCTAACTGTACTCCTCTCCCTCGGTTCAAAGATACAAATAAGCTTGGTTACATCAAAGAAAAGTTCAGGTAATTTTTAATTTTTTTCTGCAGGCCACAGTTGTCTTTAAAGATGACTGTAAATGCTGGTAACAATAAAACCACATTTTGATTACTAAGCTACGTAGATATGTCTCTCAGAACTACGGGCAGAAGACATGCACAACATTTTACTTTCCTGGCTCTAAGAACTTGCCTTTGCACGTTTCTTAATTAAAAGATGTAGCCAGGGTCTTGAGTAAAGCCAAATTTTCCACATATGTCAAATGGATTGATAATTTAGTCTATGAACCAGTAATAGTATTATTTGGAGAAAAATGCCTCAGCCATATTTCTTTTCTTATTTTTACTAATAGATATCCAGTTTTATTTATCCAGGCAAAGCCTCCACTTACGAATTAAAAAAAAACCTCTGTTCCTTCTTTAATTATTCAGGTTTAGATGTGTTTGAAGTCTGCCCAAAGACTTGAGAAACTGGAATATCTCTACCATACACATATCTTCAATTAAAAGTCACTTTTCTAGAGTATAAATTATGAGGCATTTCAGTGTCTCTTGAAGATCACAGTGAAGAAGTGAGTCAGCTACAGAAAGCAGGCAACGAGAAATTCAGACTAGCACCATTATGAATCTAAAAGATAAAAGGGGGATAGAAAACACTGAAATAAGAACTTGGATTCCCATTTGTTTGCTTTTTTTCAGTGATAAGATCCAAATTGAAGTCACAAGTCAATGCATCCCATTATCACCAACATCATCAATCTCTTTGAAGCAACCACCCATGACTTAGATGAGCTGACAGCTAGAAGGCCAAACAATAAATAAATAAATAGAGAATTTGACTTGACCGATAATTACAGCTCAGAGCGTTGGGTTACTAGAGTGTGGTGCAGTACTATGGAAGTCGGCAATAATACAGTGAGGTTATTTTGCTATATGCGGTCATTTAGGCAATCCCAGACTTTACACTAATGCCAATTAGCTTAATGCAAAGCCCAGTGAAGTTTACAAGGAGAAAAGGGGAGGCTTCATTAGGCAATGAATCATACCTCAGTGCTCAGAAAGGTCCCAGTTTAACAGACCAAAAAAATGAAAGTTTTCTTTGATTCTTTGGCAGTGTCAGTGCAGACAGCTGGCATTTCTTTTCTTTCCACACAGGCATACAGCCCTTACTTTAATGGCATTATAGCAAAGTTAAATTTATCTCCATATCATCATTTGTTGAACTGCTAGATGTGCCAATAAAGTGCTAATCTTAAATATATTTTTGTGGTATTAACAGTAAGATTGGGACAAAGGCCATATAGCTGTTATGATATAATATAATTAATAAGGCATGACAAGTTAGAATTAACTTTTCTGTCCTCAACAGCTCATAAATGTGGGTACCTGCAAACTTCTTGATTCATTAGTATGATAAATGCTACTTTTATCTCCTGGTGATAGTTTCTACACAAATGTTCAGAAAGAAGAAAACAAATAGTATCTACATTTCAGTATCTCTACTCAATGTTCTTTAAGCACAGTCGGAATATCAATGCTCTTTTAACCACAGCAGTATATTTGTTTTCATACGTATTTTTAAAAACTTTAGGTTTTTTAAAATTATTATTATTTTCTTCTTCCAAAACTCAACGAAGCTCTCTGGGAGATGAAATATTGTAAGGGCTGTTATCTCTCCTATGACCTGAGGTGCAAGGTACTGGAGTTAGAAAGAAATCCGATTGTTGAGGTACACAGCTTATTACCCATAGGTGCACAGGGTACAATCTTACTTTGTCGGTAGGTGCAGTAGTATTGGTGAAGTTACTTTTGACTAGTCCACTTCTCGGCATGCATAATGAGTGCAGTGTCTAGCTCTGTGGAAACTGAAAACTAATTCTGATGGTGAATTTTCTAATTAGTCACATTTTTAATATTCTTACTACCCTGAGTATTTAGCTTTATAAAATCCAGTTACTATTTGGAGGATCACAGCAAATACAATTATTTTGGTTGTTCACTGGTCAAAAAATGTGTAGACAATGCACTTCGGGACATGGGTTAGTAGGCATGGTAGTGTTGGGTTGGTGGTTGGACTTGATGATCTTGGAGGTCTTTTCCAATGTTAATGATTCTATGATTCTCTGAACTTTTTTTCTCTCTCCACATTCAAAATCTTCTTAGGTTTATTTTAAAATATAATGCATTTATATTAGCTACTTTGATGTTTGATTTCTCTGTAGATGACATGTGATGCAGTAATATAAAATAAAATGGAAAAATATGTATTATGTGTATTAGGCACGCTACAATAGCAATGGGACACAAATGGAAAGCTTTGCTGCCTGCAGCTTGCTATAATCAAGAGGAAAGAGGCATATATAAACAGTTAGGGCTCTAGATGCATTAAAGACTGCATTAAGGAAGTAGAGTCTAACATAGATGCTTTTATAATTAACATAAGATTGCTCTAAAAGCTACTTAAGAGTCGCTTACTGTTTACTGTCCCTCTGGTGTGTTTCTTTTAGAAGCAGTCATCAGAAAAAAGTTCTGGTGATTGTCCCAGTGCTCACACCCTCAAATAAAATATTAAATGCTGAATGTTCCCAGCTTGTCTTAGGGTGAGTGGGAACAGAGGATATTCTCAGTGTCTTTGCAATAGGGTTGAAATCTGTGCAGAAATTGTGTCTAGTTGGAATTGAGAGCCCATGTAAGACATGTCTACGTCCAGTTTACCTGGCTAGTGATTTATATATTGATTTATATATCATTTACATAGTGATTTATATGTTGTAATTATCAAGCTAGACACAAAACTAGACATTTTGACTCATCTCTTAAATGGTACTTGTATATATTGAAATTGAAGGGGAAGACATTGAGAAATATTCCCAAATCATACAAACTACTCGAGATATAAAGGCTAGTATTTTATATGTGGCTGTTACTGTTGTGTCAGTGTATGAGGTTTATTTTTTTTCCTATTGGTTTTCTCAATCCATAACCATGACAGTTTTTTTGGAACAAGTCTGATTTGTTTGCTTGAAGAAAATGGAAAATATCTAACCATAAAGATGGCAAGGACTAAATATTTTCCTCTCTCACGTATTTAACTGCCTCAGGGAAGGCATCTTACCCAGCCTGTTATGAGAACAAGCTTGCTCAAATGCTGAACACATTTGGAGCTGGCCATTACATACCAAGGAGACCTCAAGGGTGTAGCAAGGCTTGTACCAGGCATGGATCAGTAACTAAACAAGTGCTTCATTACCAAGCACATCCATGTAAAATTCTGACCACTTGGCACAATGAGAAATCCCCTGGCAATTACTACACAATAAGTCTGTTTGATTGTCCTCTTCAGGTTCTAACTGATGTAATTCCACTTTGTCTGAACCCTACTTGAACAATAACTTGCAATAATGATAACAAAAAATTTCCTTAATTCTTGTTATCTGTCATCTTATATCATGTCTTGCTAAAGTAACCTTCTTTTTCTAAGAATATTTCAATGGAAGAAGCAATAGAAAAGATAGAACCTCATAAAATGAAGAAATAGTGTATTTATGGTGTACACTGTCCTTTGGGCATAAAAGAAAATAGGAAATGCAAAATAATATTTCGGTGAAGAGAATTATTACAATAAGAAGTATTATATCATGTTTGTAAGCAGAAGCTTAAAAGCTTCTTTGTCAGAACTATGAAAGATTGTATAGGGGACATAAATATAAATGCAGTATTTTTGTTACAACATTTCAAGGACTGATAGATATAGATACATGGCAAAGCAGCACTACTTTACAATATTCTTCCCTCATTTCTGTATTAGGATCCAGGCACGATGATTCTTTCTTTTTGCTAAGAATATGCTGAGGAATTTCTTTTAATTAAATTATGTAAATTTATGTTGTAAATTACTGAATATGGCAAAATGATGTATTTATGTCTCCCAGCAGATCCAGAGCGTTGCTTTATCATCCCTCACACCACAGGACCATGCACAGCAACTCTGCTGTCCTGCCAAGATGTGCTCTCTTCTGCTCCGCCACAGAGCACTTGGTTATGCTCAGTCCATTTGTAAGATGCACATTATTCAATAGATGTTCACAGCCAGGTTAAAGAAATATGTAAAATAGTTCGGTTCTCCTGTCTCAGCATAAAGGGCTTGTCAGCATTTGAGAAAACTCCCTCAAATCCATCCATAATTTGGTATACTGTGATTTTAAAATCACAGAGTATGCTTTATAAATGATTCATTTTACCTACTGATTTTGCTTCTCTTGATTTAATTGAGAAGCATCTATTGAACTGAGAGGGGATAAAAGTTGAGCCATAATACAGTTATAGTCCCAAATGAGGAAGGAATAAATTATTTCAGAAAGAATCATCTGTGCACCATGAAAGTTTACATATTTTTAAGACTAACATTCAAACTGAAACTTGCAGAAAGCTTGTAAATTACTAATTAACATTTAAAAAGTGTATCTTATTTTTGAAATGAGACGTTTGGGTTTTTTTTCCCCCCCTCATCAAACTACAGAATGCAGTTCCAGAGCTGCAAAATCACTTTACAAAATCAATTCCTTTTGAAGTCCAGAAGCGCAGAGGCTTGGTCTGTTTGGTGGGCTTTGCAAAAACAGTGGCATCAGGCTTCTAAAGAAAATCCAAGTCCTTTGTGTTCAACTAAGCTTAACGTTTCAAACAGCCTGTTTATATTTTTCTGGGTAGTGAAATCTCATAAACACTGTGTACACAGCCAGGCACAGATCAGTTCTATTCTGCATAGGCAAATCATGAAGTTTCTTGGTTGTCATCAATGACTGACGCTCTAGAAACACAGGACTCTCATGCAAGATGTAGAACAGAATCCCCTTTTGGCAGCAGCAACACAATATCCTCTGTGGATTAGCTGCATAATAATATAATCCCATAAATAATATAATCAATCCCAGTATAACACCCCACAATGTACCTTAGATACGTGAAGTTTATAGAGGACAGCTAAAGCCTCCAGAAACCCTAGTGCAAGATCCCATTTTGGCAATGTCTTTCCCACTCTCTCCAGCACCCCAGGAACCCAAGGCCAGGCAGTGCTGACCCTCGCAGTGGGTAGTGTGAGAACAGAGATTTGCAGCACTCTCAAATGCCTTACTTTGTGGCTGCATCTGCACTTTGGGGCAGAGAATCTCCACCCTGCACAAGTCCTGGGCCTTGGCCTCTCCCCAGGTTTTGTCCCAGCACGTAACAGGGTGATGAGGTCTCCTTCCCCCAGGACAGGGCACGTTACAGGGTTCACCCTCACCACAGCATGGACAGTTTTGTCCAACATCTGAACATCTCATGGAAATTCAGTTACAAATAAGAATGTAGAAACTTAAACTAAAGTATTACAAGGATTATTTGCTTGACATTAATGTATGAAAGTTATAAAAAAACATCTACAAAAGCATTTTTACCTGTCATTTTCAGGACTTTGGGGAAAAAAATATTCCAGAATCGACACTGCTCAGCACGTAATTTTGTCAGTATCTCTGAAGTGTTGGTATTTAATGTCAAATATTTTTGTTCAGTACTGGTGAAGACTGGCCATCTTGTTCCGTTAATCAGGGTCCCAGTTGGAGTTCTAAATGAGAAAAGAAACATTTCATTTGGAATCAGAAATTACCTCAGCACATCAATAAAACATTATTTGTTTTTTATTTAACAGTTATTTTAGCTTAAGTATGTTAGTTTAGAATTACTGAAGTATACTTTTGTAAGCAACAGGGGGGAAAAAAAGAAGGTAAATTTGATTTAACTTCATTTAGAAAAAAATAATTATTTATATTCCCCTTTTGAGGTGTTCTGGGTTCACCTAAGGGACAAAAGTTAATAAACAACCATATACAAACTACGTTTGTTGAATTTGGAGACTCTCATAGAAGTTGTAAGTTATTATGGATGACTTAAGAACAAACTAATCAACCAGTTTTGGAGGTTGAGTGGTTCATGTTTTAGTTTGAAATAATTGATTGGACTAAATAGCTTGGATAAAAATGCAAGTAAAGGTACAAATAATGTCTGAAATTTGGATGACGGCTATATTGGGAGAAAAAAAAAATTATTCCTCATTACGAAGGAACAGTTCCTCCTTGAAGTATGCTGAGTGCCGTCCGTGGAGTGCCAAACATGAACAATCTCAGACCTTTTGGAAACCAGGAAGAGGTACCGAGTGCTTGGCCCTTTATAAAATAGGCTCTGCATGTTAAAAGATCACAGCTGCTAGTATTAAAATAGCCATGATTAAATATTAATAATACAACAGAACTCATAGGGTTCTAGGGACAGACATCCAGTTTTTCCCCTCCAAAAGGGACAATATGTAGTATCTATATGACTAGAAAAAAAATAATTTAAGTGTGTAGAAAAAGAACAAAATGAGGAGCATTGCATGGGGAGCAAATGAGATGGAATATGATTTTCAGAAAAAGATGATTTGTGGCTGTTTAAAGTATAAATCTATGTTAGCTCAGACGAGGTTAAGGATACAAATTAAACACCTTTTTGCAGTGCAAGCAGAAGGACTCCTTTTCTAGAAGTTGATATAAAGGAATCTGGGGTTTAGGGCAGAACAACAGTATTTATCCCTGGTGGGATAAATTAAGGAGAACTATTAGCAAAGTTAATTTGGTTATCACTACTTTACTTTTCACCAGGACTCTTCCCAGAAGGCAGTGGTCAGAGAGGAGTCCAGGGGGTGTGGAGCCCACTTGAATTCTGCTTGCCAAGAGTGGGAACAAGGTACCGGGTGTAGGTGGGTGCAGTCAGAGCACAAGATTCAGCTGCTGAAATAATATCAATATCTCTTAGTTCATTCAGAATGAATCGAGTTTTCAGCCCATGTTTTAGTATCCTGCTTTACTTTGGAGTCTTTAGCACCAGGCATTGGCTGCTTACAGAAACAAGTTAGAGTAAGAGATTCGGCATGTCATTTCCTGAATTGCTCACTTCTTTACTAATTTTTCTTTACTAATTCAGCTCTGATTAACCTATGGCACCCTTTTTAACTGCACATTTATTTGAGGCTCACGAGAATGATGACTTAAGCAGAGCTGACTTGCTCTTCAGTTCAAGATCAGAACGTTAATGGTGCTGTCAGTATTCATTTAACAGCTTTTATGCTATGAAATAAATCATGACATTCCACATTATAATTTACAGGTGTGTGTGGGATTACACAATGGCTACAGATGTATTTTACTAAAAATGATTGAGAGAACTGTCAGATGAACACGGCATTTTGAAATACGTGAACCTGCTGATTATGACATTCTCTCCACATTTCTAAGAAGTTTACTGTTCAAAGAAGTGTCCAGTAATTTCCTTCTTAGCTCCATTATTGAAAGTTTCCCAAGTTAAAAAGTAGCTCCCGGTTACAGCAGAACAGAGAGATCGCAGGAGTATAATCTTTAACTGGTAAGAACAAATTATAATCATAACCTCGTTGTTCTATCACAATTACTGTCCTTTCCTTCTTGCTAATAACTTCATGATGAGAATTGCAGTGCCCAGAATAAGCTGTAAAATTCCCTGTTCTTTGCACCAAACTCAAAGTTTAATAATATTCATACAGAAAATTAAAAGTACTTTGAGAATATCCTTACTGAACAGAAAGGAATCCAATACACTGCACAACCTTGTCTTTGTCCATCTATGCATGGATGGACAATCTTTGCTGATAGATTATAGGAACTTGCTTCTACTGAAACAAAGCTCAAAATCTCTGTGGAAACCTTCATGATTACTTTATCGAGTCAGCTTTATCAATTCCTCAAACCTCTGCTCTTTCATCTTCTAGTACTACTCAATCATCTCTTCAGTATGTTCCAGTATTGCCCACCTCAGTGTTGACAGTGGGGGCTTCTGGTGTGTCCCAAAAGGGCCGGGGCCACGCATCTTCAGGATGAATTTCAATCTTGTGCATCTACCTTGTCTAACACTAATCACCTTTCTTAGACCTCTGTCCATATCTGTAAGCTCTAGTCAGGGAGGACCTTAATTTTGTTTGGAGAAAATGTGAGTTTCTTCACTAAATATTTTAGACAGAAGCTAGCTCCTTTTCTACACACTTTTTAATGTTTGCAGGAGCAGATCTTACAGCAATTAAGAAATACAATTATTTGAATTGCTCCCAGAGAAGTAATGCAAGCGAGGAAAAAAAAAAAAGACCAAAACACAGACCACCTGTGTTTAAACTTTGGTGTAAACAGAATTTGTTTCATTATTCCAGATATTTTTATTTGCGTATGCCCTGAAGTTATAGGCTGGACTCTGTCTACTCTCTGATAGTGGTACAGCAGCTCATTTATAGTTAACTATTTTGTTAAGATATGTCTTTAAGGCAGCCAAACTTATTTTCCCATTAACTTGAAAAACAGAGTATCTTTTTGAGCTCAGTCCCCAGTAAAGTGGCTCTCGTGTCCTGCCTTTATATGTACACGTGCTCCCAGTGAAGTTCACAAGCCTTCTTTAATCTTGTGCTCAGTAGAAGTTGCTTGATATTACTCGCTGTTACTAACATCAGGTTCTTCCCCTTTGGGTGTTGCATGTCTATACCTGTCAATAACATTTAATTCTCAAGACTCTTTTACAGTAAATATGCTAGATTTGACTAGAGGGTTTTAGAGGAGCTTATTCACTGAAAATTTCTGTATATTTAATGTTCATCTTCAATAACTTTAGAATGAGAAAGTAAATTTGGTTCGGGTGGAAAATGCAACAACCTGAATACAGTTCTGTTAATAATAATAAATGTACATACATTACCAATATAGTCTGAAAAACAATACTAGCTCACTACATATTTATTAATTGTTATATAACATTACTTTTACAGATGGTTTATCAAACACATAAACACAGAAATTTAATTCATTATCTAGCTTTTTTTTGGTTAGAATTCTTGTTATGAAGTCCCTGTAAAATATTCACTTTATTCACTTCATTTTTGTGAGTGAGCTCTGAATAGTTTTCTCTCTGCTGTGGTATCGCCATTTAACAGAGGGGTTCTTTTGTAATGTTAAGTTATATTTTGATATAGTCCACAAAGAAGAAACTTCTAAACTCTTGAAAAGGGTTTTAGGCATCATTTACCTTCCTAATGAGTGTTGTAAACACTAACTGTACCACATGCTAGCTTAGATTGTCCCAAGCTTTCACTGGATTCCTATTTAGCCGCTCTGTTTGTAAATGGATCGGGTTAACACATTGTGTGTTTCTCTAGAGGAAAAGAAAAACAAAACCCACATCATTTTAGCTATCTAACACAGATGAATTATGCCAACCCAAACTCACAGGCTGAAACACAGTTTTACTTCCAGTCCCCAGTAGCTCCTCCCTCCAGACAGCCCGCCTGGAAGACCCCAGACAGACAAATATTTGTTCTGCCTGGCTGAAGCTGTTCATAGAGATATTGCTCCTCGAGAGGAAGCACGTACTAATTTCACCTGAGCAATGTGTTATTGCTCTTAATTGTCTTCTCAGTTGCAGCTGGCTTCCCTCCGACCTGCTCTGAGAAGAGCTCAGCGAGCTCGTTTGCCGGCAGTTCGCCCCGTAGAGGATTTCCCATTCCTCCCCGTTGCGCGGAGCAGCGGGAAGGAGGCCTCTCTGCACACAGCCTGCCTCCCTCCCGCCTCCTCCTCTCATCAGGGTAGCAGCAACCCCACCAGTCACAGGCACTTAGTAAGGCAATTTCTTCCTCGGTGCCTTCTGCATGTTATCACCAGACTGGCATTCTGCTGGCATGTGTCTCGTTAGCTGAACGGGTTGCCCACTGAGATTAATGAAAAGTTATGATAATGCCACTGCACCCTCTGCTTCCCCTGTGCAGTACAAATTGAAATCAAATGGAGACCTGTTCCTCCGAGGTGTGACTTTATTGACTTCACCTGGGTTGTAACGGCTGATGCTCATTTTCAATTTGGCCCCCTTTTCTTTTAAACAGCTGGTTTAAAGGGAGGAGAGAGTATATGTGAATCATTTTTATTAGCTTTCGTGATTCTTTGTAGCTATCAAGCAGTACTGGCAATCAGCTGGTTTTCATGGGATGGCATTTTACAGTGTGTTACCATGGGCACAAGATAACAGGGAGTGGGAATGGCCTTGGAGCAAATGCAACAGCAACAATAACCCCATCTCTTGCACATTTTCTACAGTTGCTTTACAAAACCTTTAGGAATTATGGAAATAGTCAGCTAAGCATCAGATAAGAAGCATAGTGTAAATGTTTCACCCCAGGGGTAGCTCTGGGAATGAGGGATGTTTCTGCACGTGTCTCTATTGCAATCAAAGGGAGCTGCTGAAGCTCACACAGTTGTACCTGAGGTGGCTTCAGGGCAGCCACGCGAAGCCTAAGAGCAGCACAGCATGGTTTCCACTCCTGCAAATACTCATGCAGCTCCCCAGTACAGGTATAAAACCCAATAGGAGTGAATGTAATTAATAATGTCTCTGTGCTTGTAGAAATACCTAATGAACTGCTTTTTCTGTAGCATTGTAAATTTTGGTTGTGCTGTCTCCTATATACATTTTCTGCCAGGTGAAAGGGAGTAAGTTAGCATAGCGCAGAGAAATCCAAGGTTCAGGCAAAATAGACAAAAGGATGAGAGGATGTCAACTGGGCTATAGTATCAGCAGTGGACCTCGGTGAGTAAGGGGTTGGAAGCAGGTAATGTGGCTCACAACAGAAGCAAAGATGCCAAATTAACTGTTACCCCAGGTTAAGTTACCACTCCACCACAAGTAAACGTGCCTGCTTGCTTTAATGAAGCTACAGGTAGATTAAAAACTGGTAAGATGGTAAGGGCACCTGGATAACACAATCATGTGACGGGTGCTCATCAAAGCTCTGGCCTCTGTTTCTTCACCCCTCCAAGGGTTGGACTATGCCGTCCGGTTTGTGCTTCTTTCTGCAGTATGGTCAAAGCCTGCGCCCCTCTTGCTGATGCCTGTGGCAGTGTGCTCCCCCCTCATCTCTGACTCTCCCTCCTTTGGCCTCTTTCAAGTGATAACCACCTGTAGCAGTGGTGATAGATGCACCTGGTCTGTGTCTGGTCCTGAAGGATGCACCCACTGGATGTGGGGGAAGACAAATAACAATACAATAGCCAAGGGCTATTGTGGAATGTGCCCACCTAAGCACAGTGGTCAGTATGCATATATGACTATGAGCCAATTATCTTACCCCCATCAATAGTGAGCAGTCCAAGAGCCCTTGGAGCTCTCCTGCACGGCAGCGGGCTGCACGCCAGGATCTCCCCTTGAGCAGGGACGCCTCTCGAGGTTACTCCTCGAGGTTGAGAGATTCCTTCCCGTAACAGATTCTCGGTAAGTGACTAACAGCATGCTAACTTGGAAATCTTAGCTAAGTGACATAAAGGATTGATTGCGCATATATAATCCTTTAGACATAAACCGTTGACCAAGTCTGGGACTAGGATTGGATCCAGCCGCACCTAGACTCCTCTCTGAGGGAGTTTAGAAAGCAAGGGGATCTTTTCTGAACCTCATGACTCAACGGGAGGGTCTCCCTGACAGTCTTGTCTGGCCCTGTCCTCTGTGCAGTAAATAACAAAGTGTACCTTGCCATCGAATCTCAAACTATTGTCGCATTTACCACTGAAATTTGTTAACTCACTGTTTTACACTAATAAACCACATTATTTTTGCCTCCCTCTCACTCCATCTGTGACAATGCCTCAATCAACAGGTGATCCTGTTGACTTCAGAGGAGTCACAACAGAGAAATCCTACACTCTGAAGAAACACCCCAAGATTTGTATCTTAAAAACTTATCTCAGTTTTATAATTGCTTTATTAGTGATTGCGTTGTGTAAAACACCTCCATTAATCATGCTGGCACCAAACAACATACCCAGTTAAAATATCTTTACTTAGCTAATCCAAATAGATGAACTTTCTTCCCTGCCCAGCCTGGAAGAAAATACTTTGTTGTTTTCCCTCTTTTCTACTTGGACAAAAGGGCACTCCTAACTAGCAGGAGAGCTGGCAGGGGCACCAGGTACGTCTGCATTGCCTCAGCCCTCCGGAGCGCCGCTCACTGCAGAGGGGTGGGAAGTGTTTGCGGCCTTAGTCAGGCAAATGGATCCAGATGTCTCTCATAATTTCTAAAGGCTACAATGCATGATATTTATACCTATGTTCATTTTCTCATTGCAACACCACTGCCAGGTTAATATCAATTTTGGGCAGTGGCGTGGTCCCCAGGGGCATAATGGTGTAGTGACAGTGCATGTTTGTGTAAGTCTCTGCTTGGATGGTACGACTGGGAGCTTAACAGATACTTTCCAGCCCAGTTCTATTAAAACGAAGAGCAGATTTTACTGTTAACTACTGGTTGAATCTTCTCAACCCTTCAAACAATTTGGCTTAATGCCAGTTCCTTCATGCCAGGCTATTAGTTTCAGATGACTCACTGTTAAGTAGACACGGGAGAGGGCCGTGAGGTTGAAGACTCAAAGTCCTTAACCTGAGAAGCAGTCCTAGCTATTGGAACAAAGAAAATGAACCTGTTCTGGAAACTTTCCTTAGAAAAGTTAGCAAAGGAAAGGATGAAGAAATCTCTGTAACACCTGTTCAAAAAAAAAAAAAAAAAAAAAAAAACAACAAACTGTAAAAAAACCAAAAAAAACCAAAAAAAAAAATCCCCAGAATCTCTAATTGCTGTATAAGCTTTCCATTCAGAGACTGAGGCCTGTATAAATCTGAAAGGCTCTCACTGTGTGAATACATAGATTGCATCTGATGCAATATCGTTATCAGTCAGGTCCACCTATGTATGATTCAGTATAATGAATTTATTCTTAGATTATTTTTTTTTAAATTCAGACAGTTATCCAGAACATTTTCCCAAGTAAGTTAATCATCTACCACCTACTAAAATAATTTGATGGACTCCTTGGATAAAATCTTTACAGTATGCCAAAATATTTTACATTAAATTGTACGTTTTGAGGCTTTTTGTTATTAGAAACTACAAAAGCAAAGACAGTAGGACGGGGGCATTTTTTTGTCCATTATCCAAAGTTTATGAATTGGCCCATTTGTAATAACAAGCAAAGGGAACTGCCACCCCTAAATAAGTGAATTGGAAAGCTGACACGCTATCACTTCACAAATACATATATTACTTTTGATATCACTACTGCTACCAGTCGGTGCTCTTTATACATGATACTGCATAACAAGTTACCTTGCTAATTTTTAATAGAGATGGCTCTTCAGAGTATTCCATAATATCAGCTAATCACTAACCATCCTGTCTATTGAACTGATGGACCCTCCGTACAAATGCACTGCCACACTTAATATTTTATTTTAAAATATTCTCTTAAGGTCTTTATCCTCTTAGACTAATGGGAAAGACAGCAGCTATCTAATCTATCAGCTGAAAAGGGTGAGTGGTGCCATTTTTAATAACCAAGTTCTCAAAACCACTATACTGAAAGGTAACAACTCCGACAGGGATATTGTCAGCCTGGGCAATACTGGATGCTTGGAAAGCATCCATGAGTATCTGGTTCACACACTAAGCTTCCTTGCAGCCTTATGGCATCAGTGTTCTCAAGGTATCAGGTCTGTGCTCCTGTGACACTATGAAGAACTGGGGAACTTAGGAAAAAAAAAAAAGGTCATGTTTAAAAACATTGTTTTATTTATTAAAATTTAGTTATTGCGAGAAAATAGTAACCAGTCTCTGAAAATCCATGGTAATGAAAAGTTTTTTATTTACTTGTTCCTTAATAAGATGTGAAAATTGTTGGTCCTGATTCTGCGATGTTTTGGCCTTATTCAGATTCCTACTGTAATGAATGGAGGGACCCATACGATTAAGCACTACAAGTCTGAAAGAGGTTGCAGGTTTGAATCCTTCCGATTACTGTTCTTAAGCAGCTGTTTATGGGAAGTTTGTTTGACTCTGTTGTGCTTGGTTCTCACTCACAGATCACCCATGTGAGTTCACAAACTAGCAACTACAAAGTGCCCCTCAGCCACAGCCAAAGGAAACTGCCTTGCAAGTTGTATCATAGGTAAATATTATTTCTTCTGCTGATCCTTGAAGAAACCTGTAGGATCCAGTTGGCATACTTTTTAACTGACAGAAATTGGAGAAAGACCTTTGCAGCTAGGCTTTCTTACACCTTCGCAGGCTAAATAAAGCTCAGAATATTCCTTCCAGATGCCAGCTTGGTGATGGCAGTTGTGTGTTTAAATGTCTTAAACTATAAATTATCATGGTATGCACTATTACAACTGATATCAGTTTCAGGAAATGAAGCAACAAGCTGTTGCTTCTTTTTTGGTCTTGCTGTGTTCTGCTCAGAACAGCCTCATGAAGTACCCGTAAAGTTGGAATCATTCTTGCTTGTGCATGTCTTGGTACTTATTTGTGAATTCCTGCTGTATGTAAGGGATTGACAGGGTAGGTCTTAAGGTATTGACCATAAATAATACAGTATTTGAGAAATTTAGGTCCAGGATGTTCTGCCTTAGCTCTTTGGGCATGCTTGCAATGCATTTAGGAGCTCAGTGCCTGAAATCCCTGATTCCTGGATTGGATTTTGCTCTGGTATTGGGAGCAATAAGGAGCCAGGTCAGCTGAGCCAGAGCTAATGAACCCTTCAGACCCTGGCTGTGTGTTTCTAACCCCCTGGGCCCACGCTGGCACTTCTGCACGTAGGTCTCCTCCACTCTGAAAATGTTCCTGCAAAGCTTGGTGCTATTTCAGGAACCCCTGCCCCAAACTCCACTATCTTTATAGCATATGATGTATCTTTATAGCATATGATGAGATGTGATTATCATACAAGGTCTGGAACAGCAGTCCCACTGCTCTGTCTAAGAGTCACTAGCACTAGAAACTTGAAAGCAAGTTAAAATGTCCTTTCCTAAGGGACTGGTAAAGTTAAACATGACCAGGTCTTCCTCTAAATTTAGCTCTAATTGATAACAAAGATCCACATTGATCTGAATGAGAACAGCGTTGTCCCAATGTCCTCTGGGCCCTTCTGACTGGGGACTATCAGACCCATGTCAGCAAGTCTATACCACAGTCCTGAACCCCTGACAGTCTGAGATCCCTCAATATCTCAGATGGTACATGCCAAGTATGTGCATGTTCTGCACAGTTTTGAAGAGGGTGTAATGAAGAGACTGAGACCATGCTGAAGCTTTCTCATCACAGAGCATTATTTCTGGCCAAAGAAAAGAAAGCAAGCTCTGAAAATGGAAAGAGCCTGCAACACTGGAGGCTGCCACAGTGATAAGAGTGATTGGCAAGAGGAAAAGAAAAAAAAAAGACACCACAACACACCAATCCAACCCAAAACCAGCACATGATCTTCAACTTCAACCTAATGGTATGACTTCAATAAGCCAAAAGCTTTGAAGCTAAATTGAGTTAAGGGAAACGGAAGACATTTTGACACTAATGTGGAGATAATTTTAAACCACCAAAAATATGTTTTATCCTGTCTTGTTTTACAAAATACTTACCGCTCACTCAGTGTGACACTCACGGTCACGCTAAGCTGAATGTGACAAGTGTCTAATATAACGTACCTACAACATACAGTTGTAGTCATTTACACATTTAGATTATGTATTGGGATAAAGCAGTAAAGAATTTTCAAAAGTGTTTTATTCCTTCTGTTTAACATGTCTTGCATCTAATGTGTTGTCTTGCATGCTGTTCGAAGACGAGTCCAGCACTTTTTGAGGTGAATCAACTTACTAGTTAGAGGCTGATCCAAATCCAAGCAAATGGAATAGATTGATTGACTTCAAAAGCTTTGGATCAGGTCCCAGCTGGAGAAATACCTGTGGCTGTTTACAAAAGCTTTTCTCCTCCAGGATAGAATTCACAACGATAATTTCGCACCTTCTCCAGGACTCCAGGTTCTGGTGTGAATATTCACAGTTCACATCTATACCACTTTTGAATAGACATGAGAAAGGCAACGCTATGTCTTAGTTCTTTATTCTAAGGGAACATTTTTACCTTTTTTTTAATGTTCCTGTAAAGTATTTTGTAAGATCCTTATGTCCTTTCTTATGGTATCAATTTTAGCTTTCAAGGACCACTTTTCAAAGCTGTTATTTTTTTTACACTCTTGGCTGTAGCGAGAAATCAAATGAAACTATGGTTTTTAGTCTTACTTGTAGAGGTTGAAGAGGGCTATTTGGAAATGGAAGAAGGTGCTGAACTCTACTGAGACCTTGAAAGAGGAAGTAACTTCCACAGAAGGTAAGTAAAAGAACAAGTAGACAGGAAGGCACATGGCACTTGCCCTTTTACTCATTCTCTGAAACTGTCTTATCTCCTCTGCAACCTCACTTTGTCTCATGACCTGGAGAAACATAAACTTACGTAGTATCTCAACCAGAATTGCTCCCTGGGATAAACCTAAAGAGAGTGTGTAAAGGGAGAGAAAAATGTTTTTATTGCCATTTAACTATTAATACTGGGTTTTAAATTCCCAGTGGCTTTGGTAAAATTTGTCAGCCCAGTTGGTTGTGAGAAAGAGTAAATACTGTACTCATATGTATATGATTGCTGTTTCCATCTCTTGCTTTCTCTCCCATTAATAGAGTTCATCCCAGACACTCAGAAATTGTTAGATAAATGGATTCAATGCTTTTCTTATCTCTAGAGGCCAAATTTACAATACAGACTGTGTGGTAGATACAGTACTAGGATATAATATTTGAGATTTGTTTTCAATTGTAATTGCCCTAATCATGATTTCTTTTCAAGATGGATGTTCCACATAACCCTGTACCAAATAAAGTAATCTAGATTCACTGTCCTGATGGACTTCATCATGGTAGCATTTTTCTTATTATTTTCCACTGCTGCCACTGAATGGTAGAAAGAGCAGGAGTCACAAACTTCAACTACCATGTAATCTAGGCCAAATTGAGCAGCCCTATAAATGAAACCATTAGGTGGCTTTTGGTAGCGTGTATGTGTGTCTTATTGCTTCATCTGAAACAGAGCCACTGATACTTCATGATGGAGAATGTAAATGAGAAGCTACAAGGTTCATAAACCCCCAAATGAGATATTTTTAAAAATATGATTAAGTTATTGTCTTATTGCTATTATAAACTCATTGTAGGATTGACATCTACAAGTGGCGATCATGTATCTTTCTACAATAAACACATTCAGATTATGTCCCTGTATTAATAACATCCCGTGAACCTGATTTGAACTACATTCTTGGCACCAAGCGGGAGATCTGGAAATTAAAACCTGTGTCCTGAAAGGTATCCTCTCAAGAAGAAATTGCATGTAAAGAGGGAGGATCTCTAAGCCTATTCAAAGTCCTTCTCTTTCTAAACTGAGGGGGCTTGTGTGGAAATTATAGTCCACAGACTGCTTTGTAGCTAGAAAATTCACTTGGAGGCTACTCCTTGAGAACACCATGGTGAATAGCATTCACGAGAGGCAGATATTTAAACCTTCATTAGTTAAAATAAAAATCACAGTATTTGAGCAGCAGCTCCAGTAGAAAAAAGGATCTCTCTGGTGTAAATTTGAGGCAACGCTCTTTAGGTTTGCATTGTATGAAATTAGGAAGTTGTCTTTTTATAGAATCATAGAATCACCTCGGTTGGAAAAGACCTTTAAGATCATCGAGTCCAACCGTTAACCTAGCACTGCCATCCCACCACTAAACCATGTCCCTAAGCACCACTAAACCATGTCCCTAAGCACCTCATCTATCCTTCTTTTAAAGACCTCCAGAGATGAGGACTCCACCACCTCCCTGGGCAGCCCATTCCAGAGCCTGACAACCCTCTCGGTGAAGAAGTTTTTCCTAATGTCTAGCCTAAACCTGCCCTGGCGCAGCTTCAAGCCATTCCCCCTCGTCCTATCATCTGTTACCAGGGAGAAGAGGCCTACCCCCACCTTGCTACAGCCTCCTTTTAGGTAGTTGTAGAGGGTGATAAGGTCTCCCCTCAGCCTCCTCTTCTCCAGACTAAACCACCCCAGTTCCCTCAGTCGCTCCTCGTATGACTTGTGTTCCAGACCCCTCACCAGCTTGGTTGCTCTCCTCTGGACCTTATGTTCCCTAAAGGAAAGGTAGAGAGTACAGATGGTGGCCAGAGATGTCTGGGAAAACAGACAATGGCAGCTTTTAATCTTACATCTGCACTAACATCTAATTGTGTAACATTACTAACTGTAAGCATGATGTGCCTGGTTTCTACTTACGTGGCTTCTAGATTTGTGGGGACAGAGTCTAACAAATCCTGTGACTAAATTGCTGACTACATTTACCCACAACTGACTTCTCTTGCAGCTGATTGAAAAAAAATTAAACACCATCTTGAGCTACCTTCAAAAATATGGTGTTAGGTAACCTCTGCTGCTCCTCATTTCCTCTTTTCTCCCCTTTGCCACTTCCCTGAAACAAGCCAATCTCTGGTGTTGGGGAGTAAATTAAAATGTGTACCGAAAGGTTTCCATTCTTCATGTGAAATTTCTCTGTAGGACTTCAGATTAGTGTTCCAGAACCACCTGGAAAAATGGGGTTTGCAGACCTTTTAGACTTCAATTTCTGTCTTTTGATGATGAAACAAGAACTAAGCTGCAGAAAAGCAGCATGGAAGAAGAGTGCCCCTAAAAAGAGGATTAACTGTGGGTGAACACTAATTAGAATTTCACAGTGACTTTTGCAACTATGTTTACATGACTGCAAAAATTACAATATAGGGAAAGTAATCCGTAATCCTAGATTATCTCTGAAGTGTATTGCTCTTACTTGTGAATTTGCCTAACATATAACTCATAATAAGTAAGTTCAAGCATGCATTTCCCTAATTTCACTGATCACAGATCGTTTCACCCTCCAAAAATGTTTAGAAAGTCTCTTGGACACTTTCTTTTCTCATCTTTCTATCTCTTTTTGTTCTTTCTCTCTTATTTATGTCTTTTCTTGTTCACCTACCCTCTTGCAACAGTTAGCATTTCCCTCTCTTGTTTTCCCATGTTCCTTACTCATGTACTTTCCATCAGACACTAAATTATTTCCATCCAGGCTTCTTATTCCCACTTCCAAATTTCAGGTAGCAATCATACCACTTATTTCAACTCTTGGAACAGTTGTATCTCTTCATTCCTCTCCCTTCCCCAAAACATATCCGTGTAGACTCTTTGCCAGGTTCTGGGCACAGCAGGGAACCAAGTCCAGTACTGGCTCTTCTACGTATCTCTGTTGCAAGAATAGGAAAAGCCATGTCCAAGATATTTCCCTCTCTTCTTTTACAGGGTCAGCCAAAGGCAGCATAGCTGTACAGAAATGCATCTCCAGGAGATTCACTTTACCATTGCTTTTCTTGTGCCTTTGCGTGCATGTTTGTGTGTGTCTGCCTCTGACTGCAGACACAGGGAGTTCACCTTGCTAAATTGCAGGACTGTGCGTTATCACTGGTGGTTTTGATCCCAGAGTCTTTGGCAATTGTGTTTGAGCTTACCCTTTTCTATAAAGCATTGCCAATATTATACTCAAGTCAACCCTTTGCATTATGGTTTTAGGTTTTAGTTTTATGTCTCATTCAATTACTCCTACAATATTTGGACATTTCCTTAATAGATGTTCTCATCTCATGTTTGGAAATAATGGTTTGACTCATCTGTTGAAGAGAATAAAATCTGTATGGATGGAGTTGCATTTGCTGCACATATGGAAAGTAACAAGACATCTTCTTGTAATTTTGCAATATTTGTAATAATATTAAACCAATCTAAACAATTTGTATCCCAGACCTATTTTCAAAAGATGACTGAATCAAATACTCCTGTTTTCAATTCTGAAATTCAATGACAGCTTGTCAGCTTGCAAGCCAGAAAGAGAGAGATGACTGCCAAAAGTGAGTCTCTAGTTACTGGTTTTTTCCATGATGCACTATTTCCAAATAGATTGCTGAAAAGATGTTTCCATTACTGCGCCTGAATATAACAATATGTATGGACCCTGGAAAGATGATGAGCCACTTTTAAGAACCCAAAACTGAAGGTGGAGAAATATGAGTAAGTTTCCTGAAATTTGACCTTTATTTTGTTCGTGACTATGATTTCCACCATTTTTATCGTGGCTCAGAAATGATTCCCGTGAAAGAGTGAGTGTGAGAATGCATGTGCCCTTTTGGGTCAAAATTAAAGCTTTGCTTTTCCCTAACATGGGAAAGGAAGACTTTCCATATATCTTTTTGTATTTTTAGACACCTCTCTCATCCTTTGTTTATACTCCTTACCTCACACCCAGAAATATTTTGTTCTGGATTCTTGACCCGATCCAGTCAAATCACTAGGTAAGGTGAAAAATTCCTTATTCTAGATAAGCATGGGAGTCCAGAAGCCACAGCCTCAGGGAAAGCCGCCTCTTGGTCCTGCTGAGCTACAGCTATGATGTGGTTGAAGACCACACCAGGTCCCAGCTGAGTGGCTGAAGCCCAGGCACCTGCCTCTGTCCCCAAGAATGTGGGCTAATCTCAGTGAGAAATACAACCCACAGTGAATGTCTCACCATGAAATGACTTAATAGTACGTAAAACTTCCTAGTTTCTGAAGTATTAGAAAATTAAAAGTGGTTGGAGGTTTTTATATTCTTTTTTTTTTCCCCCAGTATATTCATTCGTTTCCATACATAGGGTATATAGGTCCCCAGTTCAATCTGCTGTCTGGACTCTATATGAGGCTGTTGCTTTTGTTCTCACTGTTCTGAGACTACTCTCTATAAACATGTTGTGATAAGTTGGTAACAAAAGCACTGAAATTTATTATATGTCTACCAGTGGAACATCAGGGAAAGGCAATAATAACCAGGCAAAGTGCTTCAGAGCTTTAGTGGGACAATCAAAGCCTCACAAATTCCCCTAAAACATAGGAGGAAATATTTCAAAGGCTTCACTTTACAGAAAAAGCTGCAAAGATTTGTTTCAGCAGTTGTAAAACTGGCAGTGAGACAAGTTTTGCCAGTTTCTTTTTATCCAAAACATTTTTCACAAAGCCTTAAAAATATTATCTTTGTATGTTCCACTACATTCTTATTTGAGTTTTCACCTCATCTGATTTGTCTGTCTCCTTGTCACTTTACGTCACTCATATCTAAAGAATACAGTTACCAAATCTAATGAATAAAGTAACGCAAAAGGCATAACCTAGCAACCACTGATTTGGGATGCCATATATTTTTTCATGATAAATAAAACTTCCTCTTACTAGAGTTAGCAGAGCATTCTGCTGCTCATGATTGATAGTACCTGTTAGTGTCACTTGTGCTTACTTTCCAAAGCTTTCTGAAGAATAACAAAAGTGCAGCAGAGAAATGAATTTTAAAAGTGTTTAAAAAGAGAAATTTAAATTCTTTCACCATGGACATCGCTGAAAGTGTGCTGGAAAGCATTAGGGAGAAGGCTGCTGAAAACTAACTTAATATTGTTAAAATTAACTTTACCTATACACAAGCCCAATCATACAGAGCCTGATCTCTGCCCTCCCCCTCCCCATGATAACATACTTTGGTTTTCTGCTGAATAAAATCTTTCTACATCTCTTTGCCTGTCTAATTTTGATGATGTCTGGCATTTTATCAAATGCTTTTAAGACTAACTGATATTGAACTGCCAATATTCTTAAATACAAATATCAGCTGAGGGTATCCTAGCTCAGGGTAAATGGAGGAATTTTAAATCAAAGTGTAAATCAACAACATCAGTTTTGGAATCTGTTCTTTGAAATATATTGGAAATATTTTATTATACTTGATTTATTCCGACAGCATTAGTAATAATCCTCTTTGTTCTCTTGCTGGTAGAACAGAAATTTTTGAGGGTGTGATGACAACGTTGTTCTTTCAAGATTCAAGTACATGCAAAAAAGGAAGTATTTTATGAAATTACGCTAACAGCACTAGGAACGGCTGGGATACTTGGTCAACCTTACTTGATACCAAAAGTTCAGTCATTAACACTTGTAGTGATAATGAAATGACACAAGTATTCAAGTGATGGAAATGGAATTACCACACCTGGAAACTTTTGTCTTCCAATCCCAGGAATTTATTTGAAGTTTAGTAATAATTACCTTTCTCTGCACCTTAATAGACATCGGTATCCACCCCAAGACTGACTTCACACTGTTCAGCCAGGATGTTCCTACCAATGCACTTTCTCCCTCAATGCACTGAATCCAATTTTAAAGTGAAAAGGTCATTGGAAGATACAAGTGTTCAGCTGCCAGTAGACTTCAGATGCCAGGGGGCTGGGGATTGTCCCAGACTGGAGGGCAGAGATTCTTCAGCCACACCAGGAAGGGCAGGAGCTGGCTGTGTGTCTTACAGAGTGAAAGACTAATTGTTGGAGTGATGCTTTTCTAAACACCGTGAATTGGAGCACGTTATTTTTCTCCATGTGTAGCACATCCTTGCAAGAGTCTAACAGATAATCTGTGCCACTGATTACTTGGATCTGCTCTTGAAATAAATCGTAAGCATATTTCTGAGGGGAAGAAGCTTTGCAAGTGTATAACTGGAGGGTAAGTTACCCACATTGCCAGTCTGCTTAGCCACAGCTCCATTGGGGGGGTGTTTACCTGTGTCCTGTGGTTTATCTATGAGCATCAGGGTTAGCATTAGCTAGAAATAGTCCAATGGGCTGATCCTAAATGTCACTACCAGGAATCTTATGGGTCTCCCAGTCTGCCCTTTCTTGAAGCTACTCCATGTGAACTGCTTGAACAGTCAGACCTATGAGGTAATTTGCTTTTTTTTGTTTTGTTTTCCACTATTCTCAGGCTATGTGATACAAAGAACATTATTTGTATGGGTGAATACTGCAGACAGTGGTGTCCCTACGTGCAGTAACAGAGGTAGTTACCATATCCATAGTTCCCAGGGGTTCCCAAGCTGCTGAATCCTGTTCTAGATAATGAATCTGCAGGGAATCTCATGATTGAAAAGCAGTGGCTTATTGTCAAAGCAGACTATTTCAGCAGGGTCTTTACAGATGTTACAGACCATGAAAATATATGGCAGGTTCCTAAAACCAACACTATTCCTTTGGGTACTGAAGAACGATATTGGTGTATAATGCCAGCATCTAACTTCAAGACTCACAGGTGAAATGTCTCTTCCTGTCTCCTGCTGAATCACCTACGTTACCCATTCCTCATTCGTAGTCAAAATTAGAATATCAATATTATATAGTTATATATTAATATAATAATTTCATAATTATATGTTAATATAAATAGAATATGCCTTTGACTTTTCATATCACCATCTTTATTCCTACTGTTCATGTGAGAATGAAAACCAGAGATCATTAGGGTCAAAGTAGGGGTTTGAAGACCCCTCGTGAGGAACAGCTCTGCGTGCAGTGAGTTGAGCCACATCTCAGTCCCTCCCAACCAAGAAGTACCAGAGGAAAAACGATTTCTTTCAGTTTTTGTTGACTCCACCTTACCTCCTTTCCTCTGCAGGCTGCTCTTCTCTCCCTTGCGCTTTTGTACTTCTGCACATTAGAATATTAGGTCAAACGCCCTCACTAAAAATTGCACTGCACTATATTTCTGATTTTCATCTTTTGCTTGATTTTCTCCTCATCTACTGGTAAAGTAATTTTCCCCTCAAATGTTTGCCCTTTGATCATGCCAGAGTTTACTATAAAACATTATGTCAAATGGGGCTTCCCCAGTTCTTTATAAATGTACACTGTGGGCTCAAAGGTGCCAGGGAAACAAGGATCAGCTGTTACTTTTGGAATTATTAACAGTTTTTATTATTTCTCCACTCATCGTACGCTATGAGTAATGTGTTACAGAGCCTATGGGATCTGTGTTCTGGATGATGAGGAAAGTGTCACATGAAGGGTTAATACCAGTCTGATATTTTACTGGTACATAAATTGCATGATTGTTTGCCCATCTTAATAGTGACGGTTTTGATACTCGTGGTGGAAGCAGAGGGAGGGATTATTTGCTGTTTGCTGTGGAAACCACCTGAAATTTGATCTGTAGGCTAATCTAATTATAGTGCAAATGATAATCAGACTAGACTATGGGGCTGTCTTCTATAAACTTAAACCTGAATGCACCTTATGTTGTCTAATTTTAGCTAGTTACAGTGACAGTGTACTCTATTTTGCACAGCAGGTAATTGAGATTTTATAAATGTATCTATAGTTATATGGAGGTAAATATATATTTTTTACATGTTCATGTTTTAAATAATATATTTATATATAAATATATAAATGTATGTTTTGTATCATTTTATATAATGTATTATATAATGTATTATACTTTTTATATATATTTATATTCTTAGATAGACATAATATATATACACTACATATTTTTAATATATGTGTAATCCAGTGGAAACCAATAGTTCACAAATATGTAAATAACACTCTGCGAAATCTAATATAGACCTGAATTTCTCTTTTCCTACTAAGAAATAGTTCTGTTTAATAGAAAGATCCATTATCTCTGGTATAGGATCCTGACTGCAAATTCCTGGAGGGCAGGTTGTAAAGCTGCAGTATGTAATAAGGAGCCTTCACTCAGTTTGCTCTCTGCCAAGGGCCTAATGACACCAGTTTCAAAGCAATGTTGTCATAGAGTGTCTTCATGATGCAGGAGTTGTTACCAAGCGGTACCTGACCTCATTGTGCCAACTCCATCCTGGGAATCTATCAGATGCATTTTTGGCATTGATAAATCAACCGCACAGCTCAGTTCCACAACATACACCCCTGCCGAATGTTTTTCTCTGTGCTACAGTCTTTCACACCGAATTCACATGGGGTGGTGTCATCAGGCTCTGAGTAAAGAGGGAAGCAGGAAAAGCTCATAGATTAAATTTTAGATTAAATTTTGCAACAATAAAGCCTGTATTATAACATTGTGCATCGATAAGTATAGCTATTTGCAGAGTCATTTTCTGAATTTTAATACGCTCTTCACTTATGTTAAATAAAACCCCAAACTACAGGCCTCAACATGTAAAGGGGACAGAACTTGTTGATGTAATTAACATTTCTACACATCAAGACAAACAGCCAGTCACATCTACTGAGAAGCAAATCTGTTAAAAAAAAAATAGGATGCATATAAAAAAAAGCTAGTTCATCCATAGAGCGTAACATGAAGGGACTACGCAGGGCTTGGGACCGCGGGATCAGGACAGATCACAGAGCCATGGTACGCAGGTGGACACAGAGCAGCTCCTAGTATAACACCAAGGTCAAGGAAATAGTGTTTCCCGGTAAAAGGGGAAGGAATAGAGGGGATGGATGACACCTGTAATTAGGACTCTTTGGGAACAACAGTGTTTAATTCCAACATGAGAAGTTCCAACAAGGTGGTGTTGTCACAGTTTTAGAGAATGTGGATGGTATTATTTAAGGGCTTGAAAAAATGCATTGTAGTGAAAGCCTCAAGAGTATAACCCCTTTTAGTTAACCAAAAAAAAAAAAAAAAAAAAAGATTAAGGGTTATTTGAATAGAGCCTAGAATTATCTCTATATGGAACACAAATCATAATATAAAGCTTAGAAATTGTCAAACAAAATATAGCACCTGGAAAACATAGAGGTGGAGTAGGCAAATTCAGACCAGACACAAAACTTCCTTTTATAACTGTAACCGTTTTAAGTGGAATTAAGCTTTAGAACAACCTACCAACATTTGTTCTGGGTTTTTTTTTGTCACTGGAAATGTTTAATTCCTACCTGTGTTTTGTGTTATGTACAAGGTTGCACAGACTAAATGAGCACAGTGGTCTCCTCTGATTTTTAATCTATTAAGAAAAATAATGAAATCCTGTTCCAAAGTTGATTTCAGCCTTTACAAATCTACACATCCTTCACAAATCAAAGGAAAAATGCACTATGGAAGCAAAATTAATGCAGGATCTTAAAATTTAAGTTAATTAAACATTTTTAAAGTGTTATTTAAGTGTTTGACTGTATGTTCTCACAGGTACAGATTTTTATATATATATATAATTTTTTCAGGAGAGAGCACAAACCAAGCTTCTGAGAAGACAAGATACCTCCCCATCCCATCAGGCTTGCAGCCTTGAGACTGATCGTACATGACTGTGGTAGTGGCTGTTTTTCTTACCGCACTGAAATGTTTTCATTTCAAACTGAACATTGCATAGAGAACCCCACAACCCTGCTAAGCTCTGCTCACTGCTGCCTCACTTCTCTGGGACGCCAGCTAAACAGACTGAATGAGGGGTTGCATTTAATCCGTTTCAAACATCCAAATGAAATATGCTTATTTGTTTCTTATACAGGCTAGGACATATTTTACTTAAAGATGAATCTAATGGAAATAGCAAGTGATTTGTCATCGGCTTCACTGAAACCCAGGATTATACTTACAGTGCACAGGGGAAGATAGTCTTTCTGAAAAAAACATCCTGCAAGCCCAACCACTTCATCATGTGAACATAATATACCTCCATATTATGCACCTGAGTGTTCTGAGCAAATTACATCTTAAAGGAAACTGGGCTTTTTGCTCCTACATCTACTGTTGGAAGTCTTTCCAAGAATTTGAAATATTTTGTTTCTCAAACTTGAAACCATTACCTTCCTTTTTAACAACTGCTGCCATGGCAAAAAAAATGTTTTGTATTTGCTTTTATGGGTGGATACAGATTGTTTTCTTAAGATCATCCCATACAATGAGCTATGCATCAAGAGTTTGTTCTACTAAGACAGGATTTTTATCAGAACTAAACCAGGAATTCTGGACAGCCGAACAATTAATCCTTCCTCATCATTCTCATCAGGCTTCAAATCACCACTAAAACAGTTAAGCTTTTTCCGCCCGTGAGACAACGAACATCTGATCAGTCAAACAAACTTGCACAGTAAACTTACCCAGTTTTTGCAAAAGTTGCCCAGTATCTCAATATGGACCGGCTTAAGATTTCTTCAGCTTTGGTGTAATTCACTTTTCTTTCTAGGGGCAATCCGAACACAAACTCGATCTCATAACCATGCATTACTCCCATCCACTCTGGCCAAGGGAGCTTTGAGGATCGATGTTCAAAGAAATAAAAGAACGTGTTGTGTCCTAGTTGTGCAAATTTTTTTGTGAATTCCATTGCAGGACATATTATATTGTAGTCACCAATAACATCATCCATGGCATCACGGTAATGTTCTGGATTTTGCTCATTTTCCCAATCTGTGTACTGAAAAATGATTGATTCGATTGCAAGTTGGCTTGCTTCTGGGAAGGACAGAGTTAAAGCTGTTTCAAATTCTGTTTTATTGATCAACCCATCGCTATCCTTGCTGAAGCCAGGGACTCCATATGCTAGAAATGCTGATCCTTCATCTTTATTAACACCGACTAAGATCTGTGTTTCTTTGAAAAAGCCATTCTCAATCAATGTTTCTGGCATGTCTGAGAGAAAATCGCCATCCACAGTTGGACAAAAATATATTTGTAAAAGAGGGTCATATGTTACAACAAAAATTTCATTCTCCAATATATCCTTCGGGTCCTTGTCTTGGAGGCAGAGAATTAGCTCTGTCTCATTGCTGGTGGGACACTGGAGTTGTTTAGCTAAAGCCACTGTTCGGTTTCTGGCTTCAGTTGCTGTTACTGCAGCCCAAGGGGCATTTGCAGATCCACTTTGCATGATGGCTCTTGTGAATAAAGGATGGCTTTTAGGAGAAAGGATATGGTAACTGACAGAAGCCGAGCCAGCACTCTCTCCAAATATAGTCACACTTTTTGGATTGCCTCCAAATGCTGCTATGTTCTCCTGGACCCACTGTAGTGCCAATCTTTGATCAAATAAACCTGCATTTCCAGGAGCTTCCTGGTTTCCTGGCAAAGCCAAAAATCCTAAGGCACCAGTCCTGTAGTTCATGGAAACTACAATGACTCGTTCTACCCTGGCCAGAAACTTGCCATCATAGACTGGTAGGGAAGTTGACCCAGTCTCAAAGCCACCACCATATATCCACACCATGACAGTTGCGTTCTTGGGTTTGGGAGAAGGAATCCATACGTTAAGGTATAAGCAGTCTTCATTTAAGTTAGTTTTTGGATTCCACATCTCTGATCCAGGAAATCCTGGGTAAGTTGTATCTATAAGCTGGTAACAAGAGTTTGCATGTTTTGTGGCGTCCCAAACATCTGACCATTTCTCACGAGGTTCTGGTTTTTGAAATCTCAGCCTACCAATGGGGGGTTGTCCATAAGGTATTCCAAGGAAAGCTGTCACAGTTCCCCCCAGTACCTGCAGGTTCGTCCCTCTGACTCTGCCTTTCTTGGTTGTAATGATGTTATCTTCAGGCATTGCCTTCCTGATCAACACATATAGGAGAAGCAGCCACATAAGAAATCTGGTATAGAGACTTGTCCAAATCATGATGCCTGAAATACAGGAAAAAAGAAATTCAGAATTAGTATTGCAATGTACCAGAGCCCAACCCGCTAATTCAAAAAGGGTGTAGGTCATCCCAAGAGCATTGAAAATGAGATGGAGATACTGCACAAAACTCAGCACTTATTAGCCGTAAGTTCTTGTTAGTTGTGTTGCAAAGAGCGTGTTTAGTATTTAATATTTGTTATGGTGCTTCAGAAAAATTGCCACTAAAACCAAATAGGACTGAAGAAGCCAGACCAGGGAAGGTAAAGTCACAGAAGCAGACTGACTACTATGCATTTCCAGTAGCATGATGAACAGGACATTTTATCATCCATGCCCAACTAGCCATGATTCTGTTAGAGGTTACTTTGTATTTTCATATTTGTATTTTCAAATCAATAGAGAGCGATAACAAACATCACCAGGCACAGATTTTTCCACACATAAACACACATCCTGTGAATGAAAAGGAGCTTGAAGCCAAGTTTTAATCCAAGGATTTCCAGGTCCACATAAGTTTTGAACCATATGCTTGTGTCACAGCAGATGCCTGGGCTGAAGCAAACCAGTGAGATGGCATTGCTGTAAACTCAAAGCACTGGGTGATTTCACTGTCCTACTCATATGTCTTAAATTCTGAAGGTGTTTTAATGAGTGAATTATACAAAGTGCTCTGAACCATCAGTTCATCAGCTCCTGTAGTAGAGGCACGCCAAGACCTAAATGAAACATTTCTTTCAAGACCTTTTTTCTCTAAAGCAACTTAATCAAGTTTACAACCATCAGAGTCATGACAAGTAATCATGCTTCTACTACTAAGAACAAACATTAAAATGTTAAAAAGCCAAGGATTTTTTTAATATATGGAGGTGGTGCCTAATACTTTAAGTATGGCCTGGTCTTTGCTTCCTGAGAACTTTGCAAAGGGATAATTAATACTGTCTTAAAGCTAAGGATATAAATGTTGATCATGCACCGCATTTAAGCATACTAATAGCCCTATTTACCCCAACATTTTGAAACCCTGTAAGAACCCCAGTATCTTCCCCTTGAAAGTGAAAAGTCAGAAAAAGACTATTTGCATAAACCCATTTCTATGGCTCACATATTTGAAAATGCCCAACAAAGCTTCCTTCTATTTTTTGTGTTGCCCTGTCATACATAGTGTACTCTGTCCTGTGACTTTAAACAGGCCATTCTTTGTTAATGAGAAGCACTCATGTCCTTAAAAGGAATGAAGCTAATTTCTGTGGAAACTACAGCTGTGGCCTAATCGGAGCTCCTCTGGCTCGCTTGGGTATTCTTGGAAATCAGCTAGGAAAATGCAGTGGGGGGGGAAAGGAAGATTTTGCACAGAGAGGTTCCTAACTTTGACGCAGCATCAAAGGATCTTCAGAGACAATATTTTTAGTATTCATCCAAACAGACAGAAAATAGATACATTTTAGAAAACAAACATTTATGCTCTTGTCTTTTTATTAAAAAAGAAAAAAAATATGAGGTGGTGAACAGGGGCAATAGACTTCAGAGTTGGTGTAAGGCTTCACCCAGCCTTCAGCTTGACTTATAGAAACCTGCAAATGGTCCCATGTATGCTAAACTTCAGAGATGTGAGTAGTCAGTCTGGATGACACAAGTGGTCCAGCAGCTCCTGTGGAGTTTGGGTAAGCAGAGGATGAGGAGTTTGGGTAAGCAGAGGATGGCTCCAGCAGTCTGCAGGACCCGCACAGGAGGCTCACATCGTTTAGTGGCATTTAGCTCCCCTCTCTCTGTGCCAGACATTTATTTTTTTTCTTCTCCCATTTGTTCCTGTAATAAAATCCTTTAAGAGCTGGGTGAGAAAAGGTATGTAAATGTTAGCTTAGGGCTAAACTCTTTCACCCTATCTCACAGTCAACCGAGGCAACTGGGGTGGCTGTGAAAAATGTTAGTAGTAGGGATCTAGTTGGGTATGTATGCACTCAATGCACAGCCCTGTGAGATGGGAAAAGTAATTTCTGTAAGTCTGTTGTTTCACCAACGCTGTCTTTTTTTCATGTAATCACTTCTAACACACTACCCAGGACCGAACCACAACAAGCTGGAAATAATGAGAGATTTCAAACATCATCATTATGAAGAAGAGAAAATGACACTAAGAAAAGCAAGAGACGCTAAAGTTCCTAAAGCTTTTAATATCTAAATAGTAATTAAAATTAATTCCCCCTGCACTTGCCTGTTAATTAAAAAGGGATGCAATGGGAGGAAAACACTGTAGCATTGCAAAACACAGAGCCATAACTTTTGACCCTAAGAAGTTCTAGACAAGAATGTTACAAAGAAAAAACCTAACAAACAATTCAGCTCTGTACCTTTTTAATTAGCTCTGCAGAAGAACAGGTGGCATCTTAAAGAAAAAGTTTGAAAGAGATCAAGCTTGAAAAACAGAGAAGTTTCGTACTACTGAATGAGAAGACTTGTCTAGTCCCAAGTTACTCTGATCATATTAACAAAAGTAGCAAGTGACAGAGGATGATTACTACACCTTGAAGGAAATATTCCTTTTAATGATGTTCTTAATGCTGCATTAAAACAAACTCAACATCGTAAAGCACACTGAACAAAACAAACATTACTTGGTTATTACTGTGAGAGTAAAAGGGTCAGAAGATTGCTTTAGCTCATCAACCTTAACCGAGCCGAGATATGATATATCATGTATTTGCATACTTTAAAAAGCTGCTTCTGTAGTAGTTTCCTCCAGCAAAAGTTAAACAGACTATACTTTTGTATTCTTATTCAGCAAGGGAACACAATTTATTTCAATAACTGTTTCCTCTCCTTGCAAATCTTCACCCAGCCAAAAAAATCTATACACAAGACTATATAATCACTATTTAAATAGAAAAGAGGGTTGAATTAATCAGTGATTTCTAGCTCAGCTTAATTTACTTAGCCCAGGATCCCTTGAA
Organism: Gorsachius magnificus; assembly: GCA_034008185.1. NCBI lineage: Eukaryota > Metazoa > Chordata > Aves > Pelecaniformes > Ardeidae > Gorsachius > Gorsachius magnificus. The sequence goes on from CM067087.1 coordinate 43,428,023, forward strand.
TAATACCAAGGTCTGATACACGCGCCTGCTCGCTCGTTCTATTTGCAGAGCAGAGTGAGTTTTCCCAAGAGAGCAACAAATGGGCAGAGCGTAACATTTTAAAAGATCCCAATCCCCGTGCAAATCAAGCTGAACCGTAAATTATCCTAGCAGACAGAGACATGTAAATAGAGAATCACTTACCCCACTTCTATTACAAGAACTACGAAGTTTTTAAGAGTCAGGATCTTTGAATACTTCAGGGAAAATGAAGTATGCAGCTGCTGCTTTAAGCCCGTGAATTGGACAGTACTGACATTATAATCAACTGTTTCTGACACAAAGCTCGCGAGAGTTGGCAGCAGCAACTTGATCTGCAGGCAGCCCTTCCTCGCCGGCTGACATCTGCTCAAAGGCTAATGGTATAGCTGTAGAAATGTTACAGAGAGAAACCTGTTTTGGAGAAAATCAGGCATGAGCTTCTGCAGGAAAGGGAAGGAGCAGTGATTTGTTCTTAGCAGCGGGCAACAATTTCATAATCTAGAAAGATAAACAGAATTATAAGTACAATAAAATCCTGCCTCTCTTCCCTTCATCTTGCTTAGAGCACCGATCTCACCTGTACTTTTTTGCTGTTGTACAGCCCAAGATTAGCACAATTTTAAAGCACTTCAAGCTTTTCTTTTCACTATAAGATACTTACAAGGTATTTTTGGTTTTAAGCAACTGTGGCAGATAAAAAAGGAGTGTCCTCTGCACAGCCGTATCAACAACTGGCAAGCATCAGTTTTATTACTTGACTCATGGCCATCTGTAGGCTGCCGCAGAAACCTGCATTGTCCTCTTCTGATGTTAGGGTTAAAAATGGTACCCCTATGGTGTCACATGCTGTTTTCCCTCTCTGCTTAGGCTTCAAATAGGAAATCACCCATGCTGCTTAGTATACCTAATATCCTCCTGCTCCTTGAACCTCTTAAGTATTGTTTCCACCAGAATTCAGTGCTACAGGTGCAAAGCTAGTCCAAACCACGGGTTGGGGTTGTCAGGGACGTGTCCCATGGCGCAGGGATCCACAGTGCTTGTCAGCAGTAAATCTGCACCTGTAGTCCCCCAGCTGGGAGTGGGACTCTCTTTGCTGTGTGCTATAGAGATGGTTATGGAGAGACTATTTAAATTGCAGATGTTTTGAGGTACAAATGAAGACAGAATAGAGGAGCGGAGAAGAGAAATAAATGACATACACTCCCATTACCAAATGATTTGTCAAACCCGCATCCCCAAGCCACCGCATGAAACCACCTTGGCGCTGGGGCTGCTGACCCCCAGCAGCAGCCATTCGCTAGCGCTGCCCTGAAAAAAAACAGTTTCCACAGTTTAATGTTTTCTTCTACCAAAAGCCTTTGCTTCCCCCCTTAGAACTGAAGACAATTACTTTCCCTCTGTTTAATAATCAAACTACAGCTCTGTTTCAATTATACAAAAGCAATATTTGGTAATGCATAGAACAGGAATAAAGCAGAAATAAAAAGTTAAGTATGAAGTTTATAGACCTTAACAGGGAGACTACAAATGATTTTTAAAAGCTAACATGTGAAATAGTGTTTTAATAGAGAAAAGCTCAAGAAAGCATGGTCATTTCGTTTCTCCCAGGATTTTTATGGTCTACCTTTAGGATCAGACAGCTGAAAGGTACATCACAGGGACCTGTGCATTGGAGGGAATATGTCCCAGTCTAAACCTAAACCAGGTTATAAATTCCTAAGCTTTTAGCATGGAAGTGTCCAATATAGTTGCTAGTTGGGAATTCAGAATTCTTAGCTGAGATTGTTATCTCAGTAATGTAAATAGAAACATTTAATAACAAAATAGGATTAATTCAGAATGAACTCTAGTGGCAATTCTTGATGATCAAAACCTTCCAAGCGTCATTTCCTGAAGAAAACGGTGAGTTGTGCTCTTTAAGGCAGTTTTCAATGTTCTCTGATGTGTGCATTTACTGACCTTCTCTAATGGCTCTTCTACCCATTTGGGAACATGGCCAGGTGACACACATTTCCTTCGTTCCCGTGACATCAGAGGAATGAATCATAAGCCCCAAGTCTTGTTAGAGACCACTTTCAAATAAAGTATTTCTGATGCTTATGACAAACCACTGTATTCTCAACCCTCATCAGTGCCTTCAGCAGCAGAGAAACAGCAGGAGACTCAAACCACTCTTTCTGCCTTCATCTGTTTTCCAGAATTGGCCATGTTGTCCTGCGTCTGTCACCATCACTCCCTTCCCCTCTCCTCGCCCCTCTCTGCTCCCTTTTGCAGTGCCCAAGGCACATCAAACAGCCTCCTGCTCTGAGGCAGGCACAGTTACTAAATGCAAAACGTGGAGCATTTCTATGGACTCTGACAAGGTGACCCTGGGACAAGTGAATCAGCTGTCTTGGGCTGTTTCTCAGGCAGTAGAAAACACGGAGTTCAGCCTTGGGGTTACCTGGACGTCTTCAGAGGAGGGGGGCATTAAGCCAGACTGTTTAGACTGTTACACTTCTTGACTATTATACTTTAGTCTAATGTTAGACTATTACGCTGTACTTTTTAAGAAAACTAAGCCCTCTTCTATAATTTTTTCCTTTAATTAAAAAATTAACATATAAATTAAAGTTTCACAACTGTGTGCTGTGAGAGGAAACACTTATTTTAGTTATTACTTAGCTTACTAAAAATACCCGCGTGAAAATTAGAGATTAAATACACTTAATGCCTTTAGTAATTCTGTGTAGAATGGTCATTTTCTCTGTTTTCCTTTGGGAGCTTGAAAGGAAAGGAGGTACAAACCAGCAGATAGAACACCATATATATCTATATATACACATACATATATGTGTGTGTGTGTATATGAGCTGTTATACATACGCACATATATATATGTATGTATACTGGTACTTCTAAATATCTCTATCCATCTGCCTATCTATAATACTGGGTATTTTTGAGGTCATGCAAATTTTATTTAAGCCAATGTCTCAAAAATCACCAAAGATAAAAGTGTCTTTTCATCATTTAACATGTACGTATGAAAGAGATCTCACACTGACATAGGAATTTTGATAAGAGAGATGTCCAAGTCTCTTAAGAAAAGAAAGCAAAGGGCAGCTCTAGGAAAGAGTGACATTCAGTAGTCTAATAAGCTTAGAGAATTTAAACAATGTGTAGTATAGAAATATTAAACATTTTTAAGATGATTTAGCTCATTATTAAGCTGCTCTTCAGGGTACTACCTAAGCATACGCAGACATTTACACTTACAAATATCCTAAATTACAGTCTGGGTTGTCTTCAGGACTTACCTAATTGAGCTGAGTAACCTATGAGCGACAAAACAGTTTGGAAAAAGGTGTACCTATCTCAGATATTTCTAGTGGAAAATGCATGCCTCTCTCCCAAGGTGTCCCCTGAGCTCTCAAGGTCTATTTGCACGTGAAAAGTCCCATTCACCAGATTCCATCCTGCCCTTCCAAGATATCTACAGCCTCAGAAAGAGCACCTGGGCTCTTTAAGGATAACTGGGCTGAAAAGCTTTGCAAATGTCAGTTCCAAGTAAAGAGTATCACCTGTGATGCATCTGCGTGTGAGAGGAAATATTTACATGCTACTAGTATGCAAATGTAGGAAACATTCTTATTTTTTTAATTGCTGAGAGGAAAATCAAAATGTGAATTGCAGCTACTAAACTATATGAAATGTCATTTGTATGAAAATGTGGGGAGGTTTTGTTTAAACTCCAACCTTGGTAAGCTCCCTTAGGGGGGCTCGGCCGTCTCTGATTCCTGGCTGATTTTTCATGCTGAGCATCTGTGTGACCTTGGCTCGAACTGCTGAGAAAACTGCCACGTTGTGAGAAAAAGCTGTGAGAAAAACAAGTAAACTCAAGCTGTACAAGATACGAAAGGTGAAATTGCAGACAGGGGTAAGATTGCCAAGACAGGGACAGTTAGCAGCTCAAGGACTCAGAGGGAGAAACACCAAAGCTGCAAGCTGTGAAATCTTCAGGTAAAAATCACAAAAGATGGGAGCTCAGCAGCAGAAAGGAACTACTGATGCTCAGCTTTGGGGCTTGCATTCCTGTTATTCTACTGTGCATATTGGGAAATAAATCCTTGCCCTTACTTTTAAGTTGAATATACCCTGCTTGCAGAGCATCTTCCCATGCCCAATACAGTGACCCCAAAAGTTTACACCTTTCTCCTCTTTCTGTATTTCTTTTGCAAATCTCCTACTTGGTACTGCACACAACAACTGTGTATACCAAATAAATGTAACACAGAGACCCTAAATAAACCTGGAGAGAGCATAAGCGTTGCTAGAAGTGGGAGTGTAGCTGGTGGTCAGACCCACCTGAAATTCTGTTGTTATTTCGGTTATTCAAAGGAGCCTCGCTCCGGAGCAGCTTCCAGGACTAGCAGAAGTTCCCAACAATAGATCTAAAGGGTAATTTAATAATATTAGGAAAAGTGTCTTAGATACATACGATGAAAATGGATACCAATTTATTAAGTATACAGAACACTCTAACACTCACATAAGCCATTAAACATGATTACATTTTCCTCTTACTGGTTCAATTATGATCTGCTGTACTTTTTTCCTTATTACTCTAATTATAGGTTGGTATAATTTCCTCTTTATTAGCACAATTATGGTCTGTACTTTTAGAAAATTCTTGGAGAAATCGGAGCCGATGAGAAAATATAGCCAGTTAAAAGATAAAGGTATTGTTATTATTATTTCTTTTGAATGTTCACTTACTCTTAATTTCTTAAGGTACTCTTACATAACTCAGTATTTTGTCTCATATGGGGATCGGATTAAATAAAGAAAATAAAAAATGATTAATGTATACACAGTATGTCTTGCATGACGTTATTACAGCCTGGTGTTTAGCTTTTAAGAAAACAGGTAAAATTGGAGTGTCAGCGAAGAGCTGAAATCTTGTGTGATCAGGATAAAGCTAATTAAATTATAAGTTAGGTTTCTCAGATTTCTGCAGAAGATTAATAAATTGACAGTATAACTGTCTTTCTTCTCTGTTTCCTCTATCTTTCCTGCAGATAATAAAACTCTAGTTGTTTAAACTTATGTAGAGATATCTGAATAACGTAGCTTGTTTGCTGCTAATCACCTACCGACAGCAGTGTGACGTTCACAACAATAATATGTCCTCTCATGCCCAAACTCTGTGAATAACTAAGAAGTTTGGTAGATAAATGAGCTCATTTGAATCTGTTAAACAGAATTTGTATCTGGACGGTGGGAACTCTTCCCAATTCCCAATTCTGCCAACTCTCACTCTTTATTTTAGGCCTTATCACTAATATGATCCTCCACCTTTCAGTTTCCGCATCCACAAGAGAGATACACATCTTTAATGAAAAATGCCATAGAGATGTTCAAAGGTTTAGCTTAAGCTACTGCAGTTTTCAGATTTCAATTTCATCCAGCATGTTGAAAATAGGAATGAAAGAATTGAGCCTTATATCAGGACCTGCTGGGACCTGCGGGTGGGAAGTTATAGAGGAAACAAGTTCAGTGTGCCCCAGCCCGCTCTCCAATAAATGGGTCACAACACCTGAATATGTTGCAGCTATGGATTTTAGTGGAAATAATTAGGTGTTTGTCATGAGATAAAACTTCAGCTCCATTGGTGCTCTGTCTAGGTCTGAAGCCTGTGAGAGAGGAGGTTTGGGAGGTTCCTGCAGCCCATGTGCAATGAAGGCAGCTGGGCTGCACCTTTCCAATAGTTTTCCCCAGCAGGAGGAAGGCAGCTTTGATGTTGGTCAACATCAGGTCATATGTTTTATTTTTCCTCTCTATGACTGCATCAGGGCTAAACTAAAAAATATCCCAAAGCCATTTTTTCCTTTATTTTCTATAATTCACAGCTGATTTGATCTCTTTGCCTTTGTGTTTCATGAAAGATATATAACTTTGGGGAAAACAGATGACCTTGGAAGAGGTTGTGCTTATTTTGTCAGCACTGCAGCACAACACACATAGGTGCATGCTGACCTCTGCCATTGGGTCATGCCCTAAGACCATTATGCTTGTGAAGGCTCAGGCACTGCTGACAACTGTTGTAGTCCCATCAGAGAAGCAAACTTCTCGGGCTGAGTGACTTTTTAACAGAAGGCCCCTTCATTCTGTAGATGTGCAAGTGTTGTGTAACCATGAAAATCTCATTATAAACATCTGTGCAAATTTTTCAGGAAGATGCCATGGTTGGTGAATATCGGGAAATCCATCACGGTGCCATCTGCTTGAAAAACAGAGTCGTCAGAACAGGTGGCTTGGTGGTGAAGTACAGTACGCTCCCTCAGGTCCTGTGTATGTCTATATATTGAGTACACAGCATTAACTTAAAGATAGCATGATGTTCAAAATATGATGCTCAATACGAAGTTCAAGGATACAAGTCAAAATACTGAGGGCATTTTGATTCCAGCAGTGTCAACATAATAATAATGTATAACTATTAGGAAACAATATTTTATAAAAGAGTTAGAAGAATTCTTCATCAGTAACCTTCTTTAGCTTCTTAACAGTACATTCTGCTCATGATTATTCTGCCCTGTGCAGATTCCTGATGGATTAACCCACCCAATAAACTTATCTTTTCTTCCTCTCACCTTTGTTTGCACCAAGGAAATCATACAAGCCCAAAACAACCCTGACTTTTCCCAGTCCCTTTCCCCATCATGTAGTAACATTTTAACACCGAAAACAATCCATAAGTGTATTTTCCCTTAGCAGGGGTCACAGCAGGTTGAAAGAGGAAAGGGAAACGTCAGTGCACTGATAGAGAACACGGCACCATGGGCAGACCTTGAGGACCTCAGCTGGGGAGAAGAGGCATTTTTAACAGTTGCAGGAATGCTACAATTCTCTGCTCATTCTCTCACTTTTGCCCGAAGGCAGGTTCAGTACGAAATGCACAAAGACAGTCCACAACCCGAAAGGCTTTGTATTTAAGTTATCAGACCAAGGATACTGGGAAATTGAAAGATGTGCCCGAGATCATAAGAAAGACTGAATTGTTTCAGACACTCAGAACTTCAGAACATCATCTTTCTCGGTTTGTTTTAAATCCCCCAGTTTTATAGCTGCAGTGTGGTAGGTATTCTCTCAATATATTACTAAAAACTGAGGGTGTTTTTGATGGTAATCTTGAATAAAAGCAACATTTCCACCCATTTTCCACAGTCAACGGAAGTCATCCCTTGGGATTCAGAGGTTGCATTTTCTAAAAGTCACCACAGGTGGTAATCAAAAGAAGTTACTTCAGGATACTCCTGGGCTCCTGAGCTGTAGACATTCCATGCGGATGGAAAGCCATTTCAGAGCAGTCTGCCCAGGAGCTGCCAGTGCCTCTTGTCGGAGCCACCATCACAGCTGTGAATCTTTGGTGCACAATAATTAATCATAATAAAGGTTGTAGTGAGGATTTGGTCTGGAAATGGATTCAGAAGGCACAGATGGAATAGTGTGGCATAAAACCATGTGCCTTCACTTTTGCCAAAGGACCAACTCGCATTGAAGAAAACCCACAGGTAGGCGGGCAGGCGCTGCTAAGTGAGTTTTACATGGTTTGCCTTTCATTGCCTATCCTGCAGGAATACAGCTTTAATAAAATGTCAGTCTATTTCCCAGTGCCGCTGGAGGATAAAGTGTAATGGCTAAGACTCACTCAGTGAAAACATTCAAGTGATTTTAATTTTCATGTTCATGCAAAAAAATCCCATCACCAGCTGACGAAAACATCGAAGGTTTTGAATGTCGCGCAGTGAAATGCAAGTGCCTGTGGTGTTGCCTTTCTGATTAAGTGCACTTGTACTTCTATCAGATATGAACTGTCCTCCCCAGTGAAAGGGCATTTACCAGTGTTTAGGATTTAACCATGTGAAAAGTGAAGAGCAATTTGCTAACGCTCCTATGCTGCCTTTTCTCTCCTCCTCCTTTTATTCCACCATCCCCCAATTTGTAGTCAGCTATTCTGTGTTGCCAAAAAATGTGCAGCGATGTTCTTACAGAGTATAAAAAATAGTTTTTTTAATAGATGTTAACAGCAGCCATAAAACAGCAAAATAAAATAACACTAAGAGAAAAAATCAATAAAAATCTGTACAAGAATTAAGTATCAGTGCATGAAATAGGAAAAGGGGCTGAATCAGAGTGCTGTACAGAGAAACCTGGAAGCTATTTCAAAAGAAGATGGGCAAGGAGTAAAATTTATCAAACGTTGCTGAAATAATTACACCAGAACAGACAGGAGACAAGATGTTTGACCAAAGGGAATGTAAGTGAACGGATCCAGCTCTTTTCTGTGCTTCCCAAATCATTGTGCTTTTGGGCTTAAGTGATCCCAGTGTGTCATCGTCCACATGATTTTAAGCTAATGCTGGGGCAGAAGTTTCAGCGATGGGTGCATGGACAGTAAGCATTTAGTTTGTGCTAAGCAACTGATGCATGGGCAATGGGGATTCAATCTATGGAACCAGTCTAGAGCTTCTCCCAGATGGGGGAAAAAAAGAAAAAGAAAAAAAAAGAATAAAAGAAGAAAGTAAATAAGAAGCCCTGTAGTGTGTACACCATCAGATCCTCAGAGCTGGCTCTTTTGTTGCTCTCACAAAGCTTCCCTACCTGCTATTGCAGCCACCACAGTGTGTCTGTGGGTACCTCCCTATCCCAATATGTGCACCCAGACATGCCCCGCTCATCTCTGCAAGCAAACGCAAAGACCATCTGGTCGGAAAGCAGAAAATGGGACTGTGCTCAGCCAGTACCTAACAGCCTTCAGAAATGAGCCAGGGTAAATATAAATAAGCATTTATTTTGGATGATCGAATAAAGAATCAATAGGATCAATGTATACAAACAGCTCCAAGCTCTGGTTACCTGGGCTTTGGTGTCTGGTCTGTGAACCAAGGGCTTCTTACCCCTGAGCAATATGGGGTCAAGCATGGGGAGACAGCTCCTGCCTTAAAGCAGCTGGAGGGATTTTCAAGCTCTTCCTTTGCTATCTCTGGTGTTCTGGATATGGGATTGCTATGGGATGAGCTGTCAAAGGGCTGTTCAACAGGCATGTTACGGTCTGTCTAGTATGATATACTTGAGCCAAAATATGAGCCAGGAGACCAAGGGTTTATGGGAATTAATTGGAGATTTTCTAGCTTAGCCATTTCCTTTACATACACAGATTCAACAGCAGAGGCTACAGAAGTTCTTCCTGTGCCTCAGTAGTTATTTATTCAATAAAGTAGCTGACATACATACATATTGCCTCCTCCTCCTTCCCCAGAGATCCTGAGGGGGGGGAAAACACAGTCTGCTAAAGCCAACCACCTCACTTGAATAATGGGTCTGAGATTCTCTAAACACAGTAAAACCCCAAATATCTGCTGGAGATGGTAGCAACACAGCACCACAGTGAATGCCCAATCCAGTGATGATCACCAGCATTTGACATAGCAAACATCCAAAGAGCAACTTTCATTTACTGATTTGTGGCATTTTAGAAAGTGTTCCCTCTGTTTCATTGGTGTGTTAAAGATCTTTACCAAGATCTCTTTGAATTTATTGTAGGGAAATTTTATCGTACATTTATAAAGAGCAAACCATTCTCTCAGAAATCTGTACTGAGTCTTCACTTCATGACAAGAGGTTCAGTCATGATCAGGACTTTTCTTGTACTGGGGTGTGCAAGGAGATCAGCTATGAGCAGTCTTAGTGAAAAGTTTTCAATTTAAGATAAGTGGCATCTGGTGGAAGCAGGAAGATGGGACACACGCACTGAAAACCACAAAGCAACATTTGTCACCATATACAGCATATACCCACATGAACGTAAAGCAATAGAAGGCGACAAAGTTGTGTGGAAATGCTTATGGGAAGCTCCTTCCCATGCACTGAAGAACAGAGTGGTTTGCCTGAGATAGGGTCAGCCAGAAACGAAGTCTGGAGTTTTTGGCAGGAGCTAGCATCTCAACAGCAGTGAACATATTCTGGTGAGACCTCATCTAGAGTACTGCGTCCAGCTCTGGAGCCCTCAGCACAAGAAGGACATGGACCTGTTGGAGCGGGGCCAGAGGAGGGCTACTAAAATGCTCCGAGGGCTGGATCCCCTCTCCTATGAGGACAGGCTGAGGGAGTTGGGTTTGTTCAGCCTGGAGAAGAGAAGGCTGCGGGGAGACCTGATTACGGCCTTTCGGTACCTAAAGGGGGCCCATAGGAAAGATGGGGAAAATCTTTTTAGTAGGGCCAGCTGTGACAGGACAAGGGGTAATGGTTTTAAACTAAAACAGGGTAGATTTAGACTGGATATAAGGAGGAAATTCTTTACAATGAGGGTGGTGAAACACTGGAACAGGTTGCCCAGAGAGGTGGTGGAGGCCCCATCCCTGGGAACATTCAAGGCCAGGTTGGATGGGGCTCTGAGCAACCTGATCTAGTTAGCAGTGTCCCTGCTCCCTGCAGGGGGGTTGGACTAGATGACCTCTAGGGGTCCCTTCCAACCCAAAACATTCTATGATTCTATGATTCTATGATTCTGTGATATGAGGTAGGTTGAGGGCAGGCTATGAGGACAAGTCATTCAGACTTGGAGTGCAAGTATCTGCCTGCTAGCTCCTGTTGTCCCCATGGTACCTCAAAGTTGCATGAAATAAGCCTGGTCTTGGCTCACATGAACTCATTTCCTATAAATCTTTGGCATGGCATACCAAGGGAATGTCAGTAAAAACGGAGCTGTTAACGCGTGGATTTTCAGCACTGTATGCAATATGACTGGCATTACTGTAGTGCTTCTAGCAGGGAGGACTCTGGTGCTGTCACGACGCAATATGCTGGTGCCTACCGCAGTCATTAGCACGTCTACCTTTGACAGGATGCCTTAAGAGGTTCTCCGTGGTACAGCTGCTGTATTACATCATGTCAGTGCGCAGCATAGAGCTATTAATGACTTTTAATGTGATACTCCATATCCTCACAATGCATGCTATTACGCGGTCCTTAATCACCGGATCATGGATATTGATATACCAACCTTAACAGCTCTAAAGATGTACGGTGCCAAAGTGTGCTACCCACGTCTGCAACAGTATATAGTAAAACCATTAGGCAAAGACTCAAAATGTTATTTAGTTCAAAGGAAAATTATGAAGTTTCAAGCCTGAACACCCACAGATCCAGTGCATGCTAAAAGTAATCTGAATTTTCATTTTCCAGGTGTCCACCTATTGTTGGGTTAATGACTGAGTGTTACAACCAGCTTTTCAAAAATATAACACAAAATATTGCTGCTCATTTTCCTGGCAGACTGCTTGCATCACTTTAATTTAGGAAGCAAACCATTTTACAATAATCACAGTCATGTAAATGAGCCAAAAATGGTGTTTATTTTGTTGCTTTCCAAATTTAAGCTGACCTAAATAATTTAATACAAAACTTGTAGCAATGAGAACACAATTTGGTGGACACATATGGGAACACATTAAATTTGTACTACAGAATCGTTACTCCTCCGAGTAAAAGATGATTCACCCTCTAAATGTACTGTAAGTGCTGATGCAGCATTCACTTTGGTGGCATGAATGGCGCTGTGAAAACAATACAGACCCTCACTATGTTCCCGCCATTTAACATGGAGAAAGAAGAGCTTTCTCTTACCCAAGCATGAAAACTGGGTACATGTTTATTCTCTGAGCGGGTGTTGAGTGATACTCAATCGTCAAGATTGGCAGAGGTCCCCAAGTAGTATATTAAGTTGTTGCTGACAAATTCTTTTTGCTACCATGAAGATATGGAATAACTTAAGCAAAGAGTAGGGGAACCAGACTGATGATGTGTCCATGCTGCTCCAGACACTACACAGCAGTTATGGCAGTAGGGGCTGATGGAGACACATCAGCTCAACCCAGATGATTTGAGGTTCTCCATCTAGTTATCAACACTCTCACCTACTTTGTGGGCAAAGCAAAAAACAATGTCTCCCCTGATGGGTTATAATTATTGAGTGAAGAAAATAAATCCTATTAAGCAGGTAGACCCGATGTCACTGTGCTCACCAAAAATTTTTAGCTAGCTGAAAAGTATTCTGGAGTTTCCTCGCTGTGAGGCAGGGTGCGTGGGAAGCTGGCACAAAGGCATTTCATCTCAGACGTGTTTGTTTTCTGTCCCTGGTTCTGGCTAGCTGCGGCAGAACTGAACATGCTTCCCCTGTCTGCTCCAGTGGGATGCAGGGATGTAGGAACCGCATTGCCTCCTTGTGCTTCAGCGCACTACAGGGAAAGGTTGTGAACAGCAGGATTTGGTCTTTGACCATTTTGTCCTCTAATTCAACACTCAAGGAGAAGCAAACAATTCTTTCTCTTCTTTCTTTTTTTTTTTTTCTTTTCCATTCTACACTTTTCCAAAGACCTTCGTACAGTTTTTCAGAAATATCACTGGTCTTCAGAGTATTTTGTCCTATTTCTGCAATGATATATTTCCTTTATAATAAACTAAACCATAATAAAAATCATTTTCATAAATTTCAGCACACTGTACATTTCGTATATATTCGATCACAATAGAATAAATGAAACTTAAGTGTGAGCCTAAGTGTAAGTTTAAATGCATTAATCATCCGTCCACACGGACCAAAGTGTTTTCTTGGACCAAGATTGTGAGCCATACTTCAGCCATGAACAGGACTAAAGTACAAAGATGAAGCAATGAGAAACCTTAGCATTTACTCGTGGTGACAATCCTATAGGATTCTTCATTGCCTAAAATTTATGCTACTTCTGGCTCAAAGCACTTCAGTCTTTCAGTGCCTTGGTAAGTGTCTCTTAAAATCCCTTTTCTCTCAGGTCCAAACCCACACAGGCTGAAATTAAAGGTTCTTTCTATTACGTTAAGCAGGACTGAGGAGTCCGTGTTTCGGACACAGCCCGAAGATGAAAAAGGCTTGCACAGTCTCAGGACCAGTCCCAGCATTTGACAGGCACCACCTTTCTAGTTACAGCTAGTGGCATTTGTCCCAGTTCTATACGATCAGTAAATGAACTGAATATGTAGTTTGCACGAATTTTGTTCAGCAACCACGCCAGTGCCAGCTGCATTGCTAGTAATAACATAGACCGTTCTTCAGAATCAAGCAAAATAGAAAATATAATTGATTTTATTTGAAAATTCTGTCTGAGCACATTTGGCACTCGCTCCATTTCACTGCCACGTCAGCAGGTACATACTGACCAACATCACATACCCTGAAGCCACATAAGAAAGAGCATAAATATTATTACTGGTGTTTGAATATTCAGTCTATGTAAATGTATTATATACTTTGCTTGGCTTCATCACAATAGAAAAAGCAAGCGAGACACATTTGTATTTTTTCCTGCACACACTTTCCTTGTGTCTTTTTTTTTTTCCAGATTTTGCATAGTGCAAGCTTTTTTCTTTTTGGTTATACACCTCTAGCTATTATCTTGGAACAAAAATTCAGACATATCCAGCACAAACCCACATGAAATGGCTCGTCACAACAGTGCCTCGAGGTTTCAGAATCATAGATGTTGGAAAGGAAGAGACCTATTAATTTATCTTTTTGTATATGCCCTGGCAGTCTAGTTTTTTTCTATTTATTCTGAAAACCTCAGGTAAAATGGTATTTTACAAACAAATTAATGAAAACCAGCTTCAGTTCTGTACTGGCAATGAGTTCGTTTCTGGGGAAGGGAAAGCCCTGTGCTTCTTGTGCAGCTACCTGATCCAATGCATTAGAATAACCATAAACCACCAGGTTGTGCTGTTGCCCTTAAGCAATATGCATCACCGCAGAGCTATGCTACTGTGCTCATCCGATGGCTGTTATTCGTCTGGGAAGACCCTAAAATCCCAGAAAACCAGAAAGAAAACACGTCCCTCAGACTCATCTTCCTCTTGATTATACAGCTCAGTATTTTTCATAGGACCTTGGCTCGCTTTGTAAACCACTGGCAGTGTTTGCCGGCAATGAAATTCAGGTACAAAAATAAATAATCCATCTGCACAGGCTTAGGATGGCAACACTGCAAAGCTGATCTGAGAATTGATGTTACACTCAGTGCAATTTCCAACAAAGCATCCATTAACGCTCATCACTGCAGCTTACTTTTACTACCGCATTTCCTCTCCTTTCCAGTTTTTTTCAAAACAGTATACCATTTCCAAAATCAGGAGTGTACTGTGTAGAGAGCTCAGAGGATGCCTTGAATAAGTAGAGATCAGTGAAGATGCCGGACACCATGTTGGCCTGCAGTGCTGCTTGCACTGGACTCACCCTTTGAATCTTATGAGCGCCTCTGCCATGTTGGGACTAACCCATAATATTTTCAGAATATTTTTCAGATTACCCTTTTTGACCACTTATTTTTTCCCCTTTAAATTCCAAATTTTTTTTTTTTTTTTTACTTTGATATATTTTCTTAACCTTTTTGACCACTATGTATGAGTAAAGAAATACATTAACTGCAGAGAAGTAATAACGTCTTCCATTAAATAACAGAACCTTTAAATAAGAAGAACGTGTAAGAATGGCCATGCTGAGTCTGAGCAAAGGTGAATCAATAAATACCAGGGAAGTCTGCAAAAATAAAGTCGAAGAGTGGGCTAAAGAGGTAACGATGTAAAACTTTCCAGCCAGCAAAAAAATGTCACAGTAAGAGGTGATGGTTTTGTATCTTATTGCCACCCAGAGGTTTTTTCTTCCTTGAATTTGTCCAAGCACTTTTTGTGACCTTGCAAACATTTGGCAACCGGAACTTCTGGCAACAAGATCTGTTGCATAAGTACATGATCTGTGAAAAACTGTTCCTTTTGGTTTGCTTTTGAACCCACCACCTGCTAGCTGCATGCAAGATATGATAAAGAAAACTGGGCTAAGATTCAAGGCTGGATCCTGATACTTTCCCTTGTAAAACTAGATAATTAGATAAGATCAGGTTTAGGGGGTTGTGACACAGCGACAAGACCATCCCACAACACAAAACCAAAACCAGGACCTTAAATCTTTAAACCTAGATGAAATAACTCAGAGGTGATCTGTTTTAATTTTATCCTCCATGTAACTAAGCATTTGACTGTGTACACTCTTCTAAATATTCCCAAACCTTTTAGGAATATTGCCCAGCTATCCTTCAACTATTTGCTTGGTGCTGGAGTAGCTTTTCCATGCTGTGTGCTTTCCTCCTCCATTGAAGCAAGACATATTGTCTTCTATCATCCCTCAAAGTACTCCAAGAAAAACAGCTTTTAGCTGGACTCAAAAAGAAGAGGGGGAAGGGCTCCTGGTCTTTCATGCACTTTAGTGGGAATACACCGGATTGGGAATTGCTCTAACACAAGAAATGCAACTCAGGTTATTCAGCTCCCAGTGGGGAGCTGCTTCCGTCCTGGCTTGTGGATCACTGTGCAACTTTAGTTGCAGGTGACATCCTGCACAGTTACTTTCCTGCCCAAAATAGCCTCCCAAAGAATACAACCAGATTTTTAGCTACTGAAAATCACAGCAGCACTCTTACAGCCTGCTTCTGTACATCTATTTAGCCGAGATGCGAATCTGTCCCTTCAGAAAGAAGGTAATGATATGTTGGACATTTTCAGATTTCTTACTATCTAAATTAGTGAGAAGCAACTACTACTACGTCAAGGCTGGTGTTTCAGATGGGGTGATAAATATGAATATAAAACTCCAGAACATTCAGAAAATCATGAAGTAGGGAAAAATCCCCCCTGTTTGGGGAGTTAAAAGTCTTGCCCCACAGATCTGTTCAATGCCAGAAAAGAAGTTAACGGAGAATAAAAGCAAACCTAAGGAGATCACTCAGTTGTAGTTTTAGAAGGCTTATGACAGAATCCATCACCAAAGCCTATTATGGAAATTTGAATTCTACAGGGTAAAAGGTAAATTTCTGCCATGGATTAAAAACTATTCATGAGATAGAGAAAACAAAGGAGAAGAAAAAAAAAATCTAATTCTTGACATACAGAGAGGTTAATGTGGAGTGCCCTAAGGCTTGCTGCTGGGACTGATTTTTGTCACTTTAAATCCCCAGTATAATGCAAAAAGCACTAGCTTACTCAGCAAATATTCTACACTTCTCTATTGCAATAAATATGTGTGCTTGCTTGGTTTAGATCAGTCTCCCGAGTCTGTATGCCTTAACTTCTAATAGCACCCACAAGACTATCAGGGCACGTAAAGAGGAAGCTTAATCTGGATGTGGTTACACTTCAGTAGAAATGTCCCAAGGGGAGAATCTGTGTTACTTGTGATTGCTCATAAATCAGAACAAAGACAATTTTTCTTTTAAACCATTCAGTGAGTCTGAAGCTCTGCAAGGCAGATAAAACATATTTTTCCCTTGTATATTGAAAAAAATGTGGGAATCATGCTGCTGCTGTGGAAAACATTGCTATTTTATCTGAATGAATGACATTCAGCATCAGAAAGATTCTTTAAATCCCAAGTAAACTCCATCTTAAAGGTTTAAGTCATACCATGGATGTATGCAGTTGTTCAGCATGGAAGTAGATGGTATACAACTCATTTTCCAGTGAGTGTAGTCAACTGGAAAAAATGGTAGATGAAGTTTCATGCAGATGAAGATTCATGAATCTACCAATACAGACTCTAACGCATTCAGAGATGGTTGTTTAACTCTGAAAAAAAAGAGAAAATCTAAACAACTCAGTAAAAATGTCTGCTTATTCTTCAGAAGCAGCCAAAAATGGTTAATGTGTTGCAGGAGACTGCTAGCAAAAAGATGAAGTCCAATTAAAAACTTTGCTGTTATTTCACATCCTCTTGATTTTGAATTCAGTTTCAATCAAATCACGGAAAACATAGGAAACATTCAGAGGTACAACAGAAATATCTTCTAGGCAACAAGAGCTTTGAAAAGTGTAAAAGCAGTTTTACACACAATTTTACTGCTTTTTTGACGAGCAAAAGTCTTTCAACTGTGTGGCATCTCAAAAGCTGAAAAGTTGCCACGGTCACACTGATTAGAGAAATCTGACTCAATTATCCTATGCACATATATCAAGATAAAAATACTAAGTACAATGAATACTCATGATTCAGAACATAAATTGATTAATGGTCAGTTCAGCCAAAAAGTTATCTTTGTGGTGTATTTCATATTTGGGCATCATGGCAGGAGGAATTGGCAGAAAACAAAGCTGAACATTTAATTTCCATTGTCAGCTGATGAAGCAATGATCTCAGAAAATCAGTTGCCTTACGCCAACATGTATTGATATATGTCACTATGTAATATTTTCATTTGCATCATGAATAATGCTGCCTAGCGTAAGCCACCTAAAATATCTAATTTTTCTAAAAATGTGGTTGGAAGCCTTCCCAGCTTACACAGGGCATTTGCCCCTTTGAGAATAATGTAGAAGTGAAGTCAATAACTGTATTTTATTTCAGGTTCTGTGCAGCATACGCAAAGCATTCTCCTCCTATCCACAATGCAAGGTCAGCAGCTGAGAAGTCTTGATGGTCCCTGTAGAGGAACTGATGGAAATCAACAGTTGATATCCACTTAGAAAGGAATTCAGAAAGTATCCCTGGCCTTTATTGGTAAAGATATCTACAAAAATAAAAAAAAAATTATGTTCACAATATTTTTAAAATATGTATTTTTCAGTATCTCCTTTTCCCTTCTCTTGTTCTCAAATATAAAGATCAAGGTAAGGCTGAGGATGCTGGTTTACTTTGTTAGAAATGTAGCATCTCAGTTTCCTTAGATTACTCAGTGATACTTAACTATAAGAATAAAGTTTAATTAAGCTAGAAGGCCTACTAACTGCAATAATCCCAAAAGCATCTGCTTGCTGGAGCAGGCCAACAGCTTCTGCCCACTTTTTTTTTTTCCTTCTGAACATGTTGTTTAACAAAACCCAATGTTTCTCACAGCAAAATTCCTTAAGACTTCCTGCTCATCATGTCCAGACCTCTACCATTAAAAGAAATCATTATATAAATCATTTCACTCATTGCTTGATTAAACATAATCTCGTAGTTTCTTGCCCAGTTTACTCCTAATAGAAGGGCATTTAACAATCTCAATCACTTGTGATTAGAAATCTTACTCCCATTTCCACAATAAATGTATACAAAACTATTTTTATTATGAGTGGTACAATTTCCTATTATGTTTTGCCCTCTTGGATATTTCTTTGTGGTTAACTTTATAAGAAGGAACCATCTGCATCAGCTGCATCATTTTCTTAAGCTAAGCAAACCTGTTTCAGTCCATCAGGCTTTTGGGGGGTAGGAAAGAATTTACTTTCCCCTCATCATTGTCCTGGTTTCGGCTGGGATAGACTTAATTTTCTTCACAGAAGCTAGCATAGTGCTGTGCTTTGGATTCAGTGCTAGAAGAATGTTGATAACACGCTGATGTTTTTAGTTGTTGCCAAGCAGTGCTCAGACTGCTCAAGGACTTTTTGAGCTTCTCCTGCTCGGCCGGGTGCATAACAAGCTGGGAGTACAGCACAGCTAGGACCCAAACTGTCCAAAGAGCTGTTCCATACCATATAACATCATGCTCGGGGGGGTTAGTCAGTCGGGTCGGTCGGGTCGGTTGCAGGCAGAGTGGTCGCAGCTCGGGCGGTGTGATCGCGGCTCGGGGGGAGTGATCGCTGCTCGGGATGGGCTGGGCATCGGTCAGCGGGTGGTGAGCAATTGCATTGTGCATCACTTGTTTTATATATTCTGTATATTTTCTTACCATTATTATTATTATTATTGTTATTATTCTCTCTTATTAAACTGTCTCTATCTCAACCCATGGGTCTTACTTTTTTTTTTCCTTTTCTCTGATTCTCTCCCCCATCCCACTGAGGGAGGGGGGGGAGTGAGCGAGCGGCTGCGTGGTGCTTAGTTGCCAGCCGGGTTAAACCACGACAATCATCCAGGTAAACCTTGTCCACCCTGTCCCTATTTGAAAACATCACTCTTGACTCAGAGTTTATCAGAAATATATGCATCAGTATTGGAAAGTACACCAATATCTTACACTTCACGTCTTATTTCTGTACAGCTATTCCAATGAAACCATCCTACGTTAACCAGAGCTGTCAAATTGTACTGTTTATCCCTGAGTGCTTGGTTTGATAGGACATTACAAAACCA
Source organism: Gorsachius magnificus (assembly GCA_034008185.1). Taxonomy (NCBI): domain Eukaryota; kingdom Metazoa; phylum Chordata; class Aves; order Pelecaniformes; family Ardeidae; genus Gorsachius; species Gorsachius magnificus. The sequence goes on from CM067087.1 coordinate 43,447,218, forward strand.
AATAAGCTTGCACAATAGTTTGAGATGAACACAGACGCAGGAAAGTCCTCTGAGATGTAAATTCTGCTTTCTGACTCCTCTGCCACATTTCCTTGGCTATTCTGAACAAGTACAGGACTCGCTATCTCGTATCTAGAAGTCATCAACAGCAGTAAGCTGTATGCTGGTAACTGTGTTATTATAGTCTTATTTGAAAAAGAAACTGAATCCACAATGTGTTCAGCGTGGCAGAATAATGCACTTATTTGAAAATAGAATCCGTACTTTTTCTTCCCCAGCCTATCACCGTTCTAAAACTTCACCTTCTTTTTTTTTGAAGTCAGGCTGGTACAGAGCAGTCCATCAAAACTGATAGAGCTTTTAAAATACTTTTTGAAAAGTAATTATTCCGCACAGAAATGGAAGGCCACTGGATTGTCCAGAGTCATTCCTTCTGAGTTCCTTGCTTGGTTTACAGGAACCTGAGTGCCTGTTCTTCCCTCTGGGCTCATCGACCCATAGAATCATAGAATCATAGAATCACCTCGGTTGGAAAAGACCTTTAAGATCATCGAGTCCAACCGTTAACCTAGCACTGCCATCCCACCACTAAACCATGTCCCTAAGCACCTCATCTATCCTTCTTTTAAAGACCTCCAGAGATGAGGACTCCACCACCTCCCTGGGCAGCCCATTCCAGAGCCTGACAACCCTCTCGGTGAAGAAGTTTTTCCTAATGTCTAGCCTAAACCAGCCCTGGCACAGCTTCAAGCCATTCCCCCTCGTCCTATCATCTGTTACCAGGGAGAAGAGGCTGACCCCCACCTCACTACAGCCCCTCTCAGGCAGTTGTAGAGGGCGATCACATCTCCCCTCAGCCTCCTCTTCTCCAGACTAAATAACCCCAGCCCTGCTTTGGGTGAGAGAAATGAGGGAGGACCGTTTCATGAATCAGAGAAACTCTGGGAACATGGATAAAGAAGCAAAGGAAATAAAAACAGGTTAAGTGGTGCAAAGTAGGGCTGGGATGACCTGGAGTGAGCCAGGAGTATCAAGACCTAATTTGTCCACTATTTGTAAGTAAGGTGGTAATTCAGCACCATCACTAGATGGCCTACTGACACAGCCTCTTTGAGTGGCACTGGGACAGGAGGAATTGGGTGCCCAGACTCTTTTTTTTCCTGATTTCCTTCTCACTGCAGCTTTGCACCAGTATTCCCCTCTGCTAGGTACAAAGTAAACAGCTTTGGCTCGAGGCAGCTGGCAGCCGCGGTTCCTGTCCCCAGCACACACCCACGTGCACAAACACACACACGCCTTTCAGTGGAAACTTGTTCAGATAATTTTTTTCTTCAGAAAGCTGCTTTGTGTAATTCCATATTGACTGAAAGGATTTTCAGGGGAAAATACATCCAAATTAAAATCAGTCATTTTAAAAACATGGAAGGAAAATTGCTGTATAACAGTCATACTTCTGCCAGAGAAAAACAGGCGTAGGAAGGGAAGAAAAGCCGTTCTAAAGGTTTTACAACTGGGAAAGCCTGGGAAGCTTATTTGTCAGAATTCTTAGAAATGCAATGATTTACTGCTCTGGCTCATGAAAACAAGCGTGCTAGTTATGGTAGAAGCGCAGAGATGTTTATGCAAAGATTGAAAAGACGAAGGAGCCCAGGGAACCTGGGGCAGTCTGACAGACCAGTCTGACTTCTCCAGGATCCAAAGACCAGAACACAAAGGCTGACTCTCCAGCCACAAATGTGTAAAATGAGATTAATCCTGGGAGGAAGAATGCAAATATTTAACTAAGCTCTAGTGCAGGATCACATGTGTGAATCAGCTTCGTTACCTATAGCATTGATCTCGCCACTATATCAGTTAATGATGAACTTCATCTGTGCCACAGCCCATCTCTAGTTGCTGCAGATGGCCTTGGGGTTGGCTTGGAGAGAAAAGGGAGGGGAAAACTTGCATGTCATGAGGAAACCGAAGAAAAGGAAAAGCCGCTCCTCAGCACTCGGCTTCAAGCAGCGAGCTGTCAGGCACGTTACATTAATAACTGTAATTTGTAACTGTGAAAGTTCTGGGACATAGAATCATAGAATCACCTCGGTTGGAAAAGACCTTTAAGATCATCGTGTCCAACCATTCCCTTAACCCCACCATCCCACCACTAAACCATGTCCCTAAGCACCTCATCTATCCTTCTTTTAAAGACCTCCAGGGATGGGGACTCCACCACCTCCCTGGGCAGCCCATTCCAGAGCCTGACAACCCTCTCGGTGAAGAAGTTTTTCCTAATGTCTAGCCTAAACCTGCCCTGGCGCAGCTTCAAACCATTCCCCCTCGTCCTATCATCTGTTACCAGGGAGAAGAGGCCGACCCCCACCTCACTACAGCCTCCTTTCAGGCAGTTGTAGAGGGCGATCAGGTCTCCCCTCAGCCTCCTCTTCTCCAGACTAAACAACCCCAGTTCCCTCAGTCGCTCCTCGTATGACTTGTGCTCCAGACCCCTCACCAGCTTGGTTGCTCTCCTCTGGACCTGTTCCAGCAAGGCAACACCTTTCTTGTAGTGAGGGGCCCAAAACTGAACACAGTATTCGAGGTGCGGCCTCACCAGCACTGAGTACAGGGGCACGATCACTTCCCTACTCCTGCTGGCCACACTATTCCTGATACAGGCCAGGATGCCATTGGCCTTCTTGGCCACCTGGGCACACTGCTGGCTCATATTCAGCCGGCTGTCAATCAGTACCCCCAGGTCTTTTTCCACCAGGCAGTACCTTGATGAGCTGTGCCCAAGGATCAGCTGCGAGCAGCCTCCTCGCGCAGGGGGAGCTCCCCAGCCAAGGAAGCACCCAGCCGTCCCGGCAGAAGCGACCAGCGCTTTGGAAAGGCACCATCAAATGATGGTAAACTTCAGCGTCTGGGTTTTGCTAATCTCATGGCACGATGGCAGTGCAAAGAAAAACGCCTTTGAAGTATCAACCTCCTTGCCAACAGCTATATGCCAGTGGAGTAGCAGGAAATCAGCTGAGAAGTGTTTGCTCTATTTCTTGTTTATAACATGCTTTGCACAAAAGACATCTGACAGCGTTATCAGCGAGAGAGAAATAGCTGCAAACTGTGGTGTAAGTTGAAGTGCATTTATTATGGCTGGATTTTTGATGATTGGAAAATTCCCAGTGGGATCTAGGAGCTGCAAGCAACTGACATTTAAAACACTTTAATTCCACCTTGATGTCCCGCTAATACTTTAAAGAGAAGTGTACATGCAGTTTCATTCCACACTGATGCATAATTTTATCTCATTCAGTTTACTCAACCTAATGCTAATTCTCACTCCAATATTACCATGCAATTTTAAGGCTGACATTTATTTCTTTGACCGGGATAGATTTAGATGATGTCTTTTCCTCCTCTGCAGCATTGCTAATTCCTACACCAGTCCCCTTTACATGAGGGCGATCTCACATAAACTGGGTTCAAACCACCTCCTTACATTTGCCTTTCCAGGTGTGCATGTATATGGTACAGCCACTTGGTGCCCCCTCAGTGTGACATGGAGGTGCCTGTGTGCCCTCTCTGTGGTTGTCCAAGATGAGATTATTTAGTAGCAAAGTAATGCAACACATTTAACTGCCTACTCGTTCTTCTAGAGCACATTTTGCATTTCAACAATCAAGAGTACAGAAAAGCACAACACCAACGTGCCGGTTTAAGCCATCAGCCATCAGTTAATTCTCTTTCGGGGCTCCTACAGAGGAGGACCCCCACTTTCCTGCTTAACATTTTTTGTCTGTCCTCTGCGCACGGCTCAAAGCATAAGGCAAGGTAGGTCTAGCAGTCTCTTCCAGGCTCTGGGTGCAATTCAGTGCGTTTTCCCAGGACCACGCTTTGGGATTTGCATGGCTGGCTGCAGGGCCGAGAACCCTGCGGCTGCTTTGGTCGGGTGCCAGTGGCAATCTCTGCAGGACCAGCAGCCACAGAGGGGTCATTCCAGAGTTCAGGATAAGGGACACCAAAGCACCACGAACCCTGGCCGCATATTTTTTTAATCACTCTAACCTCCCTGTCTGATCAAGTCAACACTTCCACCTCTCCCGCTTTTAACACTCTTACCTGAAAAGGAAGCAGAAAAGACCAACCTCAAAAGCTGATTTTCCCGTCTTGCTGTTTCTTTCTTTCAATAAAAGAGCTTTCTTGGGCAAAGAACTGACTACCAAGTAGCCAAACTACTTCAATCCGCAATTGCTGGTTTACCTGCTGTCAGATAAGCACCAGGTTAAGGAGCCAGGAACACCACATGACTCAAAAGACATCCTACTTTTCATATGTAAATAATGTACTGAAGTAATAACACTTTGGCAAACAGTCGAAGGAAACGCACACATTTCTGCTCGGCTTTGTTTACACATCTGCGCATTTCCCACTTTGCTGAGACCTTTGCCTAGTATAGCGTATTTTTATAGTTGTTGATAGGACTGGGGTTTTTTATTTGTTTTGAAATTCTTTCCAAGATCCAAAACAAGTGCATGTAGATTCAATTTTATTTCTTTAACTTTTTCACAGTTTTAATTCACAAGGTCAATTTGTCATTCGAGTGGAGCATACTAGATTCCACATTGCTTTTATCAAAGAATCATATCACAGAATGTTCTGTGTTGGAAGGGACCCATAGAGGTCATCTAGTCCAACCCCCAAACTATTTATTAGGAATAAAGAAGCATTAAAATCTAGTGTAACATTGGCATAGCCCTCCAACTCATTTATTCAATTTTCGTATCTGCTATTACTTGACTGTATGATTGTGGGACGTCAATTCAGTGCTCGGGACTGAGAAAGGGATCTGCATTCTGGTCAGCTAGCTGCTATGGCATCAAACTACTTTCTTTTCCATTTCCAGTTTTCTGATAAAAAAGAAAACAGGTTTGGGTTTTTTCAAAAAAAAACCCAACTTAGTGTTTTCTGTGAGTATTTTAATTCAATAACCCCCCCTAAACTTTACTCCAGAAATAAAATGTCTGAAAAATAATTAAAGTTGAAGAGACTCCATGGTTCAGTTCTCAGGAAATCTGCAACGTTGTCACTCTCATGTTATCACTTAATTATATCCTCCACCCTGTATGTATTTGCCATCTGCATTATAAACTCTTAAGTCTGAGTTTTGGCCATCTAAAACACCACAAGGAAGTTAAGCTGGAGATAACAGTTGACCTATTTGAGCTGCTCATGCCATCATTCCCAGGTTAAAGAGCAGGTTGCTATTATGCTCTTGAATCCATTAAGTGAAACATTAAACATCTTAAAAGGTCCAAATGTGACCATGCCCTAATCTGGTGAGAGAGCGTGGAGCCACTTTTCATTCAGTGATAAACTACAATTGGGTATTTGCAACAGAAGTAAGCACAGCCACACTGAAACCATGTTTAGCTAATTAGGCTAACACTAATGATTAACTGGTAACACCAGAAATTGTGGTGGTAATAGGCGGTGTGGGTGACATAGACCACAAGCCTTTCAAAGCAGCAGGCTACTGTGACTTAGGTGGGTCTTCCAGGTGCCACCAACTGGTTTTCCAGTGCTGCTGGGTCCTCATTGACACCTGTTGTTCTGGGACCCTTCGTGCAGCCTAGTTAAAGCAGACAGGTCTTTCCCTCATCGCAAGCTTGTGCCTTGCTGTAGCAAGCAGAGCTTCATCCTAAACACATGTTTTTCTGCTCAAATTCTGTCCATGCCTACCCATGACATTTTCTGCTCAGGAATCATAGAATCGTATAGGTTGGAAAAGCCCTTTAAGACCATCAAGTCCAACCTTTAACCTAAGCCTGCCATCCCACCACGAAACCATGTCCCTAAGCACCACCTCTACAGGTCTTTTAAATCCCTTCAGGGATGGGGACTCGACCACTTCCCTGGGCAGCCCATTCCAATGCTTGACAACCCTTTCGGGGAAGAAATTTTTCCTAATATTCAACCTAAACCTGCCCTGGTGCAACTTGAGGCCGTTTCCTCTTGTCCTATCACTTGTTACTTGACAGAAGAGACCAACACCCACCTTGCTACACCCTCCTTTCAGACAGCTGTAGGGAACGATAAGGTCTCCCCTCAGCCTCCTCTTCTCCATGCTGATCACCCCCAGGTCCCTCAGCCACTCTCCATCAGCCTTGGGCTCCAGACCCCTCACCAGCTTCATTGCCCTTCTCTGGACACACCTGGATTATTTTGGAATGAACCTGTTCAGTACCAGCATATCCAATCAGCATTTTTTATTTAAGGGTATGTATATTTAAAAATGTAAAAATACAGATACATGTTTAGTTTTCAGTGATATTGTGCTGAAAAGAGCTAAAGGACGCCAACAGAGTCTCCCATGAGCAGAGTCCTGGATGAAGCTGATGAGTGGAGCAGGCATGTTATTGCCAAGCAAAGAGATGAACGCATTCTCAGAGGAAAGCTGGCCCAGGGAAATGGCTTTTAGGATGAAAAACTCATTAGGAAACCAGATTGGAGTTTCTGAGTTGGGGTTTCTGGTTTTTATCTACAGTATATAAAAAACCATGGCTTTGTTTATGTAATTTGTAAAAAAATAATATTGCACCTTAGAAATACTTCACTTATTTCAACAGTGTATTATTTTATAGAAGCATACTGCTGGGGTTCTTTATTCAGATTATTATTCTGTAAAAAACATTCACTGAAACCATGATCTTTCACCTATGGATAGTAGACTTATTCTATATACATTAAATATTGTAATTTGTAAATAAATTAACTTTACTGGAACTTTTGACCCTTGACCTGTTTATATAGTAACTATTAACTAGATTAATTCTGAGAACTTTTTAAATAAAATGCTTATTACTATACAAGTTATTTTATGCAACCAAAACAGCCATATTAATTCTAAGTTCAATGTAAACACAAAACAGAATAAATGTTTTCCAAGTAGAAAACAAACTTGGCAAGGAATAAAACATATTCGTGCCTTTAAGTACATAATAGAAGTGTGTAGAAATACAGAATTTCAGTTTTGAAGAATGTCAGAACATTTTACAGTCTATGGTTTATGTATTTTTCCCTTTCATTTTAAATTAATCCTTCATTGTAACCAGCCTTAATCCTTAATCTCTTTAATTTCAGGTATTTATAATTGCTGCATATATCCAAGCCTGAATTTTATTTGAGTTTGAATTGGGGTTGATTCTGAATGTCTTTTCAGACAAGTGCAAATCAGAGCAATTTACCTGAGGATAAACTACAAGCACAGAACCCCCCCACTACCGACTTAATCTGACTCACATAATATCAAGACTCCATTGACATCAATGATACTATCATAGTTTTTGTAAGGATCAGGAGATTTATTGGTTTTAATAACTTATTATTAGATGATTTTTCACATCAGTACTTCCTTGACTTCAAGTCAAGAAAGTAATCTCCTAAACTACCCTTGGATAAACAAAGTACATTCAGTTTCGGAACTTTCTCTCTATAAAATGGGTTTTCCAGACATCCTACCATCTTTTTCTGAACATTTCCAATTATCGTTATCAGTTTGGAAATTAGGCTGCCGAATTAAACAGATCACTCCAATAATTGTCTCGCCAACGCTGCATGGACATGTGCCACCACTTCCCTGTTTTTCCTTCTTCCTGTCCTGCTCATGCCTGTAGGTGTCGTGTCCTTGCTCTTTCTCACAGCATTGCACTAACACTTTATATTCAGCTTGTTGTCTAGGATCCTTGTTTCTGCTGTGCAGGATATGTTGATTTTCTAACCACAGATATATGATATTGCAGATGTACAAAACTTGTTTGTCTATATTAAAATATATGTGATTTACCCTTACACATGGCAAACCTTCCCCAGTATCTCTAACCCGCAATTCATTTTACATTATTGTCAAATCAAGACAGACTCCTGTCAGAAATGGCCAGAACTGTTTTTCAGTGTGTTTCACCATAGACTGCAGTAGTGTGTAAAGTCTAAAAATAGTGGTTTAATGTTGCCTAAGTCTACTGCTGATCACTAAAAGTGGTACTAGTGTGAGTGAAGTCCTAGACTTTAACACATACTGAAATATGGTGTGGTATAGATCCTCCACCAGTGTAAATAGTCATGCTGAAATAGAAATTAATGAACTTGTGATCAATTATGCCAAGCGAGAACTGGTATTTCCTAAGTCTACAAATATTTATCTGTATTTTAAATTGCCTCTTTTACACTGGAAGAAGAACCTTCCGTATTTGTCATCTAAAATTTGTCTTTGATTCCTACATTTGTTAGAGAACTGGGAACTAAAATACAGAGGGTGGAAAATAGCAGAAATTGCTGAATAGAAATAGCTACCCTATCATGAACTGTGTTATGGAATAAAAATCAGCTTTTTACATTTTCTCTTTGCTTAATATTTTTGAGTTGAAATCTTTGCTATGTGAATGAGTAGGCACATGCAAATAAACAAATGTATGAATGGTCTTTAGTGTTATCAATAATTTTAGAAACTAAAGACCTAAGAAAAGAATGTAGCCAGAGAAGAAAAACTTCTGGAAAGAAGTCTTACATCATCTATAGACAGTATTTCTAGCAGAAGACAGAGTAACCTAAGACAAATCATAGTAAAAAAATTCCTCTGGTAGGAAATCTTTGGGTTACAGCTATAAATACCCCCATTTCCTATCACAGTGATGCCTTGTTTGCCTCTAAGTAGAGCAAAACTGTTTAAAGATGTTGATAGGAATACTAGATTCGAGAAAGGACTATAATCTTAATCAGAGAGGGGTAGAAGTAGAGAGAAGATTATATGATCAAAAGATATGAAGAATGTTTATTCATTATTAAGAATAATTTATCCTATGCTATTTCTGCCTCTCCTGATGTAGGCTTTAAAACATATGGAACTTGCAGAGGGAGAGGCTGGCGGAAGATACTGGTCTTTCTAAGATAAATGTATTTCATAGCGTCATGGGGAACAGAAAAGATTACTCTCTGCATTTCAATAGCTGGCATTCAATCTGCTTTTTAAAAATCCCAAACCATGCGACTTCCATCTCTTCTATTATTGAATACTTTAATATGCTGTATTTCTTGATATTTACATCAAATATCTTTCCTCCCTTATAATGTATTCCCCTTACCTGTTAAAATTGTACTTCCATATAATGAAGAGAATAATAATTATCCTTTCTATAAGCTTATGTCCTCAGACATTGAAAGCTGTTATTGTTCCTGCTTATTCCTTATTTGGCCAAATTATAACCACTTAATTCTCTGCGTTTTTCTTCCCGCTTCATTTCTCACAGAAAACCCTTCATTTTTTAATGTCTCTTCTCTGACTTCCTTTCAATTTAACATCTTTCTAGGAGACCATTTCTCATAGTTGCATGCAATGGTCACGACAATGTTGCAGAAAATCCTTGCTTTGTGACTGCCATCCATGTCCAAAATCCTTTAGAGTCCATGGCTGAACTTCCATTGGATGCAAAAGGGCACTGGATCCTAAACTTGCATTTTATTTTTTATAATTCTTGTAACATCCTCCAACTCTCTTATCCATTCCTACTGTTCAATTTCCTACATTGCTTATTCTAATGGTTCATCTTCTGATTGGTTATGTGGTTTCTGTTGGCTTTTTGTTCACAATAAAATATTTTGACTTCACTGATAAATCATTTTTGGCTACACTTCATCAGTGTTTCTTATCAGTCCCTTTTTATTTTACTGTGTTTATTGGCATTTCAAATCTTCTAGGATGAGCATAATCTGTACATTTCATTAAGATCTTATTTGTGCCTTTTTTTCTAAATCATTGATGAAGATATAAAGTAAACCCCGACTAACAATCACTATGTGTTACCCCACTGGACATTTCCAACCATCTTGTTACACAGCTGTTTATCACAATTTTTTTTTTTCATTTGTCTTTTAGCCAATATTCAATCCACAAATAATTGTCTCCAGCCAAGCTGACTTGAATTAATTTTTCAATTAAGATTTCATGAGACAGTGTCAAATGCTTCACTAAAATCCAAATATCTGTCACCTCCTATACTGTTTTTTCTTTTTTTTTTTCTCCCTCTCGTGTCTCTGTTTACAGCTCATTCTTCCAAGTGCTCCACACAAGGACATCAACAGCTGTTCCATGTGAGGAGCACTTTAGAATTGTGTTTGCCAACAGGTAGATTTGAATTGCCTATTTGTCTAAGGACCATTTGGCTCCGGGTTTGCAGACCGTGGAAGAGACATCTCTCTCCTTGGCTCTTTGTAGGGTGGCTCTGGTGTAAGCTGACAGAGTTACAGGGTTGTTCTAACTAAATCCACTCTCAGACTCACAAATCCCTCCATTATTTTAGTTTACACAGCTTGAAAATATCTTCTGTCCATTCCTCATCATCATACAAAAAACAGTGGATGAATTTGTAATTGCATTCACTGATTTTTATGCCAATGAGGGAAATTTCTTTCCATTTACAGCCATCATCTGGTGTCCATGGTATGCCCAAGCCAGCAAATGCGGGCTTCTTAAACCCAGGGTGCTCTTCCCCAAAGGGTATAAGGATTTGATTTTTGCCGATCTCATTCCTGTACATTAATCCCCTGGTATTGCTATTGCTTTCAGAGGGACTAAACATGCAGTGAAGAGCTGCTTATTGTTAATTTTAAAAAATAACTGGACATTTTATACCTACTTTGTGTTTCTTTCATTGAGGTGAGGTAAAGCAAAAATGGTAGCCCAATGTATTTACATGTTATTTAACTTGTACCATTTATGTATGAACTCAGTGTATCCTGGATCCTCACTCATTACAAAGTAAGTTTTATGTGGTGAAAGAGACGGTAGCTTTCTATGAACCAGAACGTATCATTCTTGCCTGAGCCAACACTAAAAGTAAATCTCCAGCCACCAAGATGGATTTCAAATGAATTCATGTGACTAATTATAAGGTGTTTCTTCATTGATTCTGGAAGAATATTACCAGAAAAACATTTCATAATCTGTTTATACTTCTGCCAATGTAAGGTAACCAATAAGCAAGTTTTTGAAGGATTAAAATGCCTTTTCCTTCCATGAGAAAAATATAGAAAGACCCTCAATGTCCACTTTTGTGGTAGTCAGAGACTTGGATGAATTGCTGAAAGATTATATGTTTCTTTTAAAAAATCACATCTGAATCTATGAAAGATTTAAAGAGGCCTTTGAATAATGAAGAAAACCATTGAAATTAAAGAAACCTAATGGCTTTTATTTTATTGCAAACATATTTTAAGACTTGACAACAGTTGCAGTGTTCCCCTAATTTTTCCTATAAAAGGGAAGTAAAACAACAGTTTATTGTAGCAATACTTCATACTGCCCTACTTCTGTAAATTGTCTTTAAGCTCTAGGGTAAGGATGGAACATTCATGTTTTTAAATTGGATACAAAAGCAGTTTCTATGCTGTGGCTGCTGTGGCATAAATTGCTACACAGAGACTACCAGATACATCTAAACATACTGATGCTCAGCAAATTGTGAACATTTTTTTACCTTGCTTTACCTGCAATGCTTATAGTCTGTGCTCCTTTTAAATGCTTTCTAATGTTTGGAATGCACAACACAGACCTTGAAAATGTTTCCTACTTGTCAGAGGTTGCATAATTCTCCTTGAAACAGACCCAAAACTATCTATATCTGAGCTGTCCTAAAGTTTAAAAATATTTTAGCATAACTAATTTATAATATAAATTGGCTGACCAGTGTGAACCTTGATCTTACACTGCAATTTTTTTTGAGAACATAATGTTCTACCCACAATAATGGAGAGAAAATAGTACTTATTAAACTTTCATTTGAGAGCAGCAGTGGGTCATGCACTGTGTCATGGAGGTGATGCATGCTCCAGACCCCACAGAGGAGGGACTCCGGGGTGGCCTTGCCTCATATGCTCTTGGACATGTAATAACAGGTTGATATATTTGACATGCCAGCTAGGTGGTGACATGGCCTCGCAGTCGTCCAGAGGGAGCAGTGTCTGTGTCTGGAAAAAAGGTCCCAGGACTGCTCAGAAAGCAGCTGAATATTTTGCAGGTGGTAGGAGGCTGCTCATATCTCTTCAATATTCCAGATGGCATCTGGAATAATTACATTTCGTGAGACAGCTAGGAAGGGAACTGTGCCATTAAGAAGCCCTCGCAAAAGCCATTTGAACTGACTGCTGTATTTTGCAGGCAAGTACATAATGTGATACTGAGCAATTAGACATTGAATTAGCAATTAGATATTGAATTGAGTAGATCTCTGATGTAGATACCAACTGTCTCTGGAAAGTCCTTCCTTGCTTGTACCTTCATTACAGAATAGACTTTTACATTCTCTGTAGGAAGGAAAATACATTTTAAGGCTATTAAGTGTTAATGATCAGATTGTAAGGTCCTATTATTTATTTATTTATTTATTTATTTATTTATTTTTAAAGTTATCCAGTGTGTGAGAACAAAATGAGCAGCACAACTCCTACAGCAGTGTCTTTGAGAAGTTTGGATGAGATTAGCGGGAGGCTATTTGCAAGAATAGAAACGTAGCTTTTGCATTGATAAAGGGTAGGAAGGCCAGTTGTTAACTGCAAGATTAGTAATGCAATCATCTGATATTTTAAATAATGTGAGAGATCTGAAACATGAAAACAAATTAAGCCTTGCTACGGATGAGAAAACATTACCTGAAAATATGTATGTATTTAGAGCTTAGCTACAGCAACAGATGCTGCGTCTCAAAAAAAGGTATTTACAAAGATGTACAAAGCTGCCTCCGTCTTACCTCCAAATTGCTATAAAACTCCCAATAATTACAAATTAACTTTTAAGACAATAGATGTATACAGGCACAACTAAGCAATGCGAAACCATCTTTTGGTTGTTTCTGAAATTGACAGATATATTGAGGTTTAATTAGCAACGGTTTATAAGGAGAATACTTTTGAAAGTAATATAGCATGTTCTTGCTTGGTTTTAGTGCTTGGGTACTAGTTTCCTTTTTTTTTTTTTATTTCAAACTGATGTTATGAAACCTTGAATTTGTTATAATAGGAAAAATGGCAGTTTTCTTTATTGCTGTTTTCTTACCTTAGAAAAAACCTGACAAACATGTCTATCATCGTGTTCAGTTCAGAAGACACAGCAAAATCTGTCTACAGGATGCAGTGGAAACTCATTATACTTTTTGAGGTAGCAAACATAGTTTCCATATCTCCAGACTAGTACCTAGTTTAAAAAGTAAATGTTAAATTTACAGCAAAACGTTTGATTACTGTCTGGATTTTAAGCAACTGCACTTGTTGACTCCTTTGAAGTCAATTGCAATTTCAGCCCAGTGGGTGTAATCAGGTATGTACATTATTTGTAGTATTATATATAATTTTGCTTGCTTTCCAAGTCATCTCCAGCCCTTCTTCTTTGGTATTAACCTTTGTTTTTGTCAGCTCCAACATTTGCCATTTTCCTAACCGACCTATGAGATGGAAATGAGAAGGCAGCCAAGGCTGATGCTAAATGCAATCAGCCGTCTTCTAACCAGGATCTGATGGGGTTTTAACCTACAGTTTTTAGAATCATGTTTTGCTTCACATAGAAAACTTGGCTGTCCCTGGTATTAATACTGTTCAAAAAATTATTTCCAACAAGACTGAAAGTCTTCAGATATAAGCATGCAGTCATGTTATGCTGTTAATAATTGCATTTTCTCTTGGACTCTCTTTCAGAAAAGATAAAGAACATTTTTTTTCTGAACTACACCTGCAATGTATTGAACCTCCAGGCTGGACCTGAAGTGGAGGTTGTTGTGGCAGGTGCAGCTTTTATCATCCTCACAAAAGATAAGGGCATACAGGACAGAAAGGGTGAGGAGGTGAGATACCTACAAATCAGGCTCTAAATATACCAACTTCAAAAAAAATCTTATTTCTTAAGCTAAATAAAAGAATAGGTCTCATCAAGTGATTTTTCTCTGTATGCAAATATCTTATGATGTTCTTTATAAAATAACTTTCCTACACCTCCAAAGAAGTCTGACAAAACTATAGGTTTTGTAAGTCCTAAAAATCTTTAGAGAATCCATTCATTTCTGGGCAGCACCATCAGTACAGTAATCCTTCGGTGTCTTATGCCTTCTTTGTGTTAAGAAAGTTTGGGCCAAAATAGTAGATAAATGGTGTCCTGCAGCAGGTTGGGTTTTTTCTTTTTTTTTTTTTTTTTTTACATTATTAGAATGATTTGTCCTCTATATCAGATGCATTGTAGAAAAACATGTACACACAGAACAAACTGTTTTCATACTCCACTCATCTAGAAGATAATAACAGGGTAGAAGTTATTGTTAGTTTGACCCTATATCTTTGTTGGGAATTTCACTAGATAGATGTCCTCATATCTTTGTGATTATCAGGTGTCAAATATATGCTTTTATATAATCTTGGCTGCTTTTGGTGGATTAAATGGACAGAATGCAGAGAAGTAAGGCTTCATTTGCAGAACAAACCCAGCTAGGCGATGCTATGTCAATTCATACTTATCACAAGACAGGTATTTTTTGCAAAGCTTGTTATGAAGTAAAAGATATATGCTTATAAATCTTAGATTCCTTGAGAGATTAAGTGAATATAACAAATGTGGGAATTTCTGTTCATAAAGTGATGATTCCTATCTATTTGTCCCCAACATAACAGGAATTCCCAGAGATTCAGATTATGTATTAAAGCTCATTCCTGAGCTATCAAAAGTTAGTTTCCCAGTTCTGGATGACACCTAGATTGTAAGGTGTTCCATGAAACCATGGCAAAATCAGAATTGTCCCTCTCTCTTGACTTCAACTGGAGGCAAAGTATTTTCTGATCTCACTGCAGAATGTGAGCTAAAGACTGAGGCACTGAGGCACATCGTCCACAGGAAGATGAACTGGACATTTTCACGATAGCAGAAGGCACATAGATGATGCTCAGACTATACCTGGGAATTGTTCAACTGGGAGCGCAGAGACATGGTGAATCTCTGTGAAGTTCTTCTCTTTCCTTCATATATTGTAGGCAGCTATAAAATCCCTATTCTGTTTTATTTGATCTTTTCTAAACAATGTCTAAGAAGCAGTAAGTCCACAGAGAAAGAGGTAATTTTATGTTTTACTTTAAGTATGCATCATTTTATCTGTTTGTTGTGACATTGATTTATATATTATGCCAAAAATAGAAAATCTGTATTGAAAGATCAGCAACATTTCACCCAAAAGCACTCAGTTCAAGCATTGCTTATCTTGTAAGGTTACCCATGGGGGTTTAGATTGCCTCACACGGTTTTTTGCTCTTTGACATTACCTTTTGTTACAATATAATATACTATTTTTCCACCGTATCCTGCCACCTTCAACTGATACAATTCTCTCTACTCTCTATCAAATAGTCATTAAATATTGCACCTAATCCTTGCTTTTTAGTGTATGAATTGTCGTTATTTACTGCATATTCTTCAAAATGAGGTTGTTATTCCTAAGTAGATGGGGGAAAAAATGTCATTACATGAGCTAATTCTAGGTGTTGCCCTTGAGATGTCATGGTCCAACCTTTGAAGGAAAGCTCCGTTGACTTGTAGCACGTCTGTTTGAACATCTGCAGCACAAATTTAAGTTTTTTCCTCCAGCAAAAGAGGAATATCTTCAAGAGGGCTTTTTGTCAACATGAAGTACATACACGTTGACACACACACCCCACACACACAGCATAGTTCCCTAACCTGGGGCACTTGGATGTCTCCTTAGCGATACGTGCAGAGCTGCCCAAATACAGCCAGCTTGGGGTGGCTGGACATGTGAGGAACTACAGACTGGATGTTTCTGTCTCTCAGTCTGCAAGCAATATAACCTGATGAGCAGCAGCCTCGGGGTCTCTGCTGGATAAGGCTCTGTGCACAACATGGACGTGGAAAGAGGGAGTCTCATCTCTCCTCTACAAGTCAAAGAAGCACCCGAGATATGGAAAAAAAATTAATCCCTCCCTTTATCTTGTTTATCACCAGATCCCTGCTTCCCCATTTAATACTTAAGCTACCAGCCTATAACTTGCAGGAGGCACGGAAAAAAGAACAAAGCAATGCATGACTTGACAGGAGGCTGGAAAGAGGGAAGGATATGTGCTTTGCTGACAATTTAACATTAGGAAACCTAAGTGGAAAGCTGTTATCTTGTCTGTAAACTTGCCATGAAGGGTGACATGAATTGGCAGACAGATCACAGCTATTTGCTAAGCAAATAAGAATGCTAAAACTCAGGAATAAGTTGCCCATTTCTAGCTTTTGTAGAGGTGCATGTTGCAATGGCTAAACATCTCTAACTTTTCTACTCCAGTTGCCTCTAATTAGCCCTTTCTGTAACTTTGTGATGGTTTGTTTTACCTTGTATCTCTACAGACGTTTTCTCTATGTTTTTTTTTTTAAAGTCTTTGAAGTTTTGGTAATTATACCTCTGCAAAGCAGTGTTGCTGCCTCCCTTCTCCCTCTCTCCATTCTGTATCTCCACCACCCCTCCCTCCCTTCATCAGCTGCAAATTTCTGCTCTTCCTCTCCATTTACTCCTGCTCTTCCCAGCTTTGTCCACTCTTTGTTCCTGTTCACCATCTTTATTCTTGATCACTCCCAGGTTCATTATTCCTATACCTCCCTTTGACTCTCAACAGGAATTTCCCATGCTTTTAGGGTGAGCAGGAGGACCAGGGAGAGCCTTTTGTTTCATTTTGTGCCTTTTACCACAGGTCTTTGAGCCTTCCAAAAAGGACTTGCAGGAAAAATCCTGATCAAGTGCTGAAGTAGTGTTCTTGTTTGGATCATGAGGAGTATAATTAGTAAATGGGAGGTGAGAGAGGGGACAGCATGGAGAGTGGAAATGAACTGTCAGATGCATTAGCATCTTGTCTAGATTTCTAACAAGCCTCTATGTGCACACTAGGATTTTAGAAGCTTGTTACAGAGCCAAATTTATATTTGGGAGATTTTTTTTGAGGGTTTCCCTACATTAAAAAGAACCATATTACAGTAAACAATCCCATGTTAGGTTCCCATGCCGGGAAATAGTAACTTAAAAGGTCCTAGAATTAGCAATTAGCACCATTCCTGACTAATGTTGCATTAACGCAAAATGACTAATTTTGTTCCCTGTGCTGTAGTGCTACGTGGCTTCTGGTCAGGAACATAGTTCATCTGAAACTGGCTCTAAGAAGTACTAAATCATGTGGTGTGGGTATCTTTTTATCTGTATATTTATATCTGCATCCATATCCATAACTACAACGCATTCCAGTGCACAGAAGTGGTATTTCTTCATAAAACAGCACTGAAAACTGCTTCTCCTTTAACTCACAAAAGTTTGAGGTATTTTATAAACCTGATGCTCCTCCCCAGCCCCCAAGTTTTAGCCTGATGTAGAAAATACCCCTTAATGATTTGGTTTGCAACATTAAAACTGGATGAAAGAAAGTCCTTCCAGTAGAAGATTTCAGGCAACCACAACTGCAAGTAACCCAAGAGAAAATCATAAAGTGCATTTGAAATCTGTGCTACTGTCCGGTGTTTTATTACTACAGGTCGTCTTCTTAGATATTTTTTCCTGTACTTAGTGTTGCAATTAATAAAAATCCTTATATAAAGCTAACTAGGTGTCAGCTTCATTTCCAGTTAAGACTGTCTGTTGATTAAAAACTACTTTACAATGACATTAAGCTGCAAAGAACAAGTCTAAAAAAGCATAAGCCCAAGACACGCACTGGCAGTCCCCATAGGTTTAAATTTAATTAAATCAGAAAACTGCAGGAATTCTTTTGTTCACACTGAGGATTCCCAGCGCTATCTCACGAATGGTATTCAGTTATTGCAAGTCATGAGCTCAGCTTGGAATATTGTTTTATCATTAATGCTGCCAGTCATTCCCCATTAGGTCTAGTACCTAAAATGCCATGCTGCCTCAATGAAAATAAAAGGCCTTGGCCTCGCACTAAATGTGTCCTGAGGATGCAGCCTGTGTAATCACACCAGTTTATCCTTTTATTAACACAGTAAGCCAGTTGTTTCGAACGTGAAATTCAACACTGAAGTGGTGCTATTTTGAGAGGTGTTGACCACCTGCTCCTGGATGCAATCGAGCCTTTCATTTCGTAACACCTAAAGTGTGGTGTTACCTCCCTTTAAACCCAGACCTCCACAGCATGCCCTGGACCCATGGCCGCGTGAAGCAATGCCCTCTCTGTCAGCCTGCCCTTCTCCCTCTGTGGGTGTCTGCGTTCCCCACACAACATGGAAAAATGTTACATGCACTCCCAGTAAATCTGATATTTTTCCACAAAATATGAGAAAGAACTGGACATTTCTTCCTAATCCCCGCAAATAATTTGCTGTCCTCTGAAGTATGGAATTATTCATCTGATATTTTATCTTGTCTATCTACCACCACCATCAAGTCAAATATAAAATCTTTGAGCCCAGTTTTCTTTTTTTTTTTTTAATTTTAGCTTTAATATTTGTAGATTTTCTGTTCTCAAAGATAAATTAGGAAATAAATGAACCCGCAGAAAAAATTGAGAACATACTACATGTTAGCAGTAAAGTACAAAGATGAACACGAAAATGTCATCAGCGTCATTGCCAGATATGTTCTTGTTAATATTTTTTTTTCAGAAAACTGGCTTATAGTGTTGGGGAGAGAAATAAAAAGAGGCCAAGGAGATGAAAAGAGAGAAAAGATAGGGGACTCAGAGCTGTGCAAACACCTCCCCAGTGCCTCTGTCTTGCTGCAAACAAGGGCATCGTTGCTTTCGTAATTGCTGAATTTTTAAAACTGGCCTGGTCTGTGTCTGAGGAACCGTCCTTTCAAGCAAACACTGTGACTTTTTGAGATTAAAGGCCAAACCATGTGTTCATGAATTTTAATGTAAACAAAATCAGCTTTTTTCCCGTGTTTAAGATCTCTCTTTACTATGTTGTGTGGGGTGAGGGGCAAAGGAGCACAACAGCCAAAGGGTAAGCTGCAGCATGCTGGTACATATGTCTTCATCTCCGGCTGAATCTTATCCTCCATGCTCTAAAGAGATCACATTTACAACAAAGAGACCTGAGAGACTGGGACCAAATAAGTACCTGGAGCACAGCTTTTCCAAAACACCATTAACAGAAAAAGAATACAAAACGGGGTTAGCCCTTCTGCCTCTGCACAGGTTTCTCTCAATTTGCTGAAGTATATGCTTCTACTGCAACAATAATCATTAACAATATTATTCATTTTCAAAGTATTTTGCACTTATTCTTCTTAATTCCAGTGAATTGGCTAAACATTTCTGTCTCTGTTTTGTTACTTGGGAAGAAGAACAGAGAAGGCAGAGCTTGCTCCTTGCTCTGCACCAGCTTATTGACAGACCTTCAGCTAAAGCATGGTAGCTTCTGCTCCATACCAATTAGCCTGAGCAAATATTCGGGCCAAGGTGACCTGTCAGAGGAGTTCAAAAAGGAGTCTTGCAAAGTTGCATCTACAGAAGGTAGAAACCATATTTTCTTACATTTTTTCTCTCCTGTGGATCCCTCAGTCACAGAAGTGAACTTGTTCCTAGCAGAGTTATTTCACAGCAGAGCTGATTTTTCAGGGCGCTTCCCATCCCCAAATTTTTTTACTTTTGAAGCTCTCCTCCTAACTAATGATGCTGGTGCACCAAAAACACCATCTGCCATTTCTGAACTGACACCTGCCCCGCACATAATTTTGAGCATGAGCACATGAGCATCTCATATGGTAATGCCAAAGAAACATTCAGGCTTTCAAGCTCTGCCATCCATCTCTCCCTCTCAATCCTACTCAAACATGGCTTCTCTTCTATTTAGATATTCCTGTACATACATCTCTACATAGCTACAGCAACATCCAGAGATATGCTCTGGGAATTAAAAATGCAGACTCTATGAATATTTTTGGGAAGGAGCATAACTCTTACTACTTCACAACTTCACTTTGAAATCTGCAAGGCAAGAAGTACTTTCTATTTATTTTATCACTGTAATTTAAGGGTACATATATATTCTGCATGAGTAACTACACTGGGAGGTATATTTGCTCTAAAATAAAAGGAATCATGGAACTGGTTTTGATACATGCTTTGTAATGGTACTGAAACTCCTAAATGGTAATATACATTGAAATAATGTTACTCATGAAAAAATTATGTTCATGTCACCAAAAAGTGACTGAATTAATGTTTGACACCCTTGAGCCAAAAATGCTCGTTCCAGCTTGAAGTTCTCCAACAAATGACAGTACTGTGACAACAGCTTGAAGTCCTTTTCAAAATCTTCTACCTACATCTCTTCAGATTTTATTATTTCGGTCCAAATTCCACTTGACACAACCCACCAACCGAAATCGGCCTAACTCCAGAATGCGGCCTTGGCTCCGCTTCCCACTGAAATGAAGGTTTTGTTTACAGCTGCGCGTTACCTTGTCCAGCACTTGCTCACTCCGCTGCATCTATCGTGTACGTGCTGGAAAAGCCACTCGAATGATTTGTAGCGAGTTCAGCTGAATGCCTCTCTGTCAAGGATCAAGTTCCCCCTCACGGCACTGCCAGATGAATTCAGGCTCTTAGCAAAGCAAAATGCAGCAGCACCCTTTGATTACTCTTCTGCAAAATGACCACTTGAGAGCACAAAACTCTCTCCACTGCCATGACTCAGTACCAGCACAACTGGACTATTTTCTTACAGTTTCTTTTTCAATCACCACTTGAAACTTCTGTGCTGTATCTTAATAGCTAGGAGTTAGGATTATCCACACACTCTCCTAACTTCAGTCGGTCATCTTCCTTTCAATGCAGTGAGATATACTTTTCTTACCACACCTAATAGGGGCAAAAATTATTCTTGTTGCTCCATTATCCACTCTTTCTGTCCAAGCTTAGCCAGGTTTGCTCATAAGGAAATGCCAGGCACACATACAAGAAGAAGGTTGTAGACTCCAAAATGTTCAGGCTGTATGGGGACACCAGGGGTGAGGATGCTCAGGAGCCCTGGTGCAGCTGGGATGCAGCATCTGCATCCTGCAGCCCTCATTGAGGAATGATTTGTTTTCTGTGGGTGCTCAGGCATAAAAGTTCATCATGAGAAGAACCCAGGTTTGGGGTATTACATTTAGAACTTATGAGAAATTCAAAGTTTCAGACCTGAGATATCGGTGACTACTTTGTGGCGTTCTAAACAGGCTTAGAAGAATGAATTTCAATTCCCACCCCTCTCCCCTTCCATTTTAGTTCTGTGAAGCTGATATGTTTAAAATTGGTGGCAGGGGAGGAAGGTGTTATCTGTTGTTATATTGCACTTTTATATTCTGTTCATCAGAAATGTTATACAGAATATAAATAAGTCTAATGATAAAAAGATATTGTAAAACAAACAAACATACAGCACCTGCTTTTAAATTACTTTTGCTCCTCATTCTCAACACAAATAATGGTAAAAATATGAATCTCTTGCATAAATCATTTCCATTTCAACAAATCAGCGGTTGCCAATGGGAAAATATTTACATCTTTGCTTGCTCTATCAGCTTCTAGATTGCACATATTGTCTCAAAACAACAACTAAGCAAAAATCTTTTGGGAAGCTACAAACTGATAAAGATTTTCTTGGCCAAGAGAGAAAACTGGAAGGATGAGTTACTTGAACTCTAACATCTCTGTTAGTGTGGCAGCATGACAACAGTGTAATGCTGAATTGACAAAAATTACTCCCATTCAGTTCAGCAGTCCAAACTATTTTGGTTCCAATTAAGTAAAAGAGAAAATGTAGAAAATTGGACAAAAAACACTGACAAAAATTACTGATTAGCTCAACTAATAAGGCCAGGATGAAAAGGCTCAGCTACACAAGGGCAGAATAGAAAGTTGAACCTATAGCTGGAAATGACAAGAACTATGGAATAAAATAAGTGATGGTTATATTTATTTTGGTTTTCACTGTTCTATCTGAACTAAGATGTTTTGATTGCAAATTCTAGGAAAGGTTACCAGCAAGAGGCTCCATTTTACTTGTCAATTACTAAGTTCCTTTATGGAAAAATAATCCCCAACCCCAAAAAAAACCAAAAATCCCCTAGCCTTTGATCTCTCATTTTCTCTATTGAGAAACTATATAATCATTTTATAAGACAGAGCAACTGTTCTTTTATCCCTTCATTACATTTGTTGATTTACTGTGCCAAGAGCGCGATGGAACACAAGTTGAAACGCAGTGTAAATTAGGAAATTGGTCTGTATTACAAATCCCTTTGAGTGTCTTGCTGAAGCAGTCTGGCAGTAGCCACCCAAGATATTGTCATGTTAGAACAGCCTAATCCTCTTCAGTATTGAATGTCTCTTCTGTTTGCTCTTCACTTCATTGATTCAGTTCTTACCCAACAGAAAGTGGCATCAGGCCTCCAGGAAGAGGTGATGTGACTCAAGATGTGGTCTCAGTGCTCCGTTAGCTTCAGTAGTTCTTTTGAAGGAAGAAGGGAGACAAAAATGAAGGAACATCTAGCTGGATCTATCAATCAATCTACCTATAGCACATCTAAAAAACCCTACATTTTGTTAGGAATTAGATAGTGGTATTTCAAGATGATCCTCATCCAGCTGCCATTAATATTGCATTCCTGTTATCTGCTATGGAAATTGGACTTAATGCAAATATGCTGCTTGAAAAGAAGTGTAAGAAACTAAGAGAAGACTGCCATTGAAAATGCTGATCCCTCTCTGCACCTGCTTTTTGCCATGTGTTTTTGTATTGAGCTTTTTTTTTCTTACTGGCGTTGTGGGAATATAGTCTAGTGTTCGGCCACAGTACGTTGTGTCACAGTGTGTGCAATGAATAAAATCCAGGCGCAAGAATAAGAGTTATGAGCAGATGCATATAGTATCATTACAACATCTAGCTCCTTTCTGACACTGTTTGCCTATTGAACAAAGTGTTCTTTATGGAGAAATCTATAATTATTTTCAATTTTACTGTAAGGCTGTGACCAAGTCTTGATATTAATCTTACCCTTTTGTGGATTAGACCTTCTTGAGTCCCAAACTCAGACCAGTTGTACTGAAAAGTGTCTACTGCATATATAAATTCAAATTATAGAGTATTTATTTATTATGTTTACTAGAGTTCAATGAGAAAAGTTTTAAATAGGACTAGTTAGGAAACAGTTTGTTCTGTTTTCAGTTAACATCTCCAAACAGTAACCTCACATTAACTTTTCAGTTTTATACAGCTGGGTTTTATACTAAAACATTCCAACTGACTGTCTTAATCACTTGCATTGATTGGTAATTTTGTGTTCTCCTTGCAAATGTTTCACAGCGTCGGAGCTTCAAAGCAGAGCACGCAGTCTGGTTTTTTGAAGCACATAGTTAAAGGAACACAGAAGTGGAAGTTTATTCCTGTTTTATTCTCAAGCATCTATGTTTCTATTTTTATTTAAATTTGATTTTCCACATTCTTTTCATTGCATGTTGTTGATTCTGTTTCATGCCATAGCCTTTCATTTCTGCAGCATTTCTGGCTGGTATGATGCAAGACATCTGATGCACCTAGTCAAGTATTTATTGGCACTTGTATTGGAAATGAAAGTCCGAATTGGTTTCCGTGGCAGGAGTAGCATTTTCATTAGTTGATTTAATCTGCCAAAGAAGTAAGGCACTGTTTGTTGCCATTCTACCACCTTTATTCCCTGAGTACATTTCAACAGAGGTGAGGTACAGCAAGAGTTCTAAAGGGGATCAATAACCTCACACCCACCAAGTTTCACTTCTAGATCGTCATTCAAAAACTGGCTTTTGACCAGAACCGTGACAGTTTGACAGCTGTTTGGACATTTATATAAACTGAATTGATGGCCTCCATCCAGTTGCTTGTGCAAGTAGGGATCTGCATCCAAATATTTAGATTAAATTAGCACCTTTATCTGGAAACCTTGGCAGAGCTGTCAGGATTGAATGTCATGGAAATTTGTCTCAGGTACCATGCTAGTGCCCTGCTAGGGCTTACCCAGGTCTTGTGGGGCTTCACAGATAGCTTTCCAAGTATTTCTAAGTCTATCAGGGCTGCATATCTTCCAAAAAAATCCTTCCATCTCTCTGTTACAGAGAAAAGCATGATAGCGATCACAGCCCTCACACCGGACCAGGGACCAAAATATCAGCTTTTTGCTGTACAACACATTTAGCTTTTTTGCGCCTTAATCCCTTAGCTCTAAAATTCAGAAGAGATGGCAACACTGAGAAGAACGTCAATATCCCACTACACTGATGTTATGTACAGTGTTTCTCACTTCAGTACCTTCTGCACCTCGAAAATCCCTTCTGATTCCACAGGCTGGGGTGTTGAATAGGAGGTCATTTCACCCGACAGCATCGCAGGGCATGTCTCAAAAGCAGTGACCCCACAAATGTCTCTATCTTCACTTTCTCTTAGTTCTCAAACTATGACATTATTTTCCATACCATGTGCAAGAACCCGCACCAAATTTTATTTAATTAAACATTTATAGCATACAAATTTAACGGTGGTGTTGTAGCAATGCTCTTGGCAATGATCCAGCTCCCTCATTGGAATAAACTGCGCAGCCTTCGGCTTCATAGTTTATTCACTTGGGGACTGTGTTACTGCCTCATAAAACAGCGCGATAGTACTATTATCACTTAATTATACAGCAAGCTTTTCCAGACTTTGGTGTCTGCCTTCCTACATCAGCCACAGCATATTTCTCCGAACCCCAGAATGTGCAGGAAATATAAATTGGCCTGTTCAAACATGCATAAATATATCTCAGAAAGCTGTTTTGTCAGTATTTGGAGAATTATCAATATATTATACTCAAATGTGATAAATTACTGCTCTAGAAGAAACCAACAAATATATTCCTAATAGAGTTAGTTCTTACAGGTGATTCTGAGTCATCACCTGTAGTTCCTCGCATAAAAAGTCTCAGCAACAGAAATGGGCTACTTATCTGGATAATGAGTATTCATGGAGGGAAAAAAAAAAAAAGAAAGAAATGCTGAAACTTAAACTGCATAATCATAAGGGGTTTTGGAGGTAATTTAATAGCAAAAATATCTAAATGTCACACATAGACACAATTTGTTCCAGAAGATCAAGGCCTTTTTTTTCTATTTTATGATTAATGGACTTTTTTCTGTCTTCAGGCATTTGTTAAAGTGAGGAAGCATTGCTAAAAAAGAAGCAAATACAAAAGCTAAATCAAAATAATATGAACATTTCCTAAATCCTGCTTATTTTAGGTAAATTTAAGCCACAATTTCATGCAAATTAAACAAGTGTAAAGCATAGGATTAGTTATTTTATGCCTTATTTCTATAGTAGTTGCTATTTATTAAATATAATCACTCATGAGCTTTTTTTGATCTTTGTGCTGATTTAATTAATATCCAGAATGAAATTTGAGTTATGTTTATATTAAAATGAAAGGCTATTTTCAAAGGCTGTTAAAATGTAAGGATGTTAGTTAATCCATACCCTTCTCCAGATTGACAAACTTGTTAGAAATGCTGAATGCTTAATTTCCCTTCAAACAGGTTTGGAAATGAGAACATTTGACTTACGTGACTCACCAAAGAATCACACCTATGTTTAAAAGCTTTAGATGAAGCAACTTGTCCAACTGCCTTGGTTTAATGACCTCATTTGACCCATCAGTTCTTTCAGGTTGCTCCTTTTTTGCTCACTATTCACCACTCAAATCGATCAGCCCCAGATAGTCATCTCCCACCTCCCAGTGTAGCATGACTGGCTGTCTACAGCCAGCCCAAAGGCTTTCCTCCTTATGAAAGTTCTTAGAAATAGTATGTACAGGATGACATTGGAACAACTATTTAATGTAAAATGACTTTAGTTTATGGCCAGTATCTTTTATAATTATTAAAACAGTAAACTAAAGTGATTTAAGCATAGCATACCATTCGAACTTCTACAGCACGACACTAATAGTTCTCAATAATAGTGAGTTCATAAATACCTTTGAAAAGTTTGAATGATTTTACTTAGTTGTTTCCTCAGACAACGGAGCACATGGGAGTAAACATCCATTTTGTATTTCATTTTAATTGGCTCTTATAAGACACCTGCATATGTGACAGTAAGGCAAAATGGGACATCTACTCCAGCTATGACTGTTGCCTGGCAAAGAAATATTTATTTGAACACATGGCCCTTAATTTTTTATTTGATTGTAAGGGGTATTTTTATATCCCACATGAAAACCATGACAAAAACTTTACCTATTTAAACCTTATAAGTATGAATGACACTGAGTTAAAAGTCATCTTGAAGAAAATGTAAGAGAAAAAATATTTTATACATTTTTGTTACCCAAAATACATAGAAAGCTCTTGGTGCAACTTAACTCATACTTCTGTTTCTCTCAACCACTTACCAAATAATTGTATTATTTATACTGTATTAACTTCTCTAATGATGTGCACACCAGTTAAAAGTAATGTCTAGAACATAAAATAATGCCATTTATGTGCCATTAGGTGTCTACTTAGAATTAAATACTGTCTTCAAGTGGATTTTAAAAAAATAAACACTGATTTCTTTTGAACATTAGCAATTCAGGTCTTTTCTTGGCTAGCAGGAGAGATATTAAGTGGTGGTGTCACACTAAAGACAATGAAAATGAAATTCTTCTGCCCCCACTGACAGGAAAGGGATGTGAAGATTGCGTGATTTGTATCTCTGTGAGTAGAAATTCACTCCTGAGGTAGTGTAAGAACTGAGCTTCAGTAAACCTTGAATGATTAGTAACCTATAAATCATAATCCTTCCCTTCCATCAAGTTCTGTCATTCACATTCCAGTTTTCTTATTCACTCACAGCTGACAAATAAAGAGGAAATACTGGGACTCTCCACTGGAACCTGTGACTTGTCCAGGACAAACCGTAAAGCCAAGCCCCCATCTGTTTCCATCACAGCCGATGGCAGAGTCCCTGTCCCCACTCCAGAACGGGGTGGGTGCTGTCAGGCTCCTGATGACTGCACCACCAGCCCCCAAAAACACCACTGAAAGGAAAACCCCAACCTAAATCCATAGTTAGCCATGTCTCAGAGCATGTCTCCTTTCCTAATTTGTTTTACTTCTGCTTATCTTTGTGTGACCATGTAATATAACCATGGTCTTCATATAGATGGTAGTAACAAGTGGTTATTTTCTGTAGAATGAAATATTTATGACCCCTGCTGCATGATGCAAGGTTAGAGGATTAGAGGCGGCTATGCCAGCAGCGACGGCAAAAGAAGGGACTATAAAATGCTTCCCATACGATAAATTCTGGCATAGGGAAGAGCTGTAGGCCACCAACAGGGGAGCCTGGTGCACAGCATGTCACACGTGCAGCACGGTGAGACACCAACATCTCTCAGCCTGGGTCTGTTAAGTAGGGAAAAGATCCAGCCTCATCTGTGCCCTGCTATGGAATCTAGGGCAAGAGGCTTTGAAGGTAGCTGTTGATACTGTAGCCAGCTGCTTTTTTTCACAACAGAAAATGTAAAAATAAAAATAAAAATGCTGAACTACTAATTTCAGTAAAGGAGTAAAGTTCAGCTGCTGCATATTCATAGCCCATCTCTGAGTAAGCCTTCTTCCACTGACACATACCCTTCCTGCATATCAAATGCTAATGCATATTTATATATTCATAAAGCATACCCAATATTTCAGCATTCATGATTATTTACTACACGCAGGTATGCAGTCAAAATTCAGGTGGCATCTAATTTCCCATACTGTAAATTCGTCTCCAGACCATATTATTATACTCCAAAAGGTATTTGGTTTTTTAATTTTTTACTTATAATATCTAGCATATGTAATTTATCTCCAGGTACGTATTATCTAAGCTTATATGCCTATAAGCATAAATAGCCTAGCATAATGCTAATTCTGGTGTTAGGATATAGACAGGAAACACAGCTCAAAAGAAGCAAGGAGACCTGTGTTGGTTTTAGTTTTTGTGGTTTTGTTTTGTTTTGTTTTAAACAGGCAAACAGTATGGATTCTTTGAGTCTTTTTTTAAGAATTTGGAAGGTGTGTTACTGGGCCTCAGACAAGCCAATGCCAATAGCACACTTCGCAGAAATTATGGAATGTCTCCTAAATTAATCTTTCTACGAAAACAGCCATTTAGTTGGGAGTGAAACAGCCCACTGCTCACTGCCCTGATATTTTTTTCTTTTCTTCTCTTTTACCCTTTCCAGCACTAAAAATAGAAACATGAATGCATGAAGTGTCAAATTTTTATACTTCATTTAAAGAAATCAAGAGGTATAAAAATAACTGAGAATGTCTAAAAGTTATTCTCTCGTGCACTCCTGACAACTGGGTTCTCGTCGCACATCATTCACAGTACTAGTTTAATTTTAAAAATCAAAGCTGTAGCAATAAGCATTGTTCTGTTCTTTGAATGTTAACCAGCAAGTCTGAATCTATATCTAACAAACTAGCATAAATAAATATGGATTTTTTTCGGCAGTGGGATGAATATGCCATGCTTCCTAGATTGAATTAATACCCTAGGCAAATTCTAATTTGATTATTTGTTCTCACAATGGAAATTTTTTAAAGGCATTTGTTGCCATTCAGAATAGGAGGATCTTGTCTTCCTTCTATATCTGAGAATTTATTTATAAAGACAAATTCAGGCTGTTAAACAAGATTTCCAATGACAAAGAAGTAAACTAAATCATTTCAGGCTACAGATAAGACTGGTGATGGCATCGGTGTACTGTAGAAAGGCACTCGTTCCCTTTTAGAGGGGCATAGACATTTCTGACAAGAAAATTCAGCAATTACTTTTAGGCAAAAAGTCACAAAGGGAAAAAAGAAAATGGTCAATAAGAAAATATATAGATAAACACAGAGACAGAGGAACCTAATCTCAACAGAATTATTTCTGTAAGAAATACATGGCTGTTAAGGCTGAATACTCCATATACTTCTTACCACTGAAGGGAACACATTAAAAAGATGTGTGGAAGATAAATAGGTACCCAGATACATCTGAACATATCTTCCTTTAAGATTAAAGTGAAAATACAGATACATTCCATTGTACTTGCTGAGGTTTTGTGACAAATGTAAGACTGAAAAAAATATAATGCTAAATTACAGTTTTACAGTTTGAATATGTAATCTTCTCTTCTTATCCACTGATAGTCTAACTCCTTGCTATTAATCCCACCCAGACAACAGTTAAGACCTTATCCCATAAACAGTCATAAGATGCTTCTATTATTTATTTCACAGTTATATATCAGATTTAATCTTCAATTCCTTGAGATAAAAACCATTTGTTTATTGTAAGCTTCGGCAAACCCCTTGCTGTAGAGATTTGAAGGGATGCATGCCTTCCCTTTCATCTGTAATTGGAATACTTCTTTGCCTTATGTTTTAGCTAGGAAATAAACTTTTAATGCTGTTTGTAAGGAATAAAATAAATGCTTAATAACATGTTGCTATTTAGTACTACTTATTAAGCTCTTATCGCATAGGAATTAGTTATCATTTTGGTGATATTTTATTTCCATAGCTCGCCAGGATACTTTATTCATGAGTTAGCATTACTTTGTCAGGTAGCAAATGACAGTATATTTTAATAATAAATGTCATAATATTTAAATCATGATTGTAGCACCTGGATCACATAAAATGTGCATTACAGAAGTGTTACAATGCAAGGCAGCAAAATAGTCTATCTCCCAAAAAGAGTGTTTAAAAGTAAACTTCACTGAAGAAAAGTTGTTTACCATCTAAGGCCCACTCTAACATATTCACATTATGGTCCATTTATATAAAAATCTCACTCATGCACTTAGCTCAAACATCATCAGACTTCTTTTCCTAACCACATTTCTGTAATTCCAAAGTTTTCTCTGTCCAGTGTCAGGTATTACAGCTGCTATTTTTGTTCTTTGAGCAAAGACTGTTCAAAACAAAGACAGTTGGGTGAAAGATATCTACAAAAGCAAATATAAGCCAGACCACTGCTATATATGCGAACTGAAGAAAATGGAATGCCTTTCATTTGCATCATGTAAGGACCTTGCATTTTGTATTCTGGCAAGACATCAGAAAATTTCTTCCCTGTGAATCATCTACAACCTGCAAGAGAAATGTCTCAGAAGCATGTGCCTTCTTCCAAATACTCACGTCTCACTTATTTAAATAAAACTTCCAATAAAAGAAAAGTTATATCTTGGGGAGTAATGCATATTCAAAGTAAATATATCTCTGGAAATTGCTTTAGAAAAGCAAAACTAGCCAAACAGCCAGTATATAATTTGTTGCAAGAGTTAACCTTTTATTTAGGATTATGGACTTAGACCTACTGCCATTACTCACATGAATAACTTCTCCTTAAGCGAGTAGTACAACTGCATTTCAAGGGGTTTTCACTAAGTAACAGCAGTTGGGCTGAAACCTACCTGTAAGAAACATGTTCTTTTTAATTTAAAAGTGTTTTTGTAGGGGAAGAATGGCCAATAAATTCCAGTTAAAGTCAATTCTGTTAAAACCTTGAATGTCTGCTATAGTAAAGACTTCAGTGAAAATGAATAGTACCAAATACTTCACAGGAGGGTTCAAGTACTAGGTATATTTCTAGATAACTAGACAATCCAAACCAAGATCTGTTTGAGGCAAAATGTGTTTTTTCTAATCTTTCCAGAAGCCCTTTCCAAAATGGGTAAGAGGCTTGAATTCAGGCTGGTTTGCCAGGCATCCAAGCAAATTATCCTGAGCTCGATTATGCAGATTTTCCTGGACTCCAAGCAAATATTTATTCTTGAAAAAAAGTTGTATATTATATCGGGTTTCAGCCTTGGCTACAGATTTCATAGGAATTTGGAAATGCAAAGGGCAGGGGAATATTATTTGCATGCCTTCACCTAATAGTTCAGTTTCAGAACTTGTCCAATTTGCTGAAGGTTTCAGATGCAGAGTTATTTTTCTCTTCAAGAAAACTTCTTTTAAAGGACTTTCACCCTATGAAATCCTTTAATTGATTTTGATAATCCTCAGGTTAGATTAGTGCATGGTGTGTGACCTAGGAGGAGGCAGCTCAGTCCTCGCTAGAAGTTTGCTAACCCTACAGTATATAGAAAATACACTACGGCATGAGAGTGGTCTGAAAGGGAAATACTCCTCCTCTCTGTGGGTTATAACATTGAAAACCTCAATTTTTTTGTGATGAGAAATCAGGGTTCTACTCCTTTGCAAACACAGCATCAGAGCCCTTGTTTCTGCAGTTTTGTTTTCTGCAATTTTTCCCTTCTGCAGATGGTTGAGGTTGCAGATGGACGCGGGAAAGTCAGGCTGAGCAGGACAGCTGTTGCTTCACATTACTCTTGCTATGATCCTGAGCATTTGTCATTTTTATGTCAATGCCTCTTCGGTTTGTTTGGTTTGGGGTTTTTAAACACTTTGTTCGTTGGAAAAACAAGGAGGAAGGGAGGGCTGGCCAGCTGGCAAATAGGGCTGAGCTCGAGAGAGAGAGGAAAGAATCAGGACAGCCACATCTCTACTGACTTTAACACAGGGTTGGAGATTTTGTGGTTATGTACTTAAGTAGTTAGCAATAAATCTGAGTAGGCTGATGTATGTAATGCAAATTTAAGATAGCATTTTACATGTATACTCCTTCTTTCCATCCTTTGAACTGTTTACCTATTCTCCAAGGACAGACTGAAGCAATCACGGAAACAATTACAGAGGACATGAAATCCCTGAAATCCAGGCAAAATCCTTATTTTGCAGGGGAGGGAGGGCACATATTTTTACCAAGGAGGTTTTGGTGTCAGGAAGTCGTATGGCTGCAGTATGGTTTGGTTTTGAAAACAAAGAAGGGCAACCCCATTTAACTAATATCTCCATGGGGAATTTTTAACTAAAATTCCTAAGTGCTAAAAAATAATTTAACGCCAAAAGAATGTACTTGGCTAAAACAAAAACATGTCTCAAAACTTGCTAAAATTGTTCCACTTTACCGTGATTTTTCAGTTCCCCTGACAAGACACAGTTTGTCTGATACTGATAAGCTAGAATTGATCCTGGGCTTGTGCAAAACAAGTAAAAGTCAATGGGAAGACTTTGGTCTGTGGTGTAGCGGAAATCAAAGCATGACATAACACAAAATTGAAGGTCTGATTTTGAGACATTTAGAGAGTACATAATTAACACAAATAAACTATCTCCTTCCATTAGTAAAGAATAAATGAAAATAGCAAGCATATTTTTTGCTGTATTCTTGCAAGGCTGGTTTAGATGAGTAGCCCATTTGTGAACCATCATGAGTAGCTGTACTATGTCTGTTTGGTATGAAATTTAGATTTGCTAGTGTTCTCTCGGTAGAGAGTTTTTTAGGCCTGAAAATTATCTTTAGAGGCTGGATTTCCCTTGTGTTTACTCTTGTGAAAAAACATAAAGCAATTTTACTCTGGAGTATATTACATCAGCTTCCTGCCCAGGCTTACTACTTTCCTGGAGTCCTCAAACACATGAGTCCTGATTTTTAAAGGCAGCTTCTCATTTGCATTCACAATTAACTACAGGCACAGATACTCAGCTAGCTACCTGCCTGCCTTAAATGATCAAGCACAGTAAATAGATAACTAACCCTTCTTTTTTTCTCTTCTCACATTTAAGAGTGACTAAAAAAATAGTTCACTGCAATAATAAACCCATACATACAGACCCGAATCAGGTTCTGCCTCCTTTTCATGGTCAATAACAGGTTTTTTGTTGGGTTCTTTTGGCAATCAATACCACTGATCTCAATGGAACCAGCTGTTAAAGAGAGTGCTAATATTGGTAGGGGAATAAGATTCAAGAAGGCAACCCTGTGTGAATAATAACCTAAGCACCCATTTAACTTTAAGCACTTCTTTATGGCCCTAGAAGTTAATAGCTTTACGCATTTGGTCAAAGTTAAGCATATGTTTAATGTCTCCCTGAATTAGAAATTAGATCTTTGAACTTCAGTTTTGCTTACACTGTGTGTTATTTTGTTGGTAGATTCATTTTAGGAAGATCGGAAAATAACAGTCATTCAGAATGATATCTTTTTGCAATTAAATGTTACCCATACAGTATATTCAGCACATCAGCAATTAACATTTTTCTTCTTAATGTATATTTAACTGTATAACAGCCATTAAATGGAACTAACCATACAATTGTTTCAATTAGATTTTCTAGTTCTCTATTCCAAGCAAAACCACTCAAAGAGAAAAAAATAACACATCTTATTACTGACTTTAGTTTTCTATTAATTCTATCAATGTTTATTGTTCATAATTATATAATTTTTATTGTTTATTGCTTAGTTTTTGCTTTGTTTAACCTGACAGCTCCTCATGATTTGACTTAAACTTGCTGAGTCCTATGCAGCATACATGTGGCACCAAATCTTACGCCTGCATAAACTGCAACCTGTTAGAAGAACTGTGGAAAAGCACTGTTTTACGTTTAACCTGACAGCTCCTCATGATTTGACTTAAACTTGCTGAGTCCTATGCAGCATACATGTGGCACCAAATCTTACGCCTGCATAAACTGCAACCTGTTAGAAGAACTGTGGAAAAGCACTGTTTTACCTCGTATACAGCTTTTATTTATCATTTGAAAACCCTCACCTGCATTTCACTTATTGGGAATTAAGGAGATCAATGCCCTTTTCAATAATAAAAGGCCTTTCCACTTGCTCATAGTCTTATTCAGAGCCAGCTATGCCAGTCTTCAATATATACATCATTCTAAAAATCTTCTTCTCTATATATGCAGTAAATTTTTAGAATCAAAATCCAACCATAAAGCCAGATTTAGATTCATCAAATAAACCAGAAATTAATGTGTTGATTGACAGAAAACATGAGGTATCTGAAATTATACAGAGTCAACTGCATTAGAGGGCTTCAATTCATCCAAACTTTCACTGGGGACTTGCTGATTTTCTGATCGCACTGGATGCACTGATGAGTTAGGACTCTCTCTTGGTAGCAGAATCCTGTTCAGAGATCCAACATTAGTGAATCTCTACAGCACTGCCAGCCCAGGGCATACAGAAGCTATCAGTTGTCATAGATAACAAGATACAGATGATTCATCCCCACTAATTTCAGTTAATTAAAGCAAAATGAGCAAATAAGCCTTGTAACCTTTCTATTGGTTTCAATGGAAGTTAGATCAAGAACAGAAGACACTAGTATTAGCAATGCTCTTAAGACTGTATGAAGGATAATTAGGGAAGTAAGCAGATTCTCTTCATAATACCGAGTGCTGTAATATGGAGACATCACTGGGGCCAGTTTCTGGTTTAAAACCTGGTAAATTGGAATTATGTCCACAAAATCAGGATTTATCTCCACAAAAGTCTTGCAAGACAAAGCTAGATATTAGCAGGAAGTCAGACTTCAATTGTCCTTAACTACAACCTTTCCAAGTTTCTTTGCTTCTTCTGTCCCTACAATAACACCTGTGTTATCTCATATTGATATTAGATATGTATTATTATTCTAATAACTAATTATTAAAAAATTTTTTTAATCCCATCTGTTCACTTTACCAGTTGTTTTTTTTTTTTTTTTTTTGTAATATGCATTTTGACTTTTTTTAATTAGGGATTTGCAGAAGGAATAAACAGGAATTGGCATGGCACTGCAAAGAGAAAATATTTCTATGTTTTCAGTGACCAAATAATTGAAAAAAATGTGGCTATAAGTGACTGATGGAACAGCTGAGTAACTTCTGTCATAAAGAATAAGATTATCCTTTGCTACTATAAAGGACTCCTGGAGAAGCCTGAACAAATGTTTCTGCTCTTCATGCACTCAGTCCTAAAGTAGTCCTTGCATATGGTGTATGTTGCATTTTCATTTTAGCAAAATTGGCATTCGTACTTATTCACACTGCCTGATGGCTTGGCCCATTCCTTTGAAGAAAGGACCATTTGAAACACAGCATTGAGAGTTATCTGGGAAAGGCAAAATGGCATGTATTGAAGATCCTGAAGAGCTGCCATGTGCTTATACAAGCGCTCAGATATTTTCTTGTCTATGTTGTTTATATTGTTCTCCATAATTCTGTGCTCTATGACTCTCACTCAGGATAGATCAGGAAGTATTTGCTCCCATGAATTTATTTCTTAGTCTTATGGGACAGCTGGATATGAGGCTCTGAAGAAAACATTGATATAAAAATAATTATGCTCATTTTAAAGACAGTCAGTGCCTAACATTCTCACACTTTTTTGCTCCATATTCATTGGTTGTATGTTGAAGTAGAGAATAACAGAGGTTTGCTCATTTGAGCATGAATTTACAACCACAGTCCAAGACATTCCTGAAGAAAATTCAGCATTTGGTTCAGCATTATGTGATGCTCACGTATAAACACTTTCCTCTGCTATTAGTCTTGAAATAAGCTTTTAAATAACGGTCATCTTCACTTGTATGATATTGCCCTGAATATGATAGTTGTTGTAATGGTTAAAAAGTCATGGTTTTCACATATATAAGTAATCCAGACAAGAAAAATATGATTGTTTCACTATATTGATACTTATGGCTTCTTCAGGTAATGTGAAGTATACTTTCTTAGGAATGGAGAAAGAAAAAGAGAAGCTAAAATAAGATAAATAATAACTAAAAGTCTCCTTTGAAGTTAAAGATTGATACAAAGTCTGTTGTTAATTTTGTCAAAACTTGCTCCCTTTCACTAGGGACCTTTAAATTCAAAAATATCTATTTTGGTGATACATTTCTTGGGCTTAATTTGACTATGCAGAAGGCAAAGATGGTCAAAAAACAATTAGTGCTCTGATGGAGAAAGTTTCCATTGATATCCCAGAATAATTAGGTTGTTCTATCTTGGATGTATTTTGGTATCTTATATGCAGTGAAATAAATCAAAGGTAATGAAAACATTAATTCTCTAATTGCTTTAAATATTTAACTTAGATATTATTTATAAAACTGTAATATAGTCTAGCAATCTTTCTCTGGTATCCTTTTTGCTCTTTAGCATGTGTTTATCCTACTTCTCACTAAGTGACAGTTTAAGCACTCTCAAGATTAATCCTTTGAAAATTATGCTTAATCATTGAAAAAAAAGGTAACAGGAATTTTTGCATTTGTTTGAGGTTTGTTTCTTTTTTTAATCTCTACTCTCCTGCTTTGCTAAAGTTTCCACACTTTTTATAAACTAATTTTTGTTACAGTCTCTGCTTTTTGAGGTGCGCAGCTATTACTGCAAAGACCAAGAATTCCATCCAAATGGTTAATAAAACCTCAATCTATATTTTTGTTCTGTTGAATTGTAAATGTATCAGTGTTTATCATAGATCATAGAATCATTTAGGTGGGAAAAGACCTTTAAGATGTTGTGACCCAAGTACAGGACCCGGCACTGAGCCTTGTTGAACCTCATATTGTTGGCCCCAGCCCATTGATCCAGCCTGCCCAGATCCCTCTGTAGAACCTTCCTACCCTCAAGCAGATAAACACTCCTGTGCTCCAGCCAAATCTGTCTGTTCAGCCAGGCTGGCTTTCTTCCCCGCCAGCTCATCTTTCAGCACATAGGGACAGCCTGCTCCTACATCTTTAAGATTTCCTTCTTGAAGAATGTCCAGCCTTCCTGGACTCCTTTGCTCTTCAGGACTTCCTCCAAGGGACTCTGCCAACCAAGCTCCTAACCAGGCCAATGTCTGCCCTGATGTTCAGGGCAGCAGTTCTGCTGACCCTCCTGCTTACTTCTCCAAGAATTGAAAACTCTTATCTTTTCATGATCACTATGCCCAAGACAGCCTCCAACCATCACATCACCCACCAGTCCTTCTCTGTTTGAGGACAGGTCCAGTGTGGTGCCTTCCCTAGTTGGCTCACTCACTAACGGTGTCAGGAAGTTATCTTCCAAACACTCCAGGAACCTCCTAGTCTGCTTCCTCTCTGCTATGTTCTCTTTCCAGCAGACATCTGGCAAGTTGAAGTCCCCGTACAAGGACATGGGCTAGTGATTTTGAGACTTCTCCCAGCTCCTTAAAGAACATTTCGTCTGCCTCTTCATCCTGGTTGGGGTGTCTATAATAGACTCTCACCACAATTATCTGCCTTGCTGGCCTTTACCCTGATTCTTACCCATAAACATTTGACCCTTTTGCCACCATCATTAAGCTCTAGACAACCAAAACATTCCCTAATATAGGGGGCTACCCCACTGCCTCTCCTTCCTCACCTATCCCTTCTGAAGAGTTTATAACCACCCATTGCAGCACTCCAGTTGTGTGAGTCATCCCGCCATGTTTCTGTGATGGCGACTACATCATAGTTTTCCTGCTGCACGACGGCTTCCAGCTCTTCCTGTTTGTTGCCCATGCTGCATTGGTGCAGATGTGCTTCAGTTGGGTGGCAATCAATCATGCCACCTTTTTGGGGGGAGAAACTCTAGTTCCTACGTGACCATTCTCAGGCACTTCCATGGTTTCTAACACATCAATAGCCTTTGCGTCTTTGCTGCTGCATGGCCCTCCATCCCCTACCTCCACTGAGATGGAAGACTGAAGAACCTCGCTAGCACACCATACCTCAAACATTGGTGTGCTTCCCCCAGTCTTATCTCTAGCAAGCCTGATATTCTCCGCTTCCCCTTTCAAAACTAGTTTAAAGTTCTTTCAATGAGCCCTGATAACTCCTGTGCAAAGATCCTTTCCCCCTTTTGAGAAAGGTGTACCCCATCTGCCAGCAGGCCTGATGTTGTGTAGACCGACCCATGATCAAAACCCCCCAAATTCTGCCAGTGACACCATGTGATTGATTGCAATACATCATCTGCAATAGAGGACAGGAGAGGTTTATTTTTTTTTCTTCCTGGCCTCTACACGGAGCAGCCACTATGTTATGTTATTCTGAGTTTGAGTTTTTTGTGGTTGTTTTATAGTTGCTTTCTTGACAGCAGAATGCACACTGCTGATGATGATGCAAGAAAGTAATTACTTAAGACAAGAAAAAATGGATTCTTCTCAGGCTTTTTTGTTAATTAAAAAAACAAGATATATACATTTCCTTCAGCCAGTGCTATGATCAGAAATGTTTTCTTGTGTCTGAGAATTGGATTGAGACCTTACTCTACATTCCTGTGTTTCAACACAGGATCAAAGCAATAGGTTTGCTATTTGCTACAGATCTTTTATCCATGGCGCAATGTGAAACATCAAACAAATCTCATTTGTTTTCAGCTAACACATACATAAAGAGACCAAGCCATTATAATTACATGCACGTAACCCAAACTGAATTCATTTGGAATTTTGTCTGCACAAATAAAGTATATTCATACCGTCAATATTCACAGCTAATGCCCAATCCTGTATACTTATGAGTGTTGGCTGTGAGACCTTAAACACCTTTAGGACAGATATTTTTATTTTCTAAGCATTTTTCAGCA
The DNA here is from genome assembly GCA_034008185.1 of Gorsachius magnificus. Lineage (NCBI taxonomy): Eukaryota > Metazoa > Chordata > Aves > Pelecaniformes > Ardeidae > Gorsachius > Gorsachius magnificus. Next base: position 43,485,729 of record CM067087.1, read on the forward strand.
CCAAATACCCAGCCCAAGTGGCTGCACTAAGAGTGGTGGAAGAAGCATGTTTTATTTATTTAGCTGTCTTTGCTACAGCTTTCCACAAGCCTCGTCTGTGGTTTGGATCTGCCCCTCCAACTGTCTGTGCTGCTAATCAGGATTTCCAAATGCTAAGTGTTAACGCGTAAAGCTTAGAGTTGAGAAATTCTGACTGTCATCACCAAGGGATTAAACAGAGATTTATTCAGGTAACTCAGAACAAATATTACTCTATGAGGTTTAAAACAAGTCATGCATCTAAATTTCCCTGCGTTACAAAACACCCTGCTTGTACACTGCCACACATACTGCCCTTTTGGCCAAAGAACTTCCCTATATTGTATACTCATTTTTTTAATCTTTTAAAAACATGCATGGGAATGATGATAAATTAAAAGTATTATTTTAGGAAAATACCTAAAACACTAGTAATCACAGGGAGACCCCTCTTTCCAATCTGCCTTCAAAGCAGTCAGCCCTTGAAAAGGGTTTTGCATCTCCTGGGTCATGCCAGCACCGTACAGCTACTTGGATCCACGTCAGCCTTGGCTATACCCTCTGGGCACTGATGGACTAGCAATGGGAAAAGTATTTGCTTAGTAATAAATCTGAGGCTTCCACAAGTACCACTCACTGGGTGCAAGCATGTGACAGCAGTCCCAGTCTGTGTGATGGTAAATGTCTGAGTGAGCCTCAGAAACACCTGGACACATATTCACCAAAACCCAGTGACTTTGGGCTTCCAAGAAAACAGAGGGATAAACATATAAGCACCATACTGCTGAGAGATAAACTGTCCATATTGCATCCCATACAGTCTGTCCTTGCCTGGGTGACTTTCCTAATTTTGAAGCCTCAGTGCAAGAGGTCAGTGAATGCTTTAATTGCATGTAAGAGGCGATCAGATTTTGGCACAATTTATAACTAAGGTAACCAGTTCAGAAATACATGGCTCATTTAATTTTGAAAAGAGGGTCTAGTTTAATTATTTATGCTGTATAAATAATGAGATTCCGACAGTCTGAGAAGTCAATGAAACATTATGATATTAAATCTTTGCAAAGAGATAGGAGGTGAAGGGAGAGACTCCTTTGTGTGAGCTATAAAGTGTGAGGATTAGCAAAATGTGGATTAATAAGGGTCTGCTGCATTCAATACAGAATCTAGGGTGAATTATTTACTGTTAGCATTACTTGCTTTCAGCTTATTAAAATGAACTCTACAAGCTGGTAAATAATAGAAAAAGTGTTTGATGAAAGAAATGCTAATGTTTTTTCTAAGAATGTTACTTGAATTTATTTAACAAATTCCGTTTACTATTATCTATTAATAAACAGTAGGAAAGACTCAATAGCACATGTTCAAAGCTTAAAACATTTGAAGCAGATGGATCATATTTTGGGTTTCATAATTAATTTTTTTATATCACTAGTCCGATTTGTTTGAAGTAAAACTCATGTAAGACAAAGGGTGTGGGAAAGGAGAAATGCTTTCTGTCCTGGGCTCCTGAGCTGAGAACTTGGTACTTGGTTGACTGTTGACCGCACTAAAATAAACCTGAGAGTGCTCTCCCAAAATAATGTGCGGTCTATTAAACTGAAAATTAAGCTGGAGTCTGACACCCAGGGGGCAGAAGCACATATCTATTCCCAGTGACAATCATAGAAAGTCCAGGAAAATGCAGTGGGGACTGTGGGATCCATTGTGTTACGTTTGGGAAAGCACTACCAAGGTCCTTCACGATTACCATAGAGCCATAAACCTGTATGCGATGTGACACAGTAAGGGAAAAAACGTGGGGGAAATAGGAATTGACTGCTTTGTTTTACAGGAGGCACACAAATGAGGAGGCACCCAGCTGACTATTATTCCTATGCCTAAATCTTGGACTCTTTCAGCAGAATTACTGAGTGAACATTTGTTCATATTTCATCAGTCCTGTTCAAACTTTTGTTACCTTGATCCTATATTGCTTCCATTTAATTACAGGGTAATCACCTCTAAAGTTTATGTTCCTGTCAGTTGTTTTGCTTCTGTAGGGATATCCATCAGCAGCACAGAAATCTCAGCCACTCTGCACGCCAGCTTATACCTATTTTTCGTTTTGACATGGTTTATAGCAAATGTCATTACGGGATTGCATTTAAGCTGCTGGTGACAGCATGTCATTGTTCAATTAAGTTTTTAGACATCTCTTCTAACTGTATATTTCAGCACTTCATATTCCTATGATTGCTGCTGTTTCTCACTTTTCCCAGTTTTTTCAAAGGCACTAAAATCCCTCTCCTTACCTCAATATGTGAAGATAGTGTTGACTTTATTTTGTAAATGTGTCATTAGAATTGCAGTCACAAAACCTGCAGGTTGACAGGCCTGCACAGTGTAAAATTCTATCGTGAATCTGAGGGACAGGGTAATTCCCCCATGGCTGGAAAATTGCAGCAGGGTCTTGAAATTTCCCCACAAAATGCTGTTTGGGGGAAATTCCTATATGGATGAGGACACATTTCAAACATTGTTATAATGATGTCCTTCACTGCTCTGCTGGAGTACTTATAGACCATCCCAATTTCAAGGCACTTTTTCTTTTTTTTCTCAAATAGATATTAATTGTTAGATATTGGTAAATGGATAGATAAATGAAATAGATTCAGAATCCAAAATCTGTTTGAATCCTCTTGCCGAATAGAGGTTGCTGACTGTTTTCAACATAACTATAAAAGAAAAAGGGATTGGTTGGTTTTGTGTGTATATGTGCGATTTTGGTGTTGGATTTTTTCTTTTTCTTTAAGAAAAACTCAGATTTCCACAGAATCTCTCTCTTGGAATGCACCAGAACAAATCATTTCAGAGTCATAGAGAAGGAAATCTTTTACTGCCGAACCTTCATGGAATGACTGCCTTTGAATTCCAGTGATTGTGAATCAGCTGGGAAACTAAATAAAACCTTTTAATCACATAAAGTTAGTTTCTGGATGTCCTTGATTTTGCTACCTATCTTCTAGACTGGTTAGACAGGACTCAGGTACTATTTTGGGGAGAATAATGAAAATGCTGATGCTTTTAAGTTTTTGCTAGATGTATGCAAGCAGTTACTCTTCCTTAGAACTGAAACAGATTGTGCTTCCCTGAGTAAGAGAAATAAAACTAGCTGTATATAGGAAATGTAAACCCATTATAACTAGGAATGCATATTTTTCACAGCCACCATGGAAAAAGTTTTTCAAACAAATAGAAAATAAATAGGTTTTTTTTTTTCCAGAAACCAGAACTCCATTTAATATCTAAGACAACATGAGTAGGTAGGATGCAACACTGGGGAATATGTTTTGAATCTTGGATCGCTGTTTAGGACTACTTGGTCTGTAAGCAGAAGCATCATGAATTCCCTTTTTAAAGTTGATCTGTAACACTCAGCAGTTTGATTTTCCTTACGCTTTCACACACGAGATAGACTTTGTAATGTCTTCCCAGTCCTTGCAGTAACACTTTACAACATTAGGCTATTTTCCATGCAGTGTGAAAATACTTTTTCATGACACTCTCTTTATATTAAGCGGAAAAACCCACCTGTTCAGCACCTCTGTGAGAAATATGAATAAATGCTTCAGAGGAACAAGTTTAATGTGCATCTTCAAGGCATTCTACCATCATGAGACTTCTTGAGGCAGCAACGTAAATGAAGAGGTGCAGTGAAGCTCAGCCCTCATATTTTCCTGATAAAGTCAAACAAAAACTTCATAAAGACACTCTGAGACAGTTAACGGCACTGTCGCAATGCAGTCCTCACCAGTGCGTTCAAACTGAATCATCACTTAGCATAAACAACACTCACCAAAGATTTAAAGAAATGCTTTGTTACCTGGTATGATCTTTGATTGCATGACACAGTAGCAAACTTCTCTTGGAAAAATAATTTTGCATGTGAAATATTAAAAAACTTAATGGCAAAAATCTGCTTCCAACATTATTGCAAACTGATTTAAATGTGTGCAAAACAACACCTTTTTAGAAGGTAACATTTTAAAGAATTATTGAATTACATTGCTGGAGATTTGAAAGTATTTCTAGTACTAATGGAGGAGATAAGAACATGATAAATCTGTGCACATCAGTTTAGAATACATCTAGATATTTATTCTCATCCTTTCTCATATTTTCCTTTTGCCAATCTTTTTTTGTTCTTCCAACTGCTGTCTCATCCCAATTGTATTCATATGCTTTCCTTATACTAGATAAATTTTATTTCTTTTAAAAGTATCATCTATTTGAATATTTTGGAGTCCATATCTTCTTCCTTTTTTTGGTGTTTCATTAACCTGAGTTATTTCTCATCTAGTACAAATCATTATATCTTCAGAGCTTTTGTTGCCTCTGAGCTCACATACACCAAGATAAGATTTGAGATCCTTTCTTCTGTTTTTCCTTTTACTGGCTGCTTTCTTTACTGTGGTCTTTGGGTTAGCAAAAGAAATTTTCCCTTGTGGTAGAAAGAGTCTGACTCATGCCTTAATAGATAATAATATTGCCTGTGGCCAGGATTTTCAAGACAGTTAAATTATACACCCACCTCCCATCAACTTTCATTGGATCCTTCCTGATCTTTGAAGAAAATTGAGTGTGCATTACTATTTATTTTCTTGCATTTAGAGTATGTACTACTCTTGTAATACCCATCTCACACACCAGTGAAAGAAGTGATAAGCAAATATTTATTTAAAGAAAGGTGAGTGTGGAAGGGAGCAACAGGCCAGAGAACAAGAATATTTCCTCCTGAGAGAGAACATAGAAATAAAAAAAGATTAAAAACATCAGCAGCAGAAATTACTACAGGAAGAAATCTAGGAAGAGAATAGGTATTCACCTGCACAGAAACTTTGTGAAAAAAATCTAACAAATCCCATATTTCTACAAAACTCTACAACAAGCTGAAAACATTTCTGTGGAAGGGAATTTAAAGGTATGCAGTCTCAACAGAAGCACTTGTTGGCTGTTAATTTGTGTGAGGATGTTAAAAGTTTTATCATTACTTGAATTCTCTAAGTCAACGTCAGGCACTTTCATGAAAGATCAGACGTAGTTCAACAGTGCGATGCACATGGTGGTGGAACCCATGAAAACTGTTGGCTGTGCTAGTTAGAGGTCAGATTGGAAAGTCATAAAGGACCTTATAGTCACAAAATAATATTATTCAATCGCTATAGTGTTACATGTAAGTTTAAGAAAAACGGCTTTATTAAAAAAAAATAAAATAAAAAAATAAAAATAGAGAGATTTATACCTGCTTTGGCCAGACCTACACAACTGTTCCAAGCAGATTATACAAATCTAAACAAATGTGAGAAACCCTCTGCACTGTCCTCATGCTTATCATGTTCCTCCAGGCAAGACAGAAAAAGGAATAAACAAGGTGACAGCTTGGGGGGGGGGGGGGGGGGGGGGGGGGGAAGTGTCTCTGGAAAAGATGTCATTGTCATTGGGAGAAAAAATGAGGAAGAATGACAAGCAGGAGAAGAATTAGCAAAACAGCTCTTGACGTTTGTTAGGAAGAAAAGAGCTCCCAGCAGCTGGAGAAAATGCAATACTTCAATGCATGAAGGAACACCACAGCCACCAAAGATCTAATAAGCCCCATTGGCAAAGGCGGTGGGGATGGTTGTTGGGTTTTTTAAAAGTTTTAATTGCATTAAATAATAAATAAGTTTCAAATTTCACCCAGGTACATTGTGTGATTTGCTGTTACTTAAAACTCTTAGGGTAAAAAGAAGGAAAACTGCCAGTTGTAAACTAGAACAAGCTGAATATAGCTTACGGACATTGTATTTGATAAATTGCAAAATCCGCTTTGCAATACAACTTAGTTTCAAAACTCTATAGCCTTTTGCTAGATATAAAATCCTGTTCTGTGAATCCCTCTCCCCAAATTTGTTTTTGCTTCTGAGGGCTGCAGAGTGATGGAGAATAAGAAGTTTGGGGGTATGGTCAGTGATCCTGCTGCTCTTGAATAGGAGATTTTTGTTTCTTCTCATGCTCAGAAAAGTTGCAGCAAAGTTTCTAGATTGTACTAGGCAGTCAGAGCATGAAAAAAAATCATAAACAAGAGCACAGACAGGAGAAAATGATGGCCCTTGACTGAAGCAAAATAAGCCTGGAATTTTTCCAATTCAGGTGTTACTTCTGGCAAATCACTGGTCTAAATATTCATGGAAAAATGAGTATTTGATTACTTTTAGATTGAGTCCTTAATCTCTTATGTCATTTTCCTTACAGAAAGAGGTTTATGAAGTATAAAATTACATATTCTTTTAAGTACTTAAAGCTGTTTAGAGAAAACATTTATGCTTAGGTATAGAAGAAAAAAATATGTGCTGGTTTAATTTAAAACAAGAGCGCTTTGGAGACTGCAATTCATTTCATTCATGGAGGATTCATTCAGATTTGTATCAGAGCTCATAAAAGCTGGAACTAGTGTTCCTGCTTTCCAGTAGTGACTTTTCAGGTTGGGATTTGCTTTAAACTGCCTCCAGTCTCACAAAGGCAGTCAAGTGCAGTCGACCAGAGAGCGTGTTGCATTGGTCACCACTTCTACGTTTGTATTTTAGTTGGATTTACCTCCTGACCAGCTTTAATTTGCAAATATAACAGTTTATGACCACAAAATTCCACAGTCAAGTTACATTTGTGTGCACCGATGTCAGAGTTGGAAAGTCGCATCTCTGATTCATTTATGCAAGTACTTGTTTCTGCATATCAAATGGTTGGATATGAAATGCCATTACTTTGCAAATATGTATTTTGTGACTAACTATTGGAACACCAGGATAAATATCCAGCCTTTACCAAAATCTGCCACAATAACAGACATTACCTCCCATTAGGGAGCTATCAATATTTTGAGAATTCAAGGTACAATTCACTTATGTTTTATCTCATCTTGTGTTTCCCAAAAAGCCAGTATTAGTGTTAACTATAGTCTATTGTTTTCCTTTTATCATAATTTGATATTTAGACTGGATTTGAGGGGAGGAAAGAAAAGATTCTAGATTCTGGCATTTCTTTTTCAGGTCTATTTTTTCCAGCTGCTCAACACAAACTCATGGTTCAAGGACATATTTTTTCTGTAAAAAGAAAGGTGTCAGATACATCAGAAAGTGGAATAGATGGGAAAGTGATGTTTGGAAGCAGAAAATTCCAGTACTTAGTTAAGATCAAGCCCCATGGCCCATCAGGGCCACAGTGGGGAGAAGGGAACCATTCCTGGACAGTACAAGTGGTCCTGGCAGCAGGCAGCTCCCAGCTGCCCCATTTCCCAGGCAAGCATATGAAAATGAAATGGAACATGTAAATATTTGTTTCAAAAATCAGTTAGTTAATGACGGAGTATAGAAAGCTCATGAAATTATAATTTGATGGAACATTATTTGGAGGTCCCCAGTAAGCACAGACATAAGTAGTCAGTTGAAATGAAATCCAATATACATGAACATCTCAGGAAAAAAAAAAAAAAACCACAGATGTGGAGGAAAAGCTGTATACATTAGACAAGATTGCTGCTTTATGGGAAATAGCACATACAGTAAAAACCTTTGCTTTGATGATATTACCAGAGCACCAGTGTGTAAGTAGACTCCAATCCATTATGTTTTACACTTATATAATTTATTAGACTAGTCCTGTGATCTTTATTCATGCAAAGCTCTCTTCTGAATTTATGGCACTTTTGCAGTCATTATTCAGCTTGCATGGAATCATATATTTCCATGAATTAAACTGAGAAGCAATTTTCTAATTAGCATTACAATTGTTAATGAAATGAAAGATTACATGAGTTGCAGCGAACAGAGAGATGTAATACTGTCAGGCCTTTGAGTCAGACATATTTAAAATACACTCTTCCTATTTTCTGAAATTCCCACTTCCAGCGGTCTCCAGTTTAGCAAGATCATAAAACTGGAGCAGCATTTCATGGAGTTCCTTTTAGTTAATATCACAGTATTAAATAAGATCTTTCCTGCAAGGGAAAGAAAATGATTGTTCTCTCTCCTAAGCTGACTGTGTAAAATGTTCTTCAATAAAATCCAAGAAATTAATATTCAATGATTTACAGTAAATCTCCCGAGCACAGGAGGTTTGCTCTAGATGGGAAAAGCAAACACTTATGGGGTACATTATTATGATGGCTTATGCTAATTAAATTGAAGCAGAAATGCTTAATTTATGCTTTACCATCAAGTGCAAAAGGGAAAATTCTTTCTTGGTTCATGCTTTATCTTGTTAAGAAGATTTACCTCCGTATTTCCTGTAATAAAGAGCTATTTTTGAGACTACACTGAGAAAGCAGAGGCTTGCAGAGCTTTTCTGCTAGTTGCCATGACACTTTGGATCTCAACCTACAGTTCAATACAGTAGCTGCAGTTAGGTTAATTAGAACATTATCTCAAAGTACACAGCTATTGTACAAAAGAAGAAATATTCTCACTGAATATGCTGCTTGGTGACCAATAAATGATTTTTTTAAAAAAATACATTTTCTAATTATAATGAATAATTTATTTCTCATGGGGACGCTTGACATTTAAATATTGTAACTCAAAAAATAAATAGAGGATCCATCTAATATCTTCTTAGGACATTTGAAATTTTTCTAACCTTTTACTTATTTTCTTCTATAAAATGAGAGAAAAAGAATCCCTATAGCAAAGGATTACACTATTTCATCTCATTAGTTATTTCCAAATGTAAAGGTCTTAACAAAAAATCATACACATATATATAAATATTAATCTTGTTAAAGGAACTTTTTTATTATAGTATTTCCTACTTCTGTCTGCAAAAAGTGACTAAGCTTTTTTTTTTTTTTTAACTAACACAATATCTAGAAGCTCTTCTCTAGGGAAAGGAATCAATTGTGCCGTGTGTACACAAACTGAATAAACAAAGCTTTCAGTCTACACAAAAAAATAACAGGCAGGCATAGACCGACAAAGAAATACAGAAAAAAAGGAATGAAAATGATTAACATGATGATTTGGGATGTGAGTCCACCAGGACCCAACGTGTCTTCATATTGGTTTTATAATAATTATGAAAATGAAAGCTTTAAGGAGAAAAGTACAATATTTTATGGATTTTCTGAAAACTCAGCTCAAGCGCAGAAGGAAATGGTAAGGTATCAGGAGCACGTCAGATGAAATGCAGCTCCATGGAAATCAACAGGACTTTTGTCACTGATGTCAAGAGGCAGATCCAATTTTTGAGTGCCCTACATAAACTGTTGACTTTAAGCTGTTAACCTTCTGAGAGCAATGTTCAACTACCTAAAACTAATTTGTCCAGATGTACCCAAGCGACACAACTGGCCCTCAGACCATGGGTGTTACAAAAAGGGTACCTCTGTCCTACATGATGTGACCAGCCAAGATTTCAGACTACCCTCCAAGACAGACCAGACAGTTGGTGTACTCTGTAGCCTCTAAAACATATTCAAGTGTGCTGCCCATTTGCTGGCAAAGCTGCGCACACTGTATAAACCTGCCGTGGGCAATGACTTAGCAGCATACATCTCACGAATGTCATAGCTGTCGTTGTGAAATATCAAATGCCAAGATTTTCATAATTTATTTCCTTTTATTTGACAGGCAGGGACTTTTTGAGGACAGAACTCTAAATTTAAACATTTGTTTCTGCCTTTTTGTGTCTCAAATTTGTTCCCATTCCCCATCCCATTTATCAATCATTTTCACTAATCATTACTGTCTATATTTATCTTCCATAATCACTAACCCTCGTTTTTCCACATCTTGAAGAAAGGAAAGTGGCTGTCAGACATTATGCAAACTGAATATCTCTGAGGTGAAGAGACGGAATACTGACCCCATAGGAAACAACTGCACAACTCGCTTAACTTCAAGAAAATAATGTTTTTGCTGATAAGAAATGTTATCGGCCAGATGCTCAGCTAAGAACATGAGCATAATTCACCTAAGAGTGAGTTATAGTGCTCTTAGCTTCTAGGATGTTTGCCCAAAGTCCAGGAACATGGTTCATGTTTTAGGGGACTTCTTAACTTTGTTTTGATTTGATATTTACACCAGTTCAAAACCTCTCGAGTCCATTCTCTTTTTTTCCTATTCCTTCACTGATCTGCAAAGGATGATGATTATTATAACCTAACTCTTTGTTTCTGTTAGGCAATTAGGAGTTTGCTGACCTGGCACTTTAGGTATATCTGGCACAAGTTAGAAACAAACCTAAAAATAAATACAAATGCACATAAATCTCAGCTAACACAAAATTCTCATCTCACATAGACCAAGTGCACCACTAAATTCCAGCTCGAGCCCAAATAAATTATTTTGTGTTGCGAACAACCTTGAAGACTAACAGCAAAGTATTTGAGACCAGAAGATGAAGCATTTTTACCAAAATGAGGTCTTATTTTTTTTCTTTTAAATAGGAAGGAGAGGGAAAAAAAAAAAAAAAGAATGGTTTTAGATTTGTCTAGTATGCCTGCATTTAAAAGAGGTCTTGAGTGGTTTTGCACTTCATGACTATGCCACGTAAATCCTCCTAGAACCAAATCTGATGTGAGCCAATTTAATTCCTAACTTTAATTCCTAACCTGTTCAATAGTGTCTGCTCCATGTATTTACATGATAGGTATACAAGTGTATCCTACATAGTAATAAAACACACGGTATTATTACTATTTGAGTGAATCACAGAACAAAAAATTAAAGTTAATATCTCCTTCCTGTACCTCATCAAACAACATAACCATACCCTTTGCAATCAATTCAGAGGGGCTGGAAATCTGCCATGGTAGACACTTTCCACCTTGATCTACAACACTTTGTCCTCTCAGTTCTTTTCAGCTCCCTACCGTGACAGCCAAAACTATAACAGCCACCTAAAGCTTGAACCAAAGTATCATTTGGTCTTACAGCTGAAACTCTTTGAAACAAATAAACAAGGAAAAAAAAAAAATCTTAAATTGTGCTTGTCAAGGCAGGGAAACCTGCATGTGAGACAAGGATATAATGATAAAATGTGTTGATGTGGGTAGATTCACAAATATCAAAGAAAGTAAAATGTTAATTTTCCAATGTTATTGTTTGTTTCTCTTCTGTTTTCACTAAGTTTAAGTTTCAGTAAAACATATTGCCTCTTCTTCCAGGCATCTCTGGCTACTGCTGCCAGCCCAGTTTCACATTACTATGATGGTAACAGATTAAATGGATCTCTCTCTCAGTTCCCAGTTTCTGCTCATACTTATTCTAAAAACCATTCTACCAGAAGTACATCCTCACCTTATCTAACACCTTTTCCCCCTCTTCTCTCACCCTGTCACACTGCTTGTGCCCTTTCTTACCTTTTTTGCTTCTGTCTAGCTAAAATCCTGCTCACTTCAATCTGACAAACTGCAATCCCTCAAACCACGGCAGTAATATTTTCTGCCACTTGTGATCTGGAAACCATCAGATATTATCTTGTCTACTTATACTGCAAATTCTTCAATGGAGAGATTATCCACTTGTACAATGCCTGGTACAAATGGAAACCTGTTCCCAACCTGCCTTTTGGCAAGACTGAAAAAAAGGAAAATCCACTTGTGTGTACCTGAGAGTTGGCAACATCCCTGTGAGAAATAAAAGAACTTTTGATTCATTGCTATCAAGTTTCAACTGATTTGTGATACGATGTCTGTTCGTAATCTCACCAGTCATCCTATAACAGAAGTTCTCTCTGCAGGTCTTCTGCTAATAATAATCCAGCACCCTCATTCCTCTGCAGAGCTGCCTCCTCCCCCAGATACCCTTTCCTCATTCTGCTGCACTTCTTAGACTTAAATAGGAGAAAAGGATGCAATGCTTCTCAGGACAGGAGGGACACAAAGGAACAGGGACAGAGAAAGAGACCCTCAAAACCCATCATCCTTCATCATCCTCAATATCAACAAAAGCAGTGGACAGCTGGGTACTGGAAGGTGGAAGCCTGGCCATGCATCTCGCCTACATGATACAACAGCCCAGTCCTCGGTTGTACAGCATATTAGGTACCTGTGCCTCAGGCTATCAAATTACAGTTGTTTATGACAAATTTCAAAGTCTATTATAATAAATATATCATTAAGAAAAAAGAACATTTAACTGCACCAAGGAGAAAATGTGTCTTTTACCAGAAGGTCAAAAGCAGTTTCCATTTTCTTATGTGAAAAAATAATTTCTCTGTGTTTTACAAATATTACTTGAGAGCATTGTCAAAATTAAGGTGCCTAGCCATCAACTCTCCAAGATTTTGTGTTTTCTACAAAACTGTGTAGAGGAAGTTACAGCTTCCTCCAAGCTGTAACCTTCTACAATGTCTTTCAACATGTAGGTGTCCGTGTCCTTGAGGAGGTGTGTGTGATCCCAGGTAACTGAGTCCATCTATGAGTTTTAAAAAAAACAACAATCATGTATTATATTTACTTATCTCCTTTTATATACATTAAACCAATACACATGCCATATATTCTTACTTACAGGAGCAGTTCATACTTTTCTTGAGTACTCTGTCTTTAACTCACTGATGCAATGTTGATTTTTTCCTAAATTTAGAAGCAGCAAATGTTACTTCATTAGTGTATTCGCCTAGGGTTTTCTTCACAATAAATTCTGCATAAAGGCTGCAGCCAAGATACATACAGTACAGTATTTTTATTTATATTATGGTTCCACCCAGGGACAGTAAAAAGCAGCAGGCCCTTCAAGCGTACAAGGACTGCCTGGCCTTTATTCCCCCTTTGCTTTGTCAGGCTCACCCAGTCCAAGTACACTTAGAGATTAAAATGAAGTGCAGTTGGGGGTGGGGGGGTGGGCATGAGAATGGTTAAAACTGGAATTGGGGAGGGAGAAATACAAACAAGGAAACAAATTATCAACATCAGTTCATTGCTTCATGACCCATCACTTGTTCCTTGTGAATTTTATGTGGGAACTGATTTATAGGGCAAATCAATCACTCTAGCAGAAAGAAACCTGTCCTTAAAACTGTGTGAAAGAATCTGTCTGTGACAGTATGCATGCAGCATGAATAAAGATCAAGTAAATACAAAGTTCTTTGCTTTAGAGGCTTGCCAAAGGTTTATAAAAAAAAAAAACAACACTTACCCAAAACACAAAGAAAAGAAACAAACTTTAAAACATTGTCAAAACCATTAAAAAAACCCAAACTAGTCATTATAAGTCACCTCTGCCCTATGAGTACAGTTTGTTACTTAACATGTAGGTACTGAAGAAAGGGAAATTGGGTGGAAGCACATATTACCGTACAAGTAGATATTTTAAGAAGTATTTTACTCCTTACTGGTAGTACAAAAATAATTACAAAGCACCTTTAGGGGAAAAGCCTCAGCTACACCCCACGTTGTGGCACAGGTTACAACAGCAAAGCCTAACTTCAAGAAGACGACTGTTGAGTTGAGTGAAATGTGTCCCAGTAACACTTGCTACTGGACAAGCCGAGCCCTTTGCGGTGGGTGTAACTTACCTTGCTCGCCCCACTAGCCATGGGGTCGGATCCGGAGGCCAGCACAGACCTATAGCCCAACGTCTTTGATCTTGTTTGGAGAGGTCTTCAAGCATCAGTGACCCCCATAGCTGTGATGTCTCTTTTAACCCGGATTGCCATGTCCAGCTGAAAAATGTGGATCTAATTTGGTCCTCTGAAACAGGCGAACCTAAAATAAAACAGAAAAGACATTATCAAATTCTAAAAACTCATAAACTGTTTTTTTCACCTAGAACTATATTTTTACGTTGAGAACAGGGAAGTGCCAGAGACTACATTATTCCCATATAAACTTCAAACTACTTTATTACCACAGACTAAGAGACTCAGACATGACGATGAGGAATAGCTGGAGATGGACAGATGTACACCTACAACTCAGACATGTGCACTCACGTATCGTTGTCATCAGGTACTGAAGCAGAGACAGTAAATCAGTGAACTAAGACACTTTGCTCTAGTAAGAGAGAAGTAGGATTTCATTATCCAAGGCCTTCTTGGGGTAAGAGTCTTAACAGCTGCAATGAGCTCAGTGGGAAAAGACAGTATCTGAAAGCAAAGGAATCCTCTGATGGTTTTAAGTACTTTCATTTTTATCCCATAAACAATTCCGATAGCATGAGCTATGTAATAGCTTTTTTATGATAATTATGTCTATTTGTTTGGTCTTTTACTAGACCATTAAAGTTACTGAGGTTGCTGGAGAGCCAGGTTTTTTTCTTGAACTGTTTTAACTGTTCTTATTTGATTGCTGGAGTTGAGTGATGATAAAGATTTATAAACAGCTAAGAAAAGATATTTTTTAAAAAGCTTGCCTTCTGAATACAAACAGTCCCTCCCTCTTGAAATAATTTCAGTGAGAAAGTTTTTCCTTTATTAAAAAGAGGAAAACAATACAGAAGAAGCTATCTAGAAAATATAGTAACAAAAAATTTTTCTTTTTTCCTGTAATGTTACAGGGAAAAGGAGAAGGCAAACAGAAAAAAAAAAAAACATTTTAGTAATGAGGTCTGGCACAAGTTCAAACATAAGTGTTGCTTCATGCATTGGGACTTCAGGACCAGGTCACAGGAATGAAATCAAGAGTAGCTCCATTCCATCCTAAAATTCAGTGCTAAAATCAATTATTAATTTGACTTAATCTCTTGCATGAGATTGCTGTTGGAAAACCGTGGGATGGGGTGGGTGGAGAAGGGTGAAGGAGTATATGGATACATATACCTATAAGTGCTTCCACCAGAACACGAAACTCTGACCTTAAGTTTAAAACCCCATCCCCAGTATAATGCAGTACAGAAAGGCCTGGTTCAAGGGAAGTTACGCTCCGAGACCCCTTTTAGCACAACACTTCAGTTTTACCATTTAACAGCCTGAGGAATCAAAATATGACAGGAAAATAGGAAAATACCAATTTACTTACATGCTTATTGCCCGAAGTTGCTAACACACAATTAGTTTTAGATGGGCAGATTTTTGTAATTATAAACAGTTGTGTGTGCTTATGAATCTTAGCAGCTTTCTGTAGCATGCTGTGTCCAATGACAACACTTGCCACCTGCATTGCAATTCTCAGAAATTTAATTATAATACCTTGCACATATCCCTGCAGTTTCGGCATCAGGTACTCTGCTATCACATTAATATTATTTATTGTACCTGCTTAACCTTTGTATTTTCTAATAGGTTTTCAAAGTGGTTTTACACATACAGCTTTGTATACTACACAGCAGTATGAAATTTAGATAGATGTTTACGTAATTCTCCAAGGTGTAAACTTATCTTCCATTCAAAGCCATTAAATATCATCTATCTGTATCTCACCTTTTTTAAAAATCACACTATATGCAATTCAGTTTTCAGGAAGCAAAATTTCATATAGGATGTTAGAAGTAATCTTGTTTTCATCCATTAAAACATTCATTTACATTTTTAATACCACAGATTTTCCAGAAATGAATGCATTTTAAATATAACATATTTTACATTAGTATTGTTAAAAAAGGAACATAGGTTGGTTAAGGTTATTTATACACAACTGTCATACATCAAAATTGTCCCGACATCTGGTCTGCATGCCCGTGCCCCGGAGAGCGCAGGTAGGACGCGAAGGTGGACAAGATACAGGTTTTAGGAGGAGGTGCAATAGTTACGGACCTGTTATCTCCATAGCAGAGATAAAGCAAAACCTACTTCTCAGGACATTTCTTTTCCATCAACTTCCCCTTCCTATACTTCTATAGTACTTGTCTGCCCTATGTGGGGGCTCATAGTGCTGAGAAGTTTTGACACAGCTCTGGATCAAAGCACAGAAAATTTGTCTTCTGCTTAAACACAAACTGTGTGATGAAAGGTAGTCCCACGCAAAATGTTCACCTGAAAAACTGCTGTCGATTTTTTTCTCTACTGCCATCATAAAAGCCTCAAGTACCAGCCAATAAAAAAAGCAAGACTTTTTTTTCTGATTCTTTTTAATAAAAGCAGTAGCTATTGAGAACTAGAGAAAAAACAGCGTTTATACCCACTGTGATTCAAAAAGAAAAATATTCAACTTCACAGGATTAATTGTCCTTGGAAAACAAAAAGGGAAGGTTTTAGTAGTAGAAAGTAAAAAAGCAGCCACTGTACAAACCAGAATGAAATTGTTATTGACATTGTTATTTAAGATAATTTAGTTAAGAACTATCCTGCTAACACTGCTGCTTTTTGTGGTGCCACCGAGGCAAATTCCTGGACGATCCATACACCACGAAAGACCTCCAGCCCCGTTCACCTGGTGTTTTGGAAGGCTTTAAGCCATCAGGGTCAAAGCAAATTTGTTCTGTGTTCACAGCCTTGGCAGGAAAGGAGAGCAGAGGCATTTGTGCAAGAGATCTTCAATGAGGTCCTATGGCAAAGTTGACATACAAAGGCACTGGACACTCTTCTACAGTCTAATTTGAAAGTCCACAATGCCTCCCCAAAGCCCTGTGCCCAAAAAGAAAAAAATCCTATCTGCTGTTCCTTCTTTAACATATCTGCTTCAAAACCAATTGCTTTCCAACTGAGTTTCTTAACCACTTTTGGAAAGAACTTGAGAAAACTTAAGTACATTAAAAGCACATAAAAAGCACAAAATTTAAATATATCTCATGATTTCCTCAATACTTTCAAGTGACTAAATTTGAAAACATAACTGCTGGTACATAGAATCTATAAACTACCACTGATACATTTTTATTTGTTTGTTTACTTTCTTTTTCCAGATTTAGCTGAAGTAACTTATACTGGATATCTCAGAGAAAGATCTAGGATATGGCGTAATGGTATATATCCGAGCACAGACTTTAAGTCTTCTAAAATAACTGTGCCTATAGGAATTTCATTAGGTTAGAAATAATTACTGACAAAAAAATCAAGATCAAGATCTACTACTATGAAATTCGTTTCACTCTTCAGGCAAGTGGGCAGCATTTCCAAAGAGATGCTCGTATCCTTTCATTGACCAAAGCTGCACATTGGAAAAGCTCAATAGCTACTTTTGATTAAAAAGCGTGTATAGGGGGGGAAAGTAGAAATTAATTTAAGCAGAAGGGAAGAGAAAGACATAAGCAACCAAGATGTGCTCCAACCTGCAGCACTTTGCCTGTCATCCTCAGATGAAAACAAGTAAAGCTCTTGATATTTCTTGTATTTAGGTGACACCAAAAATAGCTCATGTAAACCTCATATCACACATAAGAAAAGCAAACAAGCACATCAAATCTGAGCCTCTTAGAGATATAAAGATGTTTCATCCTACAAAGCAGCTACTGTATCTCCTTTGGCCTGGCAATCACCAGTTTTGAGACAGTTGGAACAAGATTTTATTTCTGTCAAAGCAATTGCAGAAGGGGTCAGCAGTGCTGAAAGGGGCGACGAGACAAAGCTGCTTGAATATGCTGAGCCTCACACAGGAAGGAACGACACTTGCACATTTGGGAGCCAACCCCAGCTCAGTCACAAAATCCATGTCCCCAACAGGGTCTACCTCATATGCTACCACTTCAGGGCCAGAATCCGACCCCTGCTGACTGCCCCAAGGCAATAAGCATCTGCAAAGCCCTGCATATTTTATTAATGTCTCCTAGCCTCCTCTAAACCATACCAATTCGCAATATTTTTTAGATGTTTTTCGTGCATGAGAACAGGAACTACAGTGCTCCAGAAGCAGCTGAACTCAATGCATGTGCCCTTAATGCCATTTTGACAGGAGAGGGCCAACGAACACAACATATGCTGACAAAGGAATTGCTAATGATAAGTAGAAGAAGTAGTGACATTTAGTTCTGCAAGAATCTTCACTTTAAAACTGCTTCTGCCAATACTGGCACATATTTCATATCTTTAATGTTCAACCTTGTTTGCCATTATAAAGCAAATATTTGTCAAGTGCCTGTACTCTCTGAAGTTTCCCTGGGATTACAGCAGAAATTTCTCTGCTACCTTAGAGACTGATGTGCCAGAGGGAGACTGTAGGAATTCAGAGCAGAAAATAGGGGGTCAGCCCTAGGTGGAAAAGGAAAAATATCTGAAGAGTTTGAACCTAACCTGAGTCAGAAGACTGGCTCAAGTCGCCAGGTCCATTGCCATCACGTGGTGTGGTCAAAGGGAGGGATGCAGAAGTTTCAAGACACTTCCCAGGGCAGTTCAGAGTCAGTCTCTTTGGGAGATAAATTTAAAAATGACAGAAGCTGCAGACTATTCACTAAGTTCTGTTTAGGTTTTTCTATCTGGCCACAGATCTGCAGGTATCTTCACCGAAAGGGTTGTCAGGCTCTGGAACGGGCTGCCCAGGGAGGTGGTCGAGTCCCCATCCCTGGAGGTATTTAAAAGAAGGATAGATGAGGTGCTTAGGGACAGGGTTTAGTGGTGGGATGGCAGGGTTAGGTTAAAGGTTGGACTCGATGATCTTAAAGGGCTTTTCCAACCAAAGTGATTCTATGATTCTCTATCTTCCCCTAACACCTCTCTGCAGTTCTCCAAAAGCTCAATTCCTCAATAAATCGCCCCATATAACACTACCATAAATGACTCCCATATTACCAGATGGTTTATAAAATATCAAACAACATTTATTTTAATGTATGCTTATGGCTGAGATTTTCAGAAATGAAACAAGGCAGAATTTTAAAGCTGACTCAAAAATTTGGAAGTCTTCCTCCCACTCATTTTCTTTTCAAAAATATCCAATTGATTTTCAAACACGTGTTTTATTGACTTCTAGTGTGCTCCTAAATTACTCCGGCAATTTCTGCTCTGGGCATTGAAATGGCTTAAGACATCTTTGGAAAATCACAGTTGTAATGCTGAATACCTATTGTTTCTATTTACACAGAAGTGTTTTGCCATTTTCGGAGCTTCCTCACTTGTTTTCTTTACAGTGAAGGCAGGGGATGGGAGCCAGAGCATACCAACAAATGTAAGAAACAAGCAAATGAACAAGAAGAGAAGGTGTAGAAAAGTAAATATTTTTAAGTATCCATGTCAAAAAGTTTTCAAAAAAATGTAGATTTAAGCTACCTTGAAAGTAAAACCTTTTGTCTATAATTAAACAAAGGAGAATTTGAAGCTAAATGAATTACCAGAATTAGATGGCTCTGATTGTGTTTGCCAGTATTTCCTGCTTTATTCCAATTAGCCATAACTTTATAATTTGAGTATTTTTTCTTTGCACTAGTCATTCTGAGACAATGTCAGCATTGAGTCCATAAACATTTTGAGAATAAATTAAAATGTCATTAAATAGTTCTTTTATTAGCCTATATATGGTCATGAAAATAATTATAATTACTTCTTAGAGGTGGAGGAGAGTTATGTTTGATTGATGGAATTAATGAAAACATGGACAGCTTCAACATACTAAATAGCAGAAACTTAGAGTATTAACCATCTACTATGCAAAGTTATAATAATTACAGTAAGAGCTAAAAAGATTAGTATTCCAAAAGAATAATGTACCTTAGAGCCTAAAATACCCGTTGCAAATTATGAATGTATTTTCAACTGTTTATATCATTCTCAGAAGAAAAATATCATTTTGATTAACTTCCAAAGTCTGCTAGATTAATAGGTATTTGCAGTCTTACAGAGAGTACAATCAATCCCTCTAATCTTGTTATCAGATGCTAAACAGCTGGGTGACCTGATTTAAGTGTTATGATTTTAAGGAAGTAATAATGTATAATATTTTCCAAATGCCTGCTAAGAATTTGCAAGCTGTATAATACACCAAAAGATATGCAAATAAATGACATTAAAAGAAACATAATAATTAGCATTGGAATGCATATAAACTGCTTGTGCAGCCATAAGCAACCTAATCTTATTTCAGTTGTGCTTCTTTTCATTTATTCGCTCTTTTAAAGACCTGCAACACAGTAATGATATTCTTAGAAGCCCAGGTGAACCCACTCTGCAAATGGGTAAATTGTTAAGCCAAATAAAACCTTTTCATTCAGTAGTGGAGACCCTCTGAAGTAAACTGATCATGATTTGCAAAAACGATAAAAGGAGATTAACATGCAAGCACACACACGGTAATTATTGTTCTTCTCCAGACACTCAATTAATGTACAAAACTTCTCACAAAACTCAAACCCAGGGCTGAGTGGCATTGAACTCTGTCTGGGAGGTCCTGGTTGTAAGCAGTCTCCTTAGCCATGTGGAAGTGGTCAAAGCAAAACTCAGCTCCTGCTTGAGCAATCCCTGGTGCCATTTGCAGATTCCTTTGGCCTGGCTGCTCCTCCTGTACCTTGCTGCTCAGGCCCTGGATGGCATTTGCTGGTTTTCTACAGGATTCTTCAACCTGCTGCTCCTACCTAAGGTTCTATAGCTCAAATGCAGACCAAGATGCTAACCACTTGCTCTGTTATTTGATGGCCATCCAAGTGAACGGACCAAGGCTCTGGTTCTTCTGCCTACCAAGGATTACAATGGGCAGCCCTGCTACGGCTCACATCTCAAACACTGATTTTTAAAATAAAGGCAGGACATGAAAGCTTGCTGGTGACGGCATAGCAGAAGACTGACACAAAGCATGAGCCAAACCCACAAGAAGAATCAGTCCAGCCAAAGCCCAAAGCCAGGCAGCTTTATCCTGATGAACATTTTAAACGTTTCTGGTGCCTTTTAAAAGCTAGGATCATTAAAGACACCAGCAGGAACCTCAGACGAAGTAGAGCCAGGAAAAAGGAGCTGGAGCAAAAGGAGGAGTCATTTTTAGAGCATAAAACTAACATAGGCAAAACTGTAGTCTACCATATAGGAATTTCCAATTCCTGACAGTGATTTTTTTTGTTTCTAGTTTTACTTGTAAATAAAAGCCATATTATCTCCTTCCCTCACTCTACTTTCCATCATGGATGATCGCAGACTGAGGCTGACTGGAGCTGCTCCAGGGGCCTGTTTAGCCTCCTTGGAGTTATTCCGTAGAAAGATCAAGGCTTAATAATTTATCACTCAGAAACAATTATTTTTTAAAAACATTTAAGTCCTTTTGTTGTTCACACACAGCACTACAATGAGATAGTGCTAGCCAAAAAGTATGTCCATGCCACCAGCCAGGCAAGAGTGGATGAAATCTTTTTGCTCTGTGTCTTGAGTCTGTCCCTGCTGGGAATGCTGTCTCACATTAGCAGGTCAAGGAGGATTCAGCCCTATTGCAAGTTACCTTCTGGACCTACTGAGGTTTCTCTCCCAGTAGGTGAGTCCAAGCTTCCTAAACAGTGATATTTTTATATATAAACATATATATATATAGAAATCCCTACCTTAATAGGCAGAGTCACCCTATTACCTAGAACATGTTATGTTTCATGGCAGTCTGTCCACAATAAAAAATGACCTGCAAGTTCTGCATGCTATCCCAGCTGCAACCAAAGAGAAGCTGAAAAGAAGCACAAGAGATGTTTTAACCAGTATTAACCATCCCACCCATGTCTATGTACCACATTATTTTATGTTCTTTCCAGATGGCAGGTTGCTGATTTTTTTTTTTTAAAGCAACTGCCAAGTTTGTGAAGAATAATTTTGCAGAAACATTAACTGCATTTAAAGGTCTTGTCTTTTTTTATAAGACATTTCTAATCTCACATCCCCCCTCTAATCACACAAACAGTTTAGACTAAAAAAAGCACTACGTGGTAGGAAGAAGCGGGAGGGAGTGGGCACACACAGCTGTGCATGCTGCTGCCAGGGAGTTTGTTTTCCATTCTTGTATTGATATAGATGCTCTGACAATTGTTGTGCCAGATTCTCACAAATGCCATGTTTTGAAAACTGCCAAATTAAGAAGCGAAGACCTTATTTTTTTAAGCATCATGTTTTAAAGATTCCCCCTCCCCCCCCAAGGGAGCATATGGTGGAAGGTGACATATTTAAAATGGTCTTACTGATGGCTGGTACCCAGGAAAGAATTACTCTATCAAGAAGGTCCTTGCTACTTTGTGTAGCCACCTGGCATTGTTGATCAAAAGGTAGAATCTTCCATCAAACAGTGGAAATAAGTGTAGTCTCTCATTAAAAGGGATTATAATTTACCCTTTCCATTATGCTTGAAAAGAAACTACTACCATGGACTCTCCTCCACGCCTAGAATTCCAAATGCCCCTTCTCTTGAGCCATGGTCCTCGCACTGGCAGTTGTAGGGATGAAATTTTACTTTCTCCCTCTCAGACTTGGTTTATAATCCCTTGTATATAAGCCACACTTACTTCAGTAGGACTGATTTATCTTCAGCACCACAACAGAATAAAAGAAGAATAAAATGACCCTGGAATAAAGGGCTGCCATTTCTAAATTAAACAGCAGCAAAAAGACAATCGTAGGGTCCCAAGACCTATTCTAGGGTTCATTTTGGCTGGAGCACTACTTGATTAAATAAGGAGTCAGTAGTCTAAGGGAATGCTTAGTCATTCAAAGAAATATTTGCAACCGAGTTGCAAAGGATGATCAGAGAACTCCTCCTCACACAAAAGATGTCTTTGCAGCACGTTACTGACCCTAACCCAGACCTTCAGATCTGTTTCATGCCTTGCACTGGGGCAGGACTACTCTTCAGCATGGGAAATCTGAGACAGCCTCCAATTCCTGCAGGCTCCCTTGCCCTTGATAGGCATTTATATGACCAGTGTTTTAAACCTGAGTTTCTACCCTTCAAACAATTGTAGTCCCATTGCGAGCTGAGCATCGGGCTTTCATCAATTATTCACTGTTCTGAAGACATAAGAACTATCTCAGGGCAAATTTGTGTTTTTTTTCTCACTCCTCAGAAGTAGATATTAGAAAACATGTGCACCTCAGCAGAGAACATATGAGAGCCACATTCACTTTTAGGGGAAGGGAAAAATAAAACCCACCTCTAGCATGCTCTCATTCAATATTTGAATGAGGACATCCAGCGCAACCGTATTCCAGACTTGTAAGTAGGGTTGTTTAAAGATACTGACATTTTTCAAGTAGAACTGTCAGAATTATTTTATATTAATTTGACCATCATTTTTTATTCTTAGTCATGTTTAACTCTTCCCCATAGAGGGTTCCTACCTCCAAAATTAGTAAGACAGAAGTGTAGGGATAACAGAAAACTCAATTCTTTAAAAATGCACACTTTGCATTTCTCTTTGGTTTTCCCCTCAACGTCATCTTGATTGTAATTGCCAAACCAATGACATTAAAAGCTGTCATATGATTTTGTTTGCAAATTAAATATTCTTGTCATGGGATGAGGCAAATTAATTTGGCACAGAAAATAATATATTCATTAAATAACATGTCACGAGTTGCATTTTGGAAAAATCTCTCAGCCCTCCTACAATAATTTTTCCTAACATCACCACTGATAAACGTTTCACTATGTCAAAAGAAGAATTAGGCTATCTTTAAGCTCTTCTGATAATCCTAACCAATGCTGCAATCCCACTGTTTATCTTTGAAAGTATTTGCTGTAAAATAATAACAGTAAGACTCAAAAACTAGAGCAGAACTGTTTCTTAAATTTAAAAAATTATGTTTTGCCTCTTTCTTTTTGCTTCTCTCTATCCTAGGGAAAACAAAAAAACCCCTAGAAATTGTCCTTATAAGCATAGTTTGTCCTATTGAGGAGATTGTGCACCTTTTTACAGAAAATATAATCATTAAAAACCAACACTAACCAAGAAAAAGTAAAGGTCTGAGGGGATTATGAATAGAGGATACTGTTGGTTTTGTTTTTAACAAGAGACTGATTAATTTTTTTAAGTGGTTTTATTCTTACCCATATTTTTACTCAGATTTAGTGTAACCTAAGTTATTTTCCAATTAGTTCTGTGAAATGGGACAAAACCTTTATCTCCTGCCAGTTTAGAAATATACAGGTGCTTGCATCTTTCAGAGCTTTTGTGAATATTGAACAACTTTCACCTAACCTACTTTTCCTTTTTTTTTTTCCTAGAAATATTCTGTAGTCCCTTATGAATGTTGCAAAAGATTCACAAATTCTAACTACCGCATAAAGCGGCAAAGATTAACATCTCCGAGAATGTCATTGAGATGTGCAGAGATTTTTCCCCCTTGCCCCAGTAGGCTAGACTTTGACAGGACAGGCTTTAAGAGGAATTTTTAAGCCTCACAAAATGAATAGGAAAAAAAATAATGCAAATTATTAGTTTCCTGTGAACAGTTTTGTGTTCTCCCATGGATCAAAACATATTGGAATAGACTGGAAAATACTGCTTTATACCCCATTCCAATTACACACACATCCCTGAAGCACTGTGTTTCCCAAATGTCAGTGTAGGAATTCCCTGGATACTCTTTTTCCTCCCCCCCCCGCCCCGTCTCTTCCCCATCCATGAAACAACCAAGCAAATAAGCCCATAAATAAATCCTACAGTACCTCACTGTAGTGGTAGAAATCCAGATTGGGTTTGAAACAACACATACTGGTTTATTGACTCATGCCATACAATGTTACTGCTGCTAGGAGGTTGCAGCTTCTTTGGATGTCCTAAGGATCAGGGCTGTCCTCCATTTGCACCTTCTAATGTGCCTGAATTAAAAAAATCTTGTAATATGTAATTAAAAAATAGCCTGTAATACACTTTACGTCTCAAAGGAGAACATAACGAAGTTATATGCCTGTTATAGAATTTGATCAGGTAAGTTATGAAAGCCACAGAAAAGGAAACTAGTCCCGCCGAATTCTGCAGAGGTTTAGCATGTGCATCTCTGATAATTGCATCTGGCCAGTCATGAGAATAAAAATAATCCTTTAAATGGAAGGAATAAATCTGCTAGCAAAATCTGGTGATAAAAATCTACTTTGGTTATAAAAACACAAAGAATATTCCTGTCCAAAGATCTAGTGACAACTGAGAGTGAAAAAAACATTCATAGCCTCAGAGTATGTGACATATTTAATTAATGGAGACTGCTGTTCACAGAAGATGTACTGAAAACTGCATGGTCTTGGCCGCAGTACACAAGGCTATTATATTATCAAAGATTCATTTCTTAAAAGTGTATTGCTCACTTTCAGCAAAAAGAAGTCTAAAGTATTTAATGATATAATCCATGTATGCCAGGTGACTTAGCAGTGTTACTACAGAAGATAACATGCTTTTTTGGCTCCAACAAACACAGCATCTCCTGCTCATGACCACTCAATGTAATACATCATTAGCTTCATCATTTCCATCAAATTAACTGAGCGTTTCCCCTTCAGAGGCATGCATTTCTTTTAAAAGGTAACCAGTACATAAGGAGCAACTCCATACTTTACTAGAGTTTTCCAATCTGTCTCCAGTGTTTCCCCCTAGATGTGCAAGGTGCTCCCCATACATACCAGCAAGGCTTACGCCATACCAGCCTGTAGACCCTCCTCAGCTGCATTTTCTACCACAAAATATGGTGCTTGTAGACCTACAGAGAGTTTAACACTTGAGGAAATCTTGAAGATAATGTTATTCTCTGCCCTCTGAAGGAATGAGCCATTTGCCCTTTTAGGGTGGGCATAGGACCCTGCCTGCCCCATTTTTGCAGGGCACATGCTGTGAGCTCTGTACTGGACAACTTTGCCACGGCTGAAGCGAGAGTGAATGAAATAGAAGTCTCTTATCTGGAGAGGTCTCTATTCCATGACAGTTTCATTATACAAAGACAAACTGTATAGTAAAGTAAAAATTTAGGAATGAAAGATCAAGCTTTTTCCTTTGAAAAGTAAAAAAGAATGCTACTTATTTTTCTTTATGAGGCAGAGGCAAAAAAATATTGTTTTCCTAGATTAAAATATAAGTAGATGGGAGAGCTGCAATTTTCTGCTGTAGTGGAAACACTGGGCCCCTAATCTTGGCACTTTTGTAATTATTGAGAACTTAATTCTAGGTAATAAGCCCTTTAACATTAACATTTCGCCAATGTCTTGAGAGAGAGTGTTGACTCATTTGTTTTGGTTATGATACTCAACTGGTGAAGCAAACATTTTTTCCCTCCTTTCTATATAAAAAGAAATTACAAAGTTTTAGTTCTTTAAGAGCACTTCTTTCTTACTAACTCACCCAGATACCCAATTGTGCCATAGTGTTGATACACACAAGAAAAAAAAAAACCCACAACACAAAACTACAGGTTATGACACTATGCTAAAATATAAGTAGCCTTCTTTTATGGACCACTGCTCTGGGATATATATTTTTTACTCAGCATCTTTGATTATGCTGCCACCAGCAGCTTTCAAGACATAAAAAGGCAAATGACAGGTGCTGTCAGTGACTCGAACAAAAGCTGTGGAAATTCACAGAGCATGTAATATGGTAGATTTTAGCAAAGCTAAAAACCCACGGTAGCTTTGACTAACTTGATCTTTCAGAAAGCTATTTGAGGAAGAGAGTCACAAAATAACGAATTGGATGTAGCATTACATAACGAAGAACTCCCTGGGGTCTTGTCTACTGCCTTATCTCATAAATTGTAATGATTTTCATGTTAGATCAAAGAACAGCATAAAACAAAACTGAGATGAAAACAACTATTCATTGCCCTCAAGTGCACAGCTTTTGTTTTAAGACACTCATAAGCAGCACCATAGCAGGTATTTCTCCCTTTACACAAACCATTGCTCTGTAATCTTTTCTGTGACAGCATGAACAAGTCTGTTGTTGGAAGGATACACCTCGCAGGCCAGTTTTACCTAACTTTTTTCTCAAGTTACAGATAGCCAGGTGGACCAAAATTCCCTTTTGGGCTGGGGTGGGGGGGCAGGGAAGAAGGGGAAAAGAAAGGAAGACTGTCTCCATGATCAAAGCAACAGGAAAAAAAAAACCTTACCTTGGGATTTGAAAAGAAAAGCATGCAGTTGTTAGAGTTCATAGAAGAAGGGAGAGGCAAGAATGCATTAAATTGCACATATGCAGCAAGAACAACGCTTGCTTCCATGGACCCGACTGTGTTACAGCCTGCGAGTGCAGGGGGCACACTCTTCTATATTCACCAGGAAGAGCCTTGTCTTGGGAAGAACACCATGGAACAAGAACACATGGATTGGGTTCCCCTCTCGGGGGTTACCGACATCAGGAAGAACTTATGGAAAGCAGAAAAATAATTATGATGCAACCTTGAGTGCAATTGAGCTTCACATCCATGGCTCACCACATCTGGAATATTCTGACTCCCATCAGGCACAGAAAACAGGAATTTCTGAACACTAATTTATATATAAGGACTGTTACATAATTAGCGTGCCATCAAATTCTAAGCAAACATATTTTCAGCAGAGATCAACCCTGCCAGAATTCAAATACTGGTGATTTGTTAAGGTCAAAAAGGGCAGCAGTACTTAATTTAACAAGTTGCAGTGAGTAGAAATCGAGAGATATCTTAGCCCTGTTCTATGAACTTCACGCAGTGTAGAAAACAACACTGAAATCAGGTATATTTAAAAGGAATTTTTAGAAGTACAAAAGTCTAAGATGTTTCTTTTCACTAATGCCATAATCATGTATTTACAACAATGTAATAATTAGATTTATTTTCCACACAGGGGTACAGTGACATTGAGAGGTGATTTTGAGGAATTATCTACTAAAATAAAACATAAATTATTTTTCAAACTCAAAGGCAAGTAATTTTTTCCCTTCTTCATGCATTATGAATGAATTAATTCCCAAAAATTTCTTAATATAGAAATACTTTATTAGAGTTCAGGGATAAAAATCTCATGAAACCTAAAATGAAAATGCTTATTATCAGAAATGGAAAAATAATAATTTCTCAAACTTAGCTTCATCTTCAGTTCATGAAATATTCATGTGCAGACCTTGAGTCCTTTAAATTTGTTATTTGGGCTTATGTGATATTTGCTCCCTCCAATGGGTTGTGCTTATTGAGCATCATAGTGTTCAGCACTCTGGATCTGCATGGGATCTTCGCTGGTCAGCTGTGATTAATCACATAATTGCATTCATGTAATTTCCCTTCCTTGATAGGATGAATGTGATTCTCTAAAAAAGGAGAAGTTCTTGATGTTGTCTCAAGGGCTTTGAAACACTCAGAGAGGGTTGGAAGATAAGTGGGTTAGGAAATGATGGAAAACACTAAAGGTTTTTCTTTCTGGCTCACTGAGGTCTCAACAGAGTCACAGTTCCCACCAGGCTAATGTAAGATTTATTGGCTGGTTACAAAATTTGAATTTAATTTTCTTTTTTTCATGGTCATATAAGTGTGTGCACTGAGATATGAAGAATGGAGGCAGATTTTTTTCCACTTGTGTTAATTGCATAGCTAGACATCTTAGTATCTGCCCCCTTGCTCTGGTAAATTATGCACTAACTGTTAAAACATATTTTGCTCTGTTCTTATGAGCTTAAAAATTCATTTTGGGTTAAAACTTGCTGTATTTAATGAATTTCTTAGCCAGACTGGACCCCACGGAAGTTCCACAAACGCTCAGTCGTAACCAGACTTTTTGGACAAATTTAGTCTCATCACAAACATTTCCTCAGAGGACAGCTTGATCATACAAATACCCAGGGGAAGCCAACCCATAAGGAAAAAAACCTCTTCAAAAATATCTTTTTAATTTTTCCTAATAGTCAGTCACTACATCACTTATAATATTCACCTGTTACTGCCCAAAGCTACCATCAACTACTCTATGTAATATCGGAAATATTGCTATTCCAAGTGACTCATTTAAAACTAATTTTATCCAGAATCGAATATTATAGTCAGAGTGGCCAGCTATGGACAAGGCTGACAAAACCAGATAAAAGCATATTCAAGTTACCCTTGGGGATAAGGTATATACAGGGGAGGGAGGAAAGAATATAGGGTGTGACATATAGGGTAAAGAAGAGTATAGGATGTTTTCAGTAATATAGGTCCTGAAGAATTAGATTTAAAATTTCTTTGAGAATGTTTAATTAAAAATAGACATAGCAATAAAAAAAGTCTTAAAAACTAGACTACTTCCCATCAACACTGGTAGTTTCCAGCCTTGATGAATTATTAGACAACAGATAAAT
The DNA here is from genome assembly GCA_034008185.1 of Gorsachius magnificus. NCBI lineage: Eukaryota > Metazoa > Chordata > Aves > Pelecaniformes > Ardeidae > Gorsachius > Gorsachius magnificus. The sequence continues at coordinate 43,514,816 of CM067087.1, forward strand.
AATCCATAAAATAAAAAGCAAGAAAAGGAATTCCTTTTTTAAGGATATAAATAACTCCTTAGTGCAGTGTGTATTCTCAGTAAATTTAAATAAAAGTTGTGTTCAGAGTAGTAGAGGGCTACAACTCAATTGTACATCTCCAGCAAATTTGTCCTTTAACAACTTCATTATTCTGTTTTGAAGCATCTCAAGATTTTTTTTTTTTCCCTCCTTTTTCTATTTTTTCTATTCTATTGCCCATGAATTAGCTTGATTGTACATGCAGCACTCCTATTCCCCATCCGTTAGTTGCTTACCACTGAGGATCCTGGCAGTTTTCCCACCACTGCTTCTCCACCAAGCAGATCCAGATGGGTGGTTAATCCAGCCAGGAGCTGTCTCAGCAGCAGAAGCAAGCCCTGTTAGTTAGTGAAATCCTTAATGATGTAATCATTGGGTCATACCCTAGGGAGATTCACTTTGGATGATACATTTGCCTTAAGTAGCATATACCCACAGATAAAGTGAGAGAATTGTATTTGGACTTAACTGGCTATGTGAGATTGTCCAGCCTCTCCCCCTGCCCTTTCTTCTTGCCAGTCATACAGTTAATAGTTATATAATTATTTAAGTATTTGCACACTATTTTAATAATTATTTGTAATAAATATATTAATTGTTAAGATTAGTGCTAGATTAGTGCTAAAATTAGGTTAAAATCAGTGCTAGATTTAATCTATGTAACAAAAATAATTCCTGAAGTTCTCTTCATGCAAACATTTCACTAAAAAACACACAGAAAAAAATTGTAAGTTCATGCCATTAAAAAAAAATATTCAGTTTGCAATAAAGCTTTCTTCAACTCCTTTTGAGTGTGTACCTAGTTCATATATTTTCTTCTTTGAACTGCAAACCAGTGACCAGTTTTATGAAATGGTAGAAAAATCTTTATCATGCCGTCTAGCATCCTCAAAAAGTCTGTACTTCCCATTATTTAAGGAGAAGTCCCCTGATTACATAATTTAAGAGGCAACATCTTGTTCAGCTAAAGTAAATCCAAACACTGGGACTCTGGGCTGGGAGATGAAAGTAAACTTTATATGGGCATGTTTGATCATAGCCATAAATTCTGTGCAAGGTTACATAAAAATACCGTGCAATGTTACATAAAAATACCATTCTAGCACTTTTTTTCCTATAGCTTGTCAGTTGCAGGAAAGGTTATTCATGCCTTGAAACATTTTAAATTCTGGTCTGTACTTGAAGGTTCTAACAGGTAAATAGATTAATTGAAAGCAGAACCTTATCTTAAAGGCAAAGATAGACTGACAGTCTTGTAATAGCAAAGCTTCTTTAATTCTGCCTCTAGAGCTGAAGTGCGGACACCACTTTAACACACAAAACATGAAAGTTTTGCCATAGCTTTTGCTATGTGGATTCCTTCTTTTTCCTCCCTGTTTTGGAACTCACAATCTCACTAGAAACCAATGAGTGCATTTGCTTATTTTTTGCTCAAAAGCCAGGAAAATATTTTAATTTTTTATTGGAATCAGCTGAGGAAGCCCAGTAGAGCCTGTGAGCTGCTTGTTACATTTTGGGGCTGCCTGGATCTGGAACTTGAAGCTAATCGAGAGGACACAAACCATGAAACAATACGAGAAATGTGAATCTCTGTGTTGGCTGATACTTGCAGAAGAGAAAGGCCATGGTGCAGTGGTAAATTCTCAATGGAGTTTTGCTTTGGTTTCCTTTTAATACACATCAGGCTTGGGATATTATTCAGCAGATTTTCAGATAGCTCTTGTGGGATCTCATGCCAGCAAGACCTCCTCTGACAGACCTTACTGGAACCTTCCATCTTCAGTTCAGATGATTAGATTTCAAGCAAATGTTAGCAATGTAAAAATAAACACTCATCTGCTAGGACTCTACTGTCTTTCTGTTGCTTCCAGCTTAGTTTCAAGCCCACTGAACCATCAGTCTTAGAGTTATCTATTAAGCATGGCTCCAGAAATGAAGACCTTGCGCTTAAAAAACCCAAACCACCTCTGTGCAAGCACCATAGATGGAATTATTTGATGACCATCTTTTCCAAAGGTAAGTTAAGAAGCCAGCTAGGAAAGGAAAGGACACAAAGCTGTGACTGTCTCCTTTTAAGTTGCACTCCCATTCTTTGACATAGGTGAAAAGTCTGGCTGGGAGTAGTTTGATTGTTTGGTGTCATCCCACCCCACCCCACCCCTTCCCAAATTTTGGATAGAGAGAATTTTTTTAGTGCTCTGTATTCATTAGTTACAGTCATTATCTCCAGAGAACACAAAACCCATCCAGTTCTGGAGAACCGAAGTTGGAAGTCAGAGTAATGTTCATTTGTATTTGTGGAAAGCATTAATCAAATCTGAAGCTGCTTTTATTTTTCCTTCCCCCTGAATTCTTTACAAAATACATGACAAGCCGTCGATGTGTCAAAGCTTGGATAATGCTACCCAAATGAGTTTCCAGTGCAACAATATAAAACAGTATCATCTATTATAATTATTCTTTCAGAGCTATCAATGTGTTGATCATACGTCCAAACAGCAGAGAAAATAAGTGTGAAAAATGAGGGGTCAAAGAAAACGTCCAAAAGATACCAGTTTTAAAATAAGATATCAAAAGTATTGCATTCTACCAATAAAATTAACATTGAAAAAAGGCAAAAAAATTATATTTTAACTTTAACTTCGCAAACAAGCTTCTATGATAACGATTGGTTTGTCTCAGACCATTTACAGGTACCTTTCCCCCCTTCCTCCCTTACAGTGGTGATTATTTCTAAGTGCATTTTGGAAAGGGAATGGAGTATCAGGCTTTCAGAGCAGTCTGAATGGAGGGTATCTGATTCAATAATCGGGAGATTTAGTCTCATCATGAAGGCTTCCTAATTGTACTCTCCTCAGATAGACCAGAATTAATTCTTGCCATTCTTCCCCTGAAATGTATCTGGGCTGATACACTGATAGTCATTTTCTTATCTCACAGACAGATAGTTAAGGAAAGAGCCTGGAAAAATAAAGGGAAATGTTGAAGGTGATTATCATAATGAGAATATTAATTAGCTCCATTTCAGACACCAATTGTTGTCACATGAATCAGCAAGCAACTTCCCAAGTATTTTTATAAGAGTCTTCTATTTCACTTGCTGTTATTACAGTCAGGAGGGGCCTTGTTGATAAGAAAAGTAAAAGTTGATTTCAGCAGTTGGGAAAAAAAAAAAAAGTGTATGGCTGGGAAAGACTCAAATAATCTACTTCTTTCCTCCTTTAACTACTTCCTACTCATAATCACATGAGGACTTATCAGTTAATAGAGTTAAAGAGAAGCATAAATGTGAGTTCTTTTATTTCTTCTGTTCAGTTCTTCACATAAGCGGGTAATGGCTGTGCATGGCCAGGACCAGAAATGGGGATTTCAGCCTCATCTGTGGAATTCCATCCAAAGAAGAAAAACAGAGGAAGCAACTTACCTCCTTTTGGCTTTTCTGAGAGATTTCTCAAGCCCTCTTTTTTCTGAACTCTGCCTTCTCTGGACACCCTTAGAACAACTCATTTTTTATCTTGTTATGCCTAGAAAATACCACTATATCGAGATGCAGTTGAGGCAGGTGCTCTAGAGAGAAAATGTTTTTCTCTCTGCTCACTGCTCTGATGTCCTTTGTAAACAAAGGCTTTGAGAGTAGTATTGGATTATTTTTTTTAAACCACTTTGCAAATTAGGTTTCTCCAAGCCACACTCTCAGCACTATTCTTTCTCAGGTTTCTACCACCCCTTCAGAGTGTGGTGTAAATTGTTTATATCAGAAATGTGTCATTTTGTGTTTTCTTCCCATGTGCCTGATCTCCCTGGCTCTCTTATATTAAGTCCCTGGTTTTGGGCAGAAGTTCTCTAGTTTAATATCAGCTAGAAACTCAACAAGCTGACATTTACTCCCACTCCTAGGCAAGTCATGAAGTTTAAATCCAAGCCTGCCGTGCCTCACAGGACATCTCCCAGCACAACAGGGTCCAACACTCCCTGCTGCTTGCATTTAGGCTCTTTTCAAGAAGTAAATTAGTCCTGTGATAATTTAGGTTATATGTTCCAGTAAGTTTTCATAGGACTTATCAAGTGCTAGTTAAACACAGATTAAGTCATACCCACTTGTAACTCTACCCACTCATTACTCAGCCAAATAATACAGCTGAATTTATCTAAAAACTTCTGCTCCTCATAAGGTTAGGGTCATTATTATTACGAACTTAATTGTCAGTTTCTGGTTTTTGTTTCCCTGAAAATTAGTGGCATGGTAAAGTAAAGTAGAAGGATTGGTGTAGCCATACAGGCCACAAATAACTGCTAAAGGGAAAGAAAACAGAAGTTTGAAGTAGGCTTTGTAATAAATATGAAAAATATGAAAGATACAAAACAGAGGCTTTGAAGAAAGAAGTGAAGCTTTATTTTCATTCCCTAGTAACTTTGAAGAGCCGTTAAGAAGAGTCGGTACATTCCCTTGTAGCCCTGCCTCTCAGCATGAAACTTTCTTTCCTTTAACCCTCTGTTATACCCCCTCGGAGCAGAGGATGCTCAAACCACTCCAGCCCCCAGCAGCTCTTCTTAACAGAATTTTTTTACCTTCATCCTCTGGCTTCACTTCAGGGCATCTACTTGATCAGCTCTAGGGTCCCACATCCCACTTTTAGAGCCTCCCCAGTGACGAGCACACCTGGTCCCACAGCTGCTCCCAGCCACCTTGCTAAGTGCCAGAGCATCAATTCTAGCTTACAATCTCAGCTTTCTTTGCCTCTGAGGCAAAACTCTTGTGTTTTCCATATTTCTAAATAATAGTAACTTTTGCCTTTTCCAGAAAGTTTTAAAAAATTATGTATAAGTACACATCTAGTTATTAGTTTATGAATAAAATACATTTGCTTGTTACTTTCATGTCTGGGAATGCTTATAGAGTTAAAATTAAGAGCATGGATTTTTCTGGACTTTCCCATAACTCTCTTCCCAGCAGTAGCGTTTGCGCAGGAAAACAACTACAATTAAAATGTAATGTGAATCAAAAGTAAAAGTCTTTGATTCTTAATACCATTATTCTCCTGTTAATTCAATTTGTATATTACAGCAGCACCTGCAAGCTGCATTGCTAGGCAGCATGTAAACACAGAAAAAAATTAGGAAAGAGATCAATAAATCCATAAAAAGATGTGTTCCGTTTTGGTAAAGGGGTGTAAAAAACAGATATCCGCGTATAAATATAAGTTGATGCTGAAGGATGTTACACCTTCACTATTCTATTCAACAGTGGTGCAAAGTGCTCAATGCCTCTGGGAATGTTTATGCGTCGTATTTAGGTGTACAGTGTATTCTCACAGGACTTGGCCCATGCATCGAGACAACCAAAAGTCACGTAGCCATGCTAGTATTATGCGAAAGCTAATTATTAGTTTGGCTTGTCATTGTGCTAACGGAGTCACGGAGTATTTGCTCAGAATAGGATCTTTATCTTCCCAGGAGAGCAAGTCAAAATACAGGATTTCTATGATTTTAAAGAACAAGCTTCATAAAACTAGTCAGAATGCTTCGTAGGGTTTTTTATTTACTTTTCCATATTTTTTAAAATCATGCTTGAAAAAATATTTACCACGCTTCATCTGCATTAGGTATCATTTCATACTCATTCTTAGATTCTTTACACTTAAATTTGTTGTGATGGTGGGTTCATATTTGCTTACCATTATTTGTGATCACCTATGGCACTCCCCATCATAGTCAGAAATCCATCGTTACGCTCTTTGTAACAGAAGGAGACGGGGTCTTTAGGAGAATTGTTTCTGAGCGCAGTCACAAGCTGTTACCCTAACAAGCAGCACACAGACAGGTTTCCTCTCGCTTTTCAACAGTTCCTCATGTCAGCTGGAATTACGTGTCCCACAAGCTACCTTATTTAAACAGCCTATTTATAACCATGCGAGAATGTCTGAGTGCTCAGATCTGTAATATGAATTCACTGGTTTGCTTTGTTTCTTCTGTTTCTGATTAAGAAAATTGTGTCTCTTCATTATGATTGGTGTCGCCCATCAAACATTTTTACCGATTTATATGGTTTTCAGACATTATTCATGGCAATGTTTTTCATCATTTCTCATAAGCTTTCCCAATTAAGATAATGAAAGCTTTTCCATTTTTATTTTCTATGGTTTTTTTTTTGTTCCAGACTTGATTTTTTACCCTCCCTTTTCCTATATTTGTTCATGGTCTTGTCTGTGGGTTTTTGGTTTTTTTTTTGGCGTGTGTCAGGGAATCCATAGTTCCTCATGGACTAGGTCCCTTCAGGCTACCTGTTTCCTGAGGGTTTAGCCACTGCTTTTTTTTTGCCTTACCCTACAGTTCCAACTTGTGATCTGTCTGCAGTCATCACGTTTTATGTGCTATGCCCAATGCAAAAGTATGAGAAGAGTCTGCATTTCTAAAGTTAAATTGCACTTTTCCTAAAAACAAATGAAAGATGTAAATGTCACTCTATCAGTCTAGCCATGAGCACCCACACCATCCTCCTTGAGCTTTCTCTCATCATCCTCTTCCCTCTCTTCCTTTTATTCAAGTTGCCATTATTAAGATTAATACATAAAGAGTGGATTAAATTTCTCAGTGAAAAGCACAATTATTAAAGGCTACATGAGTATGAATTCATTGCCATCAGAAAACTTTCAGTAACCATGTGGGGGAAAAGGTGCCAGGCGATGCAATCAACACATTGGGGGGCAGAGGAAGCCAGCATTTCTTTGCAACTCACCCAAGCCTTCCAGCTCATGATACCTTTACAGCTCTATGCGACATCATTAACAGGCCATGCCCAGTCTCCACAGCCATAAAGCTTGGTTGACATTATATGGGCACCTCTTTGTTCTATACCTTCTTCTATACCAAAGAGGTATCGCCAACATAGATGATCATTGCCGTGATGTCATTTTCTTATTCTCAGCCTTCAACACCCATTTGTAACCCAGGCTCTGCTCTCTGCAGGAGGACAGTAGCTTCCCAAAACCCCGAGGCAGATGAGCAGAAACTGCTACAGAATTAGTTGGAAGCCTCCCACTACAGAAAGAAGTAAGCCCGTTGATGTATTTTCAGAGTAAAATAATGTCTGCAGTTGTAATGATACCAAATGTACTTAAACCTCTGACAATCATCTGCAAATAACAGGAAAGTCATGCTATTTCATTTTAGTAATATATTAAGTAGCAAAAAAGAGCACTGGATCTCATCTTTTTATGAAGCAATTTTACTTCCCAGCTTCTGCTGCTGGAAGTTGAGCTGAAGGATGGTTCTCTGGTAATTTGTAATAGCTTGGGGTATATGGCTGCCACTTCACCTCAGCTGGGAAGGGCCGCAGATGAATCAGCAGCAGCTTCCCCAGATGAAAATAGCTGTATGTCTTTTAAATTTTTAATGGAGATTAACACTTTGTCATTGCAGTGCATCACTCAGTGTAACGTTGAATAATGGTCTGTGTTGAATAAAGCAGCATGATGGTATGATGCACTGGAAAGATACAATGACAAACCTCCAATATAATGCATGTCCATGTTTGAACTGGTACTTGCCTTTCCAAAACACAGACAGACACATTCCTATGATGGAGGACATGGGATGGCTTTCCACTTATTTGATATTAGATGTATAAATCCAAAGGAGAAAGTTAATTAGACTCCCTGTGTGCAAGGTAGTGGAGTACATTCTGATTGCTAATTATTTTAATATAGGTAAACGGCTATTGACAGTATAAGTAATTTTCCTCCTTCCACAGTTAGGAGGCTGCCAGGTATCAGAGCAAACCTGAGGCAATTTAAGTTATGGGTTTTCATCAATATGCAAATTGTTATTGTAAAACACATCAATGATATTTTGCTCCAGCTGCTCCACCATTTCTCAAATACTGCCGGTGTTAGTTCAGGTCTGGATCTTAGTCACTATTCTTCATCCTGGTGGCCTGTGTTTCTAAGTTGACAGTACCCTTTTTCAACTACACATTCCCTGCTTAGAGGTCTCTTTCTATGCGTAGTTGCTCAGGCTATCATAGCTGAAACTAGCAATATTCAAAACCCCTCCAATTTCTGGAGCAGAAGAATCCCAACTGTTAGCCCTCAGGTTAATCACAGCCCTTTACAACTCCTGCTTGCTCCCCTTGCTCAAGCATTCTTGATTGTGTGTACCAGTAGAGATAAGGAACACTTACCTTGGTATTTTATATGACTGATGGTTAAAAGTGCCTAATCATATTTGTTTTCCTTTGGCATTGTCTCCCAGAGGTAGACTGCTAGTTTTATAGTTCTAAGATTTTCAAGAGTCTTTTAGTGCCTCTACCCCAGCAGCCATCCAACTGTATTCACTTTTTATTTTCAATTTACTTGTTACCTTAAGAATTAAAAATAATAATAAACCAAACTTATTATCTTGCAATTTCCTATCCCACAGTCTTTAAGGCATAATCTAATTTAAATGTTTCCAGTTCTCAATGTTTTTTAATTAATATTTTAGATGTAGCAAGATGATGGGTTTCATTTGTTCTTGCAGTTGTGTCAAGATACTGTACAATATCTTCAATTTTAGTATATTTCTTTTGCATTTCAATCACTGTTTTGTAGACTTTCCCTTTGGTGAAATTAGATATAACACTGATTTTTTGTGAATGGTAACCAAGGTTCTTTTCTATTTTATTTAGTTTTAAATGTTCCTTGGGAGTGCTTGCCATTTCTGTTATATTCAGCAGTGTGAAACAGAGAGCTCCTCCAATATCGGTCCTTCCAGCTGGCATCAAAACCATATATCTCTAAACCACGAACAAAATTGTATGGTTTGGATCAACTTTGGATTAAGAAAGGCCAAAAAAATATGGCTTGTTTGCAGTAATTAATATTTTTTCTCCTGCTAGAGACCTACAGCAATTGGCACAAAGTAATTGGTCATATTTTTCAGATCCAGAGATGTCCAAATTGCTTGGTAAAGTTAGGGATAAATACAAAACCACTTCAGAAGAGGGTAAGAGGCAGAGAAATAAGCAAAGAATTAGTCTGAGAAGAAATACTGAGTAAGAAGCCCAGAAGACAGAGGAAGATCCTCTCCATCAGCCTGAAAGCTCCTGTTTTATTGTGGATGGCAGTTCTGGGGCAGGGACCCCTGATGCTAGAGGCAGGGAGGCATCTGGCATTAACCTCTTGGCATTGACCATTGGCCCTGAACACAGCAAAGTGGCCGGTCAAGGAAACTGTATGAGATACCACCTTGGCTGTGGTTGGCACTGGAGGAAGTGGAGGAGATTCATGGCAGGAATGCAAGACTTTATGGGCCTCTGAATTCCCCAATTAACCACTGACCTACTTTTAGTAAATTTGGTAGATTGATACATTTATTACCCAAACACTGTCTATCTCAGACCATTAAACATTATTTGTGCCAGGTTCTGTTTGGGTCTCTTCTCATACACAGCAATGTGGTCACTCACCTGCTACTTCTGTTAACCACTGCAGAAGTTGGTGGTGACTCCTGCAGGGTTTGCCTAAAGTCACTGTGTCTTCTTTTCCATTTGAAGTGGCTGCTGGCTGTGAGTAGATAGCACATCTTCTGGGCTTTGTAGTGAAAAATTATTTGAAACCATCAAAAAATATCCCCTTAAAATAAATTTTCAATAATATTAATGTGTTCTTGTGGACCCGTGTTCTTTTGCAACCTTGAAATTGTACCTAAAATCATTGTAGATGTATAAGTTGGTTCTTCTTTACCTCTGAAATACCCAGAATGCTTTGGGCAGAATAAAAGATAAGTAAAAATAACATTGTGAAAAGTTTCTGTTCTTTAGCTTAATTTAGAGAGAGCGACTCTATCGGGGTCTGTGGACAGTTATTTTTATGCATTCATTGCTCATTGACCAGGATAATCAAATAGAATATTCCATTTGCTTCCTGCTGTTTAAGTGCTTAATTCAAAGCTAATTGAAGTCAATGGGCAGATATTCATAGACTTTAGTGGACCGGCCATAATCTTATGTCTACCCTTGTGTAAGTTATTTTATTTATCCTAATTATTTTCATCTTCACATGCATGTATATTTATTTATTTTACATTCATTATCTTCACTTGTAAGTAGAAGTATTTTAAAGTTGTTATTAAAAGGTATTTCAAGACAGACATTTACATAGAACTGTGACTACAATAATAGCATATATGTAGGTTTTAACATAGTATTACTTTGATATCCAGTATAACAGTTGTCACTATAAAAACATATTTAAATTACAAGGGGTTTTGTTACTTCAGCTACATGGAGAGAACTTAAGCTATTAATATGATTATACTAACAACCTATATATTTATGCCTTAATGACATAACTTTTCAGCTACTGTGAATAGAATATACCCTGAACAAGAGCCAAAGTACATGATATCCTTTATCTCCTGTAAAAAATCCCCTTAAATATCTCAAGAGCATTTCCCAGGGAAAAACAAAACCAAAACCCCACAAGACCACAAAAACCCAAGCCATGTGGCAAAAACTATACCTTTGTTTTTTCTCCATATTAAAGTGTTTTCATTTAAAACCTGTTCTTCCTCCCACTTGTATTCACAGGTATGAACTTATTTCCATCTCTTGGTTCTAAGGCAACCAGCCTGCTAATTTTTCAGCTTTTAATGAATCTTATCAAACTGAGATAGGGATTGAAATCAATATATTCTGTTAGGGTTGATGTCTCTGAAGTAGGAAGAATTCTGGAAGCATGATGTGAAACAAGGTGACCAATGATATGCACTAATGATTTGCATTCCCTTCTGTTTTCTGTGCTACCAAAGCTTTTGAGCATTTCTAAAGTCCTTATGGTGCTGCAAATTCTAATGTCGTTTCTCATAAAGGTCTGAATCTTGTGTGAAAAATTACAATTTGCCTTTCTACATTTCTTAGAGGTTTCTTTTCCTATGCTTACATTTTGAGGAACATCTGTATGTGCTATAAAACCTTAGTCTTACTGAATTGGTTGTGTTTTTGTTGCTAAGAATTTGATATTGCATGCCTGCCTGACACAAAGCGATCAAAAGACAAATGCTAAATCCAGAGCAGATGAGGCTCAGTGTCACTGCTTTCTCCTGTAATGAAGTACAACACTTAAAAGTAAACTGAGGATTTTCTTAATGTGACAGCTTTATATAGCAGCACAGTTCCTAATGGAAAACCCATGTTCACAGATGTAAGCAGCAACACAACGTTTCCTTGTAACAAGTTGTAATATCTGGGACGAAACACAATGCTGGTTAATTCTATTTTGTCATTGACTTCTGTCAGGGTAAAGACAGGTCAGTCCCAAGCATTTGGAAAAATCTTATTTTTTCTTGCCATATAATTGGTTCAGAATCCAAGCATATAATTACAATTCCATATACACAATATTTGGATACTTAATAGTGCATTAAGCAAGTTACATTTAATGTTTTGATATAATTTAATCTCGCTATGTGTCAATATTTAGCTCCTAATTAATAGCATATTTACTTCTCTTCCATACATTGGTGTGCCAATTATGAGCTTAAACACCCTTCCCCAGTTCAATACTCGCAGCAGAAATAAAATACACTAAACTGAGCTTGTCTACGATGTAACTCCATCAAAGGCAACGAATTTACTTCAAGAATAAGTTTGATCCACTGCATAATGCTAATAAAATCTGAAGGTATTTTATGGATTATATTTTTCCACTGTGATTGTATTGCTTCAACGACTATTGTACATACCCAGGAAAGAGAGAAATACATCAGGGGTACTTTAGTCTTAACCTCTAGTTTGCTGTACATCGATTATTTCCAGTTTGTCTACCTTTCAGGTTTATTTTGGCAATAAATTTATAATTAAAGCAAACCCATCGAGTACTATAAAAACTGAAATTGTGCCTGACGCACTATTTTTTGTTACAGAATTGGTTAGTTAAGAGGTTCAGCCAGTCATTTTTCATCAATCATTTGAGGAAGAATTTTGACAGACATACATTCAATTAAACTGTCTTCCGTCTCATTTCACCTTTCTCCATTTAGCCCTTATTCTGTGCAGCATAACTCTGTTATCTAGAGTCCATAAAGAATTTATAAATATTCCATTCTAACTTTTTTTTTGAAGCAGGATAATACAGCTTTACTCTTACAGACTTTTTCTTTTGGCTTTTTAGTTTTAATGAAATTCCTCTGCATTTCTTCCTATCTGTAGATATATAGATATGCAATAATATTATAAACATATATTTTTAAAGCAGTAGAATTAGCAAAAAAAATATGATTTTTATACAGAATCATGTATTATCATACAATATTATGCATGCTTATAAATTATTCTTATATTATTACATTATTGTATTGCATTTTCTAGGGGTTTGAAGTTTCTTCAGGCAAACAAATTGTACTCATAGTGGCCTGTTCCACATTATCACATCATTAGGCTGCTATTAGGCTATGATAAGCCATAATATAAATTGTTTAAATGAGGTAAGAAAGAGCTAAGGAAAGAGTTGATATATCCACCAGAGGACGTTAAACACAGCGTTCTCCCTCTGGACTGCCCAGCACTGCTGGCTGCTGCTGCCCACCACACATTTATCACGAAAAGACCTTCCCAATCCAGTGTATGTGCATGGGGGTTTGTGGATGGCTGGGTCTTAACCCTTCTGCTTTGCTCAGGACGTATTTCTCATGGGAGAACCTGCATTTCATTGCAGTACGAGTACAGCTTTAATGGCTAGTCTGTGCCCTCGCTTCGCTTCTTTTCCACACACTTTATCAAATACTCTCTGAGTCAGGGAACACAAAGGAAAAAAAAAAATCACACCCACCCACGCAGCAAAATTATGGAGCAGATCACGACAGAGAGCACGACTGTTCTGCAACGAATGTGGCACTTCAGAAAATGTGACTCTTTTGTTCCCTGGTGTTTCTGTTTCTGAAACGTTTCAGCAATTTTACTGAGTTTATCACACATAAGGAAAGTAATAACAGAATAGAATCGGAGAAAATAATTCACAGGCATGAAGGAAAATAAATACATGTGATCTTCAGTGAGTGAAAAGAAATTATGTAGACAATAGCAGCATGTCTTTTAAAAGGCAACATTTATTTCATAATGTCTGATAAACATAAGCTGTTTTATCAGGATAGAATTCAGCTGGACCTAGGTTGAAGAGAATTCAGCTGAATCCCAAGTGAAAGATAAGAGCAAACTATTTCTGACATACAATTTAAAATGTTAGTGCCATAAATAAAACATAATGTAATGACTCTAATAACTCTTTCTGTTAGGATTGAAGAAAGCTTGACCATAGAAGGAGGTGCATGGGACGATGTATGATTTAAACATAAACACACTCGTATAAAGTAAATATTATCACAGCAGAACTTTACTTTTGCTTTTCTAAAAGAGTAGTGGAAAAGTTAGTGTGAGGATTGAGCTAATTCTCATTAAACTCAGAGGTGGTGCTGGCTTTGATAAGACAAAAATGGGTATGGAAGTGCAGCCCACCTTAGTTTACAGAGATCGCAGTTATTTCTGTTAATTTATGTCATGTTTAACATGCGTTGCGTAAACAGAGGAAAGATACCACCATCTTTTGTTGCCAGAGATGAATCCTGTCCAGTTCTGTACTGTTCCCAGCATGTCTGCGGTTCCCAGCAGATTTCTTTAGTTTGCCCTGATGGCTCCTCAGTGCTTGGTCAACATTCCCTTGTTTCTAAAAGCAAACAATATTCTTTATTTTGCGTAACAGATGTCTGGTTCTGCTCTAGTTAAGAGGGAAATATTTTCTTCTGAAAAAACCCCCATCTTCCTGATTCACAAAGTCCCGTGTTTGTTTAATAAACTTTTCTTTTCTCCACACTGTCTTCCAGCCGATCGCCCATCACGACAAATTAACACACCTCAAATGTTAAATATCAAGAATCAGGCACGCAGTTAATTGCTGACAGTTAAGCCACAAAGGAAAACAACTCACCAAAGTTCAGTCTAATCATGAATACATTCAAGAAAATTATAATCTACTCATGATGATTCCATGTTGAGGAACAGACTCTGGACTCACCGAGTGAATTATTCATTGTGGATTGTTTGCAAGTGCTACAGCAGTCATATATTTCTCCTGGCATGTCAGTGAAAGGAATGCAATTGCATTTCCTTGCAAATGCAAATGCAAGTGCAAAAAGGAGATCAGAATTAGCTGTCATTGTCATTAAAGTGCAATTGATCACAGTGACTTCAAAATAAACTGTTTGTCTACAGGCTACCATCAGAAAACGTACAGTAAATCTTCAGCCTGTGGCCAAATGTTCATCTTCAATGAAAAAGATTGCCTGAATGGTCAGAAATCCAGCTCAAAACTGCAGTTCTTCGCTGACCTGTTAATCACAGAGCAATAGGAGCAATGGGTTTTAATTTCCCAGACTTTCCCAGAAGGTTCCCTGTGACCAAAAGATGTGCTATGTTACCTTTTTTTTTCTCTCAGTCAACTTGATATTGGATTCCTAGAAAACCAGCTATCAATATTAAGCCAAAGCCAGGAGTTTATGTCTCTTTAGGAAACCCAACTACACCTCTAAAGAAACAAGGCTTTTTTTTTTTTTTTTAAGTAGACTCTATCCTTGTGTTTTTTTGTTCAGAAAAACTTCTTGAGGATTAAAGCAGTTGCTGAATATGTGGACAACATCAAGGAACAGCATTCAGGGTATTTTGAGGAAAACTCACTTTCTGGTACTATTTTCTACCAGGTAAGGACTTCTATCAGATGCAATGCTGCTGGTTTAAGTAGGACATAAAGGAGGGTTTCTAACCACATATCTCATATGTATCTCATACGACAAAAATACGTGTCACAGTAAATACCCTCTATTTATTAACAATACAGAACATGCCACCCAATTATAAATATAATCTATATGTCTTTTAGTTTTTAATCTACAAAACACCAAGGAGCACTAGAGAGCTTACAAAATATGTAGAGAAGCAGCACTCTTTCTCTAGTAGGTCCCATTCTTGTTTTTGCAGGAGGCTAGGCTAGGGTTAATGCAGCGTAGAAGCAGCTCTCTGAAAAAGTGTAATGCCCAGCCATTTCCACTAAGGCTTAAATTGTTGCTTTTCTTATTCCCAGAGGAAAACCAAGCTAATGTGACTTGTATGATGGGAGCCATTTTCCTCTCTCATTATTCATAGACATGACTTGGGATCAAGAGCTAGTCCGAGGTCCAGTTCAGAAAAAACCCTCTAAAAGCCCCACTCGCCCACACTGGTCAAACTCAGAGGCCTCAAAATACATACATGTGAAATATCTTCTCAGTATCTGCTCCTGTTTGTTTATTTGTAACTTTCAAACAAAAAGCAAGTTCTTACATATGGTTTTCCCAAATTATTTTCATTTCCACTGTCTACTTCATCAAGCACATATGGGGGCATTAGCCCATTTTCTCTAGGTTATTTCTTCTAAAATGACAACATTAAATACAAACATATAAAATGTTCTTAATAAGTAATTAAAAACAACATGTTTCTCTTTCTATACCTGCATATGACTCTATGGTAAAGCAGACTTGGGGAAAGGGAATCTAGTCTTGTGCTTAGTTATAAATAAATTAAGGTTTCGTGAAAAATGCAGGATGCTTTTTTAAGTATGCGTCATGAGAATATTTCCAGACCTTTGAGCTCAGGGTCTGGCACATTTCTAGCTGGAAGTACGGCATTTTTCTGGCACACTCCTCCTAGCCCCTCACTAACTACTTTTTAAATAGGTTTCTTAGCAAAGCCACTAAGGGCCTTTTCTGTCCTACTTACTCACGCTAAATATTTCTTTACTCATGTGGAAGGGTCCTACTGGCTGTAATGGGTTGACTTGTCAGAACAGTAGTGAGAGTGAACAAGGGCAAAGGTTTCCCATCAGCCTCACACAAAAGTATGTACTTAACACTGAGAATGTAAAGTAATCTTAATTTTCCTACACTGGAATTTTTAAGGTACTTAGAAATGTCTTCCCAGGCAATTTGTTTTTTCAGAACAGCTTTCCTCTTCTTCCTAGAATTAACTAAAGTAGTTCAAACCCAGTGTGCTGGTTTGGGCTGGGGCAGAGTTAATTTTCTTCATAGTACCTACTATGGGGCTGTTCTGGATTTGTGCTGGAAACAGGGTTGATAACACAGGGATGGTTTTGTTCCTGCTGAGCAGGGCTTACACAGAGCCAAGGCCTTTTCTGCCTCTCACCCCACCCCACCAGCGAGGAGGCTGGGGGGGGCACAAGGAGTTGGGAGGGGACACGGCTGGGAAAGCTGACCCCAGCCGACCAAAGGATACCCCACACCGTATGATGCCATACTCAGCATGTAAAGCTGGGGGGAGAAGAAGGAAAGGGAGGACATTTGGAGTGATGGCATTTGTCTTCTCAAGTCACCATTATGCATGATGGAGCTCTGCTGTCCTGGGGATGGCTGAGCACCTGCCTGCCCATGGGAAAAAGTGAATGAATCCCTTGTTTTGCTTTGATTGCATGTGTGGCTTTTGCTTTACCTATTAAACCCACAAATTTTCTCACTTTTACTTTTCCAATTCTTTCCCCCATCCCACCAGGGGGAGTGAGAGAGCAGCTGGGGGGGGGTCAGTTGCTGGCTGCGGTTAAACCATGACAGTCCTTTTAGTGACCAAAGTGGGCTTGAAGGGTTCAAGATAACAACAGGTTTAATTGGAATGTGCCAGATCAAATTTATAGCTGTTCAGCTATTAATTGGCTGGCTCCTGTGCTTGCCATGGGGCTTGCTTGCCTTACTCTATATTAGAGCCCAGTGCTCATTAGTGGATGCTTTTTGCTGGAACTCCAGGGTGAACTCAAGTCAAAGGGACTGTGAGCTGGGGATGTGTCCATGCAGGAGCAGGATGCCCCAAATCATCTGTGACCATGAGTAAATCCACACCAGAACAGGTACCTTTCAAAGCATCTGTGGCCGTGGTTATGTCTGTGCCGCAGCAGGGACACCGCTGAAGGGATTGTGGCCCAAGGATAAGTCCACGCTGGAGAAGGTACACCTTGAAGCATTGGTGAAGCAGGTACACCTGGGACAGTTCATGCCTAGAAACAGACTTCAGTGTGGTTGGATGCCAAAGACCAATCCTCAGGAGGAAAACAGTGGGAGCAGCCTGCTGTACCTTAAACTGTACCTATAAGCAATTGTCCGTGTCAAGTATCAGGAGATAAAAGGAAACCGATACTTCCATAAGTACAGCAAGGATCATGCCTCACCCTTCTCTGGCTTCACCATGGGTTATATTGGATAAAAAGACTCCCATGCCTCCCCAGAATAAGGGATTGAGCACTGTAACTATGATTCTGGACATAGGAACTGTTCATCTAGACATTCCAATTTCATAACATGTTTAGTATTATATACTATGTTTTATATATATAAAATTATAAATTTATAATTTTACATTATAGTAAATATAATATTGGATATACTAAATATTTTATAAAAAAAAAAAAATTTTACATGAAACATTCTTCAGTATCTCTGGCAGCCTTTTATAAAAGGCTCTGTATTGAGACAGTCTACAATAAATACATGAAGTATTTTAAGACAGCAGAAGAAAGCAAATCAGAGACACAGTTAAAACTAAGACTAAATGCTTCTGGGCCAATGAGAAATGTACTATTCCCGTGCTGAAATTTTTCCCCAGAATGTTCAAATTTATAGTTTCATGATAACTTTTTTTACAACCCTGCTTTGTTGAAGATCAATAAATGAAGCAGAAAAGTAAGAAAAGAGAAAGATCAGGTTTTTGTGATTAAGCCATTAGATAGAGACCAAGCCAAGCTACAAAAGGTGGACCTCTGATGAGATGTGTCACTCTGGAAATACACAAGAGGCTGAAAAACATTAATTCTGTACTTCATTTTTGCCTGTTTAGTATTGAACTTGTTCATCTTTTTTTTTTCCCCCCAGAATGTCTGATTCATTTACCTCATTTTCAGTTTGAATGGACTTAAATGTCATGACTGTTTTCATTTTTTAATTAATTTTCCATTCTGCTTAACAAAGCAATCCAGGTACTTAGAAATTTGTATTAATAAAGTTTTGTCTCAATGGGTTGCTTACTAGGTACTCCACTGCCTATCATCTCTCATTCACCTGCTTGTCTAAGCTAATTACTTCATTTGTTTTACATATATGTTGTTCAATGTTTTTTTGTCATTTTTCCTTTATACAGATATAAAACTGATTATTGTCTTTCATAAAATCATAGAATGTTTTGGGTTGGAAGGGACCTTTAGAGGTCACCCAGCCCAACCTCCCTGCAGGGAGCAGGGACACCTTGAACCACATCAGGTTGCTCAGAGCCCTGTCCAACCTGGCCTGGAATGTTCCCAGGGATGGGGTCTCCACCCCCTCTCTGGGCAACCCCTGCCAGGGTTTCACCACCCTCATTGTAAAGAATTTCTTCCTTAGATCCAGTCTAAACCTACCATGCTTCAGTTTGAAACCATCCCCCCTTGTCCTGTCACAGCTGGCCCTGCTAAAAAGATTTTCCCCATCTTTCCTATAGGCCCCCTTTAGATACTGAAAGGCCGTAATCAGGTCTCCCTGCAGCCTTCTCTTCTCCAGGCTGAACAACCCCAACTCCCTCAGCCTGTCCTCATAGGAGAGGTGCTCCAGCCCTCGGATCATTTTAGTAGCCCTCCTCTGGCCCCGCTCCAACAGTTCCATGTCCTTCTTGTGCTGAGGGCTCCAGAGCTGGACGCAGGGCTCCAGCGAGGTCTCACCAGAGCAGAGTAGAGGGGCAGAATCACCCCCCTCAACCTGCTGGATGGTCTTTACCATTTTCCAGACTTTTTTCTAAAGATATTTCATTTAAAATCCTTAACTAAGCTGCACTTATGTACCTTTATCCATTTGGGCTAATACTGACTTACTATATTTTGGACATAGACAAGAAAAAGTCTGGGCTTTATGCCGTAATGGATTTCTTCCTAAATGTGATAAAATTACAAATAACCTAGAAGGTTTGTTTTACAATGAATGCATTAAGGCAGACATGTCAGTCATTGGCCATTTTCGTATGTCAGAATTTGGAATCAAGTTCATTCTTATAATGTTTGGTGCACGATGAGAAGATTGATAAAGGTGATAAAGCTGCAGATATTTTTAAGTTGTACTTAACTAATAAAAATGTTGTCTCTTAAAAGCTAATGCTGAAACTATCAGAAATGTAGAAATACTGTGCATCTTTTGTCTTAGTGCTTTGAAACATTTACTTCAAACAAGAAGGTTAAGAAAAAGCAAGAATGAGATTCATTATAAAATTCTTACCGTTAATTTACACAGCTTTTATACACAATCTCTTCCACGTAGGCATTCATGTAGTTCTACTACAGTTTCTGAAGCTAATTTTCTCAGAAATTGTACTGAAAAGGAATGCAAGAGTAAGGAAAGGATGTGAGCAAGCGTTCTGTTATGAGGTAGTCTGAAGAGATTCTGAATTTATACAAAATTACAATCAAAACTTTAAAAGGAACTTTTGCGTAGAACAGAGATACAATATCACTTTATTTCATCCAACAGTGTTGCTATTAATATTATTAAAACTAGTAATGCTAATCAGCTTCAAATTTGCATTAGAATACCAGCATTCATTCTACATTTAATGTTATTCCAAATTTCATTATTACAGTTTGGCATCATTGGAACTTACAACACACACAGAGTCTTAGGAATCTTCTTTCGAGGTTTATTTGTCTGTAAATTCAAATGGTGCTTATGTAAACAAGATTATCACGGTTGGGAAGAATGGAACTGAAAAAATACCTTGCTTTTGCTGCTTTCAAATATATCTATAAGCAGTGAAGTGAATTGTCGAAATAGGACTTAAGTAAAGCTGGGTAAAAAAAGGTATTGCATACTTTATAACATTAAGACACAGGGATGCCTTTACATTCTGGCTTCTCTCTGCTGCTCTGATGGTGCAAAGTGACCATAGACTTAATTGAGCAATTAAGGGAAAATAATGAGGTGCTGTTTCGCCCGTTGGGGTCACAGCAGCAGAGCAGTACCAGGTAGTTTGGGGTCACAGGAGCAGAGCAGTACCAGGTAGTCTGGCTTAGGGCAACAGCATCTCTCAAAGTCTGATAGATAACAGCCCCACAAAATAGTTTTATCTTCTTCATTATGTACTAAAGATGTCCAGTCGACATAATATTGCAAATGCAAACAGAGTTATGTTGTTTGGCAAGAAACAGCCAGGCTGGATTTGGAAGGGCTGAAGCTATTTCTCTGTCGCAGATACACGCGTGCCACATTTGCTGTGAGGGACGAAGGGAACGGTGCATTAAGACATCTCCTTTCTGTGGTTGAAAAAACATTTCAGCACTTTATTTCAAAGTTCATTGTGGAATCTGCTTTTATTTTAGCCAGTTAGTGAATGCTTTGGAAAATCTGGCTAATTCAAGGAAACATTCAGGAGTGCTAGTTCTATTCTAAATCCTTATCGTAATAAAGATCAGATTGACAGTCTCTTCTATCTAGCTTCACTCTCTTTGAAACTGCAAAGTGTTCTTGAGCTGCTGTTTCTCAGAATTAAATTTGTTTCCTGCCATGCAATTACATTTTTAAAATTCTGTTCAGTAAAATATTTCTAACTCCATTACAATAAATTTAACCCCATGTCACACTGACACATGATTCATATTAACAAATGCCACTGCTGTTGTTGCCTGCCTGTTGATTAGCTTTCAGCTGCAAATGGGGAATCAGCTTGACTTTTTTTCTCTCCTCCAGAGTTACATCCATCCCTGCATTCTGATAAAAAAACTGCCATAAAGATACAGGAAATAAAGATATTGCAGGTAATCTCCTAAGCCTTGTCTCATTCCTGTTATCAGACAACAGATTTGCTCTTTAGGCATCACTGATATGTTTGACATCTGTCACAAAAGCCCCGTGGACTTTTCCCCTTTCCTCCGTTAAAATCACCATCAAGAGCAGGCACCACTGACACTGAGGCTGTTATCTGAATGACCATTGACTTTTGAAAGATCTCTTAGGCTGCTCTTTTTTTTCTCACAAGCTGTTCCTACCAGGAACATACTTCTAACCATGCGGCGAAGATGAAGAACTATGGGAAATACCCCAAATATACACAGCAAACAACCTGACAAAAATCTGCTGGTAGGAGTAAAAACCAAGAATCATATGCCAGTGCCTGAGCACCTGCTCTGTGTGGTTAAGTGACAAGGATCACACTGACTCCCCTCCATCATTTTCTTCATCTGACACTTTTCTTTGGAGAAGCCAGATGCTCAATTAGAAAAATAAGGTCTTGTATTAATAATCAAGAAAATGTGCGCCTACTGGTTTGAATTTATATTCACGCTTCCTGCATTTGGTTCAGTCCTCCACACTCTCTGTTAACATGCTGAAGTTAATTAGTTTCTATTTTTTCTTCATTTAAAATGAAATCGGTTTATCAGAGACAAGGTACCCCACATATAAAGGCAGCTGGGGGGAAAAAAATATATCAGGCCAGTTATGAACCTGAGCATCTTAGAAAAAATTTATGTGAGCAAAACACCACGGGAAGTAGTTTTGTACTGAGGGTTTGCAGAAGCGCAGGCACAGGACGCTTTGCTCTGTGGTTGCTGGGGGATATTAGATCACCCCATGCACCTGAGAAAACAGCCGCTGCAGGTTGCAGTGTCCATCAGAGGCAAAGGCAGCCTTGGATTTCCATATTTTCCCTTCTCATCCACTGTTACCTCTCTATATATTTCCTGACCATAGGAAGTCTTTCAAGGGAAGGCTTATACTGCAATGGATCTATACAAACGCTATCAGCCCCCCCAGGAGCAGGCCGGCATTTCTTACTGCTATCTTTCCACGTTTAGTGAGTTGCTTTCAGAATATTATTCCTGAAATTTCTACATTTGTAGATTTTCATTCAAAAAGAAGCTTTAAAATTTAGATTAGTTTATAAATAAACGGTATATAATTTTCTGACTACATGGTTGCCATAAAGGAAGTAAATTGAAAAAACCTAATACTTGATCTGAATCATAAAACTTTAAATCCGCAAACTTTTTTTTTTCCATAATCTGACTGTTCAGATATTCTGTTCCTTTATCATAATCAAAAGAAAGGTAGGCCTTTAATTTCTTTAATGAGATAAAGCTTAGCAGGGAAAAGGAATAAAGCAAGAGATCTGAATTAAAAATGAAAAAAAAATCCTTTTCTCTTAAACCAAGCCCTACTGGAAGCATAATTTTTCTTTCTACCCTTGTTAAACTAAGATATATCTGGAAAAATATGAATGTTTCATGAAAGAATTTAGGCCTTTGATAGTAAATGAAAAACTGAAAGGTGTTCAATTTTGAAGGAGGGAGTTAGAAACTATTTTCTCTTTTTACTTCTGCATAAGAATCCACCTACCACTGTTCAAAATGTTTTCAGCTATTCTGACTGTGTCAAAGCTCACAAAATACAGATGGACAGTGGGCTCTGGCACCACAATGCAATCCAGAAGTAGCATATTTAATAACGGCATCATCTTCAAAAAAAGTTATCATCTTGCTGTGGGACTTCAGACAATAACCACATATTGATCATGGATAAGACTTATTTGAAGAACAGGTCTCATATCTGCCTCCTAATGGCAATTCCATATAAACATCTTTCATCTATAGATTGAGGAAAGCCAATGAGCCCAAAAGTCACTGGTGATCGACAACTTCACATATCACTGATAATTCACAGCAGCATGAATTATCCTCTGCAGTGATCTCTTACAACACCATGGCAGCCCTTCACTTCTGCAAATGCATTACGTTTCTTCTTTCCTTATCCAAATCTATCTTTTCTCTCTTGGATGGAAATCCAAAACATAGTACCAGCTGCCTGAACCAGGAAAGCCCAGTCCTTCCCAGTCTCCTCTTGAGCACTGCAGTTCTGTGCCTCTGCGCTCTTTACTGTCACATTCACTTCATTCTTTTTTCCTCATTCCCACCTGTCATAAAAGAGGAGATTGAAAGTGCTAAGGAAAATTACGTGCAGCATGCATCTGCCAGCCCCAAACAACTTGACAGGGATTTCCAATGATTTCCACAATCATCCCCTAAAACCCAGAAAGTTGAAAGTCTTTTGTTTTATTGAAGCGTACAAAGTACAAAGACAGAGGCAAAGATCAGTAGGTAAAAACTGTGCCATGTGTAAAAGAAAGAGGGAAAAAACAAAATAAACCCCCCCAATGTTGCTGATATTCTTCATCATGACCAACATCACTGTTCCCAGTCCTTGCCATGCATGTCACCCCATGCCAAAACTTATTGGGGGAGGGAAGCAAATCTTAAAGAAAACGGCCAGATAAAAACATCTGAAATTTTTTCAAGTCTTAAGACAGGTAGAATACAGTAAATTGGTAAGAGGCCTAGGTAGGTTGCATGTTGTGGAAATATGCAGTTCTTTGCAAATACCATTTTAATAAAACACATACGTGAAACACAGCTATGGAATGTCATACTGTGGGTTCCTGCTACTAGGAATAAATACGACATCAACGGGAACTATACTTACTGGTCTAGGGTATAACTTGGCTTTTAACAATTTTAATTTTTTTTAGTCAAAATTGCCAGGTTCTTTTGACACAATGAGTTGTCTTTTCAGTGCATATGATTTCTTCTGAATACCCAAGCACACATGTCAGTGTGGGAAGCAATCTCCTACGGAGACTGTGAGTGATATTCTGTCTTCATTTACTTCCAATCATTCCCACTGGAGTTTAAGAGGTCTAAATAAAAAAAGAATATATGTTATTTTTCCATTTAGAGGTTGTGTTGTGGTTTAGGGTTTTTTTCTCCCCAATTATTATTATCGCTGTAGTGGTTAGTCATATTTATTGGTGAGCAGAGACAGAGGCAAGAACACAATAAAATCAACGTGTACTTCAGACTATATCATCACCATTTGCAATAACACTTTTATTCACTGTCTACACTAAAAATACTTACATGCCTAAGGACACAGGCACTGCTGCAAGTTACGGTGCTTAGTTTTCAGGTGGCCATTCCTGCAAAATGTCCATAGGCTTCTCTGCTCTTGACAGATTCCCGGTTCCTGGAGCCAGAGGTTGTTTTATATTCTGCTGCCTTGCTGGTTCTTGCCTGGTCTGACAGCACATCACAAGGATGCTGAGGAGCGGAGGCTCTCCTTCCCACTGCAATGAGCACTCTTTATCACCTGACCAGCTTAAAATGAACCAGGACACGCTTTTTCCTAGCTCTAACTTTGAGGCTTAACCTGGGCAAGGAGACGGAAGAGTTGCCAGCCTTAACAGGGATCCTCTACATCAGTATAGACTAACTGTGGTCCCTGCATAATTTGCAACCCTAGACATCTTGAAGGCAGTTTTCTGCTTAGATTGTATAAACACACACAAAAGAAAATAATTTTTATCTCAGCTGAAGTGTGCTTATGTCTCCGAGTTGGTCTGAGGAGAGGGACGATCCCCAGAGGAGTTCAGGATCTGGTCCTTGACATCCTCTTTGAAGCCAGGGTACAGTTTGTCCTACTGGGGTACAGAGTGGTCACACCATTCAGGTTGTTTCAGTGCTGCTCACACGATGAAATTTCCAATTTGCTCTCCTCATACTATGCTGAAAGAATAAGAGGTATGTAGATACCTTCAAAACAAGGTGCTTACAACCTCTTGCAGAAGCCAATAGCTAAACTCCATTAACTTGTACATACAGCATGAAATTTTGGCTGTATTTATGTATCTCTCTTTGTTATAACCGGTTTTACAGGATGCTGGTCCTGTTGGAATCTCTTTTAGGGGTGATGATCCTGACCCCTCAGTGGCTGGAACAGCTGGTGGAATTGAGGACTAGAGCCTCTTCACCTTACCCCACTGCATGCATTTTCTCTCCAAGCACTTCAGTCTGCCAAAACACTCCCATCACCCAACCAAAATCTCTTCTTCATTCCTGCTTTGTCACTTCAGAGCCCTTCCTCCTCAGCCAGCCGGGATATTCCAGCTTTACTTTGGTAGCACCGAGATGGGAATTTGTCCTACTAATTTTGTGAATTTATGTCCTGTGGTCACACAAACCAAACAGCGTGTTGTTTCTAGAATCTTGTGCATTGATTCCCCTCAGGAGTCAAGTTGGGATATGTCAACTGTTTCTGCCTATTACCTGTGCATTACTTATCTCTTAATGACCTTTGAGAAGAGTAGAACTTATAAAGTTTCTTTATCCAATGATTACTTGCAATATTTGAGTAGTTTCTGTGTGAACAGTATTAGGAACCTTCGAGCACCTGGCAGCCTTTTGTTTTAAGTGGGTTTAATCAGCACTACTTCTACTAAAATAGATTTTTTGATTAAAGGCAAGATTACTGAAAGCAATTATTTATTTTTTTATCTTCACAAATTATTTACTATGTAACCCTAAAATATATTTTTAATGATGCTGAATCATAAAAGATCATAGACAGAAAGTTTGAAGGAAGAGTTCATATCTACACATTAAAGTGTGTGGTTATGTTCTATGGTAGGAAATTGATCGAGTGTAAAGACTAGACGTAAATGTGAAACTTTTGAATAGAATGATGAAGTGGATAAGAATAATACATACAGTATCATTGAAGTCATTAACTCTAGATGAATTTCCATCTTTTTTCTTTTCCAGTAGGATGATGTATGACACGACTTGTACCTAAACGAGTAACACCTAATCAAATTACTGTTCTCTTCATAAGCCAACTCTGATTGTTTGTGTTGTACAGAAATTTAAGAGGAAAGATATTATACACAGAGATATTTGAATTTAAATAGTCAAATGGAGGAAGTCTGGGTTTGAAAGATGCAAACCAAAGTGCAGATTTCTACAAAACTTAGTGACAAAGCTGAAAACTCTACAAGCTTTTCCTCATTACCAACATGTAAATTTGAGAGGACATAGTATTTCCTTTTTTGTGACATGAAAGATGCTGCAAATCTTTACCAGACCAGTGGTCAGTCAGGTCAGAAGAGAAAGCAGAGCTAAAAATAAATTCACACAGAGACACGAACATTTGACCATCTTCAAAAAAAGAATTAAAATACTTTGGTGATTCAAAATTAGCTTTCCATAAAGAGTTTCCTCAGTTATATAATTCATGACTGAACTCTCTCAGAAAACTTTTTGCTTGACACAATGTGAATAGTCTATCTTCTGAACAATGCTTTTGAACTGCAGATATGGCAAATAATCCCAGTGCATTTTCCGCGGGGAAGAGGGAAGCATGGTCTCTGTTCTGCCCCCACTGAACTAGCAGGAGTTTTACCCTGGACTTCAATGGAAGGAAGATGAGATGTCATGTCTTTGAAGAGGGAAGAGTATCAAAGTGGGCACCACACAATACACAGATGTACTAGAAAGTAATTATGTATTGTAAAGAGCAAAATATAGGCCACTGTTCTTCTGGTGTAATTTCCCATTCCGTTTCATATCTCAGCATCTCCCACTCTCTGTTCCTGCATAATGAGTTGATGAAGCTGAAGTTGCCTCCATCACTTTGTGATCTGCCATTCCTCCTAAGATGTATTATGTATACAAATTATTATACTTAAGAAAACTTCTGTTCTGAAAATTCTCATCAAAAGAAAGTACTTTTAAAATGAAATAATTAGTGATGTTATTTGATGTATGAGAAAACATAACCCTGCTTTGGTGTAACCATTGCCATTCCTTTAATACCTAAGGCCTTTTATACACATGGGTTTGGAAAAATTTGGCTTTCAAAACTTGTGAAGTTACTAAACTTAATTTATGAAGGTTCCTCACCAGGAACAGGGGTTTTTTTCAAGCAAAATGATTGATAAATCTACTTCTTTCTTAACATATCAACTATCAGAAACTTTGAAGAGTGAATGGGGCTGAAAGCAGTCATGTAAGAGTAAAGAATTTCTGTGGGAGTTTCATGGACAAACCACTTACAACCTGGGACCATAGCGGGCAAGTTTTTTGGATGGGGGTCTCTCATATTTTCCTCAACACCAAAAATTCCCCAAAGACCTAGTGCACCCCTAAGAGATTAGAATTTTACTCTGCATCATGGGTTTGAATTTGAATCACATCTCTTAATCCAACCTCATCCCAGGTGATTAGGTACACCAATGGACTGCATACTGGAGACAGAATTGTGCTCCTGTTTAACTGGCCTGATGAGCCAAAACTAGGGTTAATGTTATCCCTACTTTACCTTATTTTTGTCACAGTCAGGATGGTTTGCAGTTACTAAACTTCTCCAGGAACCTGAAAAGCTTTTGGATAGTTAGGCAACTAGCTTTTTCGTTAGTCAAGTCAAATACTGTCTTCTCTAAATCACCTTGAAGTGTTCTGTAATTCAGTGAACGTGACCTGTGGAGATACAAAAATGGAATAGTATTTCCTACTGGTTTTCAAGTATGAAAAATCTACATACTTAATGTGTTTAAGCAGGGTATATCAAACGGTTTAATAATGAAGTATGTTTATTGACTTAATGTATTCATCAGTTTCCAAAGGGCTCATACTTCTGGTGAAATCAAAGCAAGAACATTAAAACTTCTCATGAAGTTCTCAGCACTCCAAGAACTGCTTCTTCACTTAAGCTGATAAAACTGTCACCTTTCAGGTGTTTTACTCAGTTTAATTTTCAGAGGGGAAGTAAAATATTCAATCCCAAATGCCCTTGGAGCAAAGAACTTACACGCCCTGTTGCTTTGTGATGAGTGCATTGTCAAAATAAATGACTACAGCATTGTGAATGTATTTCAAACATGGAGTAAATTCATTGTGTATAGCTAGTGTCACAGCAATGTGAAATCTCCATGGGAAATATATGGAAGAAGCATGAGTACACGTGTAGCTGTTTCCTGGTTTGGCAGGACATAATTTTAAGAAGCCAGTTAAATTCATTCCAGTACCATTTCTTTAAAGTGCAGTTAAATTTGTTCTTGTGCGCAGGATGTGTAAAGCCAAGAGAAGAATAATGAATCTGAACATACCGTATATGTTCCACCTGTGGCTTAGCGGATGTATTCAAGATGTATTTGTTGGTCAGCACCAAGTTGCCACACAGCAGTAGAGGTTTGCTCACCGTGCAAATGCAGTGTTTGCACAGACAGGAACACAAGGGAAAACCTACAATCAAATGTTTGTTAGCGTTTTCAATATGTTTTCAGAATTAATTAAAACTTTTGATAAATAACATCACTGCTAGCAGCTAAGCACACCAACTGCTGCCTTTCTATATGCCGTGACGATAATATGTCTCTCTGCTAGAAGTGTAAACCTATATTTCTGTACTCAGTGTTATCCACAAGACATTTCAAACAGTAGCTGCACGCTTACTTATTGAACTTTCATTTTTACTTGGATTTTCCTTGCCTTGGTGATTCTAGGGATTTTCAAAGCAGTTGAGTTTACTGTCTCTTAAGTGCCTTTTTGCTTGCCTGTTTGACAGTTCAGAATGGCTTTAGTCGTCCTTTCTATACATCCACAAGTAAATTTAACCTTCCTCCCATGATTCTTAGATTTTCTTGAACATAAAATTGGGGCTTGTTGTTCCTGTTGAACTTCCGAATGCTGCTTCTGGCTCGGATTAGTCACAACAAATAGATTTCAATTCCAAGCTGGTGACCAAGTTGTCAGGCAAGCCAACTGAAACAAATCACATAACTGTTATTCCTTCCAGTTCTGCAGTGGGTATGGAAGGTCTTGAATCTTTTTCCCTCTCTCCATTAGTTGTTGAAATAAATTGGCCCTGCTCATTATTAACATTTACCATCAGCTCTAGACTATTGCAAAAATTATTTTGTTTTTTTCATGGATCAACACTAAACTTAAGATCTTTCATCAAACTTTCATTCTCTTGAATGACTTCTCATATCTTTAGTTCCTTCCAGTAAAATTACCCTAATATCCCACCTTCTAGTTCAAACTGAATAACTGTTGACCTCCAGCTTGTGCAAAATTGTCCTAATATCACAGTTAAACGAACAAAACCACAGTCTTCCAAGAGGAATCACGTAATTGACATTATACTCAAGTTAGTTTTTCTCTTGACTGACATGGTCCTTTAAGGAGTGACTTCTTCAGGTCATTGAACATTTATAATACTGTTTTATATTTATTATCTCTTCCAGAGTATAATTTCTCCATTCACTCCCCAGGATATATTTTCAAAATTAAACATAAACATTATGTAAATGGGATTTCTTCAAGTTCATTTTTACAGAGTGGATGCACTGACACTGGTCATAGAAAGCTTAAGGAGTTAAGATTGAAGTTTAAAACATCGAAATCTGTGCAGTATGAACTACTATCAAACAGGACTGAATGGACCCGTCTCTATCACTAAACATTTTATTCTATGTTACAGGTAAAATTCATTTTATCTTATAGTAGTAACAATTAAAAAAAAATCTGTTTGCAAAATAAGATGCACTGTGCCTCTCTAGAAAACCTTTTATTATTATTATTATACCACATAAAATTTTCTATTATTCATCATCCTCAGGACACTTACATAGTTCAAGGAACAGTTTTGCCATAAGAACTGACTGATCTTTACTGTCCTCTTCAGGCTTCTTTTTAAACATCCACTGTATTTTAATGCAATCTTTCCTATGTCTAACCAAAACCCATCTGAAACCAATGAACAATTTCTATTATAATCGCTGGCTAAAACTAATAAAATCTTTTGTGTGTTGTTATTGTTTTGGTTTAGCTCCAGCCATCTCGCTCACCCTCCCCCACACCCCATAGGATGGGGGAGAGGATCAGAATGGTAGAATTGAGAAAACTCATGGGTTGAGATAGGAACAGTTTAGTAATAATAATAATTATTATTATTATTATTATTTATTTTTATATAAAGAACTAAAAATGTTATTATTATTATTATTATTAATAATAATACTGTAATGAAAAATAAAACTATGAGAGAGAGAGAGAAACAAACCCCAGGAAAAACAAGTAATACAACCACTCACTACCCACCGACCAATGACCATCTCAGCCCCGAGCAGCGATCACTGCCCCCTGGCCAACTTCCCCCAGTTTATATATTGACCATGACATCATATGGTCTGGAATAGCCGTTAGGCCAGTTGGGGTCAGCTGTCCTGGCCATGCCCCCGCCAGCTCCTTGTGCCCCTGGCAGAGCAGGGGAAGCTGAAAAGTCTTTGACTGGTGTAAGCCCTGCTCAGGAACAACTAAACCATCAGTGTGCTATCAACATCATTCTCATCCTAAATCCAAACCACAGCACTGTGCCAGCTGCTAGGAAGAAAATTAACTCTGTCCCAGCTGAAACCAGGAGAGTTATGTATTTCAATAGGAGACAAATCAATAAATCTCTTCGGGGCCACTTCACTGCTTCATTTATAGAGTTTCTCACCAGACTTCAGAAGACTATCTCTAGTGCAGTACAATCAGTTGCCTACCCAGTCGATAGCATAGTCTCGTTCCCTTAGCTTTTATCAGTTGTCAGAGTTTGGTCAAGAGTGGTAGATCTGGGACAACAGACACCTGAGGAAGATCAGGTAAGCAGTTCTTCATGTCAAAAGTATCAAGCTTCTACATCACATGCACTTGTACTATAAAAAATGGTATTTGCTACCATAGAGAATACACACCTCTGAAAGTTATTTACAATTGTTACAAAGAAGATTTCATACAGTTTTTCTGGCAAGTGAACTTACCCAAACATATGCCAGGAAAAAACAAGTGCAATTATAAACAAATTGTTCTTTCTGCAACAGAGAAAGCAGATGCAACACATAGAAGGGACAGATCAAACCTTCAAAGGTGAAGCAGCATCGTTATCACTGAGCTCATCAGAAAACTTTTTCCCATTTGAAAACAGCCTGTGTTTTCTTCATGTCAGTCCACTTTCACATTAAGATAATGCTACAGAAGACGGTAGTGGCATATCAGTATAAAGCTCAAACAGTAAAATGTAGAATATGGGCTTTCGTGTTTCTCAGAGAGGAGGAAAAATTCTGCCTGTGCCACAGCAGGACACAAACTTGTCAATACTACAGCCCCTTAAACAAGAGGCTTCAACAGGTTGGAACTACAACTACATGCACGACTGGCTGCTGGAAGACGCAGCTGTCCTTGGGTGTGTAAGAAAGCATAAAGCAGGTAGTGCAGATGTTATCCAACCCTAACCTCGACTCACAGGGCCACATGGCTGGCAGAAACAACAGCAAATTTGCTGAAGTAGTTTCTAAGAATTAAATAATTTATAAAAAAAGCATTACCCATACAGTGTAAATTTACAATTAAACCTAGATATTATATAGAATACACATGCAGAATGTGAGAATGAAACTACAAGTGAAGCTAAGCAAAGAAAACTAGAAGTTGTTGAAGAAAAAACAACCTTAATTTACAAACTCTTGAAGAAAAGATCTGAAACTCAACAATTTGAAAGTGTTTACTACAAGAGACAGGGCAGGCAAAAGACTTTACCATCTACTTGTTCCTGCATGTGTGGTTAGCAGATGTAGATACCTGAACTTGAAGTACACAGACTTTATTTTCTCTTTAAAGATATTTAAACTAAATAACCCACACTCACATGTTGAGGGTGCAGTAGTTGACTGAACTCTCCCAAATGAGCTTCCTCAAATGCAGAACAATTCAATCCATCCCAATCTCCAAATTCTGTCCTTAGAAAACTTACTGCAACATGTGGGAAGAACAAGGAAACCAGAACTTCACAAGGCCATGACTTGCTTTAGGTATGTCTTCTTCAGATCTTGCAGATACACCTCAGATCTTCTTTTGACTTTTAAGCAGCTATCTGAACAACCTTTTCTCTAAAGCCATCAGTTATTAAAAGGTCAAGAAAATGTAGCAGTCCTAGAGGGAGAGATCAATTAGGAATGCGTGCTGGTTAGGTGATTAACTTTTAAAAGCTGTTCATGCTAAAATAATATCTTTGAGATAATGTATGCTATGGCACCCACCAAACTGTTTTAATTCTGTAGTGGTTTTATGAACTTTTAAAAAGGTTCTTGAAGAAAAAAAAGAGTTAAACCCTTTGAATTGAAATAAATTAAAAATCTAACTAAGAAATTAAAATGTAAGAAAGCCAGTTTCTTTTACCAGGCTCTCATCAATATTTTCTGTGTAGACATTATGCTAATACCATGCTATTGCTCTTTGGAATGCCCCAGCTTTAATTTTTTCTCACAGGCCCTCAGGAGTTCCTACTATCAACCAAGGACTCAGTTTATGAAGATGGCTAAACATGTGCCTAATTTGATTTATCTGTCAGCTTAATAGATGCTCAAACTTTTGAGGAATTAAGAATCTATGCTATTACCCAAAATAAACACCACCACAAACAAATCCAACACAAACAAAGAAATAAAGACCCCAAACCCAAACGCAGCCTGGATCGTTTTTTCCCTTCTTGAATAAAGCTGTATTCATGGGCTGGATTTCAACTTGTTGAGAAAAGAATTCCCAGTAGTAGTAACAGGCTTTGTACCTAGACCCTAATCCTTCTATCTAATTATAAACACTGGGTAGGAAAAAGACCAGGAGAGTATAGAAACAGGACAGCAAAGAATTTGATACTCTTACCAATACAAGCCTAATTTTTCTCCAGTTGCTGCATCAGTCTGTAATATTTTCTTGTTTCTCTCTAAAATCTTTTTGTGCTTTCCCAGCTGAGAATATAGATGGAGGAAATCAATGCAAAAGTAGAGCTTCTGCTGATATATAATGGGGTAAACTACCTATTCTAAACTCTTCTTAACAGACAGCTCCCCTGAGATGTACTTGGCAGATGCTTCTCAATCCAGATAAAATATATCCCATTATCTTCTTTTCATGTGGTAGTCACTTGGCTCCTCAAAGATTCATATCACTTCTCATTTGGAAATTCTTATTCTGTAGGGAAATGGCTTTCCTCAAAGAAGCAGATACAGAAGAGGAATTCTAACAAAAGGCTTAGAGAATTGACTCAAAGGGAATTAATACCTTCAAGACCTGACTGAAGAGAGCATGAAAGCTTCTCTGAATCGGAAACTGAGAATCTTATGCAAAGATTTAATGAAGTTCCACATTATGTTTTACAATTCTACTTCTTTATTGGATAGGACAAAAATGTTTCTACCGTGTCAGGGAGACCAGGACACATGAGTCAACTGTGTGAATAAGAAATGTTCTGGGTGAGATAGATGAATTGAAAAATTTTTAAAGAGGAGGAAAACATGTTGCAAGCCCAGCTTAAAATGGAGCTGGGATCAACTAGAAATATTAGCTGAAAGTGTAGGGGAAGCTTGTTTCTTGTGGTATATCTACTAACAAAATAGCAAGCAGACTGCCAAAGAAGTTGTTCTGTCTGCCAGTATTCTTTCTTGCAGGGTATTTTCTACTCCTCTTTACTCTACTTTAAGAAATCCTAGCATATTGTTGATAGAAATTACAGTACTAGCAGCTAAAATGGCAAATGACTGACAATTCTCAAGACTGAGATTTATCTAATTCACACGATCTACTTCTAAGTTTCTAAATCAACTCTGACTCCAGAAAGTATGTGAGCGATTCGCTAGTTGTATGGCTTTCAGAGGAAGTTTATGTCCAAGGTTAAGCACATGTTTATGTGAATTTTTGAGAACTGGGCTGTTTTCCAGAATCGTTTGCTACAGTACTTAAAATTAGGCATCCACATCAAGTTACCTACCGGTTATAACTCTTGCAAATGTGCAAATGCAGTCCGAGTTGATGCAAAATAGATTATAGATGCCTATCTTAGAAATCTGATACTGAAAGCTTGTCCTTGGGGAACTCAGACAAGCATAAAGTCATATTAATAGCTTTCTATCATCTTTTGGAGATGAAAACTTGAAAAGCATTCCCAGGCAAAAAGGACCTGAAGCATTCAGGAAACACTTTAAAACCAAGATTAAGAATGACAGGTTATTCTCACAATCATCTGTCAGCTCTCTAGGGGATATTCTGTCTTTTGCTTTTCATATCCATAAAAGTTAAAGAATTGTAATGGAAGACTGTGAACGAGCTTTCCATCCTTGGGCCATGTAAATCAGAAGTAACTCCAGTTTACTAACCTCTTATAAAAACAATAAGGGGGACTTTGCAATTTAATTGTAGAATTAAAATTAGGGTGTCACTCATTATAACTCCTATCCAACACAACCATACATTCGCCTTGGTTAGTCTCGGGATGCTGCATATATCAGAAGTTTAACTCAAACTAGAACTCTTGGTACATTATTGATTCCCAAAACATTAAACTACATCCACCATAATTTATTCAGTCTTTTAACCTCTGTGTCAAACAGGTGCGTGTCTCTTGCAGAAGTTCATCAAGCTGTGCAAATTATAAAGAGTTTCATGTTTTAATATTAAACCATTCATTTCAGAAAACAGAACACCTGTTATTTTGCGTGTGCAAAACTTCAGAAACAGTTAACGTTCAGGAGTGGACACTGCTTTTGATTGAGGCTGTCAGAATTGCCTGTACAGCCCTCTTGCTATAACAGATGCAATATTCATACCCTAATTTCCATAAAAATAGATTTTACAGAGTAACTGTTCTGGGATTTATTAGATTTTCCTGCAAAGCATTATAATTATCTCATACATCAACCATAACTAGTGCTTATTATAAATGCCAGTTGCAATCATTTCCTGATTTTGTTGATGTTCGAAGAACATTGGAGTTATACTTCAGTTTACCCGGAAAAAACTAGCTCATATGATTACACACTGTGTGTTTACTTCATTGTATTTAAATTAATGATAAACTTCAAACTTTTCATCATTTTAAGTTCCACTGTCACAAAAAAGTATTACATATATTAAAGATATTAACACAAAAGAAAGCTCAGGATTTTTTTACAACTTACTGTTATTTCAGAACTGTTTTTCTAGTGCAATGTTAAGTTTGGGAAAGATATAAAGCAGAAATATCTGAATTTTCCCACTAATATTTAGACTAAGAAGAAAAATGTGTACACTAATTATTCTAAGCAAGAGTTTGGACTAAATATCCTCCTTGGGTCCTTTCCAGTCTTAATTACCCTATGACCTGTTTAACGTTCAGTCTTTGCATGATTATACAACAATTCAGCTGTTAAGAGCCTACTGCAGTAAATATTCTTATGGTTGGGAAAAAAAAAAAAAAAGGAGATGGAGTTGTACAGCCCAGTAGTTTGACAAACAACTGAATATTTAAAACTCATAAACAGGAAGAAACAGCTAGTCTCTGTATAAAAATTTAAGTATTGCTTCCTAGAGCAGTGCTATAAAATATCCTGACATTTCAAAATATTTTTCTGTTTGGAAGAGAATTAAAAGTTCAACTGATGTGGAATAGTTGGTTTTGTAATGGAGCAACCAGAAATTCTTTAAGTTCTCAGATGTCACATTAAATCCTATGGAGACTTTTACCTTGTATCATGTTAACAATGTATATAAAGGCTTTCTATAAGCACACTGTAAACTGTTTACATATCCACTGCCTTACCCATGCTTTTGTTATGTGGCTATAGAGGGCGGTTGTCTTAGTCGCTTAAGATGAATATATGCCCTTATTCTGTGATATTATGTGACTATGCATTTCTTCCACATGAACAGTTTATTTCTAATTATGGAAAAAACCCCAACAACCTAATGGAGACATTAGTCTGCAGTTTGGGAGGACTCAAGTAAGTCAGTTGCAGTCAGCTCTCCGTTTGGAACACTGTCTTCCCTTTTACCTCACTGAACCTTCTACTCACCACATACGTAGCACCGGCACATTTTTATATCAAGTGAGACACTTAGCTCCTTCTGAAGTATTTGTTTTAGTGAATGTTTCAGAAACTGGATTGTTTTTTTTAGTTTTGGATCATTCTTCATGCATGTCACAAATATTCACAATGCCTCTAATAACTGAAGTCTTTTTTTTGGGGGGGGGGGGGCTTATATACTGCATTTTTGCTTTTTAGGTGAAGGTTTTGAGCCCAGAATTATTTCATTACATTTTGGAGAGTTTTTCTTATCAGTAATATGGAAATTATAGTTTGAGTGCTTTGATATATGATGCTCTCTTGTACACTTAGTTCCATTCTGCGTGCTTGCAAGGGTCTCCTTGCCTGCTGTCCGGCTAGCCCAACAGATTGAAGGGGCTTCCTGCAGAGCCTGACTTCTTATGCTTTGATCTTTTTTTTTTTTTCCCCTACCTTGGTAGATTCTTTCTATGAAATGAAACTTTTTTAACAGTGCTCTCTCCTAGTCCACGATTACCTTCTAGTCAAATAGTTTCTCATAACTGGACATACTGGTCAGACTTTGCAAGTGTGAATACCACTTCAAGATTGAAATTTTAGGCTTGTCATTTATCTGTTCCACTGAAGATAGTGTTGTTTATAGAAAAGCTACTGGTTCCCAAAACGAGCTGAGTGAAGCTTAGCCCCATATATTTAGAGCTGATTTTTTATTATGCATTTTCAGTTTGGATAAAATGGAGACATCTGTAAATATTCTCTCTGTGGGATGCAAAAGCATTTGAAGGTACTAGAAAAAGGCAAATACATTCAGGTATCTGGTCAAAAATACAAAGGTTTAAAACAGCATCTTTTGTAGCTCACTCTTAAGTATTTGGCCTCTTACTGAGACCTTCACACAGAAAGTCCATAATACCTTAATCACAGATAGCTATTGAGCAGGTAGATAAGGAAATACGGGATAAAAACCTTGTCACTGTGACAGTGCTCAAGCATTGGAATAGGTTGCCCAAAGAAAGCCCTGAGGTCTAGTGCTGAAGTTTTCCCTATTTGAAGCAGCAGGTTGAACTGCAAGACCTCCAGAGGTGCCTTGCAGGGGTTTTTTTGGGTTTTTTAGCTTGATTATTTATTATTCTGTTTGAATACCTCTGACTTCCAACAGATAACTGAAAGAAATTTCAAGTTTAGTTAAATAAATCACTGTTGCTATTCATCTCCACTGGATCCTAGGTGACATCAGGTCTTTGGGTGACTGGGTGTTCATCAGTTACACTTTCTTAAATTCCCTCCCCGAGTTACCCACAACTTCGATATTCTTGTTAATCTCATATCATAAGATAAATCTGTTTTTCCAGAAATGTTCAGGAGGAAACAATGGTGGTTATCTCAGGTAGAAAGAAACACTGTCAAGTGCTGAGATTCACAACATTAGTACTTCCATAAGTACAGAGCAGAAGCAAAGAAAGGTGGAGAGGAGAATAGGCCATAACCTAGTTTGTGCTTCAACAAAGCAATTTATAAATACTACATTTCTATGAGGAAAGAATGGAGAGTTTTAGAAAGTCTCAGAGGTAATTAGCCAGACAGTTTTTGGCACTTGATTGATTGCTTTTTGAAAAACATTAAAGCCCCCAGAGCTGCAACAAAGTTAAAAGCTTAGGTCTAGACATGAGGTCATCATTCTTCATTATCACCTTATGTGAAGAAATAAAAAAGCGATGCACTTGTGATTGAAACCAAAGCACTTATTGATATAGCTCTCCACCGTAAACCTGCCTTTTCCCCCTATCTGCTATGTAACAAATTATGCTATTTACCAGGCGGCTATTACAGGTGTTTTATAACAGGTTCCCTACTCCAGTCTGAAGCCAAGAAAATTGAGCAAATGCAGAATATGAGCATAATACACACTTGTTTGCAGAAACAGAGCTGATAGATCGTTATAAATTGTATGCTTCCTCCCTGTCTAAATAGTCACAGATTATGAGAGGGCTAGATGCGAACCTGACATACAGTTATTTATGTTACCCAGTGCTATGAGCTCACTGTGTCTCACAAAAAGAACAATTTCGGCAGTGAAACCTTCCAAGGCTACCAAACCCTTGACGAAAGTATTAGCAATGATTCATTAGATAACCACCAAGTTGGTGCTGTGCCTATGGCCCTGATGGATGCTCATTGTTTCTGCCACATGAAAAGATCCTATTGGGTTTCAGATAGATGAAAAATATCACCCCTCACTCACTTTTAAGTAATATATTTTACAAATCTTGCAGGATTGCAAGAATGAGTGCAAATACTGCTATACTAATGACCACTTGGTGAATCATAGAATCGTCTAGGTTGGAAAAGACCTTTAAGATCATCAAGTCTAACCTTTAACCTAACCCTGCCATCCCACCACTAAACCCTGTCCCTAAACACCTCGTCTGCCCGGCTTTTAAATACCTCCAGGGATGGGGACTCGACCCCTTACCTGGGCAGCCCATTCCAGAGCCTGACAACCCCTTCTCTGAAGAAAGTTTTCCTAATGTCCAACCTAAACCTGCCCTGGTGCAACTTCAGACGATTTCACTCATTCTGTTGCCTGTTACCAGGGAGAAGAGGCCAACCCCTACCTTGCTACAGCTTCCTGTCAGGCAGTTGTAGAGGGTGATAAGGTCTCCCCTCAGCCTCCTCTTCTCCAGACTAAACAACCCCGGTTCCCTCAGCTGCCCCTCCTAAGATGTGCTCTAGACCCCTCACCAGCTTGGTTGCTCTCCTCTGGACATGCTCCATAACACAAAACTATATCCTATTTGAATTCGAGTCACAAATTCAACTTGACTTTGATTTTCATAGGTATCTGTGCAAGCTTCTGGATCCCCCTTTCACTTGAGACTTTTCTTGCCCTTCTTCTTTTAGTCCTTTCTAGCACACCTTGGTAGGTGACTGTTAAAAGCTTTACTAATTTAAATAATCAGATGTGGTATTCATAGTTATTTTAATGTGTTTGTATACGTAGGCCATAAGATAGTGATTTATTATATGTAACGTAACAGATTCAGAAGAGTTTTGTACACAGGGATCTCCAAAAAAACCCCAGACTGTAACTGTCTGTGATTCTAATAAAAGTTAAGCTGTGCTTTGCTAACTGTTCTGTAAATAGATGTTTCTGGAGTGTTTAGAGAATAAACCAGTCACATCAGACGGGTTTTCTTTGTTATCAGTGGGAGAAGTCTTTGTACATGCTAACTCATTGCTGGTAATAAACTTACTCCTTTTTATTAAAAAAGCGTGCCCTCTATGCTGAGGATATTGCTAAAAGTATCAAAAATTAAATCCTCCCAGTGGCAAACTTTCTCATAAGAGAGTACTATAATTAAAGTGTATCTTGCAAATAGCATTCCTTCCTTGACTAAACCTTGGGTGCAGATGTCTGCCCTTTGCTTTGAAAATTGTAGAAAACACATGTGTTAGATCATGACATTTTAGGTAATTACAGATTTTTGAAACCTGCCATTTTCACGAAGGCTTCAAAGAGAACATTTCTTTCCCAGCTGCATCTCAAGATAGAGCATAGAAGATGAAGCACTCTTTATGAGGAGTTTTAATCCATCTCTAGGTTATTCGTTTCAAGTTTCACAGCAACTTATCAATGCTACTCTCCTGTTGTTTTTTGTTCGATGTGAGGTGACAGAGATAGCGAGGGAAGCGATTTTTTGTCATAAAGTTAGTAACATTCTCTGTTCACAAAATGTTTTCCGGTGAGCTGTAAAGTTCTCAGACTTATTATTCCAAAATTATTTAATCATTTTAGCTGGGGTAGTCTTTACCCTCGGTGAGTAGTTCACAAATAAAGATGGCAAGGCTTTCTAATCTTCCAATGCAAATGGCACCACACTTATGTCTACTCAAATCAAGAATTCACCATTGGTTTCCTTCTTTACTCGAGCGTATAATGTTGACTGGCAGAAAATACATTTTGAAGCTTATATTTAGCAATATTGTGATGCAACCTACATTTCTGAGTACGTTGTATAACTCAGAAAGATCAGCTCTTTGAATGAACAGGAGGTTGGAAAGATATGAAGTTATTGCTACGCTAATCATAACAGCTGTTCGTTGCACTGCATACAAGCAAGGTACTTGAGGAGTCCATCTGCCCTCCGTAATGCACAGGGACCCCAATGGCAGTATTTAGGGACTGAGATTTGATAAACATTCATCAGAAATATGTTGGGAAAGCTGATCTTGCCTTGGACCAAGAGGAAAAACCCACTGACTACCTGCACTTTCTTCAA
Source organism: Gorsachius magnificus (assembly GCA_034008185.1). Taxonomy (NCBI): domain Eukaryota; kingdom Metazoa; phylum Chordata; class Aves; order Pelecaniformes; family Ardeidae; genus Gorsachius; species Gorsachius magnificus. The sequence continues at coordinate 43,554,917 of CM067087.1, forward strand.
GCCCTACATTTTATCATCAATTTACTACCAGGTTTAAAATCTCACCTTTGGTTAAATTTAGCTAAAGGTTATTCTTCTCCAGCTTTTTTGATTTATGCAGAAAGTTTAATTAAAAAAAAAAAAACACCCCAAACTGTCTATAATGATATCTAACTTTGGAATTTATACATGAAAACCCACAAGAAAAAACCCTTGAACTGCAGCCACTATTTAAAGTATAAATGCAAGACATAGCCTGAACTTGATGGCTGTTCTTCCAAGAAAGAGAAGCATTCCTGCAAGGACTTAGGAAAGCATTTCTGCCCACTTCTACAAGCATGGGTTTGGAAAACTGGAATATCTCAGAATGTCAGACTTCATCATTTGGCTTGAAATCGTACAATTTGCGTCACGTTATTAACATTAGAACAATAACTCTATGAAATATTTGAAGAATGCTACTTTCCAAATTTTTTCTCTCAGGTTATCTCAGTGCCAAACATGAAATCTTACTGTGGCTTTCTTATATAGTCACAAAATTTATCTATATGCAACGTGAGTCAGAGGTTAACTAATGATAAAGTGGCCTGATATATCTTCCACTAACACAAATTTTATCTTTCACACTTCTAAAGCATTCCAGCTTCTAACTCAAATCCTGTTGTTGAACAAAATCCCGCAACACAGCACTACATCTCTGCAATATGGTACAGAGACACAATCACAGTTGGTTTTCCCTGCTCTCAGAAATATATAGCGGTTCTCAAGGGCGTCGTTGTCAGTTGTTTCTTCACTGGAACCAACCCCCCCCCCCCAAAAAAAAAATAAAAAATAAACCCCACCAAACAACCACAAAGAAAAAAAAAAACAAACCACCCCACACCTCCCCCAAAAAAACCCAGAAAAACTCACCAAAAAAACCCCAACCCTTATACATCCAGATGTGATAAATCTTACTATAGGCTGTTATTAAAAATGTATCTGTTACAAATTTTCCTTTTGCAAGGTTCTTGAAATACTCAGAAGTGGAAAAGCAGGACTGCAGATGGTTATTTTCCACACATTTGCCTAAAGCAGCATGACACAATTCATCCAAAAGGCAGAAATCCAGCATGTTTGGTGGAGAAAGGAAGTAGTCAGCTTTTATTACATGAAAAGGCAAAAAAAACCCACTAAGGACTAAAGGAGAGAAAAATCTATAGTTGTACTTTCGGTGAAAAATTCGAATGACTGTTCCACTTTTAAATGTACTCACTACACCTATCAAAAGAAAATTAAGAAAAAAAGTTACCCGAATATCTTGGGACTAGTAGTATTTAATTTCACAGTGAAGCTGGACTGATACTAATTCATATAAATCACAGCACAGCTTAGCCGAGAAGCTATTTCCAGGAATTGCCAAGATATGTCTCTTTCAAACTTTTGAAAATAGTATTTCACTCCGTGCATAAAAGTGACTGAAGAACCTGACCAAAAAAATCCACCGGTTCTTTTGGTTGACTAAATGTCATTAATACATTGTACCATTCACTTCGGTGAAAGCAAGACATTACGTGCTTCAGACAGGAGGCTGATGGGTCTACGATTCTTCATATTTCACTTTATCACCTATTTTGTGCAAATAGTAATAGCTGTACTCAAGGTACATGAGATTTGTTTCTTGATAATATACACTATGAACAATTTCACCTGTTCCCTGGATTTTCTTTTCAACAGCCATCATAATGTACTATGCTTGCAGTTTCCATAATGCTACCTTTTTATTTTCTCTTTGGCTACCTTTCTTACAAATGGCTAGCGATGTATTTAGCTCATCTCATAGTATAAATAACACTTCTACCTTAATGCTAGCCTGCTTGTCCAATCAGAGAAGAAAAATAGCTACTTGGGATTTAGGTTGATGGTATACAATAAAAATGCAAGTTACAGAGATGCGAGAACAATACTTAATGTTGAAACTTGTACTCTGTTAAAGCCTGCTTCCAGCATAACTTTAAAAAGTCCATCTAAAACTTGGCCCAATGGATGCTCTGCCCAGGTAGTTTTTGTCTCTAAATTTTAACACAAATTGGACAAGACATGTCCAATGTCTCACACATATTTTAGTGCCTTCCTGGGACCTGCATATGATTTATCACAGGGAAGGGCTTGTAGAGAGGATAAGATTCTCTTTCGTGCTCAAGGTCAATTCAGAGGCATAGGTATACTTTAAATAGATTTGTATTTACTAATAGGCACCTCAAACCTGAGAAAAATAGGCAAGGGACATCAGCTAATCAAATTGTTTCAAGAAGAAAGAGAAAAGGCTGGAGGATGGTGACCCTCTGGTCATTTTACAGTTTTGTAATACATCTTTCCCTTTTAAAAGGGACCTTCAACTTCCATCTCTCTGATTCAATCACAGTGTTACTCTTATGGATTTCTCCATGAGTTGCACGCTGATGGTGAGAAAGAAGGGAGCCTCAGAAATGAGAAGCAGTTTTTCCAATCACCGCTTGGCTGCATCTCCCTGCCCCTGGAGCCGTTCAGCATCCTCTCTGGCTGCCAGCCTTGGGCAGGTCTGCAAAGGGACATAAAAAAATATGAGGGCTGTATTTACCTTTCCTCTACTGACAGAAGACATGAAATACCAGAGCACTAAAGCTGTTTCTGGGCTACAATTTGGCTTAAACCCAAATTCTGCTTATCACCAAGATTAGCTGATTGTTCACACTTGGTGTAATTATGCCAACTTTCTCCTTCCCCTCCCCCCCCCATCCCTTTCCTTCATTATGCAATTTTATTTTTGAAGAGCTTTCCTACAGGTGACACCTGCTGTGATAGAACCTGAGAAGATAATGCAACTTTACCTTTCTGCCTAGTCTGTGCAGTAATATGTGAGCAGTTAAAACTGTCCTCTGAAAGGTGTCCGGAGAAATTTGGACATACAGAAGCACAAGACAGTTCTTCCAAGGTCACGGTGAGGACCTTTAAAAGGCCTCCGTCTCCCAGAGCTGCTGATGCACGAGAGTTTAACTTGATGAGAATGGCACCTCATTATATTATAATGCGATGTCTCCTTCAGCAATAATGCCATGTTAGAAGGTGGTATGACAAATCAGAAAGCTGACTCCAAGGGGTCTTCAGAGAGACACGTCATTAAAGACCGTGATAACGACAGGCAATTCTTTTAAAATTATAATGCAATTTGTTGTAAAACATTTTTCAAGACCGGCATTTACCCAGTATTATCCAATAGCTCCAGGAGGCCTATACAGTCTCATCGGGATTCCATTCAATGCTGCTGAAATGTACCCACAGTGTAAGGCAATGGGGCTGCTAAGCTATTTCAGGGTTTTTTTTTTCCTTTTTTTTTTTTTTTTTTTTCCTCAATCATGTCAAATTAAATTGAATGAGCTTGGGTATTCTACTCAAATTCAAGTTGATCAGCTCTGAAAGCATAGAAGGTAAAGAACTAACACAGGAGGAAAACAAGATGAACTCTTCTGGTAAACTGGTAAAACTGAGATTGGGTAGAGGGGAAAAAACCCAGACCTATAAAAATGCATTTCATTTGTAATTCAAAAAAGAATGAAAATAAAAAATCCCCAAGTCAAAAAACTTACTGATATTTGGGGAAAAAATAAGAACATTTTTGAAGAAGGAATATATGTTTTTTGTTAAAAGAAAAATATTTTATTTCCATTAAAAAAAAATAACTGCCTTGACTCAGGTGGTAATAGTCTCTGTGGAGTTCATAACAACCTACAAAGTAAACCTTTAACTACAGGACTCATTCAATTTAATGTTGTTACATCCTTCTCTTAGTTCTTTGCTCCCACTAGATGGTTGAGGAAACATGCAAGATGGTTCCAATGCACAACTACTACATTTTAAAGATGAAGCATTTAATGAAATACCCCGGTTGTTTTGTGTGTACTGGCTATTGAAAAAAATGAAAAAAAATCCCAGCTTTGATCCAAGTTCCTGCCACAGAGGACTGCTAGTTCAGATACATTCAGTAATCTATAACAGTTGCCTGTCTGTTCACAAATACATGGCCACTTTCAAAATTTAAAAATAAGGCATTGACTTCTTTCTCACTTTCCTTCATTTCACATTATTTTATTATTATGTATTTCACATTGTGCCAGGTCTTTCCTGGCATATTTAGTCAGAATATTTTTTTCCCAAAAAAAAGTGCAAAAGAACCACAAAACATCCAGAGATTAGAAACTAAGTTTTCTTTGTATGTTAAACAGCCTATTCCTAACATGCAAAATTTGAGCTGAAATTGTGTTGAAATCTGACTTGAAATAGTTGTCAGTTACAAACATCTGAAGCAATTAATGAAAAGCTTAATTTTATTTAACAGTATTATTACCTAAAGGAACTACTATTCCTAATTGGTTTATGATTTAACTATTGTACACGGCTTGTGCTTGATTCTGCTAGCACAAAATTTGAGGTAAGATTATAATTGATTGAATCTTAAATGTCAAATAGCTTTATGAAGCAAACGTCTCCTGAATAAGAACAGATATTAATCAGAAATTTCTTCCAAAAGGGACAGCTTAGGGCTCTCTATTATTTATTTTTATTTAAAATTGGGTGTCTAAGAGGAAATGTTTGAGAAACAAACTATTAAGAAGACTTTAAGTGAAGGATGAAGATGAAGCCAGTGGGGTGTAACGCTCCATCAAGACTAGCCCCTGATCCTGACTCAACATCTTTAAAGTCAGCATACAAAGGGAAACAGCAAGAAGCTGATTTAATGCCTATCAAAACCAATGGAAAACCTGGAGAAAAAGATAACAAAATACCAGTGGAAAGACTACTACAGTATAATGTAGAGATATTCAAGTCTGCTTTAATCTACCCAGACAGTGGTGGTAGCAATGTAGAGTTCAGTTCAGGCAAAACTATTCTACTTTTGCAGGAGATTTTGCAGCCTGATCTGAACACCCCTGCTTGGATATTGCTGTCCTTATCTTGTTCTCACAGCAATGACGGCAGCAGCAGCTGAGCTCTGTTGTACACTTCTGGGGGGAAAGGCCTCCCATTTCACATTTGGGTAGCATCTCGGGCTCCCAGAGGAGGAACAATTGCTAGCAAATAATTCAATGGACTGATGGACTGAATCTTCAAGGGAAAGTGGATGAACAGTGAAATTAGGCATTGGTCAGAAGAATAGCAAAGATTTTAAAAGTTTTCTTCCTTCTCCCATGTGCACATAGTCACAGATGGACAAAATCTGGTTTAATATTTTATTATATTACTGGAATGAAGAATGATGAATTAACTGCTCTGATAAAAAGTGTTGCCTCGCGTAGGTCCCAAACTAAATCACCAAGGATTAATGTTTATTAAACAAATGCTCCCCCCCCAAAAAAACCCAAACCCACAACAGTATGAGAAAATAATATAACAATATTACAATGTAGTTCCAGTGAAAATCTGTAAAAAATTAGACATCCCCTATCAAAGCCTTTTAGCCTGTAAGAAATACTTCAAAGGAAATTGTAGGGTTATATGCATAATATGAATGTATTTATTTATTTCATGGTAATAAAAGTATGATTCAAATGGAAAACAAATGTGAGAGGGGATTCTAGAAAGTATCTACAAGGTAATTTAAAAAATATTTTGCCTCAAGGTCTAAGAACTAAGGTGGCTGAAAAAAAGCAGGGTATTGTAGACTTCATCACCCTCTTCCTTTTCAAAGGACTGCAAAAAATGAATGCTACTCAAGAATATTGAATTTATAACACATAACAGTATCATCTATCATGCAACTGAATGTTATTGCATTTTCCAGTATAATTATAAACTTGAAACCACAAATATATTGAGATATCTGAACCAAGTGGAGTCACTAACTGATCCTATCAGTGCAGTGTCTTTAAAAATTACAATTTCTAATTAAAAAGTGATTGTAGCTTGCCTAGAAGGTGACTTCCAATATGACAGGAAGATTTAGAACCCTTCACCTTTTACTGATACAAAGATTTGTTTTCTTAGATTTATTTTTCCCCCAACTCCTGCACTTTGAGTTTTTGGAATAATGTTGATGAGAGAAGGGGCATAAGCTAAAAAACAAAGGGAAAGGAGGCCAGTCTCAAAGACACTGGAAAGGTAAAACGGAAAATGTAAGAGCAGTTTTGACATTAGTTTGATTTGAAATTAAGATATTTTAGAGGATCTGAGATTCCTTTTTCTAAATGCTTAATTGAGAGCAATGAAGTTTTTAACACATTATTTAGAGAATACAATAGCAAGTACTCCAGATTATAAAGAATAATTTATTTTAAGCCAGGGATTGTATGTTATTCGTTAACCGGGCTAACCCATTACTTGGTCTCTGCATCAGTTAACACTTTTTTGACACCCATTAACTGTTTATGAGCTCTTATAAAAGTATTTGAGATTAAAATATTAATTACACTAGAAAATAATCTGAAGTATCATGAAATAGCGCAGATTTTCTGGAGCAGATCTGTCTGACAGACTGAATCACCTCTGATATACACCGAGGAATTATGGAAAAGCTTAAAATTATCTTCCATTTCCCTAACTTGAAATCTTCCATGTGTAGTAGCAAAGCAGAACCAAATTCACACTAAAAATGAAATATTTCTTTTAGATTCCTGATTACCACAAACTTGCTTTCATACCTTCACTGGATATGACAAAGGTGCCATGAAATTGTGTGAATTGTGGAGGAGGAGAGAAAATCTGGGGCAGTGCAGAAAATATCACCTGTTTGCACAGATATTCAGCTCCTTGTTGAATTTCTGATGATTCTTTTGGTCACATACTTCTTCATCAGCAAGGAGGACAGTTGGTCCACAGCCTCTCAAATTTAAGAGTCAATTACTGCCACAACACAGCAATGCAAAGGGCCTTTATCATAGACCTGTCCAGATGCTAAATGAATCTTCCCTCTCAAAACTCTCCCTGGCATCACAGCATCTTTTTAAGTCTCTTCTGGCCATCATAGATCACTGGTAAACCACAGTGACTTCCAAGGACCCTGTTAACAGAGAACGTGTACAGGTACCTCTTACTTGGACACCTCCAGTTTATCAGCACCATTAATTCATTGTGGTTCCCCCCCAGTGAACACAATAGTCTGGTTATAATCACAGTAAGGCTATGGGGATGTGCATTATCGCTTTTCTCTCCTCATGAGGAATGCACTCCAAAATAGCTGTGGCATTTTCCCCTAATAGCCTCACATTTCACTTATATTTAATTTGTTACCTGCTGTCTCTCTCAGAATCTTTTCTGCATTGCTGCTCTCTGTCCTGCTCTCCTGTATTTTATTTCTGCTTGTTATTATTTTTTTTCTGTCCCTTGAGAGAAATGCCTTGCATTTATCCACTTTCAACCACAAATCCCTGGACTTAATCCAATGTTCTGAACTCTCCAGATCTTTCCATACGCCCTCCCTTTGTCTGCCCTTTGCCAGCAATATGCCTCATGTTAGCTTTTCCAGTACAAAACTTGTTTGGTTTTTCTTCAGTTCAGCTTCTCAGTCATTAATTTAACTGATCAGAAGGAAGGACAGGTAGGCAATGAATGCATGCCCAGTGGCAGGCATCTGACTGAAAATCAGATAAACTTCCTATTGATTTTGCTTTTTTTTTTCTGGAAGTCTCTCTGGTTACCAAGGACAGTGGCAAACAGGACGAGAGGTAGGGACTGGTCAAGAATTTCTGACAGCAGCAGGACCACAAGAAACACAGGGATTTTCCTGGCCATTTTCATTCTCTAGCAGCCTTATGAAGGGAGAAGAAAACTTAAAAATAGGTTTAGATGGAAATTTTTAAGTGCCTGATGCTATCTTCCCTCTTACATAGTTTGAAAACAAGCTATTGCTCCCTCATTGCCCATCGATAGATTATATGAAAACAGACTTTTAGGAACCACTGTGAAGGAGCTACTTATACTGATACACATGACAGGAGGGAAAGGAAAGAAGTTAACACATTTGTCTACTCACGTTATTATTCATTGCTCTCAGTGATAACGACGTCAATGAGACCTTTCCCATACGGTTATTAACTCTCAGCTTAACTTTCAAATGTGATCCAAAGGAACTACAAACAAGGTATAAAGAGCCTATGGTGATATTGGTAAAATTTCTAACCAATACAGCAATAAAAAAGAAAACATAACATTTTAAATTTTTTACCAACATCACTGGGACATTTCAGTAGCAGTTCTAGTAGAAATTAGCAGCCTTTACAGTGCACAAATGTTTCTTTCTTCACCACCTCACTCAATAATTTCAAATTACTTTACATAATTGTTACTTACTGCCTGTGCTATATTTTCTTTTGAAGTAAGTGGCATTGGCTTTCTTCAAATGACATATTTTCTATTTTACAGATGCAGAAAAAAAGACTGTGGATGAATTAACCTCTTATTAGTGAGTCGTCTTCTCGTTGGAAAGGTCTACTTGTATTGTTCTGTTTCAAAATGAAGGGTTTTCCCCCCACTCATTTTCCATTTCTGAAGCAAATTTCAGGACATTTTTTTTTTAGTTTTCACTCGAATTTTCATTCTGTTTATTCAGATATTCTACCTACCTTTGGAAAGGGCTTTTAGATATAAAATCCTGTGTCTGTCTCCCTACGGGGCTGACTTTGTCATGGCATCCTGCATCTATCTATCCTAATCTCCTGGTGGCAGTGGGAGTTTTCATTAATACAGTACAAAGAAAGTGAAAAATCCCACACTAGTGAAAGCATTTTCTATTCATACTGAAGAACTTTACAGTTATACGCCTTCTGAGGACATGTGTATAGGAGTCAAAGAGTGACGGTACAGGAGAGGAAGGGCAGTCCTCGCCATGGGACTCTGGGTGAATCATTCCGTTTTTCTGTCAGTCTAAAATAAGCATCAATAAAGTGTTAGTTCCCTACTTTACAGAGTTTGTAAAATGCTTTGATATACTGATATGCACTTCTCTACAATTCCCAATAGCTGAGTAAATCTCGGCAAAGAATAAATTATTACAACAGACACTTGCCTGGGTCTTTTTGCATGGAGAACACTGCTGTTTGTGGGAACTTGCCGTAAAGGTGATGCTCTTCAATCAAGAATCTGGACAGAAGCAAGCAATTAAATGTGATTACTTATAAATAAATTTAAACAGAAGGTATGTAATTTCCATAAGAAATTTCTGCTGGAGACAGTAGGGCTAACTTAATGAGGAAAAGTACACCTCCGCCCCACCCCCTGGTCTGAGGTTGCAGAGGTTTATACGTCTTCCTCTGCCTGATTGTTTTCTTCTAAAGATTTTTCCTACAAAGGGAAAAAATAAGAAAGATGTCTCTGCAGATTGATTAATAAAGTTGCTAAGCTCATCTGGCAGCATTTTATCCTTTGTAAAAGACAGGTGCCCTTTGCAGAGAAATATTCCATTCTTTTTTTTTTTTTTCCCTTCTTTTTTTTCTCTTTACAAGCTCTCTCTCTTCTTTTTTTTTTCCCCTCTTTACAAGCTCCATCTAGGGAAAGAGAGTACTTTCTCTTAATGACAGTGATTGCCTGCTATGGAAAGACCTGGGAAGACAGAAAACTGAAGATGGTTGGCAGATGGAGAGAGGCAGAGAAAGTTGTTTTACTACTTTTAAAGGGCCTGGAAAAGGCTCCCTGCTATGATGGCAGTTGATGATATAAGGGCTGCTAAAGTATCACCACCTTCTGGAAGAGAAATAAGCTCTCTCACCACTGCAGAGCTTTGTAAAATCATCAGTCCTAGAACACACCTGGTACTGCTGTGATTATGGGTACCGAAACAGGGTAAAGCTGACAACGTTACTGAAGGCTCCTGCAAACTGAGGGGCCAGAGGGCTTCAGCTTAGCTTCAGACAGGGCTTAAAAGTGACTTTAGGGCTCTGAGCTGCTTATACTGTTTGCAGAGGCAGCCCCTCCATCTTCAAGCAAGTCTGCAGCAAAGCCATTCCTTCTTTAAGGGAAATTAAATATTGACAATACAAGGGTCTGGAATGACAAGCTGGACTGCCCCAAACAGACTTTTAACAGCCAGAAGCCTTATAAATAAAATTGGTTACTTGGAACAGTTAAAACCCAGTCTTCCACAGCCCAAGCAGAGCTTTGAACCCAAGTATGTTGATTCCAGTATGAATTAATTTTGTACCGAGCAGAAGGTGAAAGAGATTGTGTTAGTACTTCTGCGTGAGCTAGTAATGTGCACCAGCACACACCGGGTGGCGTGGGGTCCCGGCACGCTGCTACGGGACCATCTTGCACTTCTGCAGGCACCGAACTTTGGGGTGCATTTCAGGGGGAACTCATTAAAACTGTTGGAGCTGGCACTTATTTAGAAGCTGGTTTCCAAGAGGTACATCGATGCACATGTAGCCTGTGACTTACCTGAATCTGTCAGGGTCTTAACTATCATTGACTCTGCTGAAGTTTCTTTTCAGGGAGTGATAGATCTAACAAGCAGCTCAAGCAAAAGAAAATAGCTTCTGTTTCCTCCCTTCCTTCACCCTTGCACATCATGCTGTTTGTACTGCAATAAATGAAGAGAAGATTAAAATACCTCTTATTAATCTCCCACCTTTCACAAGTGATTTAATGTTTTACAAGTTAGGGTGGTGCTTGCTGATAACACATTAGGGAACATGGAAGCAGACTTTCCCATTGCATTTAACACGATATTCTTTCAAAAACAATCAGTAACAAAACCAAGCTAAAGAATAACGACAGCTATCAATATTTTCCTTATTATAGGTTAACACCTGCTGTCATTGCTCAGGTGCAATGACAATTCTTTAGTGTGGGGCCTCACACACCATGACAAGACCGGTAAATGGTAAAAGCATGGCTCACAGCTAGGAAAGGGAAAGTTAATGTTGTGCTCCTGAGGGCTGATCTCAAGGTGATGCAAAAATATTACAGTTCCAGGTAACAACGGTGGGTCAAAGAACAAAGAGAAGCAATTAAAAAGCTACAATTGCAAGCCGAGGAGAAATAATAGAACAGAGGCAACACAAATATAAACCTCCCTTTTCTTGTACATTCAGCAACTTCTTACTCCTTCTTTTCAATGCCTTGACAAGATCTACACCCCTGCTTTGGAGTCGAGAGTCTGAAATTGCCATCTAAACTGTTTCCAACCAAACCTGCAAATGCTGTAGGACATGACAGGGGAGACGATGCATTGACTTTATCTAATGCACTGGTATTTATGGTCTGGTCTTTTGGAGCAGAGATGATTTCAGTGACTTTTTAAAAAGAGAGAGCTGTAGGAGTTGGTAATCTTGCTGCTGAACAATATGAAGCGGCTGGCACTGGAGCCATTCCAGAAGAATCAGCATTTTTCCCTCCTTTAGTGAAGATTTTTTAAAAACAAAACACCTTAAAATACAACTGACAGCTACCCCAGCTCTGCAGACTTCTCACACTGCAGTACCTATACCAATCCATGAATATTCAGAATATGTTCTGGGGATATTTTTGATCTCTTTTTACATAAGATAATACTGTACATTAAAAGTTCTGGTACTGAGATGCATTATTATTTGTATTTTACCAGTAGGTCCTACCCAAGAGCTATCACATTAAGCACTGTGATACCTGACCAGGGAATATAGCTGAGTCTGTCCTTGATTACCTACAGTGTAGGCCACCTACACAAAGTATTGTAGGAGATTCTGAACTCAAAGTTCCGAGGTCCAACTCTCGTATACCAGTCATGGACTAAACTGCTTTCCTGAGCATAAAGCATGGTCTTCCTCTAACATAAGCCATTAGCTTGAATGTAATGTTTCAACAAGATTAGTCTCTTTACCTTACTCTCTAATGCCTTTTCTTTTTTCTATAACATGTCAGGGAAAAGTAATGTACAATTATTGTTTTGTGAGGTGAGTATGCAGTGTTTCTCCAAAGAAATGATAAAAAGCTCTGCTTCTTTACCAACTTCTGATTATGGCCAGGTTTCAAGAAAGTAATGAAGCCTATCATAAGCAGCAATTTATTCAGAGAGGACTGAAAGTTAAAAATCACGGCTTAGGTCCTTTCTGAAAGTCCATTTCAGTTATATTTGTCTGCTATAAAGACAAGGAGGCAGTCGTCTCTATATGCCCAAGCACTCTGTCCTATCGCCATTTCTTCTTCACAAAGACTCTGATCTGTACCTGTGACTTCACCTCTCCTACAGATGCCAGCAGAATCTGTAGGGTACATTTCATACATGGAAAAAAACTGCAACTGAAGTCTCATTCTATCCATCATTGCTGCACATTTTATATTTTTACATTTAAATCCCCGAAAGAGGATAGAATATTTGATAGTTGATCATTTCAACTGAAATTAAGAGGTTTAGTCCTACTTTTTGCTCCACGTTATTATCCTAATAGTAATGATACTGTAATATAATTTGCCTTCAGAATTATATGTCACTTTTCACCAGAGATATCACAGTACTCCTCAAAGTTTTTCAGGAGGAAAAAAATGGCAAACATCTAACTTTAATTCCATGCTGTGACACAAGCCAATGATTTTGGAAAGTGCAAAGGCCATGTTGATACCATGTCCTTTTCACTACTCTAAGCTCAGTTACGTATACATTACGTATAATCGTTCCTTAGGAGACTCTGATTTTACTTCTTTTTTTGCAATATTTATGGAGATCTAGGTCTGGATTAATTTTTACTTTATTTTTTATAGGATTTCAGGAAGGGAGGGAAGAAAGGAAGGAAGAAGCAGGATTTTGGTTAAACGAAAATTCACGCACGTGATGTCCTCCTACAAGAGTAGGAGGTCTTTAAAGGAGTCCTTTCACTTTCTTCAGTCAATATATAACCTTAGTGTTATAACACACTGCATAAACACCTAGGCATTTTTAAGAGGACTGATTTTCCTAAAAGGCAATGTTGACATTTTGTAGAACAGTCCTAGTCCACCAATTAAATATATATTGAAATATAGTAAAAAAACCAAACCAAACACCACCACCCCTCCCTAAAAGGAAAAAGAAACACAAACTTCTCACAGAGATTAGGACACTTCTATAGAGAAAAAGTTTCCTCAGTCTTTCCCTGGAGGTAACACACAATCTGTATGAATCATGTAAAACAGAGAAACATTTTCAGTGTTTACACAACTTTGATTAGAGGAAAATTCTAACTCACCATGCATTTCATAGAACTAATGTTCTGTAATCTCACAAGTGCAGACAAGTATCCCATGCCCAGCACTGGCAGCTTTTCAACAATTTCTCTTAAAGATCTTAAACTGTTTTGAAGGATTTGTGTCAATAAGCTACTAAACAGTTTTAGCATTTGCTCAGGATACCCTGTAACCCCTGGTAAGAGGAGGGAGAGGGAAGAAGGCTTGCTCACAGCCACATCGACACAGAATGATTTGTCACTGTGTTTTTCATTCCAGCATATTGACATTACACCACAAACCATAAACTCAATAGAATGTATGTGTCCATATTCTGTGTATAAAGTTTAGCACAAGGGAGATTAATATTATTATCAACATTGAATTAGTAACTCCATATAGAGATTTAGCATGATGGAAATAATTCAGTCAACAGAATGAATAAGGACAAGGAAGAATAAAACTTTCAGTATTTAGGGCTTTTCATCCCAAGTAAAGCCTTCAAGGGTATTTGTGCTTCTGTTGGATGTGATTCAAAAAACTAGATTTAGGATAAAAGGAGAGGAAAAAGAAGTAAGAGATAATATGAAACATCTTACAAAGAGTTACAGGTCTCTATATAGAATCATAGAATAATTTAGGTAGTAAGGGACCTCTGCAGGTCATCTGACCCGCTCCCTCACTCAAAGCAGGGCTAACTTTGAAGTTAAATCAGGTTACGCGTGGTCACATCCAGTAACATTTTGAATACCTGCAAAGACCAAGATTCATCAGCTTCTGCAGGCCACTGTTCCATCACCACCCCGACACCACCACAATGCAGCCTTAGTTGCCTGTTCATCCCATTGAATTGCTGGGTGAAGAGTGGAGGGCAGCATTCAGGGGGCTGTTGAAAACTCGAAACTCTTGGACATTTTGCAAAATTCTGGTACCAGAGCGAACAAGTTTAGAATAAGAAACCTCGCAGCAGACAAATCTTGTATCTTTACATTTAGCAGGAAAAAAAATGGCCAAATGAGATATTCTTTCCCTAAACCCACTGCTAATTCTCCAGAGTTACATCAACATTTATTCAGAAACAGAACTATTACTTATGACCAAAAAAATTAATTTTGTATGTTTAGAAGAAAATCCTTTAAATATATATAGCTACGTAAAACAAGCAGAAAAATGCTCTTTTATTAAATGGATTCCCTTTTAGTGGCTAAATTTTTAAAGCTTAGATGGTGCAAATAACTGATTTTCAATGACAGTATATATCTTTCTTGTGTCTGATTAGCTGTTGCCATTATTTATAGCTTTGTGCATATGATAGAAACATAGAGAAGACAACATGAATCTTTCTGCCTCTGTTGACAAGCCAACTAATCCATTACTAAGTCTCCTCCATTCTTATTCCACTTACCTGTAAACCAATAGTGTCAGTGCTGAATTATATTTGATATTGAAACTATTGATGAATTGCAAAGGTTAAAATTAAAGTGTGATTTATGTTGTGATCAGCAGCACGGTGTTAGAGCACCAAGTGATCTGTGCAAAATTATAACCATAAATACACTTCAGGCTTTGCTTTAGAACCTCTGCCAAAGAGCTCTACACTATTTTTTTGTTGCTGTTTCATTCTCTCTGTCTCTCTTTCCCCTCTCTGATACTGTAGCAAAAGAAATGCAAATAATTTGCTGATAAAGAACATAAGCTCCCTGGTTTTGATGACTTTCTGAACAAAAGGGCGTTACTCTGTTTTACTGGAGACTCATCTGAAATACCATATCAACCACTGGAGAAAACATTGGGTGGTACAACACATATTAAGTTCCTCATTTGACAAAGGCTACAGTTTACAAAATTCCTGGTATAACTCACTGCAGTTCAGTAATGCTGGACATCTCTACTAGTGTAGAAAATGCTTAGCAAAGGAAAGAATTATTTCCTCAAACTGGAATAAAAAGTGTTCTTACCTATAAACCTCTGCTCACTTCATGTAAGCATCAGTTTTTCAGATTAAATGTTCAACAAAAGTGAATGGTCCATTTTCTGTAATCATGGTCTGTACTTCATAAGGAAGCATTCCTAAAATAACTGTCTTTTCCTCAGAAGTAAGTTAGAAATGCTGGACACTATCCTACCAGTATCCCCCATTTTGTATCCTCTTGCACATCAGGTGCAGGACCAACAATGCAAATTCCCAAATACTGCTAAAACGGGCTAATCCTTCAGATCTGCACCTTCAGCCTCAAGTGGTTAAGGTTAATAAAATCTCTTGCCTCAGCAGATCTCCCAATCTGTGTTGCATAGTAAAAGTGAACTTCAAATGCACCTTTTTGCACATATCTGTGCAGATATCTTTAGCTAATTCCTCCATGGCACAATATTAGAGAGCCCTGTGGCCTTGGTGTGTGGACTACAAATGTTGCGGGGAATAAAAATAGTCAGAAAAAGGCAAACTATCGATTTCTGGGAACAGCAAGTCCAACCCAATTGTCCCTTTCCTTCTGAAAGATGGGCTAGTTAAAACTTGAGCAGAGAGCACAGCCTAAAGCATTACCCTGGACGACAAAGGTATATCAAAAAGCTTCATTAGGAGGCCTTTGCAAAATTAGAATGACCTGAAGTCCCAGGCTGTATAATTCCTGAATCTGTTACTAAAGAACCCTTTTAACAGTCTAATCCCCATGATGCTGAAAGTCAGGATTTCCTGTAGTGAAAAGTACAGCAAGCGACAGGCGTAGCACCAAGCATGACTTCAAGTGGCTAGGAGATCAGAATTTCTAAAGCTCTAACTAAAATCTTAGAGAAATATCTCTCCTGATACTTTCACGCTTTCATCTTCCTGAAATATATGCTTGACTTTCCTGGAGTAATTTAGTGCTTATTTAATAAAGAAGCAACCTCTACTAGAGAGTAACCCAAAGGGATAGGTTTGTTAGTACCGTCCTGTTTTAATTGGTTACACAGAGATTTTGTACTTCTATGGCTCATGTAGGAAAGGTAGAAGGAATGACATATTAATAAATTCAAACTAAAAAAGAAGCATTTGTTTCTCTGTTTACAGTTCCTAGTCACAGAAAATGTTTGTTGCGTCTATTAATCCTTTCATTCTATATGCCAAGAATGTGTTATCACATATACTGTTCCTCAGGCACTGGTCCACCCCTTCCTGATAGCAAAGAAATATTTTTTTTTCCCATTAAATATGCTGCCTGGTCATCTTTTCAGGTTTAAAGGCCAGATATTCTACTGTTCCCAGGTTATCTGACTAAAGGAACTGGATGGCTCTTTGTTAGACACTGGGGGAATGGGAATATGTGACAATATGACAATCTATCTGTCTATGCATCTGTCCAAGTTTAATCGCAGAAAAAAATCACCATACCTGAAAGATAAGCGTCCATCAGAAAGAAAGTCTGTGTCACAGGATAAAATTAATTCACTCCCAGTTAAGTACAACTCCAAAAATTTGTGTCTGACTTTCAGATATTTGCAATTTTTCATCCAAAACCAGAATATTATCTGCAATTACATGGAAAACATTCAAAGTGCTGACCTTCATAAACATTACCAGGAGCTTTGGCCTAATGAGAAGATGAAGTGTCTCATACTTGGAGACAAGTTGTGAAGAGACTGAGTGGCTCCATAACCCAGAAAGGGTTTGCAAATCCTGCTGAAGAGTTACCTCAACCAGTTCTGGGACTGTTATCACCCCACTGTCATTTGCAGTTCCTAGTTGGAGCTCATTGTACAGAGACTTTCAGACATTTATTCTTTGCTGAGATAAACCTGGGAATCAGGATACTTTCAGTACCTCAAAGATTAGAAAAAACTTAGCACATGTGCAAAAGCAATGACAAGAACTTCCCGAGTAACGAGTTCTTTTATGTGATCCCCTCAATGTATGAATCCAGACTTCAGCTACATAACATAAGCATACAGAAGCAGGAGGGAAGCTTTGTTTTCCTACAGTCTACTAAACTGCCCATCAGAATATTTTTAAAATATACTTTTTTATGTTTAGCTTTAAAACTTTCTATCTAGAGATCCATACATTAAAAAATAACTGATTGTAATTCTCAATGATCCTAACACTAGTTATTCAAAGATGCAATGGCAGGAACAGAAAGAGAGCATGTAGACAGAGTAGAAACTGACACCTGATTATTTTAAAGGTCCATAAATAGTTCGGTACACTAACCAGATCATTAAAATCTACTGATAGGTGTTTGTACAAGCTGGGGTGTCATGGTGGTAGGAGATATCTTTGCAAATATGATGCAAAAGACAATCATTTTCAGGACAGAAAAAACAGTGGTTTTTTGGTTTTTTTTTTCTTTTTCCAGTGATGGGAAATACTGGTTTAGGTTTATATAACTCCGTGCTTTAGAAATAAAGGGTACATTTCAGAGAAAAAAATGTTGTGAAATTATGGGGGGAGGAGAGGGGAAATCCCTGCGCAAAATGGTTGAAAACACACTGAATAATTTAAATGCCAGGGCTCTTCACAGTAAAATGGCTGTTCTCCTCAGCAGCAATAGACTTTTTCCCATGTCATTGCAGATCGGAATGACGAATACATTTCCATGATACCGAAGCCAAATCTTGTCATCCCTATTCACACTGAGCAGTACCTTATTTTGGTAAGCCTGCTTGCTGGAAGCAGTTCAAGAACATTTGACAAAGGATCATGGCATGTCTATTTTCACATGTGTTGAATGCCTCAACTGATTTCAGAAGAATGCTTGTGGAATAACCCAGTGGTTATGGAAAATTGCCCAAGCAAAGGATTTTCACATCACTTCTCTGCTGGTATTTCCCAAGAGAGCACTCCAACAGTTGTCAGTGAGCATCTTTGAGACTCCCACTTATATTAATGAAGCTGCACAGCATGAGCAAAGAGCTTGTTTAGTCCTATTCAATGTTTCTTCCAAGAGACTGAACATATTCTCTTCACTTTGGAGCAGTGTTTCATTGCGGGGATTCATTGGAGTCATGATTAATAATTATCCTGTCCATATTGAAGAGGATCTTGTAGGCAAAGAGAAAGGTTATATGTGCTTCTTAAAGTTACATCCCAATGAATTCAGCTTCATTTAGCAATTGATTTCATTTCAATTTTCTGGAAATTTTGCAAGCTGCCATTTCATTGTCATTTGTGTTTGGTCTTTGATTACAGGCGTTGTGAAAACAAAAGCTAAAATAAAGATACGTGGAAAGTAGTATTTTCTAAATATTCATTTTTTTTAATTGAAACTCGCACTCTAATAAGAGGTAGCTTCTGTTCTCTTTTTCTACATAGGAAAGATGCTGGTCACCAGAAGGAAGCATCATCGCATTACTGAATTTCCATTTCTATTCTAGATAGAAGATTTGTGAGAAGGTTTTCCAGTAACTTATACACAAGATAAGAGACCTCTGTTCCCAGCCAATGTGCAGGTTGAGTCCAATTTTATATTTTCTCTACTTCTACCATCACAGGGATTTCCTAGCAAAGAATGCACATACATTAGCTTTACCTGTTCAATTAAACATATATCTGAGATGAGACACAAGGGAGGTATCTCTGGTGGTGTGGTCTCTCTGCCAGAAGAGACAGAAGTTGGAAGAAAAAGAGCAAAATCCCTCTGACTAAAACCTCCTTCAGCTTTAGGATAAACTCATAAATCTAAACTCTATAGGTTAGAATAAGAAGTATGCACAACTAAGAAAAACAAATGGAAAGGTATTTTGTACAAAGAAGGGATGAACCAAAGCTTCCTTACATCTGTTACCAGATTATTTTATTTAGGATATGAAACAGCACAGCAGCATTGGTCCGTCTCTTCAGAGCAAGCGCCCAGTGCACCAAAAATGCTGGGAGTTTATAGTGAATATAAATGAGTGAAAATTTTCTCTCTTAGTCTAATGAAGATTGTTCCTTGAATTGCACAAATGTCCACAATGTAATTGTAATATTATATATATGAACTTCCCAATATGGAAGCCTAATAAAATGACACAATTAAAAAAGTAAACAATGTTGGGTTTTTTTCCTAAGTTGGTTCTTTAACTGCATTGATTAGCAATTCATCATCCTATTTAAAATTCAATATCAACAAAATGGTAATGGATCAGCCCTGCTCTGAAATCAATTCCATAGTCATAGCCATGCCCTATTATGAAGTAATGGCAATGCTAATTTTATTCTGCCAAGTGTAAATTGACTGATTTATCACGCCATTATACAGTTACACTGCTCCTTCAATTTATTTTCAAAATAAAAGGAGGCAAAAAAAGAAAGCCCAGTGTTACGAGTACCCATTTTTGTTTTAAATAGGACTGAGTTTCGACAGTCAATCCATATAAACTGTAACAAGCAATTTTAAGAAAGAAGTTGGGACCATCTACTCTGATATTGTAAGTCACTATGGTCTCGCTGACTTCAGCCTGCCTAACAGCTCTTGAGACTGGTTGGGTTTTATGCCAAGTGAGAACCTAGCCCCCAGTTTCTGTTACATTTCAGGTAGCTATTTAATAATTCTAATGCAGGACTGGGAAACAGGAAACGTTAGATTCTGTTCCTGATTCAGGACTAACTTGCTGGCATGACCTCAGTTTTTTGCTTTATGGTAAAAGGGTATCATATGAAGTCATTTTAGGAATTCTTTGAGATTTAATCAAAAACATGTAAAGCAGCCACAGAGCTCTAAATAAAGCATGGCTGCTCAGAGAGATTCTCATGATCACCCCCTCATTAAAAATTTTGTAGACAAAACGTCACTTTTGGCAGTCTCTAGCAACCCAATGGCACAAGTTTAACTGACTGGAGCTAAGTTAGCAAACCCAAAGCATCAACAAGATGGAGTCTGGCTGAATCAAAGGTGTCTGCCAAACTAAGGGGAGAAAAACACAAAACACTATCGCCAGAGCATGCAGCCACATAACTGATTTAAATGGATTGCAGCCAGCTGGAACTGTGGTGTAGATAAGGCCTTGCATGGTGACCCAGTTTGCACTCAACTGTTTCTGAAACCTGCCAATTATAAATCCTTTACGCAACACAGATTCCCACTACTTGAAAAATCAGGAAAACTCCTTTGGCTACAAGCAGTGAGCTGTTGCGGCCACTGCCACCAAGCACCTGCCACGGACGTGATTCCGCTCACAAAACGGAAAACAGCAGCATCCAGAAGTAAAGTACTTTGCCTGAATTAACTTCTAAAAATAAACCATGGTTCTTACTGTTTACAAAATACTTTGCCTGCCCCAAGTTTAGGCAATCACTAATTGCTGTTGTGAATAATCTTTTATAGGCCATTTTCATATTCTGTAAATCTGTCTCTTACCCCTACTGATTGCATATCTAATTTACTGTGAACAGAAGATGCTCATAATATTACATCTGCTGAAGTAGCTGAGATGCATGAAAAAGACCAGCCATTAATGTTTTGTATTATTTAGCTTTTAAGGTTTTTTTCACTGCTGGCGTTATGCAAAGTACAGTCATTTTAGTCATTGCTTTGGTAGCTGCTAAATTTTCACAAGGACGTGCTACATGGCCCGGAGCATCTTTAAATAATGATAAAAAAAAAAAAAAAGTATTTGGCTTATAATTATGTAAGATGCACTCTAAACTAACCTCAAATGGTAACATATATTAAACTTAAATAAGAACCTTAAATAAGATTCTTGGCAAAAGCCTCAGGGATTCATGTGATGCTGTGACAAATAAGCAGAAGGGCAATCATAAAAAAGCTACGAGAACTGTTTATTTGTTTATGATGTTGGCCCTGTGTAACTTTGTGTTTGTTTCACTTTTTTTTCCCTAATGATTCCTGACAGGAGGTGTGCCCAGTCTACTGAAAATACCTGATCCATGCTCCAAAGCCCAGGACAACTTTAGAACAGCTCAGAAAAATCCCAGCTTTGACATCTTTGAACCACAACAGGACTGCAAACATGGAGAAGTTCTTCCTAGAAAACTTTTGGAAGTGTATGTGTTCAGTAAGTTTGCAAGACCTTTGTTTTAACACCAAAACTTTTTTTCCTGTGGAACCTGAAAATAAGAGACACAGCAAAGATATGCAGTATGCCCTTAAAAACGCGCAAAAAGAAAAAAGGAACAATGGAAAATATCAGGAAAAGAGTCCAAGCTGAATGACTATTAAAACCAAAACAAACCAAAAAAAAAAAAGGAAAAAGGAAGTAAAATGGAATGGGTTCTGTGTTCTAGTTCAGCATGTAGCCCTGGCACCTGCCTTTATCTTAGATATCTTTCAAAAATCTACTTTCTAGCAAATTTATTATAAAAAACCCCAAAAAAACAAAAAACCCTGCCCTGCATTGATTTTCTTAGAATGTCTGCATTAGCAACGAGACAGAAAGAGGTGATGTGACTCCTCAGTGGGTACATTGACCGTCTGTTCTGTAGGACAGACATATCCTGAAGGTCGCCTTGCTGCCTGCTCCCTACTCTCCTCCCCTCCTCAGGTATTTGAGTTCTCTTCAAAAAGGACTGAACTTACTGGAGGATTTAAGACATAGGAAAGGTATGCACTGTCTGTATTTGTTTTCCATGTATCTGTTTTGTGATGGAGAGACAATTTAGTTATAAAAGCACCAAATCCATTATTATTTGACAAGAGTATATGAAACTTGGTGGCAGGAGACAACCTGGTGAGATTTACAGCATGGAAATGAGAACATTTCTGGTGAAGCTGACTCTGTTTTATAATATCTCTAGAACTTAGAGCTCATCAGCTGGCATACAGTAATTGTCTAAATGAGTAATTCTGTCTCCACGGGGCCCTGCAGGTCAATGGGGCAATTTTTTCTTGGGGCAAAGGGGAGCATGGCTGGTGCACGCACACAGGCCATTCATACTCCAACTCACTTCTTTTGTGAGTAGTGACTTTGTGAGGGACACTCTAAGTGCACAACCTTATACAAGTCTTATACTTCCAAATAACTAATTCAAATGTTCCAAATTATTTTATGCAAAAGCTATAGTGTTGCTTGTAATTAAAGAGTCCATTTATAGCCATATTCATCTATTTTGACCCTACTTGAAAATCACTTCATTAAATAAAGAAGAAAAAAAAAAAAAAAAAGCTGTTAATCATACAGTGTTCTGGGAAGTAAGATGGAAATATCAAGTTGAAAGTAATTTTCCTCTTTAGTTTGTTTGCTACCACACATACCTGCAGTCTCAAAGCATGGCAAGAGTCCTCCATTGGCCTACAAAATACTTGTGTGATGAATTTACTGCTCACTGGTGGACTGAACTTAAGCCTTTATGTAGTAGCTAGAGTCTTTTCATTGACTTTGATGAGTATGGACCAGGTCTATACCACTCATTTCCATTTTATCCCATCCTGATCACAAAAAAATGTAGGCTACATTACCAAACTATTTTAAAATGTTACCTTTCTGCCAGGCAAAGTGCTCATGACTAGAATGTAGGAGGAGAGACTTGCTGACGATCAGCTTATTTGATTCTAACAACAATCAAGATGGCAAAAAGTCAGTGTAAATAAAATTGATTAACTGAAACACTTTTGCAATTGAGGAAAAAAGAACGTCAGGAGAACAGAATTTTGTTGCCAAAAACATAGCATTTCACTGAAGCAAAGGGTGAAGCTGAAGTTACTCCTTACAGTGCATTCAGATAACCTTTTGAAGGGTTAACATTAGCCATCTGTATTTCTGATAAAAAAGCTCTTCCAAAGCTGTAAGGCATAATTTACAGTGATACTTCTATAGAGGTTGGAGTCCATCACTTGCAAGGTTTGGAACAATGTGCCAGAAGCACCCAAGGATCAAAAAAATTCATCTAAGTGCACTAGCACTGCCTCATCTTAAATTAAAAAAAAAAAAAAAAAAAAAAAAAAAGAAGAAAGAAAGAAAAGAATGAATTGTGAAACAGAGATGATATCCAACCAGTAACCACCAAAGAGATTAGTAAAAGAAGAAGAGAATCTGAGTTGTCTGACATAATTGTGTTAAGATGTTTTTCTCTCAGGTCTATAAAAATGGCAGCTTTGGAAGAAAATATCCTAAATGAGTCCTGAAAACTGTGGATAGCACCTGGAAAGGCTATCACAAAGTTGTAGATTAATATTTTAAACTCAATCTGGCAGAGAGATTCATGTGTAGAAGTGATGTGCAGCAGCTGGCCATGGCTGTTAGAGCATCGGTAGCGCTCAGAGGACACACAGACAATGTGACATGAAAAGCAGAGATCTGAATGGCGTGGTATGGATTATGTGGATGCCAAGAGGAGTGCTAAGCTGACAGCCCCACAGAGATTCGCTGACCTGCCAGCTACGCCTAAGCTGGGGGGTCCTAAGGCATTTCCCACACATGTCTGAGTGATAACTCGTGTCAGAATAAGCCCAGGAGCAATTTTTTCGGGAAGAAACCCAAATCACACAGTGCTCTAAGACCATGAAGTGCATGCTAGAATACAACTGCTCTGCAGGCTAGACGTAGTCCCTGGCACTACCGAATCGAGCATGATGTGAACACAGTCTTTCCCTAAAATTAAAAGGAGCCCATAGGCACGTACAGCTCTGTGAACCAGCCAGGGAAGGTTGTTCTGCAGTACAAGTCCATGGGACTGTGGGAAACACAGGGTCTGTTATTATGAGGATGTCAGCAGTCCTGTTTGCAGTGTATTGTTTTCTTTTCTTTTCTACAGGAACTTACCATTATTCATTAGAATTCCGTTTTTCAAAGTGAAAATACCTTAGAAGTCATGTAGGGCACCTGTTTTCTTGCCCCAGCAAATATTCCTCCATTCCCTACCATTTCAAATGTTAGCAACAAGGCAACAATTTTATATCCTACAGGGCATTAGTTACTTATAAAACCACACTATTGCTACACTAACTGGGAATGACTGAAGGTACAACCTCTGCATTAATACTTTACCACCAGCAAGCTTTGATCTTCAGTGGCTGCGGTGCACCATAGCCCTACCCCACCTCTCCAGGTGGCTGCCAATTTATTCCTGCTGGATCCTTGCCTATAGGCTAAAAACACCTAAGCACAAGCCTAATGCACGTTCAATGGTTCCCTTAAGAGCGTGCCTACTGACAGAAACTAGTTTTAAACTAACTCGCCTCCTGAGAGTAGGCAGAATGCACCATTTTCCCTCTAGGCTATTTAGCCAGATATTTTTCTTGCATCCGAGATGGGTTTTCAGTCAGTCTGCAATGAAGCTATGTGCTGTCACTGTCATACCACTACATACTTGCATTTTATTTAGAGATGGTTGAATTATATATAGCTGACTTAAAGTTCTGCTTCTGGATTGCAGTACAGGCATAGTCAAATTTGCTTATGAGCTTTCGAAAATGTGACTGCATATATGGCCCAACTTACCTGAAAAGCTCGGTGACCTGTGGGGAGAACTCAGTGAAAACATCACGTACAGTGAAAATTTTCGCTTCTGTCTTACACAAATTTTGTAACCTTCCTAGGGTACGACTGTTGTAATTGACACTTAGCTATTAATTCACTGGAATTGGACTGGCAAGCAGGCACACTCTATTTATATTTAATCCAGAAACTCCTGAATGTTGATATGTGCCAGAAAATCAAATGTAAATGCAAGGTAAATTATCAAGTGACATACATTACCATGTGAAATAACTAAATCAAGCACGATTCCATCCAAATTAACAGAGATGAGCACACTGCACTGAATTCAAAGGATTTAGCAACCCAACAAAGACACTCTTAGTGAATCAGAAGTCTTGTCCAAGAGGATATTGAACCAACCCAGATCAGCAGCCTAGGGTTTCTTTTATTTGTTTCATTCACGACTTTGCTTACACACACTAATAACCAGTGCACTGCAAATTGACCACAAAGAAATCAGAGACTGATTAATGGAGAAAATGAAGGGGAAGCAGCCTGCCTGATTACCTGGAAGATAAACAGAATTCCTCTTTTTTAATAAAGTTCCTTGAGCTGGAATGAGACTCAGAAATCCTGACTAGCACTGCTTTTGTATTAAATACACCCATCTTGAATCTGGCACCTAATTCTGTGGTAGACATCTTCAAAGGTTATTCCTGTGTTATTTTTACAGCTTTTTCTTAGTGATTACAGGAACGCAATTCTCTATTGGTGAAGAGAGTAGCTAAAAAAAAAACCCCAGGCACCCTAAAAACTCTGAAAAGAGAATTAAGAAACACGTAATATGCACTCCAAAAAGACCACAAGCTCACAGATTCCGTGGTGGTTTCATGCAGTGATGGAAGCGTGGGGTGATGCAGATAGTAGGACAAGGCAAGAGATCTGATTGTTCGTGTCCTCTACATACCAATTTGCCTGAACAGAAATTACTAATGGTCTCTCCTTTATTTAACAAAATTAGTGTCCACAATAATATCCGAATTTCAAGACTCCTTCAGAAATTAATTTTACAGGCTGAGTAAATGCTGCAGAAAACATAGTTCTATCTCTTTTTGACTTTTCCAACTAGCAGAATGTGCTAAGATTTGTATTCTTCTATCCTAATGCAAATTTAGAACTTCATTTTGCACAAGGTTCTTAGCACTACAAGATTAAGTGTGAAATAAAGTGCTGTAGCATACCCATTGCCTTTTTATTGAGTGTTTGCAGTTGCAGCACAATCCAATATCATAAAATTTGTGCCTGAGTTTTTATTCTTTTTTTTTTCCAAATGAAATGACAACTAGAACCATCCAGTAACTGCATAAACACCAAAATAATTTCCTAATCTCAATTTAGACTTCCTGAAAAGAGTTAAAGGGATATTCAGTTGGCCACTTTAACCCCACTAAAACAATATAACTGGACTGGTTTACATCACCTGAAAATACAGTGTCAGGAAATTCAAGAAATTTTCACTAATAAACTGATACTGCACATAGTAGTGAAATTTTCACTAATGCACTTCATGTATGCCTTAGAACCTAATTCCCTCAAAATCTGTGAAAGTCACGGACATTAGATCCAAACCCAAACATACTTCAACTTGCGATTTCACAATAGTAAATCTTTTTCTCAATCTTTATCCCTTGCCATTTACAGCTGAAATTAACTTATGTTGTGTGGTATAACTGAAGTATAGTATAATCAGAAACAGAGTAATAGTTACTTTATAAGTCTGATTATATTGATTTGGGAAATCTGAAACAGTCTCTCTTCAAACAAATATGTTAACTTATTGAGTGAGATAACTGAAACAGGAATGACTGAGAGGGATTCACTGTTGAATAGCTAAAATCGAGCCACTAAAATCCTCCGATGGGAGGAAGACTTACGTTCAGTACAGATTCTGAAATCAGATTGAAAAAAAAGAAATTACACTCTTTCCCACACTTCAGATGAACATTTTTGCTCATGGGGAAGCCAACAGACATCTTCCCCACCGTTTTGCGTTTGCCTTATCAGTGCTCTGAAGATGCCTACTGTATCAGACCCAAAGAAGGAACAATCAGAAGAAGATCTAACCTGGGAATTCACCCAGACCACAAACACCAAGCGACTCAGGAATGTCTCAGCTTCGTAGTGCGTGTGTGCATGGAGAGAAAGTGGAACAGAAGCCGTAAGGACGTTATCAGCAACACTTAAATACCTCAAGATTTTCATTAGCAGTGAGGGTGTCACCGATTTCTGAAAGTTAGATTTAGGTTTTTTTAAAATTCTCTGCAAGTCCAACCTTTAAGCCACAGGTGCTTTTGAATATGCCAACTGGGACAATCTGTATGATTAGATCATCTGTACTTTTGAGTATATTGCACTGTCTGTCTGCTGTAATCAGTGGCTTCACAGAGAAGCTCATCTTCTCTGAATCATCAAAGAGCTTGTTAATAATTAATTACTTATAAGACATAATATTTGTGCTCAATAATGCTAATTTGATGGATTCATGAACAGCTTCTTCGGTAATGTCGTTATTTATGGTCAAAGGAGAGGGGACTTCAAATAAACCAGCTGCTTATTTTCTCTGTTTTGCATGTTGCCTCCAGAAAACAATACCAAAAATTCAAGAAATTTGGTATAACTCACATAATCAGGATGGGTTTACCAATCACACAGAACTGAATTATATGTGTTATTAACCAACAAATTCAAAATTTAATATAGACGCAAACTAAAGGAGAGAAATATATTTGCAATATAAGCAGAAGCTTGTAACAAAGGTACAAATGGTCCAAAAAATAGTGTTTCATAACAACACCTTTCACAAACAGTCCTATGACTGAGAGTAAATCAAACCATTCTGCTTAACTTGGATGCATGAAGGGGTTGCAAATGATTTGGTTAATTCAAAAATTATTTTCATGGAAAAGATGTGTGTGCCTCTGCCATAATGAAGTCAGTGTGGTGGCACATTTAAAACCAGGAAAACTTGGGTTGGAAGGATCCAGAGAGCATAGTAAGAGTTGTTTCAGCTGGTACCTAGAATAGTTTGATTTTGCAGCCAGATCTTGCAAAGCTTGCTTGGGATTTGAACACAAATTCCAGACAGCAAACCAAACAACCTGTCACTTTGTAATGTTAGACTATTTTACCTGATGAAAATCAGTGCAAAATAAACCACCTTCCCTTCCTCTGAATTTCTCTTTTTCTTCCTTAGCAGCAATCTCACTAGCTAGCTATTCAGCTCCAGTTGTGACCACTGCCCTACCTAATGCTTGCTGTCAAGGTTGAATGAGTGCCTGTATAGTAGACCTCTGGTGTTCTAACCTCTGCTAGTGTGTGCCCCTTTCTTCTCTGGTTTTCCTCTTTTTCTTTAAACAATGTTAATGTCTGATTCAATGTAATTGACTCAGCTGTGAAAAATTTTTAAGATCACATATATATCACATGTTTTTACACATCTTTATTTCTAAGAGGCAATACTCAAAGTGATTCGGAAGGTAGACATCTTAAATGAATCTGTGCTGAATGTGTTCTCCAACACGGATTTTACCAGGTTGACTGGTTTACCAGCTTGTTAAAGGCTTCCTTTTGGTTTGTAGGAGTCTGAAGTTCTGACCACATTTAATTATAAAAGCTGCCATTATAAGAATAGGGTTGCAAGAAATCTGCCCTGACTAAATTATAAAAAAGCATGGTCCAAAACCTGCAGTCTTTATTTAAAAATGCTATCACTGAAATTGTGATCTTAATGATAGTGACTTAATGATTTGACCCCATACTTCTGTACAGTAGATTTCACCTGATGTCCTGCCTGAAAACAAAACTTTGGATTTTGAATGTGGTAGGAGCTCAGAAACATCTGTTTGAGCAAAACAGAGATGAGACTTGCCTCATGGTCTTTTCTGTCATTTCCAAAGGATGTCCTGCCATAAACAGGTTGTAGTATTATTCCAAATAGTTTTTAAAACTTCTCCCTTAGAACCACATTTTCAACAGTAAGCGTGTTCTGATCACAGCTTAATACTTAGCAGCTGTTCTGGAATTAAACTTTACCATGTTATTATTATACATTTTAAGCTATAAAGATGATAAATACCTGGAAGCCTCCATGGGCTATGTTCCATCCTCCCTTATGTTCCTGTGATGCTAGAAAGAGCATAGAGACTCCTCAAATAATAACTTAGCATTACATTTCCTAGTATCACATAAAGATAAGCATTAATGTTGCCTACACATATAATTCTAGCATGTTTCATGGTTATGAATATGCCTAGTCCACAATGAAACTGTGACAGCCCAATAGCTCAATACACTAGAATGTATTTAAAAAAGGACATAGGGCTTCCAAGCAACCATGTGATCTACTATTAAACAGTAGATGTTAAATTATTTTAGGTGACTGCATACTTGCAGCCAACGCATATTCCTAGTATAAACTTCAAGTCAACTTAAAAACACAGTGGACAAAATCTCAAGAACTGCTGAAAAGCCCTATTTCCCATTAATCCCAAACCTGGCATCCAGGTTAAAACCTTACTGCAACAGACAACCAGCTGCACACACGGGTCCAGCTTCCCTTCTATGAGCAATAACAAAATTTATTTTGAGGTTTTAGGCCTGATGTAAATGGTACCTAGCAGCAGAACGTCTGCAGAACTGTGAATTGAGATCCCTACGGTCCAGGTGGAATTTTGGTTAGAAAGTTGCAAGAAAGTAGGATGCACTTACTCATTTAGTCTGTTGCTATCTCCACACCACCACAGCTCAATATAATTTAGTACAATTTGGTAACTTCTGCCCAAGAAACATGCTGCAATGAGATTACAGGAGAACTGAAGGTCAGTCCTGAACTGTATCATCAAAAGCAAATGCAATGTCTCCTTGCACTATATTTATCTCTAGTAAATGTTGTGCGACAAATAGGATAAACTAGGGTGTATAGTGGGCAGAGAGATAAAACTGAAAAGCAAAATGTTTGCTAGTTAGAGTACATGTCAGGGAAAATCTCACCAGCTTGCATTAGGCAGATCTAGGGTGCTGGGACTCGGTACAGTCACCGTTCTGATAGCTGTTGCCTGAACTCTCAATTTTTTTTAAGAGTTGTGTTTAAAGTAGATTTTTTGGGGGTAGATAATTAATCATTGCATTTGAACACATACAGAACAAAAATAAACAAACAAAAAAAGCCCCCCACCTCACACAAAAGACACAAGACATGTAGTAGAAGAATTGATTTTTTGACGAAGGGCTCCACTTCAGCTATGCAGCCAGGCAGGGGGCTTCAGGCCTGTTGTGGGAAGCAGAGTATTCCAAATACAGTAGCAAATGTCTCTGCTATAAGACTGGTTTTACCTTGAAACGTAAACTAAATGCTAAATGGCAATGGATTTTCTATGTAATCAAATTGTGCTCCTATTAATACTTTTCATGAACACATCTTACATTGAATACCATTGTGATTTAATTATTACTCACTACAAAGCAAGTTACCACTCCTTTTTACAGCTAATTTATCACATAACATCTCCTCCTCTTGCACAATAAGCAGGGAAATATCACTGAGTTATAAATTCCATTTTTGTTTCTATCAGTTCATTACATAAATTATCCAGAACTCCTTTTATAAAGTGGGGACTTCAGATTCCTTTATAAAAATAAGGAGAAAAGACAGTCCTAAAACAAAAAAAGGTAAAAAATACACATTTCATGCAACTTTTAATTATCTTTTTCATTAAACTGCAGCATATCACTAGTTTATAATCTCAAGAAAATATCCTTTGTACAATAGATGTTACTCAGAATTTTTTTATACACTTATCATAATAATTAATATCCCTAGACTCCTAACAACTCTCTCCCCAAAAGAAAAGAGGAAAGAAAACAACAAAGGAAATATTCCCAAGGCACAATATTTCTTTTGGTTTTGAACTCTCAATTTGCATATTCATCTTCAATTAGCAACATCTACCGACATCTCCACAGCTACCTTTTTACAGCAAAACATCGTCTTCCTCTGCCAGCCAGATCCATCACCTTGTACATTGCCAAGTGCTGTATTCTAATCAAAGAATTCCAAACTGTGTCACATTTCCTAATTGGAAAAATATTTCCACTTCCTATTTTGAAAACAATCAAAGACGACATTTAGCACTTACATCAAAAACACATGCTCCTAAGGGCACAGAAAATTTAATACCAAGCACCAGGAAAAGTTTGTGAGCACTTTAAATTTTGTGTCAATATTCATTGGCTGTAGTGCAAGTTCAAATACTGTGTCAGTAGCCGATCATTGCCAACCTGTTGGCTGTTTGGCAATCTATGAAAAATTAGTTGTTCACTTAAATTCCCTTTTGTTGGATAGATATCTACACCACAAAAATAAGAATCACAGGCTTACTTTTTAAATTTCTTTAAATGAAGGATCTATCACTTAGTGAAAGAAAACTGATACGAAAATGAAGTTATGATGAATTGGAAAGTCATTTTTCTAATTAATAGGACAAATTACATGATGCAAATTTCAGCAGCTACAATTATTATAGCTATTTTAATAATGCACACGTTTATTAACTAATATACTATGCCGTGGTTTACACAATGACATTCACCATGGATAGTCAGTTGACCCTGCTGTACAGCTGAATTTTTTATTAGCTTTACATGAAAAACATGACTAAGGATTGCCAGAAAATAAACATTACATTTTAAAACACTAAATCTTTTCTTATTATCCTGGTTTCTGCTGGGATAGAGTTAATTTTCTTCCTAGTAGCTAGCATAGTGCTGCGTTTGGGATTTAGTACTACAAGAATGTTGAGAACACACTGATGTTTTTAGTTGTTGCCAAGCAGTGCTGAGACTACTCAAGGACTTTTTGAGCTTCTCATGCTCGGCCAGGTGCATAACAAGCTGGGAGGGAGCACAGCTAGGACAGCCAACCCAAACTGTCCAAAGAGCTATTCCATACCATAGAACGCCATGCTGGGGGGTGGGGGGGGGGGGTAGGTGGTCGGTTGTGGGGAGAGTGATCGCTGCTCGGGACGGGCTGGGCATCGGTCGGCAGGTGGTGAGCAGTCGTGTTGTGCATCATTCATTTTGTATATTCTGTATATTCTCTTACCATTCTCATTATTAGTATTATTATTATTTTCTCTTATTAAACTGTCTCTATCTCAGCCCACGGCTCTAACCTGTTTTTCTTCCCGATTCTTTCCCCCATCCCACTGAGGGAGGGGGGAGTGAGCGAGCCACTGCGTGGTGCTGAGTTGCCAGCTGGGTTAAACCACACCACTTATTTAGAATTCTTCTGTATTAACACAAAAGAAATAGATACATCACAAGAATGGAACAGTCTTGATATGGGATAGTATATATATAAAAAAAAAAAATACTCAAAGCACTTTAAAATATAGTCAAAGCACTCAGTTAGGAGAAATATGAGCCCAGCCTCTGGTTTCTATGATTCAAGCTCAGATAGTCCCAGACTATAGGAGTTATACCAAAGTTTAGTTATTTGTTCACAGTCGCCGATATTGATGATAAGGGTCCAACTGAGGACACAGGAATGTGCATCTTCCTGTCTTGCTCTGGAGAAGGAAAAAGTTGCAACTTGTGGGAAAGTCACCATAAAACTGTAAATTTGACAATTCTTATAAAATATTTAGGTAAGAGAGGAAATAGTACAGCAAAATCAAGATAATTTGTTCCAAAAAACCGGATGTCAACAGTTCAGGCAACTACTAGATAAGATTCCACAGGAAAGACAGATGCCCCGAAACACATGCCATAACAAGAAAAGACACATGTAGAACATATAAGGAATGACATTTTAAAGGTAAGACAATAGACAAGACAAATCTGAAGGTCTTTTTTAAACTCTATTTCCTACTGTTTGATATTAATTCTGCTTTTCAGCTATAGTTCAGCAGCACAGGAAGTGTTACCCACTAAGAGACATATATCTTGAAAATTAAATTCATTTAGCCGGTGCCTCATTCACTTAAGAATCACGTTTGACGGGAGGGATTTCCAGATCCATATCAGAGTGTGTAGAAGTGTTTGGTGAGCCAAGAAGAGGTTGAAATCCAGGGGCAAGGAGGCAGAACGACAGCAGAAGGCGTTGGAGATAATCATAGAAGGGAGCTTGGGAACTGGCTGTATATTTTGACATGTGCAGGTAGAAAGAGGAAGAACCCACTACCTAACTTTGGCCTCCAGGCCCTCTGAGCTAATGCTGTGTCCGACGGAGAAGGCAGGGGTAGGTAGCAAGAGAAGGAAAAGACTTGTGACAAGAAAGGGTGAAACTTTGGTAGTTCAGAAGTCAATGCACATCCATCACACATCAGCGGTGTTATTCACGTCAGTCACTGGAAGTTAGCATGTTGCTTTCTGGAGATAAGCAATGGAAGTCAAGAAGTCATAAGCTTCATCTAGGAATATCAAACAATAAACTGATTGTCTTTAGATAATACTACATTAAAATCTGGATTATTAATTATAAAGCAGATGACAGTTGACAGCAGATGTCAACAGTGTATTTAGAAAGGATTCATCTGACTGAAAACTAAGTGTTTTTATCTTCCAAAATAAAAGACCAAGTCGTTCACATAAAACAGATTCTAATAGTGTTGCAAGGGAATAAGGCAAGTTTAAAAGCCTGTGCATATATATTTAAGTGGTTTTTTTATAAGCTATCATATTAAACTACTAATATATGACTAGCATAAGAATAGTAAAAATATGCCTGAGTCCTTTTAGTCAACATCACTCGATGCTTCACGGGAATATGATAAAAGCTGTCAACATAATTATATCAAGAGGTCAGGATTAGTGGTGTATTTTAGTAAACTGGTAGCAAAGTATCTGCCGAGCAAAGTTTTGTTCATGATACTTTCTGCCCACTCTTGCTCTACTTGAGTGCTTTTCAGTAACTCAGTTCAGTGATGGCTGAACATCCATATATATTATTTGTTCTTTCATCCTTTCTCCAGTAAACATGTTACGGATTTGTTATTGTTTTTTTAAAAAGTTATTTTACTTTGTTTTTCATTTATTGATTTGGTGTTAGGGGGATAGATCGTGTTGCTCAATAGGCCCAGAGACCAAAATATTTTCAAGTTGTTATTCATTACTCTGAATTTCAAAAATCTGCGGAACTGCCTTGTCCTTTAAAATATTGGCAGCACTCTGTGATTTTTATTAAAATACCTGTGATGCTTCTTTCTAATTTGTCAAACAAGGGACAACACAGGTGGTAATGCAGAACAGGAAGATTCGTCTGAAACAGAAATAACCTCTAAGGACATTACCCTGCTGTCAATGTTTATTCAAAACTCCTACTGACTTTTGTGAGAATTCTTCACAGCTAATGATGCTGAGTACAAGTCCAGGTTCTCTTCACCTCTTCAGCAGGTAAACAATAATTCTCAGCTGCTCTGATAAATTCACTTTATTTTATTTCCACCTTGCTTGGGGATATCTGGAAGAAATAAAAATATCCACTCGGTTAAAATCTGACTTAATAAAACAGTACTTTCTGAATAACCCTGCAAGTTTAAGCAGTATCTATTTGTTACTCCTCACAACTGCACTCCACAGCTGTAAAGATACCGGCCAAGACATGAATACAGCAGACAGACCACATCACAATGACCTAAAACTGTAGTCACTTGTTTGGAAAGGCCAGCTGAAGAGCTAGCAGAAAGGCAGAGTTTTCAGGTAAATAAGCATGTTCATACTGACTTGGAAATATGGGCAGCTAGAACAGAGAAGTCACCCAAGTTCAGCTAAATTAGAGTTCTCAGAATTTAAATAAAGCTGCATCTCATCCTGCAGCCTGAGAAAAACTAACCAAATAAAATAATTTATTCAAGGAATATCAACTAGAGGACATCATTCTACTGTTTAGGAGATGCTTCAGAGACCAAAGTGCAGTCAGCTGTCATCTTAATTAAGTTAACTTGTATTGCCAGTCAAGCCAAATCATTCCTCTATTGTCCCCAATACATCCATTTAACATGGAAATGTTACATTATATACACTTCTTAAAGATAATTTTCTAATATGTTTGCCTTCTGTTTATTTAGCTTCACCCTGTAAAACTCTGTGTTTCTTATCTAACCAGCATGCTTGATAACTACCTGGTCAAACCCAGTAGTCTTTAATGATACCTCAAAAAATTGATCTTTTTTATACCCTCTTAATATACATTTGAACATTAAAGGATTTTTTAAATTTATAAATGAAAATACATTTCATAAATGCACAAGATGAAAGGACTTTGTTGAGAATTTGAAAAGTCTATCATGAACTAGAGGGATTCTAATAAAGAATTTTTCATTATAAGAAAGTGTGAAGGCCCATTTGATTACACAATTGGTTTTTTAATTATTTAGTACCTTATACATTTTGGTAATGGATTTTTTTAGTATAGAAATCCCTTGTTGTTGGCATCCAGAATATGAATATTAGCATCAGTCTGAGTGTGGCTAGACACACAATATTTGTAGCATATTTACTCTTATCTGGCTTAATCCTATAAACTTCAATGAACATACCACAATTTTTTTCCAGATAAAGTTCTGATATCTTTCCATGTACTTCTTATTCCTAAAACTTTGTTAAACTGCTTTCCAAGAATCTTCTCTGGGACTTGGGAATTGTGAAATCTGGTGAAAAGAATGAGGAAGATATGAGGAAAACTTCACTCATCAGCAGCATGATTTAAAACATTGCACTTCACTAGATGTGTCTAGAAGATGAAGATAATGAAGTTATGCATACTGATGTAACATCATGGAAGAATGTAATATTTTATTGAATGTGATGAAAGTAATGTAAGATGTTAAAGTTTAAAACTCTTCCATATTCTAATTTGTAAGTCTTTATGGCCAATATTCATGCAAGCCAATTGCTATAATAATTACTTATGTCCTAACTCTACAGAAGTCAGCTCTACAACCCAACTGCAGACAGCAGAACAATTTTAATATTTTAGCAGTTATAGCATAGGGTGTCTTATTTAAATCTATATGCACTTTAAACTACTTGTTCTTTCAAAAATTAGCTTGAACTAATAATGATTGTACTGCACATTATTAGTTTTCAACAGTTGCGCATTATATCCTTGTACATGCATGTCATTGCCCTAGACAGGGAAAGCAACCCAGCACTACTCCTGTCATATCAAAAGTGCCTCAAAAGCTAGCATCTCTTTCTAATGAGGCAGCTAATTGAAGTAGCTTAATAATCCTTGGGAGGAAAACAAACACTAATATTTTCTAAGGTTCAGACCTGAACCTGTATTTATGTACAGCATACTAACCAGGAAGAGAAAAAAGGGATGTATGCTAGATAAAAAATAGAAAGGGGTAGGCACATACTGCAGTGATTTTTAACTTGTGTGTTATGCTGAAACAGAAAATAAAGAAGAAAAAATTTCAAGGTGATTAATTATCTGGTAATTTCTTCAACAAAGGCAATGAAGTTTCCTCTTTAATTAAAATGAAAATACTGAGGGGCAATTTTTAACACTGTACACAATGTTACATCTCCATAGGAAACATCATATTAGTATCAAAAGAATTCTGGGGAATTTAGGTGACACAATTGACATCAGATTATATAAGGATATTTTTTCTTTCACTTCCATGACTTTACCACTAATCTGAATACTGCCAAAGGAGAGGCACCTGCTTTCAACAGCCTTACAATGTGTGCTCATTCAGAATGACAGGAGTAGCTGGCCTCATTTTCAAAGAACAAATTAACTGAATGGTCAAGATTAAGAGGTTTGTAAAATAGGTGATGTGTTTAGTGACTTATGAAAAGGAAACCATAGTGACTGAAACATATTAAAGGACTATTAAAAAAAACCCCAAACACATAAACAAACAGAAACCACTAAATATTTCCAAAGCCCGCTCAGACCAGTCAGAGAGGGCTCTCTCCTAAAACAAGCCAGCTGTATAACTCAGCCTACAAGAAAACAAAAGCACAAAGGGGCTCGAATAGCAACCAGTCCTCTTTTGTGCTCTCTGCTGGTTTTCAATTACTTCCCTTAAGTGGAAAAATCACGCAGAAGATGCTACCAGTCAAATTTCTGAAGTTAGTTAGCATCTGCAATAACATTTCAGCAACTGAGTTAATGAGTACCATGCATTCTGCCACCCACATCTTTGACCTTTTGCCATAATAATATGCAGTGGTTTAAGTATAGTAATTTAAGCATGACAACATCTTGGACAAGTTAGAGGTATCATTTGTTGTAAGACACTTTCCTTTGAAGCTTCATATGCATAACTTAAGCTATAAATTTTCTAGGCACTCAATCACAAAGAAAATGTTTTTCACTGACTTTAAATGGATGAGATTTAACCCATTAGGACTTAGAATGATTCTCTCAGCATTTTGGCATGATATGGAACTTCAGAGTTCAGGTAAGACTGCCTTTTTCTAGCCTTAGTCATGACAAGAAATCGCTATAATGGAGCTGGTAAAGGAACCAGTCTCTTGGCTCAGGTGTGCTCTGCAACTACAGTAGATTCCTTAAACTGTTTTCCAAAATCATAAGAAGAACAATCTACTTCAGTGCCAAATCTACTACAACCCCAACTGGAGATCTGCAGAAATTCTGGTTTGGAGAATTTCTGGGAATTTCTTCTCAGCCTCTGTTTAATAATCACAGTCAGCTCATCCTACCGCTTTGTAGCATACTATTTTTATTATTTCCTATGATATTCTTTGCTAGATCTATACAGCTTCTTTTTCTGTTTACCCACTTACTTGTTCAAACTTTGCTTGATTCTAAGGATGTGCTGCTTCCCTGCTACTATCCAATAACTCCAAAGTTTTCTGATGTTTCATAGCATTCACCTTAATTCTGCTCTGGGCTATTTTCCTCTAGCACAGTTATAATCTCATATTTCATGGAAATAAAGGGCGTTCTGGTTTCAGGCAGTATCAGAAGAAATGTCCCTTGGTCCCTAACCACTGGTCATCAGAGCAGAGAGCAAAATACTTAGTCATAAAGGTGTTCCTATCCAAAAAAAACCCTATCACTCCAAAGTTTCTTGTTTGCTGCATCTATTCAATGGCTTTACTGAAATTGTTACAAGTTGGCATTTTGTATTTTCACAAAAGGCCAACATATTTTTCTACCATTATTTGAAAGATCAATAATTTTGGTTTGGAAATTTGGCTATTAAGTAAAGTACAGAAAAGTATGGCTTGAGACAGAAAGGAAATAATAAAGATAAAACATCTGATTGTTCTAAAAATTGATTTTTCAGCTCTCACTTTACAATGTTTGAGACAGGTGTTATTGGAACTTACATGTGCCATCTATTTCCAATGTGTTCAAAAGGAGGATGTCACAAAGTTCAGGGGAGTGGGAGTGAGATTTTTAGCTTTTAAACTGAAAAGCCTTAGAGAAGTTATTTGGGACTTGACAAATGAGGTTCTTGAAAAGCAACTTTAAAATCAAACAAGGTTTTCCCCAATTTTTTTTTTCTGAATACAGTAGGTAAGCTTTTTAGACATATCTATGTTTTTCCATAGTCCATATAGATGTGGAATGAACAGAGTTAGAGATATTTTGATTATTTTTTAGGCTATCTGCAAGTCCTTGAGAAGTACTTTTCTGAGGAGGAAAAAAAAAAAGATCCAAGAAAGAGCTGTTCAGATGCTAAGACATATACTGAAGTTTAAGTAAATAAAAGAAATCATCCTACTAAATGTTTCCTTTGGCTGAAATAACCTTCATTTTGGCTGAAAAAGGTTAAACATTGAACATAAAAAGTACTTTTCGGAAGCAAATTAAAAGAACTGGAAAATCACAAGAAACAAATCACAGAGGTAATTAGGACAGGGCAATATTCCAGATCTGTCCAGTGTAATACACATTCTTACAGTCTGCAACTCCCTGTTCTCCTCCTGCAGGAATTTAATAGTTCACATAGAGATGACAGCCAAGTTAAAGACCATGAATCTCTACTCTGAGTTTTCTTACCCTCAAAACTGTTCCTAGGCCCTGCAAAGGTTTGATTTGTGGAGGATTCTCTGTTCCCCATTTTTAAGAGGTTGGCAGGTTGCACTTTCCCACTAAGATGAAGGAAAGCTGATGGTATCTTCTTTGCTTGACTTAGTTGAAATATCCCTAGTAAATGACAAGCTGATAAGGAGTCTAGAATCTCCACCATTAACTCTCAGACTAATGAGAGAAAGTGTCATTCTTATGGAGAACAGCAATAAATCAGCCTTTAGCGCTGAGAATCCAGTATATGTATTGTTTGCTATCTGCATTTGATTCACTTGTGGTTAAACTCCCCTGTGGCACGGTCAAGAAAATTTCACTGAAATTGTATCAGGAGCTGCTTTATCTAAGAGATTCAAAGTCATTATCAACACTGGAAAAGTCTGTTGCCATTTGTTGGAGTGCCAGAAACTTCAGGAGGTTCCATTTCAAATTCCTAACTGAATCTGAGTTGTTAGCTAAAAAAAAAGGATGCTCTTGACTACTCTGGAAAAAATATTTCTGAGATTTTGCAGGACATGCTGTTGGCTGGCTGCAATATTAAACAATACTGATATAGCATATCTGCTTTCCAAATGATGTCATGAACACTCAGACACAAATGATCTGAAGGTGTTACTCTGCGAACAAGTATGGCTGAATCTTAAGAGACATAACTTCTTCACCACAATACCAGTACTATGTGACTCCAAATTTAACACATCTTAACTATCTCTTTTAAACAGCAGATTAGCAAAGATGTCTTAGGTTTCTCCTGGATCCTACAAGAAACAGACTGGCAAATCTACAAGAAAAAAATAGGCATTCTGGTTTCACTTGGGATTCAGAAATTTCAATACTTTACCTTCTCAAGTGTCTGAAATTGTACACTAGAATAGACTTTCTTGTGCATCAAAATAGGTCGGTTACTCCAATTGTACCTTTGGGATTTGTAGAAGGCAAAGAGCTTTAATCAAACAGGTATCTTACACATTACTTGATAAATATTTTTTATTTATGACAAGTGCATACTGTTTTCTTATGACTTCGCCTTCCCCTTAGAATGCAGAAATATTTCTCTTTTCACTGGGATGATAAAAAGCTAGTGTTAACGTTGTTTTGATAAAACTACAGTCTGCCAGAGAGAGGGATGGAAAAAGGAACCAGAAATTGTGACAATTGGTTACATGTTCAGCTTTCTGACATACAGGTGGATGTGCACAACATATCCAAACCAGGTTTCTACTCAGAGACAACATTTTTCACCATGGCCAAAAATTGTCAATTAAATTTTGCAAAAGACACGGGATATAAACTGGTACTAGTGAATGGGCTACAAG
Source organism: Gorsachius magnificus (assembly GCA_034008185.1). Taxonomy (NCBI): domain Eukaryota; kingdom Metazoa; phylum Chordata; class Aves; order Pelecaniformes; family Ardeidae; genus Gorsachius; species Gorsachius magnificus. Next base: position 43,594,745 of record CM067087.1, read on the forward strand.
ACTTGTTTTCTGTAAATCTCTGAACAGCAGGTGGCTGTAAACTAAGAGAGTATAATGGGGAAAGATCATTACGTGCTTACTCTGTTTTTTTATTTCCTCGGCACCGATTATTGGCCATCATTGGAGATAAAATATCAGCCTACTCATACCTTCAGTGTGGCCCCATACAGACAGCTATTCTTACAACAGTACACAGCAGGCAAGAAAGTATAATGTATGTACCAGGGTGAAGCTGTAGACAGGAGCAGATGGGTCGTCTTCTCTTTTATAGCTTTTCATAAAGGGGTTCGCTCACTGTGGAGACAAGTAAGAAAAATTAAATTACCTTTATAAAGGAAATAAGGGAGCATACATACAGAACAATAAAAACACAAGGTCTGATTATCTTCTACAAATTTCAGCATTCGAAACTCTGTCAAACCTAGTATTAGAAAAATTGTAGATGTTGCAAGTTAGCCGACTTGCAAATTAACTTCTCTAATGGCTTCCAATAACATCTAAGCTTACATACCAGTGCTACATTTGTAATAAATTATTTGGACAGCTGTTTTACTGACTTCAGCTTATTAACATTCACCAAATCTGATCTGTCAAACTCAAGCTGTTCCAAGTGCTAGAGCTAAGAGGAGCTAAGAGAAGAAAGTGATTGCATGATGATATGATTTCTTGAGAGGAGAAACTCAAACATGGTAGCTAATCAAAGAAACAAAAAATACTAAAAGAGACAAAGACTGACTTTCTGTATTTGTTTATATTATTCCTTTTGAGTGATTAGGGATAAAGAATAAAAATAAATAATTTGATTTACTTGTTATGGTGAGAATTTTTATGGATGCGGCAAAAGGCTGCACTGAGGTTTTTATCCAGGTAGGATTGAAAACTAAGGAGGAGGACTAGCAAAGGGAAACTTTGCTCTTCTAGTCTATGATATTTTTTACCAAAGTAGGTTTGCTAATCTTTGTGTGATTATTTCTGTGGCTGTAAAGTGATTTAAATATGATGGCATTTATCATCTTTTAAAATGGGGAGGGATTCGGTTGGCAGGTTCAGAGAGCTAGAGGTAGACGTCTTTATAGGTACTAAGTATTTAAACTTTCACCATAATCTACACCATTTGAAAGCCCAGTTGCCCATAGTTACTTTAGTGCCATTTAAAAACCCTGGCATACCCATCTCCTGTGCATGGGTCTGACAGCTGTGGCACAGGACATAAGAAACATCAATGTCCTATTTTAGCTGCAGATGGTCTCTGGACAGGATACTCCAATAACCCAAGGGAAAAGGTGACACAGCTAAATTAAACTCAAAGTAGGAAGCTAAATTAAACTCAGCAGTAGAAGCTAACGAGGCCTGGGATGATTCAACAGGCCAGATGGATCCCTCAGCTTCAAGGTGAGCTGGGTGTTTCTCCAGACTTCACTGGCTGTACTTACAAGATGTCCAGACGCCCTTGGGGCAGTCGAGGCATCTCATTCCCATACTTGGCACCCAAATTCAGGTGTTTAAAATCTGAAGATAAGTTCTATCCTTTGTATACTAGAGATTGCTAGTTATCATTAATCATCTCAGATAGTTTTTAATCCTCAGCGAAGACAGATATATGCTATTAAGTGAAAGACAAAAACAAGCTCTAGGATTTAGAATATCTTCCTGTCATTAAAACACTTTTAGTTATATCTGTCTCATTAAAGAATTGTATCACACCCACAAATCCTGAAAGAAAATGGACAACTTTTTTGTCTATGGGTGATGCCGCATTTGCAGTCACGTTAAAGCCAACATAAAACAGCTGCTGGTATTATTCTCAGAAAAATATCTTTCATCATTTTCTACAAGCTCCTTTTATTTTGTGACCACATATGAGTTCCTAGGAACTCAGTAAAGATTATCTCCATCTGAACTTCTTATTACGGATTTGATGGCTTACCCTTGCGCTAACTTTATTAGTATGAAAGCATGACATCTGAGATCCACTGTGAAATTCCCTTCCACCAAACAAGGGACTCCAGGATAAGTTTGAAGACATTATGACAAAGTATTAGTGAGATGATTAGAAATGAGTGTATATACTATATATTGTCCCACCCTAAAAGTAAAAAAGTATGTAGAAACATATTTTGAAAAAGGTGCTTCTAATATTATTGATCAATTTCTACCTTTGTCTTGGCTTTAACATAAATTTGGGTCTAGAAATCTAAGGATTAATTAACTAGTGACTTTTTCTTTAATTTGAGAGGATATAACATGATATATGTATCTATTTTCCCTCAGCTAGTGCATTATTTCTCATTCAGTTTGATACACAACATTAAAATTAACTTTTATTACTTGTATTTACAGTTAACATTACCAATAAATAACATATGTTGCTAAAGAGTAAAAATTATGACAGCCTTGAATACAGATTGCCTTTTTAACTCTGAAAACAAAGTCTTTGATCTTACAATAGTATTATATATCTGTCACTGAGCTTTTCCAGGCGAGGGCTCTCTGGTTTGCCGAAGAAACAAAAATTAAATTCTAGATGAAAGTCACTAAAAGTTAAAATTAATTGAGAATGTTGCAGTATCTTCAGTTCTTGGTGCTAAGGATAGCTTTTAAACTATTGTTCTCCTCAGTTAGCACTGGAATATTTTATAACTCTGTGACATACTTCATTCCTCTTTAGTTATACCGCAAATGTTTCCTAGCAACCTGGTATTGGGAAACTTAAAATAAAAGATTAAATTTCCCTGGAATCACTGAAATGCTCTCCTAGTGTTTTCCTATCGGTGTTTCAAAGACGAAGCAGCAAACTCTGATCTTGATCTTACCAACCTTGTCCTGTAACAGTGCTATCTTGGTGATTTTGGTAAATACCGTTTGACTTGTACTGATGCATATTTGGAATCAAACTCTCATAGCCACACGGCATTTGCTTGTAAACTATCAGCAACTCACTGATCCTCTGGTCTGGGCTGGAGAATCTGTCACACTGGTTTTATTCTTGGATTTTCCCAGGTTATCATGACTGGGCTTCAGTACCACAATTTTAGATGGATATATACACATAAAACAATTCCCATGACCTTTCTAAGGCTGGTTACTTCTTGCCTGCACCTCAACCTGCCTTTGGCACAGAGGGCTTTTATTTATTCACCAATGCTCAGACAATTACTTGTTTTGACTCTTGGCAACTTGTATCACAAAGTCCCACTCAACTGGAAATATACTGGGTACTGTATGAGACTGTCTGTAAGATGGTATTTACATTAGAGGTGGTTACAAAAAAAAAAGCCAATATTCTTTAATTTTCATGATCCATAGATGTATTTAACGGCATATATTCTCTAGAATAAATATCTCTTAACTATAGCTGCCGGCATGTGATTTCTTTGTCTTTGCTTTACTCAGTCAAGGGACACTACAGGAATCTGACTATTTCACAGCAGGCAGTTACTGTAGAGGCTTAACTTTTTTATTATTTTATTATGTGGTAACATTAGGACTGTGTGAACTTCATTTTAAATGATGACTTGTGCTCAGGAGCATGGTAGTAGCAATCCCCCTCCTTCAGGGTTAGAGAAGTGAGAACAGTTTCTCATTGCCGGCAGCAATGTTCATGCCAGCCAGGGAACTGCACACCACGGCTACCTGCAGTTCCCTGCCTTTAGGGCAGAGGAGGGAGCACATATAACTTCAGCTGAGCAACTTCTCACTCCCCAGCTCTGGAGGAACCAAGCTCCTGATGGATGAGCCTAAACAGAGCAGAAGGTGACTGCACCCTCAGTAAAAGGTTGAGAAACACAGTCAGTAGAAAAGCCAACATTTAGTTACTAAAGGATATTGCTAGTCATTGCATCTTTGTGTTGTTGGGGTACAATATTTCTACTTCAGACACTTAAAAGTTCATACCGCATAAAGCATGAGAGAGCGAATAAACTGGAGAGGTGAAGCAGAGGTGGTAGGAGAGAAGATCTCTTCCCAGGGAACTTCTCCAGGGGCCACCCTAACTACGAAGCTGCAGCATAAACTCAAAGACTTGATCAGAGGAACTCTTGGGTCACTGGGCTGGGATGCCAAGGGATACATCGAAAGCTTCATGTCTATTGCAGAGCAGACTTAAGTGATAAAGCATGAATTTACACAGTAAGTGGCACATTAGAAGTCTTGACCCAAGTCTGTATACTGGAAAACTATGGATAGGTTTTAATTAACTCCCCTGGCTGCCACAGCTGCAACATTCACCAAAGTGATTTTAAGCAAGACGGGCTGTTACCATGCTTTCTCCCAATTACAAAGAATCTGAACAGATTTATCCTATTTGATTGAACCAGCTACAACTCAAAGAGAAATACAGTTGGCTTATGAAAATGTTGATGGATCAGTAGAAAGAAGAGAAGACTTCTGAAGTTTCTTGAATTAGCCTTTGAAAAAGGAAGCCAATTTTCATCACTGTTTATCTAGGCAAATATGGATGAATGCACAAGCAAAAAAAAACTTATCTTGGTCTGTTTAGGATACGAGATCCAAATGAGCTGAGATAAAGGCCTCTGAAGTCTGGCTCATCAGACATGAAACCTAACTCACCGCTATATTCTTTGGAAAACTTGTCATATTGGGAGCACTGATACATTCCAGAGGAGCTGTTAAAGGTAGTATCCAGAAGTGGTTTTAATCAAATTACGATTCATTAAATAATATTCCTGGAGATTTTCTTTGTCCTTCTCTGGTTGTCATCAAAATTAGAGGCATGGGCGTGTGCATGTTTGCAGGGTTGCTGGGGAGTTTTCTACTACAAAATGGTTTTTTACTAAACCAAAGCTCCTATCTCATCAAATAAAATTAATTGAAATTAATTTCTAAAATTCCCTTTATTTATCTCAATATCACGAGGCAGACTTGCATACTGGGGATTGAACATCATGGCAAATGAAAGCCACCACCTCAGGAATATGTCACTTTAGAGTCTGCCTAAAGCTGACCTATACATTTTATGACCTAGGGGCTATTGCATGAGGATACCTACTTATCATTTGGGTGCCCTATGAAGTTTTACAATAATTTGATTGCATGGTAACCTTCAGCCTATGTGTCTTGCATATCAAAATATATGTTGTGCTGTAAATATATCTAGAACCTAGAGGTAAATATTCAAAACCCTCAAGACTGAGTTAATAAGTTAGAGCAGCCTATTCAAGTGAAAAAGAAAGAACCTACTTAGGCTGTCAATACAATTCACAAAATGAATTTTTGTGCCCTGTCAAGGGAACGTTGGAGTCAATATTTGTTGCAATAAAATGTCAAACACTATAGACATACAAAGCTGTGTTGCTTGCACCACTGTTTTTAGAAAGGTGGCAAATCTTCTGGTTTTAAAATGACAGTAATAGTTTGGAAGTTTTAACAGTTTATTCAAATCGAAGGGCTGGGAAACATATGAATTTTTTCTCCTCCCTATTTTTTTTTTTTTTAAGACCCTGGGCACAGTGCTAAAAATGTAAGGATTTACTGTGGAGTTATATGAAAAAGACAGAAACACCAAAAGAAGAAATGACCTGAAAATGCAGGATGAATTACCGAAGGTAACAAAGGGCTTAAACTGTATTTTCACATTTCTGATTCATGATAACCTAATGGTTGAGGATGGATTATATTGGTATATTAGAAGGACACTATTGATCTGGAAATCAGACCTTCTTGCAAAGGTGCATAAGTCTTTGACTCCTAAACATTGTACTTGTCAGAGATAAATGAGAGAGGGAGAGGAATGTTAACTCGGAACAAAAAAACCCCACAGCTGAAATAGGTTCCTGTCCTTGTATCAAGGCCTTACATTCATTATTTTCTGAGATGACAAAGAGGTGATGACATAGATTAGCTTGCAGACTGGACAGGCAGTTTAACATTGCTGCCTCTCCTAAGCCAGGAGCATAATTGTGCTGCTTGATGTCTATGTCGTCTTAGGAAGGAGCACATACATTGAGTATTTTGCAGTCCACAACCCACTTTAGGAGAAATTTGTGACATCCTGAGTATGATCCAAGTGTGACTTGGATGACATGAGCATCTAGGGAAATCTTAGCATGCACTCCAGTGGAATAGAACTGCCTCCAGTTTCAATGGATTGAAAGAAAAGAGGTGATCTTCCCGCTCTGCACCATATCCCCCCCCTTTCCATGAAGCTCCCCGTTAGCCCACGGGGACACTCTGACTCCAGCAGCAAGTGTAACTCAAGCAAAGGTCCCACCATGAGCACTAGGCACAGACTGAACTGTGGTGAAGGTTTGGCAAAGGGTAAAATACCCAGTTTATAACTGCAGAATGTGAACATGAGAAATAAGAACAGAGAGAATTAATACTAAATAAGCCCTCATGATTACTACATATTCCATATTTTCAATTTTATTTTTAGATGGAAATCTTTTGCATTTGCACTGGGAATAAATATAGCTATTTAAAATCTCTCTTTACCAGAGTAGTTGCACCGTTCATACATCTGTATTAGAAGCTTCCTTTAGCATCTTAAGTTCTTTACCTGTTGCCAAACCACCACAATTGAAAACGCAACTCTGACAGTCTCTTTTACCAAGACGTGCATGTGTTACAAAATTGATTCTCCAGAGGTCTCCTCTGGGAAGGGAGGGGTACTCTGATTTTGTTCCCAAACAGACTTATAAACAAAGGTAAGGGGGTTAATGCATTTTGTCTTCCTCCTGGAATTGTTAAATCTGTAAATAAAATAAAAATACAAAGGCCCAGCTACTGTGGCATGACTTGGAAAAGCTTGTCACAACCAAGCCAAAGGTGACTTCAATATAAATTTGATTCCCAGAAATGCTTAAAGGTAATTTAATTGGCAAAATAAGATAAGGTGTTATTTCACCTACCAAATGTTGTTAATGCAAGGAAACAACCTGGTAGGCCCCTGGACTAAACCTTTCCCTTGCAGGGCAAAGGCTGTAGAACAGGACCTCTTATCATTTACTTGAATGTGAAACGCATTATAGCTACCATGCTCATAATACACACTGAACTTACTAGCTGGAAGAAAAATTCCTCTTCATCAGCAGCATCCAGCTTTCTGTTGATTCTTATGAACATGTAGTCATAGGTCCCACCAAGCAAAGTCTGCGAGGCATTTTGAAGAGTTTCTTTTTAGCTGTAATACAGTTTCTTTTGCAAATTTCACTCCAGTTAGTAGCAAAATCCAGATTCTTCCTTGTTAGGATATCCTGCATTGGCAGACTGCGAATGAGTAAATGTGTGTAAGTAATTTTTACCTCAGAAAAATACCCTGATGCATGCTACAAATGCCTATTACGCCTGTTATAGAGGTCTATGTCATTCCTTTCCAAGGTGGATAGTGACACTTAATGACAGTTACTCCTGAGATAAATGGCAGTTCTTTAAATCTGGATAGCTTTGATGATATATCATTTTCCTTCAAGAAATTCTTACATATGCTTTATGATACAAGGACTTATCCTGTGCTCTGCATGTTCAACGCTGTGCTCTTGATTCTGACTAGTACTTCTGAGAGCTACAGAATGTGAATGTGAAAAGTAGTGCTTAACATAACCAAAATCAATCCACACTCACTTCGTATTTTTTTCTGCAGAGCAGTTTCTAGGATTGCATCATTGTAATTTTTCTTGGAAATCTGGTCTGCCGACTTAGAGGTCTAAACTGCCTCACAGAGTCAGATTACCTGAAAGCAAGGTGCAAGCCTCTGTTTTCTCAGAGAGACAGTAACTTTCTTATATTATTTTCCTGCCTAACACTTTCCCGTTCATTAGATTTGACAAACATCCGTCGCATGTTTTTCTTCATCCTTTCCTCTTCTCTTCTTTACAAAAAGATATTAGGGCAAGTCCGACAGACCAATTATCTGTCTCACTAAATTACACTGTTCCATTAGTTCATTTTGTCCATGTGTGTGCTAATAGTTCACAACGAATGTGAAGTAATTCAGTTTAATTTAAAACCAGGGACTTTAGGCCATATTGCATTACCTCATATTTGTCTGAAGTTAAGAATATGCATGTGAGCAATTATTGCAGAGTAGCTGGTATATAACAGCTGAGTTGAAGCAACCTGCTGTATGTTAAAAGGCCACAGTGTCTTTTAATGCCCATCTACACATGATGATAATCCCACTAACTTTTGCACAACATAAGTAATAGAGTCATAGTTTTATCAGCCTTCCTATCTTATTTTGGGCCAAGGTTTATAGAATGGCTCATTCACTCCTCTCAGCAAATTTTGGCTGATTGTTAAGAGTGATGAACAAGGGGAACAGAGGGGAAATTGCCTGGCCAGGTAGCAAAGAAGGCTACAGTTTATCCCTTTGGACATTAGAAGAGAGAAAGGGATGACTATTTATAAATATATAGTCTTCAGGAATGGAGTAAAATCCAGTTGGTGGCTTGTCACAAGTGGTGTTCCCCAGGGCTCAGTGTTTGGGGCCAGTTCTGTTTAGTATCTTCATCAATGATCTGGATGATGGGATTGAGTGCATCCTCAGTAAGTTTGCAGATGACACCAAGCTGGACAGGAGTGTTGATCTGCTTGAGGGTAGGAAGGGTCTACAGAGGTGTCTGGACAGGCCGGATCAATGGGCCAAGGCCAATTGTGTGAGGTTCTACAAGGCTCAGTGCCGGGTTCTGCACTTGGGTCACAACAACCCCATATAACAGTACAGGCATGGGGAAGAGTGGCTGGAAAGCTGCCCAGTGGAAAAGGAGCTGGGGGTACTGGGTGACAGCTGGCTAAATATGAGCCAGCAGTGTGCCCAGATGGTCAAGAAGGCCAATGGCATCCTGGCTTGTGTCAGGAATAGTGTGGCCAGCAGGAATAGGGAGTGATCATGCCTCTGTACTCCGCAATGGTAAGGTCACACCTTGAATACTGCATTCAGTTTTGGGCCCCTCACTACAAGGACATTGAGGTGCTGGAGTGTGTCCAGAGAAGGGCAACAAAGCTGGTGAGGGGTCTGGAGCACAAGTCTTATGAGAAGCATCTGAGGGACCTGGGGTTGTTTAGCCTGGAGAAAAGGAGGCTGAGGGGAGACCTTATCACCCTCTACAACTGCCTGAAAGGAGGCTGTAGCAAGGTGGATGTTGGTCTCCTCAGCCAAGTAACAAGCAATAGCACAAGAGGAACTGGCCTCAAGTTGCATCAGGGAGGTTTTGATTGGACCTTAGGAAAAATTTCTTCACAGAAAGGGCTGTCAAGCACTGGAATGGGCTGCCCAGGGAAGGGGTCGAGTCCCCATCCCTGGAGGTATTTAATAGCTGGCACATGGTTTAGTGGTGGGATGGCAGCGTTAGGTTAATGGTTGGACTTGATGATCTTAAAGGTCTTTTCCAACCTAAACAATTCTATGATTCCATGATTTTTGATACTCACCTTTTTGGGTAGAAGCCTGTGAGGCTATGTTAAATTACTAGTGATCTTAGTTCAGTTCAAAAGTTTGATGTCTATAACCCCACAAGTACAGCTCTCCATAGGCATAACCAGAAGGCAAGGATTTCATTAGCCTGGATGCATTTCATTTTACTTACGTGACACTTCCCTGTCAGTCAGTGAGGCACTTGACTGAAACCCGAATACTTTGATCTGGTCTAACTCCCAGCAAGTAAAACAGCCTGAGTAGAAGAAGTTTTTCTTCAGTTTGAATAGCAAAATCTTGTGGTTTGGTATTGAAAAATTCAATGTCAAGTTGAGCATTTGTTGAATAGAACAGATACATAACCTCTGTTGTGGATTTGATCAACATTATATTCCCAAATAAGTGATTTTTTTTATTTCTAAATTTCCTTGAGATCAAACTTTGGCCTGTGGTGCTTTGCTTACTATTTAATATTTTATTTGATTCCAACAATTTAATAAATAAATTGTGAAATTCATCCTTAAAACAAGGTACCATATACTAAGATAAGTATATGAGGTCTAAAACAAATTAAAACTGACTTTCCAAGCCATAGTCTCTTGGGTGGGCTGGTGTTTAGTTTTAATTTTCTGCAAGTCAGTCAGAAATATGGACTGCAGATCCCACATAAAGGAGAGCCCAGAACTTACCAGTGGGTCAAGTAGCAGTAGTTGCTAATAGTAAAAACTATATTAATATTTTCCCTCTACAGTCCCTCAAGGCAAATATCTCTCCTGTGAAGTCTATTTGAATTACACAGAGAAAGAACATGACTATTACCATCTGCAGAAACAGATTAACATAAAAACATGAATATCTGTACTTACCTAAGAGAGAAGATAATGACGTTTTTGTTAAAAAATGACCTAAAAAGTGTAATTTAGTTTTGAAGTATTAAAATTATTTCATGTATTTAAAAAATGAAGATGAAACTTTTTTAAACTATTAATTGGGAAATTTAAAATAATAGACAGAAGTAGTAAAATATATCCATGAAACCAGACAGAAAAAAAAAGGAAAAAAAAAAAATCCCAAACTCTTACCTTTGAAAAATAGTGTTCTGCTTTTGCACATGAATATATTCACCAGCTCCTCCTTTTCTCTTCATTCTCTCCCAGCTCCCCTAAATCCTTCACAGTGCTGCACTAGGCATTGCCATCATGTGACGCCTGCCTCCTCCCACTCCATCCACTTCTCATCCCCCATCCTGCTGCTCTCTACGGCAGAACCGCATTCACTCTACAGTGTCTAGAAGTCTCTTCTGCTATAATTAACTTAAGTGCTGGAGGAATTGCCTCAAGCAATTAAAATCAGGAAATCAAACAGAACAGTTATCCCAATAACATTTACCAGTCTCCATTGGAGTGAGAACGTCAATATTTCTTGATGGGTTTTCATTTAGAAAAAAGGAAATGAATTACCAAATCAGAGAAAGGCCCATGATTCTACCACAGCAAAACAATATCTGAACACACACAGCAGAAGCAAATAAATCATGCAACATGGCCTTTTTAAAGGTCACAAAATAACAAGCAGTTCTAAACTAATTGGTATTGGCACATCTATTGTAAAGAGGGGGAAAAAGTGATCAATGATCAAATGGCAGAAAGAAACCTACAAAATACATACATCATAAAATGATGACAAGGTCAAAGTAGTGACCTCCGGTGTGAGTAGATGAATACAAAAGCAGAGAGTAGTGTCATATTTTTAAGTTGGAAAAGAAATTATGGCTGGGTTTTATAACAAAGATAAAATATTTAAAGAATTCAGTTCAGTGGAGAATGAAAGTGTCAGTGAAAGGGAAAATTAAAGTTAAATTTAAAAAAATAAAATGTATTTCTGTGGCACTTCAAGAGGTTTCTTTTTCTTTTTGGCCCTTTTTTTCATTTATGTTTAATCAAGAGCCTTTCCAGGGCCAGTGAATGCTAACACCTTAGTGGTTGTTAGTGCATCTTTACGGTAGCAAAGTCATGGTTGACTGATAAAAAACACTGTTGGGCCCTGGGATTCCACGTTTGCTTTTCTTGTCCCTTACACAGAATCACAGAATGGTTGTGGTTGGAATGGACCTCTGGAGGTCATCCCATGAGGAGGTTTCCTTGCAAATAATGCAGTGAATACTTTCCGAGGCTAAATTCTACTGTCAGGTACCTGAGCTAGTAAAACCAAAACCTGTATGAAATGCATTTTGCTGCGAAGAGGGAAATTTGTACTCTACAGATCAGCAGGAAGTTTTCAAGGGGTGGTCTAATTTTGTTTTCCAGATTACACTAGAGTAAATTACATCATCCCCGAGCACTCACAAATAATTCTGTCAATCCTAAATGCACTTTCAAGAACTCCTTATAGATCTTTGACCATCTTTGTCTGAGCAACTTTTAAAGCAGCCTGAGTTTTTAATCCCACTGTTGTAAAATATAGAGCTCAGAAAGCAGATAGCGCTGTTAGAATTCTTAAACATCCTAAATATACAGCTAATGCAAAACTTAGAACATCTTCATTCACCAGGTAGACTTTGACTAATGAAGTTAGAAATAGATATTAAAACAAAAAAAAAAAACAAAAAAAAAAAAAAACGCGGGAAAGTTACTCCTGTGGTTTTCCCACTTTACTGAGGGACACATCCAGAAAGCGTAGTCTAAACTGAAGTTAAAAAGCCCAAATACCCAAGATGTGAATGACTGAACAGTGTCAATGTTACTACCTTGATCAATAAGTGTCTGTGCAACCTTCAGCAAAATCATTACCTGATTTTGATACGATTTTTAAGGCAAGTTACTTGTACTTAAAGAAAATCTGTAGACATAAATGAAAATATTAAGCTAGGTTTTCCTCACGATACACATAGCTGATTGTGGTGGGAATCTCAGGACAAGCATTTACAGTTGCTTAAAAAGACTGCTCAGACGATCACACACAGCTAGCACAGGAATTTATATTCACTGTATTATTAGTATGCACCTCTGATGCATTTTCACAGTAGGAATAAAATGAGAGAAGATTGTAACATCGTGCATAAAATATTCCATCTCCCTTTCATGTCAGCTACTCACTTTGTCATATATTGCACCACTTTTCTCCCTGTTCATAACACTTCATGCACTTCATCAACATGCAGAGACACAACTCTGCTTTTACTCAATTAATAACATAAGAGAATGCTTGTATGTTTGCTTTTTATAAGCAAGGATATTGATCACAAAATATGGCTGTTTCTGTGTAAATTCCCATTCAATTATCACACAACTAACTTGTGTAAAATCCCACCATATGCTACCCCTGTTATTTCTTTCAGCTCCCTTTACATCTGGCAGAAAGCATTTGCTTGCAGTGATCACTGCATGCACTGCAGTCCACATTCTTGCTACGGACAACGGAAAACACTTCATGAAATACAGCATTATTAATCTGAGAAGAATAAGGCACCACTAGTATTTAATTACTATGCATTGTCATGGTGACCATTTTGAAGAACGATAGTCAAAAGAAGCTTGTGAATACAGAAGGAAGAAAATAAAATTATTTTTATGAAGTTACAGGTTTTATTTCAAGAGCTAAAAATCACGGCGGTCACACAGCTGAGGCTCTTATTTACTGTCTCCTCCGTTCACTACACTGGGAAGAGAGTGAAGAAATATATATGATCTTTTGCACATCTAAGTCAGGAATGTATAAACACAGGTTGAAAGAGTTTGTTTGGGTTTTTTATGGTTAAAAACTGGTTTACAGACTCTAAATCTCAGTGCAAATTCTGTGTGGTGCCAGCACAGCCGTCACACGCAGCACCCAAGCAGACTAACGTAGCTGCAGGGTTTACACAGTTGCTACTGCTTTGTTCACCTGGCTCCTGGGCAAGAGACCTCTTGGAAGCTGTTACAAGAACATTAACTCCAGAAATAAACTTTTGAGAGTTGTCAATAGAGTAATGCAATTCTGATATAATTATTATTAATAATAATAACAACAATCTATTGCTTTTATGGAATAATTTCACTCTTGGTAACAAAGAGTTAATCGCTATCTTTTCTGCTTTTCTGCACTGTATTTCCTTTCGATGAGTGATGCTGGAAGAGTCTGACTAACCCAATAGGAAGTCTCTTTGACATGTATCATAGCACTAGGACTTGTATAAGTATTAAAGATTTTTTCAAGAGAGGGGCGGAGGGGCAAAGCTCAAAGACTAATTTATTTCCAGACAGATACCACAGCAATAAGATTAAGATATCCTCCCTTCCTGCAAGACAAAAATAAACAACCAAGGAGAAAAAGCAATAAAATGATTTTTTTTTTCCCGCAGCTAGTAAGCTTTATTAGCGCTTCAAGAGATTTTTTTTTTTTGAAAGTTTTAAAAATATATTGAGCTAAAAAGTAAACGTTTTCCAACTTTATAAACTGAAGTTTCCACTCTCAGCTGGGCACCCAGTGGAAAACCATGCAGGGATTAGGACTTGATTCAGGGAAATATTTTGGTGCACCTTTACAATCAATCATGTATAAGATGATTAGTTTTAAATTCACTTAGATTTTTCCCCCTTCAGTTTATGAGAATATTTAGCTGTAATGGTAAGTTTTGTAACAGCTGTTTGTTGTTGTTTGGGTTTTTTTAGGGTAAATTTTAGGGTAGAGTTTACAGTACCCCTTTAATTATCCAAATACTACTAACAGGCTGTTACAGTATTAAAACACATGCAGTAAAATCACACTTGATGGAAGATAATTTTCTCATGCAAATGACTGGTTATGACTAGATAATTTATAATCATAAATACTAAATTCAAACAAACAAAGCTTGATCGTTCTAACAGTGCAGTGGGAGTGGAAATCACGTATCACTGTGTGAAAGGCTTACAGGAAAAGCTCAGTCCCTTTCCTGTCTTTCATTTGTGTTTGCACACAGACTAAAAGCAATTAAGGAGAGTTCAGTATGCAATAAAGGACATCCTACCATACTCGTGCTTAACAGGTATTCTGGAACTAAACCATTTTTGAACCACAATTTTTTAATTTTAACTTAAGAAGCACAGTCTTGAAAAGAAACTACTCTGCCAGTGATGATCCCAAAATGACTCTGTAACTGTGTATAGCAGATGCATATCAAACATGCACTCTTTCTCCACATGCATCTCAAACAAAAATAATTCTTTTTTTTTTAATTATTTCACTTCTCACCATATTTTGTTGCATTTACAAAAAGTAGAATTTATAGTAAAATCTGTTATTTCTGAGAAATGCAAACATCACTTTTCAGAATGTGGTTAGGGACATTCTAGCTAGCTGCATTACCCCTTGAAACTCAGCACGTAATTATTCTGTAGGACCGTTACCAGGAGCCAGCAAAGCCCTTGCTTGCTGTAAACTGCTCAGCTGAAAGTGAGGAGACAAAACATATCGTGATAGTACATACATAGAAAGGTTGCTGGGCACGTGATGCTGTCTGTATGACCAAGGAAAACAGAATACAAAAAGTATCGTTTATCATTTGGAGTCATCTTTCTTTGCTGTAATTCAGATTATACTGATTTCAAAAGCACTTATCAGTCAAACGGAAAGCAAGAAAAACTGCACGTGACCAATCTTACCTTGTAAAGCTGAGATCATGCACTTTTGACTTTTTCACCGTTTTGATTTCCAGCAATGGGAAATCAATTCTACATCATGGGTAGAATTGGTACATTGTACAGGCTCCAAAAATAGGAATCACAGATCATTTTCGTTTCTAAGGAAGGAAAAATACAGAAGTTGTTCATAACCCACTATTCTACAGAATCACAGGATTGCTGAGGTTGGAAGGAACCTCTAGATTTCATCTTGTCCAATCCCCTTGCTCAAGCAGGGCCACCATTTAACTAAAAACCTTGTTTGCTCTGTTTTCCTTATTTCTCAACCTTAATGTAGGTTTTGCAAGATGTTCCTGTATTTATGAAATACAAGTAACATATCTTGAAATAATTTTACTGCAGGAATGTTGATTTCTTTTCTCTGGAAGGAGTGAAATTACTGTGCAAGAAAAAATAACCAGCTCTCATTCTTATATTTCAATTTGCTTAAAAATGCATAAAAATGCAAAATGGTGAAAGAAGATTCACACCATATCTATGGATATGGAACATCTCTGTTCTGCGGTACCCAAATATTTCTACTGTCTTCAGAAACAGCACAAAAGGATGCCAAATATATATCTAAACTTACTTTTCTTGTGTTACTGATGTTGCCTACCCTCTCAAACTGAGCAAATCATTTGACTAAATCAATTCAATATGCAACAGATGGCTACAAATAGAAGAATCATACTAAATACTGAAGACTACCAAATGATGTTGCCAAAATTCACTTAAAGAGGCTCATAAACAGCCTGGACACTTGTAACTGGGCATTTGTAATGACTGAATATCCATTTCATTTGAAGATGTGCTAGTAGTTTATACAGCTACCTAATAGCCCTCCCTCCTTAGTTTACTGAGGCTAAAAGACAAAAACTCTGAAAATTAACCACTGGTTCAGAGGAATTGAAATCCATCTGCTTTATTACGGCTCAAGCGGTAGGTAAAAAACTGAAAGCATTTACTAAATCTAAAAGGAGCCACAAGGTAATTCATGTAATTGCCTCATGAATCTGCCCTGATTGTGTTTTAGTAGTAAAAGTGCATCATGAAATTTGTACTTGGCCTCCAAATAATACCGTAATCAAAATATTCTATTAAAGAAGTTAAAAATAAACAGTCATCTTCCAGTAGAAAACATGTTTCTTTACTGTGGCCAGGACAGGGATAAATGAGAAATTTGCTAAGGTTTGGGGATTTTGTAAGAAGTGTCTAAATTTACTACCAGCTACCACCAATTTTAAGTGTTTTAGAAGCAATTTTTTATTTTATGGATTTAACTGTATCTAAATGGAAATTTAAATAGAAGATGTGAGGAAAAGATAGAAAATTACTTTCAAAGAATATGTGTCTGGGTTTTGACTTTTTGGTGTTCATATAACCTTAGGCCTGGGAAGCAAAGAAGGAAATGTAAGATAGAACTTGAAACTAATATTAAAAAAAAACCCAACAACTAATCTGTAAAGGGTGAATAAACAACAATGTAAACTCTTTGGCTATAATCATAAAATCTGCTAAACCTGTATGAATGTCCAAAAGTATATGTTTAATATTAGTTGATATATTGTTGTATGAGCATTGTGTGGCATTGAAATAAAATGGAGTCTGTGTGAGAAAAGTCAGGACTAATGTCTAAGTATTAAATACTAAAATAAACTTCAGCAATAAACTTCTTTTTCTTGACTTGGGAGATTTTCGTAATTTGTATTTCAAATTAAAAACACAGAAATTAGTATTAATTCAAGGTAAGATCAGAAGAAAGTAAATGTTCCCTGGGATATGGTTTCTCTGCTTCACCTTCATCTTTAGAACAAGAGCGTATTATTTCTTGGGTTTATGTTATATACATATATATGTGTGTGTGTGTACACTTTTAGTTTCATTTGTACAAAATAAATAAATAAAAATATAGTATTTTGTAGTACATCAGGTGATATAAATTGCAAACCCTAAAAGTTTTTATGAGCATTAATACAAGTGCAAATCATGGCACAACAGTTCATGTGGCAACTTTAATCAGGCCCTGACAAAGTACACTGTCATTTTAAACCCACAACTTCTTTTCCTCAGTCAATGGATCTGGATTCATAATTAGAAGATGAAGGAAAGAAAGAACGTTAATGCAGTTATCATCAGGCCATTTCACTGTATACACCATGCCTCTTGATATGTAGGACAATTTAAAAAAAAAAAAAAGAAAGAACTGTAGTATGGTGACAGGTAGAATTTCTTGGGACAGCCAGTCCAGCAATGAAGTGAGTTATTTAAGAGGAGCATGCGTAAAAGAGCTGTAAGTCTTTTCAACCCAGTCATATGAATATCTAGCATATATTTTCACATAAATCAAACGGGAGCAATTTTGTGGCCTGTGGGCATCCCTTCTCCCAGTTCAATAGTCTGCATTTTTTGGCACTTATCTTTCATCTGCCCTTCAGCAGAACAGATTGCACCAAGATTTCCTCCATTAGTGGCTGTGGCTGCTATCAGAAGTATGAAAAGACCTTACTGATCAGTCTAGTCTCTGTAGATCCTGAATGGGGCAGAACTGAAAGACAACAGAATGTATTGTTTAATAAAAGCATAACAGTCTGAAAAAAGATATCCTTCATATAATTCTGCTAATACCAGAGGAGAAAAATTACAGATTTGACTCAAAGTGTTCAAAGGTGATGTGAAAGTTATTTCAATTCACTTTTTACTCAGAACAGTGTGAGAACTTATTTTTTGTTGTTGTTGTTTTACTATTACTACATACCATCAGTATTTACCTCAACTAGGTCTGTACGTAGCTAAAGGCTTTGCTCAGTTCTTCTATAACAGAATGGCTTCCTCCTGATTTTATTCAGGGGTAGAATCCGCAGAGATTGCATTTCCCATAATATGACGTCTGTCAAGATTCCAGTTCCCCAACTAAATCAAGGAGGAATGGCTCATGATGAAAAAAAACATAGTCCCTCAGGTCACATGTAACTGCAAGAGAAAATGGCAGCCGCAGCTTGCAGCGCAGGGCACTCTATATCTAAGGTATACACATATCCTCCCTGGGCACTCAGGCACACAGAATAATTTAGAAATGAAAAGAAATCACTCCAAGCAGTGTGTAATTGTCATAAAGAATTAATAAATAATGGTAAGCCACTGGATAACTAATTCCTCTATTGATCAGTATTTTGCACATGCAGACACAACCACGAATACATTTATTTTCTCTCTTCTGCCAGACATGTGGCTGTTGTTTCACTTGCAATAAAAACCAGATTTGCACAGGTCCATGAAGAAGCACAGTAAAGGTCTTTTTTTAGGTGAATGAGATTTCAGATACAGGTCAAAGTGATCCTTTTCCTTCTTGTGTTTTAGTTACTCATACTGTGCAGTAAGCAACATTGCCACAAATAAACATGTACAAACTTTTCTTCCCCTCTTTTTTAACCAACCGAAAATATACAAAACAAGTTACTTTGGAATTTCTAGACCACCAACAATTCTGTGTTTACTTGTCAAAAAAACTCAGGTGCCTTTGGGTTTATTTTGAGTTTGAATGAAAGATTGAGTAGAAGACAAAGGTAAAAAAAAAAAAAAAAGACAAAGATCTACTATTGGAATCTCTCCTGAGATTGCACTTGTCTTTGTGGCTACATCTCTCACAGACATAACATACCTTGAAGATAAATCTAATTGTGGTGCTGAGCAGTCTTGCACTGAAGATCGCCAGGTGCATTTCAGATGTCAGGCAGGATACATGCCTTGAATGAAACTTTCCTCACGGAATATTGTGCAAATACATTCTCTAAACTGTGAGTTTCTATCTAACAAGTGGGATTTATAGTTCAGGTACTAATAAGAACACCTTTTCAGTTAAAGAGCTTTTGAGCTACCTTTGGGAAGCTCAGTGTGTGAGCAGATGCACGGGCCCGCAGATGGGGCTGTGCACCTCCATCGCAAAGCTCTGGCCAGCCATGGGTCTCCTCACACTTCACCTGGCTCACGTTCTCAGAGAAGCGGAAAAGGACATCACTACTGTTAAAACAAGCCCAGCTGCCCTTCTGCTAAAGAAGCTTGCCAGGTTAAATATTTTCTAGAAGTTTTTAGTCACTAAATCTAATAAATTTTCCTGCCCTTCTGGCCTAAGGGAGCTAAATCTGAATGGTGTTTAATGACACGTTTGCCTACGATAACAGAAAACTGATTTGAGGGCAAAGGAAATACATTTGAGATCTATATGACAAATGCTCCCTAAGCACTAATGTTCACCAGTAAAAAACTTCCCCTATCCATACCCTCGCTGGGATTATCTGTGGGAAAGAGGCTTCCAACCGTTCAGGCTAACTTTGGGCAATAAAACCAGATGCTTGTTATGTACTGCTCGCCATGTCTCTTTTCTTGCTGGTGCCAGCCAGATGTTGTGAGTGACCTGAAGGCCTGGAGAGCCAAAAATGGAATCATGAATAAGAAAGCTTACTCCCTACTTAAACAGTGATACCTCCTGACCTAAACTCCTGTCCTTTTCTTCCTCAACTCGTGCTCTTTTCTTCCTCCTTGTGCAAATATTTTATCTGTAGCCGTGAAGCTGTGCTCTGCTGGGGTTAAAATGCTAAGTCTTCATCCCTCACAGAACAAGCAAAACCTGTGATTCTGAAACGGTAATTCTAGTAGCCCCAAGAGTAGAAGGGAAGAGTAGCAGAAAATGGCAAAAGACATCATCAGAGTAGCGTATGGAAGTGCCTGTAAAATATGGATGCCTGTGAGAGCCCGTAAGTAAAATTGGGGATCTCCTGTGGACCTGTGCTGCTTTGAAGCCTACCTGCTACCTGGACCAGAGCTAGAGCATGCTGAGATGGTCAGTTCTCAAAATATCATTCCGTTCTGTTAAGGTTAGAGATTAATCTTCACCAGTGAAAAAGCAAAACATTTAAGTTAAAATATTCAAGATAAAGTCAGTTGTCAGGTTTTCCAACCAGGTAACTCAGCTGCAAAGTTAAAGCCAGGTAGAGCTGAAGCTGATCATGATGGAAAATGTAGAATACTGCAATGTTTCTCACTGAAATTAAAGGTTCATCTACTATTTCCACTGTAGTTAAGCATCCCACATACAGTCTGCATAAAACACTCAAATTACAGTTGTTATATTAGCATAAGAATATGGCTAGAGGTGGATTTAAAATAAGATTACAAATAAGCCCTTTGCAAATATCTATTTTTAAAATAGTTTAAAAATTGAGAGAAACATAAGAACATATCCTTTGAAACTGATGAGCATTTAATATGGACCCAGACCTAAATTTCACATGAATCCTTATATACAAATCCCTATATATAAAAATTAGACTTAGTGTCCTTCATCTCAACAATCTTCAAGTTCAGTCACAGTTCATTTATAGTCACATTTGTTGTCTTAAACCCATCTTATTACCATGGTCTTAGGATTTCTGAGAGATCATGCTATGAGACCTCTAGAAGCTTTTTAAATGTGAATCTGTGAAGAAAAAAAAAGAGGGAGATTAATTCAATGATGAGTATATAAATAACGTAAAACTCTGGATTCAATTTGTAAAACTTTATGAACATATGCAATTTTGCTTTTGAGTTCACAGTTAATATATTTTCAGTCTGATTAATCTTAAGAAAAATAATTAAAGTCAGCTGAATGTCCTTAATAGCTGGTAGGTGTAGAGCTGAATTTCTATTAGTATTTTTTGGTGCAAATTGAAATATTAAGTCCATCTGTTCTCCTCTGTAGAAATTCCTGAATTTACAAATTTTTAAATCTATTTTTCTATGTGAAGGAAAATTTTAATGAAAACCTGTACACTTTTAGTAATTTAAAAAACCAAAACCAAACACCAATCAACAGGAAGGAAAGCTGAACATTCCTTATTCTTCCAGATATAATTGTATTAATCTAGATATAAATTAATACCTTTAAATTCCACCATAAAAAATTGAATGGTAAAAAATGCATTTTAGCTGTTCGCAGCCATGGCACAGCTCCAGTGAAGTAACACTGTACAGATTTTTATCAGTTTGGAAACCCATGTCCTTTCCATGGAGCACCCTTCATAACTTGCTGCGAATGAACTGCTGGGACCTCTGCGTAAATTACTAACTATGGAAACAGTGTAGACAACTCTCATTTATGGCATATTTTTTTGAAAACACGTGTAATTAAGACCTATGTATTTGTGAGTTGATATTTGAGAACCTGTCTGGGGAAGTAATAGATAATTTACTTCACAATAACCATCTATGCTAGATATATAAGATTTTACATTCCTTTCTACTCAATGACATAGGAAATAAGAATTTGGGTCCCTATGTCCCTAGAGTTCAATTGAACCAGATGTTTGAAAAACAGATAGTAAAATAACTTTATTCGAGCAACATTCAAGAACATTTTCAAAATAAACCAAAAGGCAATTTATTGAACAGTCTGTGCACTGCATACTAACCTTTTTCCTCTTTGTTTAGCATTATTGCCTTGAAAATAGTTTGTAAGTGGGATATATTTTCACTGTATCAGATAGGAGAAAGCCTACAAGTCGGATTCTATTAATGCTCAGAGAGGAGTAGGCTTTCATAGTTCAGTATTTCTATTATCTTCACAGTATATGAGGATTTCATCTAATTATGGATATGTTTTATGTTTTTATTACGGTCATTTGGAATGACCTCAAGCTACTATATATAACATATATAAGTTTATTTAAATACTGATGCAGGTAAAGAAACAATTGTCTTCAGAAGACTATAAATAAAAGGTATGCCGTCTCTACAAAGTTCAATACCTTTGAGTATTTTCTTTTTTTTTTTTTTTTTTTTTTCCCCCCAATATCCTTGCTTCTGGTAACTTAACGTAAGTTTCAGTGGATTCCTGTGGGAATCAATCTGACACCTTTCCTCTGAATTAATAAGCATCTCAATTGCGTGTGAAATGTTACACTGCATTAGCATGAAGGGACAATCAATAAATGACCAATTCAGTCAACATTTGGAGAGATCTTGCAGAACATGAGGTCATGCCTGATGAGAATACAATAGCAAAAGTGTCACCAGGCAATTGCAGTGATTTCACGATAATTAGGATATTGCTTTTACTTAGACACAAGTCTTAAACAACTCAGCTGTGCTAGTAAACTATTTGTCTAACATAATACCACAGGTTTGAAAAGTACTGTCAATCAATCCCTTTCAAGTAAAACAAAGTCAAATTTTCTCCTGAACAATCTAATGACAGTTTGATCATTTCTCATTGTGTCTATCTTATTCAAGCAGTACTCATTTTTACTTTCACTAATTTGGACAGTCACTGTTTTATCAATAATGAATATGAATTACATTTTCATTTGCAGGATTATGAACCTAAATTATATACAAAAAATATACCACAGAAGAAGCAAAAGTGTGCTCTTTTCAAGTCTAGCATTCTAGAAAATGAGTGCATTTACTTCTTCTATAATGCCTTTGATATTATGGAAAAACTTAAGTGAAATTAAGATTCAGCTTTTTGTGGAGTCAGCAAGCATAGTAAGAAGAAAATGGAAAGTGCAGAGTCCCGTGGATTTTTCATGCCTCCATCAATATTATCATTTCTGCTCTGTCAGCTGCCTTCTATCAGAACTGTAAGTAGGAAACACTCATAGAGCTCAGCTGCTTCTCCTGCACTGTCTTACTCCCTCTTTATAGCTGCATAAAATCTTGGTTTTGAATGCCCAGCTTCCATAATTTGGGGCTGCTACTCCTGAGAAATAAAGCCTCTGTCTTGCGTCTTTGAAGACCAAAAAACATCTAATGCAAAGTCTAATTCTCATAGGTAAACATTGGTTTGTACAGAAATAGGCTTCTTTCATCAAAAGAAGGACAGAGTTTTGCCCAAGGTGAAATTTTTGTTCAAAATCTAACAGGATAATAATTACCACAAGGTCTGAGCAGCAAATCTTACTGCCTGTTCTTCTTCCAGGAAGTATAATTCAATTACTTAGCAAATCAGATTTTATGCAGTCTGATTCTTCACAGAATAGTCACAGAGAGGAGGACAACAGTGGCCTTTCTCACACGGGAAAGTACTATACACCATGAGTGAGCCTTTGCTCTCCAGGCCAGTAACCACAGATCTCATAAAGCTCACAAGCTGCCTTGTACATCTTAGAAAGAATGATATAATTTTATTCAATTACAAAAGTTTTGTTTTGGTTTTTTTTTTCACTTGTTGCAATACTGGTGGTAGGAATTTTGTGCACCTTAGAGGCAAAGAGAACTAATCTAAAGGACACCAGTTATGCACTCTTATTTCTCTCTTCCCCAGAGTTAAACAACAAATGTAGAGAAAAAATGCATCTCACCATATCAGTTAGATGTAATTGTCTTCCCTTCACCAGTGTCCTCACTTGTATTCCTTGCTGGATGTAATCATACACCTTTGATCCAACTATACACAAAGAAAAGTTTCAAAGTATTGGACTTGTGTTGTCCAGCCGATAGCAATAAGCAAAGCTGCATATTTGCATGATAGAAGTCTAACCTCACTCAAGGTTCTGGGCAAGTCAACTTGATGTATCCCCCAGTATTTAGTCCAAATATTTTCTGCTACTGTAATATGTGGCTCCTGTTTCAGTTGGCTCCACTAGCCACCTAAGCAAAGGAGGTGAAATGTGAAAGGCAGATGAATACAGAATTCATTAATCTTACTTAAAAAAAATTAAAAAGACACCAAAAAAAAAGTGATATATCAAAGGAAACACATGACCATACACAGTTCATATTTACTACCTGGAAAACACATAAATGGAAATTACAAAGTACTTGCAGCAATCTGCAGGGAACTTGAGCAGGTTTGTAGGAGACACTGGAAACTCATCTGTGGGCACACAGATAACACCTCAGTCATCTCCTGCTGCTTCAGGTACTTTTCTTCATGCCAACCTAGTTTTGCCTTAAAAGCCTTGAGTCTTTTTTGAAGAGAAATGTGTATAGGGAGTGTTGCAACTGGAACTAGCATTCTGGCCATGTGCAGGTTCCTAACTGTGATGGTAGCAGCAGCGTTTGGCAGACTTGCACAAGCAGAAGAGTGGAATTAACGGGAAGCTAGAACAGTGTCTAGAAATGCATGGAACTCATAGGTGACTAGAAACGCTGCCTTTGCACACAAATAACTTTTAGCCTGGGATAAAACGAGAACGCAGGTGATAACCTGATAAATGGAGGGAGACCCATAAACGCAAGAAAATGAAAGTAAAGTTCTTAATTACTGGGGAAAAGTGAGGAGAAGGACAAGACGGGAGGGAGCTGGTACTGCCAGCAACGCATGGAGGACTGGAGCAGCTGACAACAGTGTTTGCCGAGGACTGTGACCAGTGATGAAGCAGAATTGAGGAGCAATACTGGTTTTCTCCTGAAAACAGGAAGCAGAATGGTGTAGTAAGAGCATATTTAGTTCTAGTCTTTTCCCTGCAACTCATCCCGCCTGCTAAGAAGTTCAACTCTCAGTAGAAGGATAGAATTTAACATGAACCTATGAATGTTACCGTTTGTCATCGCTTTGGTTCAGACTAGCAAGTCCTACAACAGTAAAGCTCCAGTGTGGAAGGACAGACCTTATTGTAGGGAATCATCATCAAAAATTGAAGACACTACATTATAAAACCCCTACCATTATAACTATAAAATTGATCATACCAGAAGCCAAAAGTTTGTCCTTTTTCTCCCATTTTTGTCCAATGCAAACTTTTGTACAAAACTAAGCAGAAAGGCTGAAAGCAAGTCATGAACAAAAAGAAACAGATCAATATGTAATCTAGATATTATTCATATTTAGAAAGCTGCTGCATGCACATAATTGCAACCACAGTAACTTTGTGGCTTCCTACTGTAAATGAAAAAGATAAAAAGTTGCCTTGTTCATTTTACTTGAAGAGATACTGTTCATCGCTTTCATACAGACACTTTGATTTTTCTCACTGTAGGAAGCGTGGATTTTGGTCCCTAACTAACTCAAACACCTACAGGAAAAGAAAAAGAGCTTTTTTATCTTATGCTCTTCTGCTTGTAGCTAGACTCATTTTAGACCTTTAGATTTATAAAAATTTATTTACATGGACATAAAAAATTCAGAAAACAGAACACACAATTTGCTAAACGGGGGCCCAAAGAGTCTAGATCCATTTCCAAATAAAGGAGAGCACAATCTATGATCCTCTTGGATCACTGCAGGGTAAGCGTCGTTGTGGAGCAAGACCACAGTGGTCACCAATGTCAGTGGCCAGGACACAGCCAAGTGTGAAGGCTTGCTGCCAGACACACTGTCAGCCTAGAGCTCTCCTTAGATGGGGGCTTTGGCCCTGCTGATGCCTTCTGCTCCACGCAATCCTGACTCTTGTCAGTGACCTCAACAACTACTGCAGTAAGATTATTTGCAGCGCTCAATCAGTGCATCGTTAGTACTTTACACTGAAAGACCCCCAGCTGAAACTGTTTAATATGGATATCAAACACTATTTATACTTACTATGAAAATTTTCTGCTTTCTCAGAAAAATAGAAACAAATATTAACAATAATTCAGTATTTAAAATCCATTAAAGGAAAATTTTAAACCACTTGGGTCACTTCAATGAAATTTTAGTTTCAAGAAGAGGAAAATACATTTAAACTTAAAAAGACAATCCTGGGATGATTAATTCAATTAGATATGAGTACAGTTGCAATAATTTATAAGACTGTTAGTATGAACAAGGTTAATCTACTTTAAAAAAAAAAATCAATGACAAAATCAATTTTTTTAAACTTGTAAGCTTCAGTCATAGAGAGTCCAGCATGGAAAGAAGGAACATGAATGGAAGAGTGAGTCTTGTATATTTTCATTGGATGTCTTTTCAGACTGGTATTTTAGGTAATTCCACTCTTGTGGTTTACTCCACTGTTACCTTGGCAAGTGTGAAGGGTTAGTGCTACTTGCTTTTGTGAATCTTCTTTCAATATTATACAAGTTTGCAGTGGAAATTCATAGGGAAAATATGGCAAATTATCTTGCCCAAACCTAGGAGAAAAATAAATGTCTGCTTCTTTTTTTTTTGCAAGGGACAAATATCAAGCAAGTTTTGAAGAACTTCATGTAGGGATGCAAAGTAGAGTACACAGTGCTTCCAGTATAGACTATTTGTACATATTCATTTCATATTCATTTTCTCTTACAGTGAGATTCTCTAGCTCTTCTGAAATAATTATTATTAATTATGGAGTAATTGTAACAGTTTGAGCCAAGATATTTAATTCTGCACTTGAAATAAACTTCAGAGAATCACAGAGTTGGTTACTGAGACTCAGCTGAGAAGCAGTAACTCGTTAAATTGCAGTAATGTGGTCGTTTAGAAGACTTTGTTCTTTAAGCTTTCCCTACAGGTCAATAACAGCAAAATGCAGGAAACAGAACCATGGAAAATGAAGAGGCCTGTTTCTCAGTTACTCCTCCTTCTGCATTGATCTTCCCGCTCTCTTTGCTCTTTTCCCTGCCACCTATCAGTTAATTCTTCCGTCCCTCTCCTCTGGCCCAAATTTTAAAGCATTAATCTGCTTTCCATGTTTTAATTACTGATTTTAACTAAAATTATTAAACTGCAATGAGAAAATATTTTTTCTTTACATCTTCAAAAGCCACAGCTGTGAAAAGCAGGTGCCTCATTTAAGAAATTCCTAATGAGGGTGTGTAATCAGTAATCATTCTGCCTTTCAGTGACTCAGCTTTATTTAAACCTGTATTAGCATAAATATATTGTTTGTTTGTTTTTTGTAACTATATGAGCTAATACGATACGCTATAATAGATCTAGACCCTAATACAGGGTACTATAATTTAAAATGCACTTAAATAGGTGTAGATTAAAAAAAAAGTTTACTTATTTTTAAAGAACAATTTCAGAATAAACCAGTAAAAATTTCTGAAGTTATTCCATGTTCCTTCATAGTCATTGAAGAGAAAAACCTGGAAATTAAACAGACAATAAAGGAAATATTATTACTGCAGTAGTGATAAAGACACTGATTAACCAAAGCTATGTAGAATTTTTGTTATACCTTGTCAAAAATCCTGCCAGATAAATGTGAAAAGTTAATTATTACCATACTTATCAAAGGAATTTTTTGTGCATAGTATCATTTTCATATAACAGATGGTTTTATCTATCTATTACTATGACAAGACAGAAAATACTAGAAGAATCTGAGCTAAAAGGAGGGAAATGTATTCTAAAGCTATTTTAATCATCTATTAATCCATTGTGCATCTAAGAAAATGAAACTGCTTGTAGTAAAAAAAATTAATTATGTTCAAAATACTGTTCTCTTAACAATGAGTTTTTTAGCTATGGATTTCAATTATAACATTTCCATGATATCTTTACATATGAGATGGAAATCCTTTTGCCTTTTTTTAAAATGAAATATTCCATTCATTTAAAATACCAATGGATGTGCAATCACTTCACAATATTTAAACATGTTTTATAAGCTTAAGAAGAAGTGCTAAAATAAACACCAAATATAATCCTTTATTGACTGTATGTTCAATTTCTTCTCTGATATAATATTTTTAAAAACTCTACTTCAAATCCACTGTATTGTCTTTCTAATCAGTTAAAGGAACTGTGTGCTTAACTGTGAAAAGTGAAATTTTCATTCCAACATTTTACAAACGTGTCTTTATTTCAAACTTTAATGAATAGTAATAATACAAATACATAATAATTGCTTAATATGAATTATGGGAAAAAAGCCCTGATTTGACGCCAAAATATCAACTCTGGTAATAACAAATACTTTTGTATGAAATGGCATCAGGATATCTTCTCATACACTAAAATATAAAAATAGTTAGAGCAAAAATTTATTGATATAAACAAATTTAATGAAATACATGTACCTTGCTGGAATGAAACCTCAGTGAATTACCAACAGGAGACTTACTTTAATCAGCTGTGTCCAAAATGAGTAGCCACTACCCTTACGAATATAGCCCAGATTTTGATTTAGATATATCCTGACTTTAAACAAGTCTGACTAAATTAGAAGAAACTGTTTGTTCAGCTTAGGAAGGACTGAAATAATAATCATGAGTCTTTACTTAAGGAAACCTTTGGAAAAACAAAACCACCACAGCCCAATCTTCTCATTTAAGTGTCTAATTATAGCTCTGCTATTCCCCCTTAATAGCTCTAAAACTGTAAATATTGAGGATTTCATTAAATCATATTTAGGTATGTCACCCTGTATTGCACCAACACCTTTGTTAAATAATAATAATGCTCCTTTCTTTCCCTTCCAGGCATATGCTCCATCCATACCCTGCAAGAAACGTACGACTTGTTCTTCTGTTTTCATGGTTCTTTCATGGCTCAATCCAGTAAGAGATTGATGTAGACAATTCCTGTACTCCAACAAGTCACAGCTTGCAGTATTTTGTAAGACTTATTTGATATTTTGTCTCCTAATAACCATACTAGGCATTCTTGGAAAGCTGAAACTGGATTTTTCACAGACCGTGTTTGAAAGCAACATGTGGACAGACGGTCTAAGGCAGAATGGGGTTATTCTCTCTCTACTCATGAGTCAAGAGCTCTGACTGCAATCAGTGTGGCAAGTATCATTGAAACGTACTCACGCATGAGAGCCTGTAGGCTCTGGGCATGTCCTCAGGCGCTGCGTGGCTTTCCATCCAGCTTCATGATAGGATGTGCTAACAGAATAAATCAAATAACAGCCAGATTCTCTGAGATGGGCTGAATTACCTCTACTCTACTGGCTTCTCTGGATTTATTCCTATTAGACATGGGCAGTAAGCAACCCTAAAGACTTACTCTAAACTGAAATTTATTATTTCAGTCATATAAAATATATTATTATTTTCTGTGCTAAGATGTCTAGTATAAGTTAATATATAGGCAAAGCTCGCAACACTAGCTGATATATTTTAAATTGTCAGGTAATATAGAAACTAAAGTAAATATTTATGAGTTCCCAGTGAAAAAATGAGAAAGGCCAGGCAGCGCACTACATAGCAGTATCATTGATTTTAAACTGATGATAGCAACAGTAACACACATTTCCCATTATACAAGTACTTGTGTTCCAAGTTATGGTCCAAATATTACTTCCATTATGAATGTCAATCAATATTTAGAGAGTTAATCCTTCTCTTATCAAAGTCCTTGGTAGTGATACTTTTGTTACATTAATTTTAGTGGAGCAAAAATAGGACCCATCTCATAGAAATAAAAAACGCCTCTATACTGAAAATTATTCCATTACTTCCCACTTCAAAAGCGAAACTTAATTTTCTATTTATAAAGTCAATTACATTTTCTCTGTCTTAGGATAGATTTCTGTAAGCTGGCCTTTGTCTTTCACTGAAAATCATTTTCTCAAAGCTGCTAGAGCTTTAAGGACTAGAGGGGACTGTGTACATCAGTGTACAGTGTACATCAAAACATTAAGAAAAATAATCAAATTCAATGTTCTGACAAGAAGTGGGTGAAATTAGAAAAGTCAGCCTCCACAGATATTTACTTATTCTGGGTTTTAAAAATGGTATTTAGAAAGCAGTTTTTTCAGTGTTTCTCAGCACTACAAGAGTCTTTCTTAAAAGTGGGTGGTCTGTGTTTTAAAGATGCAGTTGAGACAGATAGGACATGGACACTGTGTCTGTTAAGTCTCAAACTGTCATTGATAATAGAAGCTTGGGTTCCTTATATTTACCATCCATACCATACAACTGATAGAGTTTATTTTTTTAGCCTGTAATAGTCCAGTTATGGACTACTGAAATGAAAATTCTTCTTTCAAATCATTCTGTTTTGCTCGACAAATGTTCATTTGACAGGACTTCCTTGTTTTTCTTGATTTATAGAACTTATATTGAAATCCAAAAACAACAAAAAAAATCTTTTTGTTGTTAATTCTCCATTATATTTTAAAAATGTGCTCACAAATTGGTAATTCATTTAATAAGTGCATTGAATATCAGGTATTTTCTGTATTTCTGTAGCAGAGCCTGTAGTTAAACATTCACTAGGACTGCAAATACTGGTGGCAAAGGGTACAAAGTGTCTCAGAAAGTTCCCAAGCTGGACTGTAGCAGACTGAGACCAGAAGTAGGGCTGTCACACATGCATTTCATAAAAAGCAGAATTTCTGGGTTTCACTCCAAGTTGAAATTTAAAAAAAAAAAAGAATTCCAATTAAGTTTCTACAGAAAGTTGCATTTTCAAATATATGTCATAAGTACAAACTGAAAGGAAATGTCATGAGTATAAACAAAAAGGAAAGAGAAACGAAAACTGTAATGAGTAAAAACCAGATGACTAGCAATTAATTGACTCGTTTTTGAAGTAGAGGGACTTAAGGAGGAAGAAATATGACATTTGATCACACTAACAATATTCTGATTTCCCAGTACATAAATGAAGCTGATATATGAAAAGGCATTCTATCGGAAATAGGCAGGCTGGTGACACGGTTCATACATATGGTATGGAACTTGTTTTGCTTCTGTATCATCATTTCATTTTCTCCCCATCATCACCTGTCCTGAAAAAAAGAAATATATAAAAGAAGGTTAATTTAAAGCCTACAAGGAATTGATAACTTATAGGTGAAACAAAGAAATAAAAGATTTAAAAACATTTGTGTAAAACATCTGTTTAGTGCATGTTTTAGGAAAAAAGCTAGGCTGGTGGTTTCTTTTTCCCAACAGAGTCAATGACAATGTTACACCATAGAAACCACATAAAGGAACTTTGTTTTAATGAGGTAGATTTTCATTTACTGGAGTAAAAGGTTTAAAGATAAACATTTTATGACTTTATAACTATGAGTTTTTACAAATTTTATTTAAAAAAATAATTAAAGAGAACTCACAAACCTGTCAAATTATTAGTTGTATTAAAAAAGAGGAAATTTTCAAATTTTAGGTGATGATGGAATGGTCTCATTCCTAAAATGACCTCTTTTCAATATACATCCTTTATGTTGAAAACTATGTAATTTTTAATTCAAGTGAATAGAAATTTCTCTGAAAATAATATAATTATCATATATATTAACTTATCAATTAGTCCTATATTCATAATGCATGTAGTGAAAGCATAAAAGTTCAATAACAGGGACTTATATTTTATAGGCATCACTGAAAATATCACACAGTAATGTTAATATCCATAAACCTTCCCTGCCAGAGAGCGATAAAAATATTTTGATGGTTTGTTAGTATATAAATTTATATAAATATTATGTTAAGGAGAGAACCTATAGAGAGAGATTGTATTTTTAGGTAACAGAACACTGATCTGGTCCTATATTTATTGGCTACTTGGAGTCATATATGTACTTATATAAGTATATGCACATATGTGTATACACACACACACTAAATATAATTAATTTAAGCTTATTGGCAAGGAGAGGTTATGAGTTAGTAAGTAAATAGGTTTAGAATCATCTACCAAATATCCATTCTGTACCCACAGGATAAATGTACTATAAATACAAACTAATGTAGATAAAATTTGTTTGCACATAACAAGAACTGTCATATTGCAGGTTTTTGTCTCTTCTGAGTCCTAGGAGATGCCATCCTCCTCTACCTTCATGGCAGCTCTTCCCCTGCCTGCCTGTCAACTGCAGTAAGTGGCACAGAGATGGAAAACAACTTTACCATCATGTGTCACTGCAGAAGACGTCCTTCTCTCCTTCATCATCCACTTCTGAAAGAGCGGGTTATCTCCATCTCGTCTGTCATTCCCAAGACAACTGTCATGGTTTAACCCCCCAGCCGCTCGCTCACTCCCTCCTGGTTGGAAGGGGGAGAGAATTGGAAGGGTAAAAGTGAGAAAATTCATGGGTTGAGGTAAAGACAATTTAACAGGCAAAGCAAAAGCCATGCATACAACCAAAGCAGTAAAAGCTTATCCCTTTGCAAACAAAGTTGCTGTTATTTTTTCATTTTTACTTTTAGAGTAGAAGTACTAAGGCAGAATATGTGTTTTGGCTTAGGATAAACAGTCACCAAATGTGGACAAGTTACCACTGGGTTCTGTCCTGTTTCATTGCCTGAATTAGTACAAGTAGTCAGAAAAAGATGAGACCTTATTTACATTTATCCAGTTTTGATATAACATTTGTACCTCACTGTTTAATACTTTCTGCATGGTAGCGTTGTTTTAAAAATCTGTGAGACTGAGACGGAGGTATATCTGTAACATTCACGCCACAGGGATTTTTAAAATGTATTATGTATTAGCCTTATACCCATGAACATGTTTGTAATGGAATGAAATCCTCCTGTTGCAATGAGCTTTTGTAGTTGTTACATGTACAATTCATTTGTAGAAACCTAGCCTAACCTGTTACAGAAGCAATGAAATAAAATGCTTTTCCAAATTAAATATTCTCTAATTTTCTAGTCTAGTTGCACATTTTAATTATGAATCTAATGAACTGTAAATGTGACATCAGAATTCTTCTCTAATACCAAGAATCTAGATTTAATTAAAAAAAATAATATAGTAAACAGATATGTTTAATGATTATAGTGCAATTAAAATATGCAATCAAGCTTGCATAAAATACATAATCTTAGCATATATTTGCACAATGTTCTCTTTGTTTAAGTAGAAACTATACTAGTTTCTAACATTTTACTGGAAAACTGGCTGAGAAGCTCTCCTAACTGCACCATAGATAAACTTCTCTGTAACAACTCTCTGCTGCAGCATCTTGACTGATGTTTCCAGGAGCAAAGCAGATTCCAGTTTGAACTCCTAATTGCATACACCATGACAGTCTCTCTTCTTCACATCATACAATGTCCTCTTACCTTTGCCATTTTCACATTGAGTATCTCCTGCATAACATGTTGTGAAAGGATTGACAGTTCAATTTGGGCTGAATTTACACTATGTACAAGAGGAGATTCTGTAGTATAAGTATTGGGGGAAGGGGAGGTATAAAAAAGAAATTATTGCCTTGGACCAATTTAAGTAGGTTTTGCATTGGCAAAAGAAAAGGCAAATTTAGTTGAAATAGAAGACTACACTGGTTTCCTACTGTAGGCAAGGAAAGTTTGGCATTGTTTAATCAGGATTTGAGTTTTCTTTCTTCTGTTCGGCTCTTGGTCAGAATAGCATTTTCAAACATTTCTGTAAAAAATGCTGAGGCTACCCTGGAGATGTGAAGGAGGGATCAAATGGTAACATTTCAATGAACAAAAGGTAGATTTTCACACACATTCTATAGAGACTGTATATAATCTCTAGCAGTGCAAATCACCATTTCATCTCTGTCTTCCCTTTGAATTCTTTGAAAAGGGACCCTTCTATCATCCTCAGTTCCTCAAAGGCTGATGACAACAATCTTCAAAAAAGTACTCAGGACAGAAAAGCTGATTACGATATGGAATCATCTACCTCAACCAACCTGCAGAAAGAACACTTGCATTGTACTGCATGAGTTTCTTAAAAAATCCTTTCTGTTTAGATCAAACATTTTAGAGTATGAAAAACATTGCTCAAATCTTTAGAGATGCAAACTCAGGTGGAACTCAAATCACCCAACTTCTTGCGAAATTAACTCACAGTTGCTTAGGTTTTGGCAACCTTTACAATATTCAACCAAATATAGGGGAATTTAAGAAAATGCTACCTTCTACTACCATGCACAATTTGTTTTATTCTCTCTTTCTTAAAAATATCTGCAACCAAAGGTACATACATATACCTTTGTACAATGACCTTGAAAACAGTATGATTTTTTGTGCCACGTGCTACTGGGGGCACACATTTGCTTTCCAGAAACTTGCAAAGGATTGAACCTTGATAAATTAGAGATGCATAAGCTTTGCAACACTTCTGATGTCCCAACATCTGTGATAGGGAAAATACAGAAAGTTTAGAATTTATGCCTATGTGGGGAAAACACTTAGAAGAATTCTCATGAGAATCCTGAGTGACTGGAGAGACATGTCAAATATTATCTTTCTACAAATTACAAAAATAGGAAGTTCTTTTGAGAAACCAGCAAAATTTCAAGTGTTGTTACAAAACATTAAGCTCAATGGAATAAAAAGTGATTTTTGTGAAGTCACTGCCCAGTGTACAAGTTGGATTAAATTAAATTTGAAAAAGTTAACCGTATTTTTAATAGAGCTATTTAAATATATATATGATAAGGTGCATGTGCGCTTTGGTTTCTTGTTCCTTTAAATAAAGCAAGGGACTGTTTCATTTTTCAGAACTGCTGGGTGGCTAAAAAGAGCAAAGATGCATTCACAAGCAAACTTACATTCGCTTAGTTAACACATATGTATAATGACTCCTTAAGAGATATAGTGCCTGGTCTAAAAGGAAAGAAATGAACAGTGTTTGCGGTACAGCTGGAACAGTAACTTTCTTAGAAGTAGAAGAAAAAAACTTGGGTAGGCAGCACAGTCTAACACGGAAAGGAACAGGAATCTTGGGCTCTATAGCTTTAGTGTTGCTGTAGACACTGAGTATAAGAGTCTATATATTTTTTAAAGAGACTAACCACATTCTTGTGATGTAATTTTTCCAGACTGCCTTCACTCAGCCTGTGAAATGCAAGTAATTATATTTCTATCATTTTGTAGCATGTAATCCACAATGAATTATGCTCTCAGTGTTTTTATTTTTCATTTGGGTTACCTTGTATTGCCATAATTGACAGGACATTGTTGTGAATATCTTCATAATGCAGGACACTGAATCTTCTTTATAGAATGGACGTGACGGTTTTGGAAGAAAACGTTCTCTTTAACAGAGAAATTGTCATGGTACTTCATATGCTTTGTCACAGGAAGGTCCCTTTGAATTTTTTACATTCCTCATTTAATAAATACTTTCAGCTTCTGCCTGAACACATAAGTCTATGGAGTAGCTAACAGCCTTATCAACATTTTGTCCAGGTCTAATCAAAGCCATGTGTTTTTGAGACTGTGCCATTAATAATGGAAGCACTAGCAGATCCAGACAAGACAATTTCACTCATTTTTTAACTGATATGATAACCCTATTGATAAAAGTACTATGTTTTGTTGAGAAAAGTAATTTCAACTGTCTTAGAAAATTGCCTTGGGAGGCACTTTGAATTTAAGAGCTATCATTAAAGCCTGCAGCAGCCGGTAGTAATGCCTTAGACAAGGTAGATGAGAGTACAGCGTAGCTGGTCATAGAGAAGCAGAAAGGAGAAAGTCAGTTCCACAAATTCTTGAAGAAACAAAGTGAAACAACAATTCAATTAGGCACTAAGCTAATATTCTAAATGTAATCTACTACAAAATGTTGAGAGAAGGAAATCACACCATAAATTCAAGGCAATAAAACAGTAAATTAAACCCACTGATTAAACAAAAAATTAAAAATTTTTAGGAAAAAAGTTTGATTTTAATAATATAACTTTAGACGTCAAAAAAGTCAATAAATTCCTAGTACTTCTGCAAGAACTATCTTCCAAATTGGAAGGCACAGTAAAATCAATCTTTTCATTATGCTGGTCCCTACCTAGCATCAGCAAATACAGTAACTGATAGCATTGGCTTAAACAAGTTATACAGACTGGGTGAAAAATGTAAATGACAGAAAAAATGCAAAAAATCTATTTTATTCCTAATGTATTATGTCCCTTCTGAATTGCTTAAATTTTTCATGGAACAATAGAAATGATAAAAAAAACCCAAAAATTTAAAAGAGAAAATGTATTTTTGCTGGTTTTAACCACGCCTTTTGATTTTTCTTTCACAAAGAAAAATGTATAGCAAGAAGAAGAAGATAGAAGTGTTTAGGTTAGAAAAAAAATGTATTTTAGTTCAAGTCCATATGAAATTACAGTAACCTTGGTTGGGTTTTTTTTTCTTGTTAAGAATTTGATGGGTTGTCTTTCCTTTTTGTATTATTGCAGAACACATATGTTCCTTTATAAGCTTTTGTTTGTACAAAATAATAATAAAATAGGTGATATAAATAATTTTATTAAGCTATTTGGGTCAGTCAAAAGTCTTGATTAAACAAAGTAGTAAGCTGAATTTTTTTCAGTAAGTCTTTAAATAAATATCATAGGTTCAGATATTAATACCAGGGGGAGCACTGACCACAAAGTTTGACCCATTGAAAGACACAGATTTTCATGCCCTGGTTCTTGTATGAACCCTTTTTTCTCTCCAGGACTAAGTAGTACTTTACTTTCCACCATTAACTTTCAGTGTTTTAAAAAGAAATGAGATCATAAATACTTTTAAAATCTGGTCCTTAGACTTCAAAACCATTCAAATGTTTTTAAAGGATAATTCTCCAGCTGCATTTAGGAAATTTTTTTCACTCCATTCACATTCAACTTGCTTTTTTTTTCATTTTTATAACAGATTAGAATAATATTAATTTCATATCTGCCATGTACTTCTACAAAAAGCCAGGTTTGGTCTTAGACTCAGGTTTTGGAGATGGCTGCCTTTCTTTATTGATTATTTTCTCTGACTGTTTTAACAATGCAAAGATCAGATTGTGGCAGCCAGAGCAATAAATTACACAGAAGTAGGAATAGTCAGGCATATTTGTTAAAAAACATCTAATCAACTCACCATTTTTTTCATATGTTCAAAATAATGGTCCAGAGAGTCACATAAATATTATCAGAAGGACTCGGAAAGAAAAGTGAAGAAATGTCACATATACTCCTTAGAAAAGAAGAACCAATGTAAAAGGCATTAATTAATGAATCTACATTCTCTAAATATGTTAGACATAGAAATATCTCCTAACATATTGTATATAATGTGGGAATCTAAGATAAATTTCTTTTTGCTTTTATTGTAATGTTAGCTCTAAAATTTAAAATAAAAATAAAAATAATGACGCAACATAAGTTGTGCAATGATTTTCATTTCTTTTTCCTGCAACTGCTTGGAAAAAACACTTTGTGATCCAAGATAAAATACCATGAAGAACCTAATTATGAGAAGTTTTGTCTAGCTGAAAGGGAAATAAGAACAACAACTTGGCAGTTATAAACAGATCTTCAAAGGAAAAATCCCCACTTTTGCAGGTTACAACTGGAGGCTGGAGAGAGAAAAAAGTGCATCCCTGGAGTGATTCCCAAAACTGAGATGGGTGCTCACACAGCTCATGGGTTACAAGAGGCCCCCCTCTGGTGTTGCAGCCACCCAAAAGGGGCCATTTCATTCTCAGCATCTGACAAGAACAGCAGCAATTTCCTTTCATGGCTGCCACGGAAAACAATGAGATGAGTCAAAATCAGGAAACACAAATGAAGAAAAATGAAGATCTAAAATGCCAGTCTTCTATGTTCAGGGAGTAACAGAAGCAAAATAAACCAATCCCAAATGTCAAGAAGTTCCGTGTCCTCATGGCCTCAATTCTGTCCCTAGATAGAGCTGAATAACCCCACTAATTTCACTAAGTCATCATTGGCATAGCTGAGAGCAAAGTGTGCTCCTTTGCCTTTTTTTGCCTCCTAGAGAAAAATGACTTTGATACATAACTAATTACAGTGCACAGGGCACTTTTTGGGTAAGTCTTGAAATGGTGGGAGATAACCTGTTCTCTTTGCATGCAGGATAATAGAACTTGCTAGCATTTATTTAAAGCAATAATGAACTCTTTGATCTCATTAATCACATAATCCAGAGAAAATTATTCTGACCACTCAAAGAACCAGTTCCAAATGATTAATAGTCAACTGCAAAAGACTTGTTTTAACCTGATTTGCCCTAGAGACACTGTGCTTTTAGCTTGGAAATTTTTTTCAACCAAAAAAATTCAATTAATTTTCATTTTAATTTGTTCTATTACCTTTTCATTAGCTGGTTGCTTGATTTTTATAATACTAAGAGTGGCTTCAACAGAGCTTTAACTGAAAACTTAAACAACTGGGATCAATTTTTCCAACTGGACTTCAAGCAAATTATGCTCTTCTAATTTTTTTACACATTTTTTTTTTTTTAATCCAGTTTGCTAAAGCAAGCAATACACCATGTGGACTTGAAAGAATAGATTTGAAACTACAAGGATAAACTGAGGCTTTAGAAGTGGAGAGCAGTGACCCAGTGGTAGTATTCAGATGGAAACTGTATTTGAGGAAGCATAGTCCCACAGTCTTGTTCCTACCAGAGGGAAATGTCAAAAATATAATGTCTGTTAGAAGCAGCAATGGAAGTGGCTGATGCAGAGTGAAAACAGGCGAAAAGACTTTTTGGTTGAAGTGTAGCAAGGGCAAGTCTTTCCCTTGTCTGTGGCTCAACTCAGTCAAGTTTTGCCCTGTAAGATCAGGAAGTTACACTGATTCACAGATACGGCTTCAAGATTTCACACAATTTCTCTAACTCCCACCTTTAGTCAAAAATGACCTTTTAGTACTGTCTTCTTCTGCGGTATGTGGGGGACGTCTCCTCTTGCCAATCCCTGTAAATATTGAAAGCAAAATGGCAATTCCATCTCAGAGTAACTAGGCTTCAGGCTTTTCTTTCATCCATCACTAAAAGGTAAAGAAACACATCAAAATATTTTAATGGAAATAAAATTGTACAGAATAGGAATGGATGGTGAAATGGGTACCTTCAGGTGAGTAAAACCAGTCAACAATTTCCTGTGCTCTTTACTTTATATAAGTATAAAAACTAATAAGCTTTCCCTCTTTCCCCTCCCAGCCTCTCTTAATGTCTTTGAAAGAAGCAGAAAAGAAAAAAAGTCAGTTAAAACCGCTGAAGGTTCTGAACTCATGATATGAGACTTCTGTCTTCCAGCATCAAAGCTATAGGTAATTTAATGAGTGCAGTACAGATGCTGAAAGACCAGAGCCTCTAAGGTTCTTTTGGGGTAGAACACATACTGAAAGGCATGAAAATGAATTTGGTGAAATACATACAGTAACAGGATCTGTTGTAGTGGAGTTCAAACGCATGTCAGACTGCTTTCCAAACCTTGGCACGCTGCTGCTAAGGCATGGATGTAACTAATAAAAGTTCCAGAGATTAAGTTTGTCTCATGGCATGAGTTCAGTGGTCCAAACTGCTTGGCTTGGTGAGGGAAAACTCAAAGTTGGGTAACTGAAAGCAGTGCAGCTGTGGAGTAGCACTGAAATGGGGCTGGAATACTGAAATAACAGTAAAAGCTTTTCCCTTAATAAGCCAGAGGAGGGACTTGAATCTGGGTCTTCCACATTCCAGAACTGTACCCTAACATTAGCACAAGCCCATTTTATCTCACTAATCAACCATGAGCAGACAAGACAGTCTACATTGCACAGATGGGCAGTTAATTTCTTTTTCCATTGTGTTAGCAATACTCTCCACGATGCGGTAGCAGCTGTGATGAGAATGGTAGATGTCCCTTGTCTATGCTTCATTTAGCTCCTGGATTTCAAAGGCATTGCCCTGTGTCGAGAGTGAAAAGTCCTTTTCAGCACTGAAGTGTGATCTTCTGAAGCACTGTTAAATTTCAATAATTTTTGGATTTCTGTCTTTTGTATTCTATTTTTGTCTCCCTTCTAACATCAAAATAGGACCTGTTGATTTCTAGAGCTCATAATAAGCTCTATTTGCTATGACTATCTTCTTTAAAAATGAATTTAAGAAAAATAATTAAAGACATAGCAGCAGCAAAGGGTCAGGCTGCTAAGATGGCAGAGCATACATTTCTGCATTAGAACTGTGGCTGGCACAGATGTGACACTGTGAAGAAGATCTGAGTCTCATCTATGTCTTGCTAGAAGCATATGTAAAAGCACAAGTGAAGACTGATTCCTCTGAGCTTTATCATACTAATACAGTCCCAAAGAAATCTGCTTGCATAATAAAGGTGCATAACAAAAGGTGGCAGAATTAAACCACGGGAAAAATGCATTAGTTTGAAAGGTGTCATTTATGCAGCTAAATTCATTCATCTTATTTTATGGAGAAAAATTACTTCATTTATTGTTGCAAAAGGAATGTTCTGTTATTTCATCTTATCCTAACTAGCCTCATCTGAGCTTCTGTTCAAATTCTTTGGAAGCTATGAGTTACTTGTTTACAAAACAGTAGTATGTTAATAAATGCTCCTTATCTTAATTGCATTTGCTTTTCACTCATAAAGACTGTGCAGATATCAAACTGTATTTACCATAAAAGACTATTGATAATAATTATTTTTATAAGATGCTGTAAGCCCTTACCAAAATCTAAATACAGAACTGCACATGCAACCATTAACTGGATGGCTTCTTCTATCTAGGGAGTATGTACGTATAAAGAGTATACCTTGTAGTAGTGAGATTAAGAAAGGAATGCCCTGGAAGGAAAATGACTGTGCCGTGGTACATAGGTTAGTAAAGTCATTTCAGTCGGTTGCCCTGTAGATAGCTCCCTGCTGTCCTGGTTTAAACACTAGCAATATATTGCCCAATTTTAAATAGAGAAAGCTATTATCACAGCTGGAAAAACTTGAAGTGTATTTTCAAATGGACACTTAGAAACCTCAGATTTTCTATTTGATAGAAATTATTAACATTTCAAACCCGATATGAAATTACACAATGAAAATACATTTGGTAAGGATAGGGACAAACTCTTAAGGCAAAATGAAAATTTATCTTGATTAACATAAAAGGGTTTCCAGCTCTGAATCAACAATTTCAAAACACAAACCAGCTGAGCTGATCTAATCTTTATAACTCTAGTTTCAGTCTTACAAAGAATTTCCCAGTGCTTGGCATATTTTAATGAGGTAAGGGAAAGAATTAAAGTCTCATTAAGAGAAAGGAGTAAGCGTATAGCCCTGGAGACATAAACCTTTGTTTAGATGTCCAGGAAAGATTCTTCTGCCTTTAACATACTTCAGCCCTAAAGAAACTTTCCCCTAATTAGGCATCTAAAAAGCAAATGGATTTTTAAAGTACAATGCACCTTAGCTCCTATTACCAGCTTTTGTCAATGAGTACAGCATCAGGACATGGAGATTTCCTGACCATGAAGACACACAACGGCATCAAACATGTCCTAGTTACAAGTATGAGTTTTCCTCACTGATACGAAGTGTTGCAGGGTTTGGAACTCATTTTAGTGTTGAAATGGAATTTGAAGTTTTCTGACAGATCTGAGCCTAGTACTTATTGCATAAAATTTGTGAAAATACCTTTTTTTGGGGGGTGTTTTCTTATTTGTCACTTTTTTGTCAGGTTTCTAGAACAAGAAATTTTAAATGCTGTTGGAGGACATTTCTGAAGTATCTGATTTAAGCTCTACCTTACTTCACTCCACCCCCAGGTTTCAGGAAAATAAAATTTAAATCCTGTAGCCACTCTACAAATCTGTTCTTCTAGAATGTCTTGACAGATGCTAGGAGATGTGAAATCATGGTACCCTTTTTTTGAAAAATATAATGTAATTGTTCAAAGTAAAAATGAATATAAAACCCAACATATATGGGGAATGCTCATACAAATTATTATTGTTCAAGCTGTTAGTCACAATACAACCCATGGCTACGTCTGCGCTGGGAATCGGTTAGGCTTTTATCTTGAAGAGGTTGATCCCAAGCAAGTATTCTGCCTTAGTTCAGTAACACTCATTAGGTATAAAACAAAATCTGTTCTGTACAGGCTTAGTTCTACTTTAACTAAAGAAAGCAGACTTTCTCACTTCTGTAGGTCAAAGCAAAAAAACCACTTTAAATTAGATTTAAAGCCCTAGCTTTTTGAACTTTTATTAGGTGTCTTGTTAGGTATGTGAGACAGAACGGTCATTATGAAAGACAAATATTGGGCATCCAGTACACGGATGACCTCTTGGATTCTAACCAGCTATCACCCTTGCTATCAAAACTTCATATTTTATCATGATAACTTTCAACAACTTTCATAACAGTTGCAAAGCCATCGTCAGATCTACCCACAGGATCCAGCACTGTTTCCCACATTTTGTCCAGCATCTGTGCCCATTCTTTCTAAATATCTCACTAATCATTTAAGCTTTATTTTATCTACACTGCACTCTTGTTTTTAAGGCTCTCTCCAGCTCAGCAGTGCTACAAATTTAGTAAGCTAATGACTCATACCTTCACCTTTGTCACAATCCTCCTCTTCTCGCTTTCTTGAAGTTCCAGGGCCTGACCTAGTGGCTTGTGTATGAACCACCAGAAAACTGCATTCAGCCAACAGCAACTGGAAAACAAAAAGATAATTACGTTTATGCACTGATCTTTACTGTATCCTGCACTCTGAGATCAAAATAACCTGTACACTGAATATCATACTGTTATATGCCAAATGATGTTTTGGAGCATGGTGTGACTATATGAGTATCATAAATCATATAACGCTGTCTGGGATCGTGCCCAGATATTCCCAGGAGACCCTTGTTCTTGTGAGACAATGTAGCATGTTATGTTGGCCACTCCGAAACTAAAAGTAATCAGGCAAGAAATCTCCTGAATAAATCTAAGTGTGGTATGACATTATTCTTCTGAGCAGAAGGTAATACAGGTCCAGTAGTGTCCTTAAACAATATTCCTTTCTAAATGTCATCATGCAGCTATGACACAGTCTTCCCTACAAAAAGGACCCTGCAATTTTACTCCAGCTATTTAATGCTCTCATTGCCTTATCCTGAGGTAAAAGCATAGCGAAACCGGGTATCTCGTTTTTTCAGTACAGTAAACTCACCAAGGAGTGAAGTCAGAAGAGAATTCATGCCTTTTACTGACTTAATACATGTTCTGTAGAAGATCTCAACAGTGAAGGGTGATTATTGTATTTCTTTCATGAGTATGAAAGTTTCATAACTCATAGGCATCACAAGCGCCTTCAGAGTTTGAGAGTTATTAAGGTCAGTCATGAGAAAAAATATAATCACTTTTTACTGGTGAAATATTAAATTTATCTTATGAGAAATATTTTTTATTGATTAACATTCCAAGAATAGCAGGCAGCTAATAAAGCACTCAGGATCTTTTTTTCCATCCTTCCATCTTCCCATGTTGAAACTAAAACTATTGCTTGAGGGCTTTTATAAATTAGATAGAAAAGCTTAGAAGTTGTTTAAGAGAATACTGTTTTATTTAAATGTCTAAAATATTTTACTACTCATATGTTAAAACAAATTTGCCTTTCTTTCTTTCTTCTCTGAATCAAACATAAGTGTTTTCTCACAGGCTCTAGCCATTCGAATTCTTTAGCTGTAATAAGCATTTTGCTTCGTAATATATTTAGAAGTTTCATCCCTAACAAAATTATTGCAGAGTAGAGTTGATTCTAATAAAATTATCTAAAATACAGCGGGCTTGAACTGCTCTATTTTAGCTCCTGGTTCAGCAAGGTTTGTAAAGTCCATGTCCATAAGTCCATTAAGTGAATAACACACTGTGCTTCATGTGTTTTGTGCAGATGTATAAGCAATGGATTGAAACAAAAAACTCAGAGAGTTATTATGTGAAAATTAAAGTAAATTCATTGGTGTAAAATAAGACATCACTGATGAAAACATGCATTTAGATGGGTAAAATTTCAGGAAAAGAGTCTGTACATAAAATGAATGGATGATGGAGTACTGCCAGACTTTTTGAGATAAACAGGTTGTTGTGGGGGGAGCTGGGGCGCTTATAGGCAGTGCACAGTTTTGGAACTTTTATTTCACGCTCTGTCTTTAAATAAGGCTACACTCCTGCTTTAGAAATTACAAACACGCATCTCAAGCCAAGATTTTCATGGTATGTTTGTATACAAAATTCATTCTACCACGCTGTGAGAGGCTGAAGCTTTACAAGGTGACAGCAGATGAGCAAAGTTCTTGTATTTCAAAATTGGATTCCCTGAAAATTAATTGAATTTCTAGATAGAGGATTTAAAATTCCAAGTAATGCATTTTATTAGTACAATCATTGCACACAGTGGATTTAATGTACCACTCCTGTTAACAATGATGTTCTCCCTCTAATCTGCAGCGCACTTGTAAGTGTTCTGTGGTGTGGAAGGCTCTGACTCAGTTAAGAGAGTCAGGGATCTGGGTTGCTTGACTTCCTTCCAAAATAGTCAAATCAGCTGCCTATTAAAGCCCCTCAAAAGAAGGAGCTTCCAGATTTGGAGGCATACATAAACCAGAGATGGATTCTTAACAGAGGGTTCAACTTGATGTGACAAAAAGCAAGGGCTGACCATGAATTATCTGGAAATCAGTATAGTAGTACTATTCTGGGCTGTGGGAAACTGAAAGAATTCATTTAACATGTTTCTGCCATACTGAGCCTTAGAGGAACCTTAAATACCAGTTCCACCTCATTATTCCAGATTCATAGGAAATTGGCACTATAGCTGGAGCTGCATTTCAGGGAAGAGAGCAATTCAGAAGCAGAGATAGAAGATAAATACAACTATTTACTCATTCTGAAAAGGCAAACCTTGACTCACGAGGAATGGGATTTTCAAAAAGCATTCAACACTGCTTCCCATTCCCCTGAAAGTCAGACAAAACTCCTACTCAGCTGATCGGACCATTTCTTCCTACACTAACTGCTGTTGCTAATTATTAAAGATAACTTGATAC
This sequence comes from Gorsachius magnificus, assembly GCA_034008185.1. Lineage (NCBI taxonomy): Eukaryota > Metazoa > Chordata > Aves > Pelecaniformes > Ardeidae > Gorsachius > Gorsachius magnificus. Next base: position 43,639,340 of record CM067087.1, read on the forward strand.
TGTCTCAGAAATTAAGAACCTTTTCTCTTCTCAAGCTAGTTTTGCCAGCTGTTCAGATTCCAACAGAACAACTACCTGTACCATGATGGTCTGTCAAAGCAGGAAGTTTATTCAATTCACCTGGAAGCGTAAAGTACTGAATACATTACAGCAGATGAAACAAAATTCAAAGTATACGCTTCCCTCAAAAGTCAAATAGACTTGGATCTTTTCACCTCAGTTCTCCTTAAGTCTTACTTTTTCCTGAGTGAGAGTATCCAGACAAGTTTTATTGATGTTCATTAACTTTGACACGTCAGTAAAATTAACATGAGTTAGCTAAGTATCTCCAACCAGAAAAGCCCTTAGAGACAGAAGCATCAAGTGTCACAGGTAGCAACTATAGACAAGATCTACACTTCTTGCAAATCCCTAGAGAGAAAAAAAAATTCAGATTCCTGCTGTCAGTACCAGTAATGGTATTTTAATTCCCACGCTTTTGTTTTGTGTGCTCCTAAACCAAATGTCAGCTGGGAGGAGTTATTTGCAGGAACTCTGTGAAAACCATATTAGAGATCTGGCAAACTTATGTACTGGATAAAACAAGTTAGGATCCAGAATACCTTGTATCATGCATATTTTATCAAAGGCATAAGAAATTAGCATTGGGACCTGCCAGTAAACCTTTTTCAAATAGTACAAGACAGTGCATGGAAGGCTTAACTCATGCTAAGAAATAATGTTCATTAATTGAACTGTCAAACTCAGTTTATTAATCAATTTATCCTCCCATTTGCCTTTACTGTGCATTTTATTTTGCAGTATTTCAGTATTCAGCTGACCACTGCATTTAATAAAAGCAAATCTACTTGTGAATAGCTCCTAAACAAAAACAATTGTAGAATGTAACTGTAAATGTATGTATATATGCATTAAAACATTTTATGTAACATTAGATTTTCTGCTCTTTGGATACATTTTGTTATTTTTAATCAATGATGAATGGAAACTTTCTGTTTACATAGATGTTCACGAATTCTAATGCTACACTAGAAGCAATGAAACCGAAGAACACATTTAATAAGGCAAGACTTTCCATAGACAGCTATCGATGATATGAATACTTAGTTTGCATTTTTTGTGAAATGAGACAATCAAGAGTCTTCCCCAGTCCCAGTCTAATACTGGTATAATAAGCATATGAACCCACAATATGCAACAAAGCCTTTCTATAAAATGTAGACATATTCCAGAGATGCATTTAAGCTTTAAATAGCTTTAGAAGAATTTAAATAATCATATGTTACTACAATAATAAATAAACCGAAAACAAGTAATTTTTTTTTAAATAATAATAGTTATCATAAATGCAGAGAAATTTCATGGAAGTATTAATGACTTACTTTGCTTAGAGCATCTTTAAATTCTTCATCTGAATTAGTGTTGGTCATTTACAGAAAAAAAGAGATTTAGATGTTTGCTTTTTTAATTCCTCTTTCAGAACACACTTACCATAGATGCCTTCCAGTTCTACTCCAGCATAATAATTTTTAAAGTTAATATAAATTATTTATATGCTCTGACCCAAGGTAGAGAAAACACTGATATATAAGAGAGTTCTGAACTTCAGTCTCAAGGGGTTTGTATACAACTAAAATTAGGAGTTACTTAAAAACAGGGATAACATTCCATTGATTATACTCAACAACAGTTTGTCTCTGATAACCAGGATGGACATTACAATGAAAAGGTATGTGCAATGTTCAGTGCTTTTCAGGAGAGAATGTATGATTTGATTTGATTGTGCTCAAGAGAAATTGAGCATCCTGGGGAAAGAAAAAAAAAAAAAAAAAAAGTATTTCACTAGTTTCTTTCAAATACTCCTAAAATAAGCATGAGTGAAAAGAAGAGAGCCAAAGAAAATATAGCTACCTCAGAAACCAGACACTTCCTATGGTATTTCATGATGTCATGAGGTTTTTTCCACATAAAAGCCCACTTGTTGCTTGCAATAGTTGAAGATGCAACAGAAGACCTCCATCAGGTTTGGCAGATGTAAAAGATGGATCACTATGCAGCCTTGCGTGGTATGATAATCAGAAGATACTTGCGATGTAGAAAACTCAGGAAAGAGTTACGTTTATCTATATTTATCTATCTACAGAATCAGGAAAGGAAGGTGGAAGAACAAAGCTAAATACATTTTAAACCCAGAAAGAGAGGTAATTCAAATAACTCACCAAATAACATGAAGAAATGTGAATACTGAGAAATAGCATGAGAAACAAGCTGGTTTTGCAGAAGTTCTGTAGACAACTGGTAGGTACACGGTGGTGCTTTTGAATCTGCATCATCATAATGTAGTCACCAATCACTTGTGCCAGGATTCACGAAAGATGACAGGAAAAAGAGAGAGGGATCTTTCCAGAAATATCCAAGCTTGCCTAATGTGGCATTTTTTGTCAATACATGAAGCCTGATCGCTTCATTTGGCACAAGAAGTTATTCTTATCAGGTCTCCATGCAGTCACTGTGAAATATAGGAGTGGTAATAGATCAGTTTGAACTTCTCTAAACGACATATAGCAACACATACTAGAGACATCATTTTGAATGCTGCTTATTTTTTCTGAAAGTGCTAGATATAAGAGCATGCTCAGCTACACATTTTTGTATAAGGAAGTTAATGTTCTCCACTTTCTTAAGAATGAGCCAAGCCCTGTTTACACATATAATCCTGACACAGAACAATCATAATCACTATGGCTCAATTATCTATAGGCCAGCCAGGGGTCGGTGTCTTTTCGGACAGAACAGGAGCAGCCATAAGATTTTTCAAGTTAGACTGCTCTAACAATCTGTGCATGTTGTTCTTTAATGATGTGTTCTTTATTAAAGAACTGAAGAGAACTGTAGTCTGTAAAATAAAAACTATAAGCAGCAGCTCTTTAATAAATGATTGACCTATCTGGTGTTGACAACGTTTTTCCTTTTCTTATCCTACAAGATTAATTTGAGCATTTCAAAAACATAAGGAAAAACAGACTGGTCAGATGAAAAGTCCCTCTAACTTAATAGTCCCGTCTCTCGCAGAGGCCAGCCTGAATTCCTCTAGGGCAGTTTATAAGGATAGAGCAAGTGATACTTCCCCAGAAAGTAGCCTACCCTCCCAAAAGTTGGTCTTAGGAGCAAAATAAACTCCTGTCTGTTGAAATAACATTTAACTCTTCACTGGTAACTCAACTAACTCACTACGGTATATGGTAAAGCATGGCAATACCCTCCTGGGGCTCATGTTCTAATAAGAACAAGAAGAGGTGACAGACCGGAAATGTTAATCCGTAGTTACAGGCTCTTAAAATAAATGAAATGTCTGTAACATAATGAAAAAATGGGGGAAGATTTTTCTTTCCCAGTTTCCTAACGAAAACATTATTCAACTCTTTGGAAAAGGACCAACACACATTTTAGTGCTGCATTAAAAAGGTAAAATATAGCCAATTCTTAACAGAAATTAAGTATTGTAGCTGCAGTGTAATCAAGACTGAATAGCTCATAACATAAGAGCACAACATCTCTTTCACTTGATTGTTCGCAAATGTGGAGAAGATTGTAGAATTCAAGTTATCTGTTAAAAAGTAGGATACATTAACACTTATTGATTGATTACAACAGATCCATGTCACAGAGCTAAAGGAATGTGCATATTTTATATCTTTTTATAAAAGATGCCAGTTAGGGATGGTTATGCTTCATTCAGTGCCTCTCCATAATGATGAATTTATTATTTAAGAATAGCAGTCAGTTTTGTTTGAAAGGATAAACATGTTCTTAAATGCTAAATTCTGATGTTAGCATGTTTGTCATCTTTATTTCCACTTCAGCGATTTTTCCATTTGTAAATAAAACCCCACTGTTTGTACCTCAGTTATAAAATAATTAATAATTCATTGAGATATAAATATGGTTAACAGTGTAAAGATGTTTAATTGCTTATCACTGTCATTTATTTTCAGTTCTTAAAAAAAAAGCTCTCTGATAAGTAAAAAGCTTGAGAATTCAGTCATGTCTGCTTTAAAACTTCTAACCTGGGCCACTATTATTCTTTGTACAACCTTTGGTATTGATAAGGCTGCTGAGGGACCACACCTGAGAATTTAATCTAACCTGCCTTCATGATAACATACAATATTTGCTAGATCTCGATGGAATTTATATTCACTTCAGTAAATTCCCTCTGATTTATAAACCTAGATTTATCTCATGTCTCTACTATATGGCACATTACTCATCATTTAGAAGGTTAAGACATTATCATATTTACTCCGAAGTACAGTATAAATTCACTGCCAGGGAAGAAAAAGTTTTCAGCTTCTCCAACTTCAGATACATTTGAAAATAGACTACAGCAGCTGTATATGAAATGTAATTGCCTAAACATAATATAGTTATATGGGTTATATGGGAGGGAGAGATAAAAGAAACCCGCACTGTAGTCAGGGTATTTTCCAAAATAATGACTTACAGGAAAGACTTCCAGTGAAACATGTAAATGATTAAAGATTTAGTAACTGGCTTTATGTTTGAAATAAATATGAAGTAGACAACCATCACCTTCAGACACGAAAAAAACCAAACAGAAAACCTACTGTGTATATCAAAACTAAAGTCAATAGCAAGACTCAGACCACCTTGATGATCCAAAAGAATGATGACTCAAAGGTATATATTCAGACATATTTCAAACACCACACTGATTTTTTATTGCTATAAAATGTATTTGCATGCTAGGATCTTCTGAAAATTCTAGTCTCATAAATTTAACTTCAGGTATGCAAATAATTTAAGAAAGACACTCATAACTTAAGTCTCTTGGCCCAATTAAGGGATATTGTTATACTAAATCATCAGCAGTGGGCTAGCTAAAGCAGCAGAAATCTAATGAAGTATAACAGTAACAATTCAACAGTGAATCTGCACAGGATGGTTACACCTGATACTTCCCAAGTTCTGTCTCTAAAGTTCATGTGACAGCCATGTTAATTACTGAATACATTTAATTTGTCAACACATTAGCTATTTCCCATGGATATAATTTACAGCTATTATTTAGCTTGTAAGTAATATATGGAAATTTATGTAATTCGTATTTTTTTGTGTATTGTTTTCCTTGTTTTGCACAGAAATTTGAATAGATACGTTCTGTGCATGCTTCTGTTCTTAAATGTTTGTGATGGTCAAATTCAAGATAATCTGTTAAACAGCCCTTTTGCATGTTCTCCTGATTAAATGGCATCCTATACCCTGTTGAGTAGCAGAAGACATGGTTTAACATAATTCAACTGTGTTTATTCCTAGGCATGGTTCCCTAAGTTCCATAAGTTTTTGAAGAACAAAAAAATGCATTAAATTTCGTGAGAATTTCCTTTGTCTAGAAGAGCACAGTCTAAACTTGTGATCCATGGCTGTTTTTTTCTGAGCCATATTTCATAAGTTCATCTGTTTAAAGAATTTAGCTTCCTACAGTGAATGTGTACAGATAGAGAGCGAGCAAGGCAGAGGGGGGCGGGGTGTTGTATTTTCTGTTTGTTTGGGTTTTTATATTCAGTAACTATGGTCATCCAGTCATGAAGACCAAGATCATCAAGGCATGTACAGATGTACTAATGTATGTTTGAAAAAAACAGTCTCTTTACTCGAGAAACACATTTTATTATTAAATAGAAGCACGGAAATCCCTTGGGTACTCTGATTCAGCTCTGTAAAGAGAGGAGTCCTCCCATTCAGCTTTCCTCTGCATAGTACTTCAAGCTGACTTTTAAAAATTAATTGCTCTCCAAAGTTACAAAATCTTTCTAATTTTCATTTGTCTATTAACTGGTAATGAGGTAGACTTGAAGGTTTGTATGTTGAATTATTGTAACAGTTTCAATAATGAAACCAGAAATTAGTCATAACAATCAGTCATGATGCCTTGGCCAGAGACATTTAAATAATGGTAGTGAGAACTGAGGGTGCTGTGCAATAGTGCTTGTGTAAAACACTTTATATGTGGCAGAGATGTTCAATAAAATAATGACTTAGAACAGCAAAGAGGTAGAACTTGAAAGAATTGCATGCCTAACTGACCAAATCATTTTTTAAACTTTCATCTTGCCTGAGTTTTACTAGCTCTTCTCTCTAAAGTGCCTTAAGATAAATCAGGTAGGCTTGATATTTTCTGAATCAGGACACATCAGAGGAAGCCTCGCAATTCTACTGTGTGCCAAGGAGATTTCCTAGGGGGCTTTGTAACTGCATATATCTTTCTCAAAAATAAATAATGAATCATATACTTGCCTAAACAGACTTTAATGACGGGTGCTATTTTGTCTGTTCAAATCAAGCTGATTTATGTGTCATATGATACGCATGTATCTTGTGTATTCCCTTATTCGTTTGACTTGTTCCTGCATATTTCTGAAAAAGTTGCTGAGGAGAGGCAATTGCTTACTCATAATTTTTCGTTTAGCCATTCAACTTAAACTGGTCTTCACAAAATTTCCTAACTTGAAAAGTGGCTAAAAGGGGAACACAAATGCCTTTCTCTACCTCACATATGGAAAAGACAAAAGAATATTTCCCAAAAAGTAATAAAAAGAAGTCACTTCTGAAGCCAGGCAAATAGCCAAAAACATGATTGGAAACAGCAGGGAAGATTTCTTCTTCATGCTGTTTTTTTGTCTACTATAACCTTTCATTGTGAACCTGCACATCCCCACTGTGTGGAGTTGGTGCTCGAGTTAGTACTGATGGATCATAGCTTCTGAAAACTTTGGAAATTTTCCTAAGGAAAGTTTGATAAGAAAATCAGTTCATACCAAGGCTGATATAGGATATGTTAATGGAGAAGAAAATTCTTAAAATATTATCAACCAACATTACTGCTATTGTGAACTCATGTAATTTCACTGGGTTTAGTAACTCTGACAGTTTACATGGATAATGAAATTGTCTGCAGCTTTTTAATACCATGTGGCTTGCCCTATAAAATATCAAAAGAATAAGTTTGCCAGTAGATGGACCCAGAACTCCAAAATACTTTTGTGTTGATTCTACTTCAGTATCACGAATTCTGTCATTACAAGTTCTAGGGAAGTCTCATTTATGAAAGGAGAGATGTTTTCCTTCTCACAAGCATTTAAATTGGGATATTAATGTAATGTTCTGACTGTGCTTATATTTGGGGTTTCATTATATGTTCCTTCTCCTGTTTAGTCTTTATTTGACATAACGATGTGTGAATTCAAAGCCTCTGTTTTCTGCAAAGGCTCAAAACATCCAGAAGACCACTTGTTATTTCCTTCTTTTTTTGAGGAGCGGAATGCCAGACTTGTTTCTCTCCCCTTGTTAAACTGAGAAATGATTCACTGATCTTAATCTGTAACATTCAGCATTACAATCTACCTATATACAGCATCTAGTCTGCCCCGAAATTGTGTCTTTGTGTGTCTTTGCTCTGTCTTCTAAAGTCAAAGAAACCCTAGAGTCTGCATAACTAGCTATAGAAGGACTTCAGCAGGGGAGGAATCTTCTGGCCACACCAAACTAAAGCATTTGTTCTCCAGTGTCAGCCCCCCTTGCTCCTGGCCCAGCCAGTACCTGGGGAAAACGAAACACAGACGGGATTCCCTGAGTATCAGTGTCGCCAGGCTGCTCCAGAAGCAAGCCAGCACTTTTGGCAACTGGCATACACCACAGTGTTTGAACAGCTGTAAGCCAGCAGAGACAAACTAGTTCAAAGAAAAAAACATTTTAGGGGAATGAAAAAACTCTCTTTAGGCCCTTGTTCAAATAGCCCTACTTCAGTGAGACAGTGAGTTTATCATCATCATCCTCTGTGGTTAGACATTTATCACATTGTAATAAATTTGTATAAGTTTGTATTAAACTTATGTGGAGATTGTGCATGGGCTGATGCAGTAATTCAAATATGTGTATTTAGAAGGCTAAATCCAGTGGGGAGACACAACACACTGGACAGAGTTAACAGAAGTCAAGTTGATTCAAGCAAATCTGATATAGGATCTGGCAAACCTGGGAGCAACAAGTAGAGCCAAGCACAGGACAAACTACTCAGACAAGAATAATCAACCGTACAAATACACAACTGGGGTAACGACAGACTACGCAGCTGCTGTTAATCTGAGATTTTGTCACATACAGAGAAAACCTCACCAGTTATAGTCACTGGTTGGAGAAGAACAAAGGGGGATGACAAGATAGGAAAAAAAATATGGGAAGCTTCCCCAAGAGCAAAGATAAGTTTGCTTTTCATAGAGACAGTGGATAGGACCAAAGCGAAAAAACACAGGATGGTATTAGGAAAAAAGCTTTTTTGTAGGAAAGATAATGAGGCAATGGAGCAGACTGGGGAGTTGTCAGTGCTCCACGTCTTTAAGAATAAGTTAGACATACGTGAGATAACAAAACAGAGCTACAGCTATAAAACCTTTCTCAGAACAGGGAGATAGACCGAATGATCTCTTCAGGTCTTCTCCAGACTTGTGAATTTAATTTAAGCCACTGTCACTGCTAGTATTTTCATATATATAGTCCCTGGGGTTTGTGAAAACATTTGTTCAAAGGACAAATAAATAAGACATATATAGGCATCGTTTTGAAGTCTTTACAGTCCATGCAAATTCCATTATTCTAAGCTAAATATACTCTCATATAAAAAGTCTGGGATCACAACCATAAAAATACAGAATTGCATTTCTGGAACAGAGACAAAAGTATTTCTTCATCTTAGTCACAAACAGAATAATATATTGTTGAAAAAAACCTGTAACAAACCCAGCAGGTAGCTCTGTCCTCCTCCCATATATTTCAATATATTTATTCTAAAATCCCAGTATTACACAAAAATCACCAAGATTTCTTCTTAAAGAGAAAACTACTGGTTAACGCTGCCTTTCCATGTTGCTGTGAAAATCTGTATATGCTTTGTCCACCTTTAAACTGGGATGATGTCAGACACAATACCTGTCGTGCTGTGGAAGATATGAACACGCTCCTGGTCTCAAACCTTCCTGGCTACAGCTTCCTACACCACTAGATGGAGATAGGACTGGCAGCTGTCTCCGCTTGTGTTGCTGATAGACATCTGTGTGTTACTGTGTGCTTCTGAAAAATATTTCTGCAGTTAATATATCAATAACAGAAACATAATTAGCTTGAAGATCTCTGCCATTCCAAAGCCATATCTAGCTGCTGGGCCAGCACCCTA